>JASKON010000003.1:105977500-106622500 GCA_036010255.1 Myotis pilosus
GAAGTACTATGAGCTGATTGTCAATGGCTCCTACACCCCTCAGACGGTGCCCACTGGGGGCAAGGCCCTGAGTGAGAAGTTCCAGGGCCCTGGTGCAGCCACTGAGACGGTGAGAAGCTTGTGGTTGCCACAGCCCTAGCCACGTGGGCACAGTCCTTGAGTGCCAGGACCAGGCTTTGGGAGGCTCTGGACTTCACTGCTAAGTATAGGAACAGCCAAGAAAAGAGGCTGGATGCTTTCAGATGACAGGCAGCTGGGATTCTCAGTTCGGGGAAGGGTGAGTTGTTAAATGGTAATTGATCTCTTTTCCTTTCTCCCTGCTCCACTCTCCCCCTCCAGACTGAGTCCCGCCGCCGCGCCTCCTCTGACACAGCTGCCTACCCAGCAGGCACTGCTGTGGTGGGCACTCCTGGCAATGGCACCCCCTGCTCCCAGGACACAAGCTTCTCCAGCAGCCGACAAGACACCCCATCTTCCTTCGGCCAGTTCACCCCTCAGTCCTCCCAAGGAACCCCCTACACGTCTCGGGGCAGCACTCCCTACTCTCAGGACTCTGCCTACTCCAGCAGGTACCGAGTAAACACCCTTTGGGACCCCCAGGTTCTGGGAGCTGCCACTGGAAAGAAGAAACGAAGTCAAAAAGGGAGTTGGGAAGAATGTGTCCTAGTTTGTCTGTGGATTCAGCCAACAAATCCCTGTTCTCCGGGAACTCACTCTAGCTAGGAGCCCAACAGCATTAGATCAGGGGTCCTCAAACTACGGCCCGCGGGCCACATGCGGCCGGCCGAAAACATTTATCTGGCCCGCTGGGTGTTTTTGCCGCCGCTGCCTGTTGCATAGCAGCCGACTGGTTTTTTTTTAAACTATAGTCCGGCCCTCCAGCGGTCTGAGGGACAGTGAACTGGCCCCCTGTTTAAAAAGTTTGAGGACCCCTGATTTAGATCTTCCTTTCGGGACAGCGTAGAAGGGCTCGGGGACTGAGAATTGGGACCCTAGGGTTGGTCACACAGAGCGGAACCCAGCTAACTCCTGCATCGTCCGTCTCTCCAGCACCACTTCAACCTCCTTCAAGCCCCGGCGGTCCGAGAACAGCTACCAAGATTCCTTTTCCCGCCGCCACTTCTCTGCATCTTCAGCCCCCACGACCACCTCTGCAGCCATCTCTGCCACCACTGCAGCCACCGCCACCTCCGCCACCTCTTCCTCCTCATTGTCCTCGTCCTCCTCGTCCACTTCGTCCTCATCCTCTCATTTTCGTGGTTCTGACTCCAACTACCCAGCATATTATGAAAGCTGGAATCGCTACCAACGCCATTCTTCCTACCCACCCCGCCGGGCAACTCGGGAGGAGCCCCCCGGGGCACCTTTTGCTGAAAATACAGCTGAGCGCTTCCCGCCCTCCTACACCTCCTATTTGCCCCCCGAGCCCAGCCGCCCCGCTGACCAGGACTACCGGCCTCCCGCCTCAGAGGCCCCGCCCCCGGAGCCTCCAGAACCCGGGGGAGGCGGTGGTGCCGGGGGGCCCAGCCCTGAGGGAGAAGAAACTCGGACCTCCCCCCGCCCGGCCTCACCTGCCCGCTCCGGCTCCCCAGCCCCGGAGACCACCAACGAGAGTGTGCCCTTCGCTCAGCACAGCAGCCTGGATTCCCGCATTGAGATGTTGCTGAAGGAGCAGCGCTCCAAGTTTTCTTTCCTGGCCTCTGACACGGAGGAGGAGGAAGAGAACGCCACCACAGGCCCTGGGGCTAGAGACACAGGGATCGAGGTGCCTTCTGGCTCAGGTCACGGGCCCTGCACGCCGCCTCCAGCCCCAGCTAATTTTGAGGATGTGGCACCTACAGGGAGTGGGGAGCCAGGGGCGACCCGGGAGTCTCCCAAGGCCAACGGACAGAACCAGGTGAGGTTGGGGTCAACCAGCGGGGATACCTGGGATCAGGGAGGCAGGGTTGAGCCCAGGGGGAGAGGGAAGGGAACTAGCCGAGAACGGATTTGAGGAAAAGCCCAGGGAACAGGCAGCAGCTTTCTGTGACCCTCCTCTGCACCCCTACAGGCGTCTCCATGCTCTTCTGGAGAGGACATGGAGATCTCCGACGACGACAGGGGCGGCTCACCCCCTCCGGCCCCAACGCCCCCCCAACAGCCTCCCCCTCCTCCCCCCCCACCCCCTCCTCCCCCCCTACCTGGCATCCCTTCCCCTTGGTTATCCCCACCAGCCTGCCTACCTCCTCCCACCCCGACCGGATGGGCCACCGCCCCCTGAGTACCCCCCGCCTCCTCCGCCGCCCCCCCACATCTATGACTTTGTGAACTCCCTAGAGCTCATGGATCGACTTGGGGCTCAGTGGGGAGGAATGCCCATGTCCTTCCAGATGCAGACCCAGATGTTAACTCGGCTCCACCAGCTGCGGCAGGGCAAGGGATTGACTGCTGCCTCGGCTGGTCCCCACGGTGGGGCCTTTGGGGAGGCCTTCCTCCCATTCCCACCCCCACAGGAGGCGGCCTACGGCGTGCCCTATGCTCTGTACACACAAGGGCAAGAAGGCCGAGGGGCCTATTCCCGGGAGGCTTACCACCTGCCTTTGCCCGTGGCAGCTGAGCCCCTGCCCTCCTCAGTCTCGGGAGAGGAGGCCCGACTACCACCAAGGGAGGAAGCAGAGCTGGCAGAGGGCAAGGCCCTGCCGGCAGCGGGCACCGTGGGCCGCGTGCTGGCCACCCTCGTCCAGGAGATGAAGAGCATCATGCAGCGAGACCTCAACCGCAAGATGGTGGAAAACGTGGCCTTCGGCGCCTTTGACCAGTGGTGGGAGAGCAAGGAAGAGAAGGCCAAGGTGAGGGCCGGTGCCTGGGACTAGGGAAACGTGGGGCTCCACCAGCTCCAGATGGGAGGAGGACCAGGCACGTAGACAAGACTGGGACTCTGGTTGGACGGGATTGGGGCGCAGAGAGCAGTAGGGAAGCAGGAGCCTAGGAGCCTGAAGAACTGTGTCCTGGCTCCACTGCCTCCTTGCAGTGGACAAGGCCCTTCAGCGTCTGTGGGCTTCAGGCTTCGTGTGTAGAGTGGGAAGGATAGGAGCTGCTTCTAAGATGGATGGGACGGAGTGAGCAGGCGTGTGAGGAAGTGCTCTGCAGGGGCAGGGGCACAGATGTGCATCAGAGGGAGGAGCGGTAGATGCCGTTCTCCTTTCCTGCGGCCTGGGCATTGTTCAGGCAGGGGGCAGGAGGGGGCACCTGGGTTCTGAGGCTCAGCCCCGCTCCCGCCTGCAGCCATTCCAGAACGCAGCCAAACAGCACGCCAAGGAGGAAGATAAAGAGAAGACGAAGCTCAGAGAGCCAGGCCTGCTGTCCCTCGTGGACTGGGCGAAGAGTGGGGGCACCACAGGCATCGAGGCCTTCGCCTTCGGGTCAGGGCTGCGGGGCGCCCTGCGGCTGCCTTCTTTCAAGGTACCAGGACGGTGGTCTTGCCTGGGAGGGTGGGGACGGGGCAGCCCCCTCCTTGGGTACAGGGAGTGTCTGAGGTCTGAATGGCTCCGGCTCTCCCCGTCCCGCAGGTAAAACGAAAAGAGCCTTCAGAAATTTCCGAGGCCAGCGAGGAAAAGAGGCCGCGGCCTTCCACTCCTGCTGAGGAAGATGAAGATGGTGAGTGGGAAGGTCGGGGAAAAGGAGAAAGGGGAAAGGTTATTTAGATTCTGACAAGGAAAGCAAGAGGCAGGGATGAAGGTGTCTTACAGGCAAAGAGCCAGGTGGAGATTTTGGTAAAAGGTTAAAATAAAGCAGTTTTGAGAGATGTGAAAAGCTTCAGATGGGACAGTCCTGGATTTTAGTTACAGTTTTTACACTGGTATGTTGATTTAAGTTTTCTGTATTTTAATTTTCCTTTTATAAAATAGAAATAATAGCTTTCACATCTAAAGATCACAGAATTTCAAGGTTAAATAGGTTAAGCTCTTGTATGCCTTCTTACCAATTTGCCTAAGTTTAAGCTATTGGTTGACAGTTTGTGTCTGGAAAACTTCCTAATTGAGTCTGATCTGCTTGCCTGGAAGCCCATTGGCCTTAGCAGGATTTTCTTGGGCCAGGCATCTGCCCAACCCAGAAAACAGTGAAAGATAAAATGAGTGTGATATGTTTAAAACTGTAAAATATAAGGTATTGCTGAGGGTTTTGTGCGAAACTTCAACTTCTTGTCTATAAAACGGGGTCTGTCTTGTGGGCCTGGGGGAGATCGGCGACAGTGTATGCGCAGCTCCTTTCACAGGGCCGAGCAGTGGTAACTTACTGCTGGTGGCACATTGTCCTAACTACACTCACCTGGGCCTAGACCCTGAGCGAGAGAAGGAGGCTGCAGAGTCGGGACGTCCAGGGACCAAGCCCCAAAAGCGAGATGAAGAGCGAAGCAAGACCCCGGGCAAGCACCGCAAGTCCTTTGCTCTGGACAGCGAGGGGGAGGAGGCGTCCCAGGAGTCCTCCTCGGAGAAGGTGAGGAGCCAGGGCACCCGGGCCCTGCCAGGAGCCCACTTCCTGTGTTCCTGTGCCCATGGCCACTTCCCTCTGGGCTGGAACCAGGCGGCTGTGCCTTTGAGAGGACCAGTTGCCCTTTCCTGTTAGTCCCTGTTTATCCCTTTCCTTGAGGAGGAGGAGGAGGAGGAGGAAGATGAGGAAGATGACGATCATGAGGAAGCCATGGCTACTGCAAAGAAGGAGACAGAGGCCTCAGATGGTAAGCAGACAGTACAGTAGAATTCTGGGTGGGGAGAAAGGGGTCTGCCACCTGCCTCGTCCTTTTCTGAACCCACGTGTTGCTGCTGGATTTGTTGGCCACCGTTGTCCTCCCCCAAAATAACTCCCCTTTGGTACCCTCAGCCCATTGTCAACAACGACCCCGACACCCAGACGTTCTCTCCTGCTTACCTCTGCTCCTGAAACAAGGCTTCCCCTGAAGACAGCCCAGTAGAGCCTATTTCTTTTCCCAGGCCCTTGAAATAGAGGTTGCATTCTCTTGCTGCCCTGCGATGCTCTCAGAGCGAGCCTGCCCATCTTTGAGCTCTGCTCTTCCTTTAGGGCCCAGCCACCGAGCCAGGCCTCCCCCTTCTCCCTGCCGCTGCCATTACCAGACACAGTTGTGCTCTTCGGTTGAATACCTGTTTGTTCCTCCACGTTTATTGAGGCTTGGGTACATGGTTTAGTCTTTCTTTTCATTCCTTTGTGTAGAAATATATAGGTTAGGGCCGTGGTCGGCAAACTGCGGCTCGCAGCCACATGCAGCTCTTTGGCCCCTTGAGTGTGGCCCTTCCACAAAATACCACATGCGGGCGCACACGTACAATGCGATTGAAACTTCGTGGTCCATGCGCAGAAGTCGGTATTTTGTGGAAGAGCCACATTCAAGAGGCCAAAGAGCCACATGTGGCTCACGAGCCGCAGTTTGCCGCCCATTGGGTTAGGGGAAAAGTCACGTTTACAGTTGTTTGTACAGAAAGTAATCCAAAATAATAATGAAAGAATAAACTGTGCTTCACATACTCGCAACTTGTAAACCTACTTTTGATCCACCCTGTACATTGAGCCCCTGTTCTGCCAGGCACTGTCCTAGGTGTTGGGGACACATCAGTGACCGGGAGGGGGAGACATGACAAACAGGTGAACCAGTAGTAGCACTTGAGATACAGATATGTGTTTTGAAGAAGATAGAATAGGCTAATGAGGCAGAGAGTGACAGGGTGGGAGAACTGGGGAAAGATGGTGCCATTTCTGCAGAGGCCAGATCGGGGAGACTGATGGTCTGAGAGCCTCTTTTCAGTAAAGTGCGGGCAAAGTTCCCTGCCAGGAGCACGTGTGTGCGGCCCCTACACATCCACTTGGCCCAGACGCCTTCCGGTTTCACCACCTCCGTGTTTCTTGAATTATCGCCTGAGATCCTGCTGGCCTGCCTTTCTCACTGAGAGGCTGCAGCGGTTTTGGATGATTTTCCGTCTCCGTTTCCATGCTTCCCTCCATTCCCAGCCGTTTGCCAGCCTGTCGATGGAAACGCACACTGGACTCTGTGAAGCCCTTTCCTGGCTCCCTGAGTTCCACAGGCGACTCCTCAGCCTGACACTGTCGGCCACTTATAATCCAGCTCTTGCTTATCTGTTTGGGGTCATTTTCCAGACCCTCCCTGGCCACCAGTACCTTCTGTTCTAGTTTACCCAGTTATGTTCCTCAAAGACTGCAAAATTCTTAATTTCTTAGAGCCCGACAATGTATTGTCATATCCTAGAAATACAGAGCATGTAACAGCCCTAAGCTTATTCTACCCTGGAATCCATTCAGAGTCTGTTGCCCAGGAAGTGTCTATAAGAACCTCTGTGGGAAAAGCTTCGGTAGTTTGAGAGGACTGCTCACCAGCTCTCAGTGCCCCATCTTCTCTTAACCTTTGACATCCCTGCTCAGCCCCACGTCTGGTTGGTGAACTCCTACTTGTCTTTCTTGACTTCGGCATCTCCTTCACAGGGATGCCTTCCTTGACTTGACCCTCCAGGCAGAAATCAGGGTTTCCCGTTGCCAAGCTCCCCAGCCCTTCCCACTGAGCTTACCACACTCTGAACAAATTGTGTGCTTACCCAGCTCCTTGAGGCGGGGGCTTCCCAGCACCTAGCACAGAGCCCAGCACATCCACAGTAGTGAGTCAGTGACTGAGCCAAGTGAGGGATCTTCCCATCTCGCCTGATTGCCCCTTCTGGATTTCCAGGCGAGGACGAGGGAAGCGATTCGTCCTCCAAATGTTCTCTGTATGCTGACTCAGATGGTGAAAATGATAGCACCTCGGACTCAGAGAGTGGCAGCTCGTCCAGCTCCTCGTCTTCCTCATCTTCCTCCTCATCCTCATCCTCGTCATCCTCATCTGAGTCCTCTGAAGAAGAAGAGGAGGAGGAGCAGCCAGCAACCATCTCCTCAGTGTCACCGCCACCTAGAGACGTCCCTGTGCCCCTGCCAGCACCTGTGGAGGAACCCAAGCCAGAGAGGATCGCAGGCTCCCCCGTCACACTGCTCCCTGAACAGGAGAAGTCTCCAGCAAGGCCTGCAGGTAGGTGGTGTGAGCGACTACATTCAACAGGTAGTTGGGTCAATAGAGCTGAAGAAAGAGCAGTAGGCTGGAAGTGAGGTAGATATTTGAGAGTAGTGAAAGTATGGATGTGAAAATATGTGTGCCCTAGAGCAGCCGTCGCCAACCTTTCGGACCTCACGGACCACCAGTTGGCGACCGCTGCTCCAAAGGTTTCCTTAAACCAGCGGTTGCCAACCTTTCGGACCTCATGGACCACCAGTGGTCTGTGGATCACCGGTTGGCGACCGCTGCCCTAGAGGATGTTTGGGATGAGAGAAGGGGGCCAGAGCCTTATAGTCTTATAAGAGACAGGTGGGCGCCCTAACCGGTTTGGCTCAGTGGATAGAGCGTCGGCCTGCGGACTGAAGAGTCCCAAGTTCGATTCCGGTCAAGGGCGTGTACCTTGGTTGCGGGCACATCCCCAGTGGGTGGTGTCCAAGAAGCAGCTGATCAATGTTTCTCATCAGTGTTTCTACCTCTCTATCCCTCTCCTTTCCTCTCTGTAAAAAATCAATAAAATATATTTTTTAGATAAAAAATAAGAAGAAAAAGAGAGAGAGAGACAGGTGGGCAAAGGGGAGCCAGCAGAGGCTGAACAGGAGTGATCAGATCAGATGGGCGGGAAGGAAAGTGGGAAGCTTGGAGTTTCTGAAGGAGGGAGTGGCTTGTATCAGCAGGTCACATGAGAGTCTGTAAGATAGGAAAGGTGTCTGTTGGATTTGGCAGTTAGGTCACTGGTGACCTTATCAATTTCATAGAGTGGATCAGACTGGAGCCAAGTTATGGCAGTGAGGACAGGCACTAGAGATAACCAATCTTCTGGAGGGTAGACTAGTCTTGTGAACGAAAAGAGAGTTGAGGGTTGTAATTATATTAGCATTTATTGAGTAATGAGCCTGGCACATTGCAATTTTATTTTCTCATTCAATTTTCATAACATTCTTTTTTAATATATTTTTATTTATTTCAGAGAGGAAGGGAGAAGGAGGGAGAGAAACATCAATGATGAGAGAGAATCATTAATCGGCTGCCTCCTGCACATCCCTTACTGGGGAGAGAGCCCAAAACCCAGTCATGTGCCGGTGACCAGAATTGAAGCCGGGACCCTTCAGTCCGCAGGCCGACACTCTATCCACTGAGCCAAACCAGCCAGGGCTTTTTTTTTTTTTTTTAATTATTTTATTTTGAATCCTCACCAGAGGATATTTTTTCCATTGATTTGCTGAGAGAGTGGCAGAAAGAAGGAAAGACAGAGAGAAACACTGATGTGAAAGAACCACATTGATTGGTTGCCTCCTGCATGTGCCCCGACCAGGGCCCGGGCTGGGGAGGAGCCTAAAGCCTATGTACGTTCCCTTGACCAGAGTTGAACCCGGGACCCTTTGGTCCACAGGCCAGTGCTCTATCCACTGACCCAAATCAGCTAGGGCAATCCTCACAACATTCTCATTCCCAGTTTACACATGAGGGCTTTGAGGTTTAGTGAGATACTCAAGTTACCCAGCTGGGATTAGAGAGACAGCAAGCAGCAGGGTTGTGGAGGGTTAGCTTTACAAAGTAGGTGAACTTGAGCATGTTCATACACTGAAGGGAACAGGGAGCAGGTAGATGAACCAGGAGAGAGAGGAATGCTTGCTGGATTAGCATGGGGGGGAGCGGGGTACTCTAGGTCTGAGGCTAATCTATCTGTAAATAGGAGGTAAGGAGATGTGGGGTTTCATGCCTGAAGGCTCCTTTTTCACTTTGCAGTAGGAAAGTAGGACATTTTCTGAGGCTGAGGGGCTGGGTGGAGTAGGAGCCTTGGGAAGAGAAGAGAGTGGGAGTGAGGATGAAAGCTGACTGGATTTGCCACCACTCAGAAGCCCTGCTGAGGCTGGGGGTTATGGGTCAGGGAGGAGAGAGGGCTGGGTGGGGTAGATTCAGGATTGGGGGTCTACAGGGTAGAGGTGGTAGAAGGATGTAGGAAGTTCTGTGAAAGGAGAGGAATAAGTGAGGGCCCCTGCAATTAGGGCCTGAGAAAGAAAGAAGCTAACTTAGGAGGGCGATAGGCTGGAGGGAGGTAGAAGGATGGGACATTGAAAAGGTCCAGTGGGCCCTGGCCAGTGTGACTCAGTGGTTACAGCGTCACCCCACACCAAAGGGTCTCGGGTTTGATTCCTGGTCAAGGGCGCGTACCTGGGTTGCAGGTTTGATCCTTGCTCAGGGTCGGGGCGCATGTGGGAGGCAATCAATTGATGTAGTCTCTCTCAATCGATGTTTCTCTCCCTCTCTCTCACTCTCCCCCCACCCTCCCTTCCACTCTCTGAAGAGCAATGGAAAAAATACCTTCAGTGGTGAGGATTAACAAAAAAACCAACAAGAAAAGGTTCAGACTGAAAGGACCTGGGGAATGTGGTCGAGGGTAAGGAGTGTAAGTTTCAAGGTGGAGCTATTCTAGAAGGTGGCAACGTCAGGTGTTTGACTGGAGGGTAGCTGAGGAGGAAGGAGGTTGCTGGAGATGTGAAATTGGGTAAGTAGGTGGGATATCAGAGTTCCGGAAATAGATGGCAAGGGTGGGAGAGGAGAAGGCAGATCGCTTAGTTTTTAGGAAATGATAGGGAAATGCACGTTGCCAGGACACACTGATTAGAGGACTGAGTGGTCCGATGGCAGGAGCCTGGGACAGGGTTTGTCTGGTGGAACCCAAAGACGGACCTGCTGCCTTTAGGACCTGCTTTTCTCCTGTCTTCCAGTCTGGTTCATTCTTCTGCAGATGGACTTCCCCTGCCCCGCAGACACACCCACGCCCGCCCTAGAGCCTTACTGTCAGGGAGGTTTCTGGTTGGGCTGGCTTGGGTCGGGTAGCCATCAGTTAGTGAGGGTCAGTCATGCAGTGGAAGCTGGCTTCTGGGAGTTGTGTCCACTAGGAAGGTGCCCCCAAAGCTCTCTCCCTAAATGGAAGGCGTGGCCCGGGAACCGTGTGCAGAAGCTGAGCGGGGAAGGGCATTTCTTCTCCGCCAGAGCCAGGCTCCTGGAGGAGGGGCCGGCGGGGAGGCTGTCCCAAACGCTGGAGAGAAGTGATGAGAGGACTTCACCTGGAGAACCTGGGACGAGCACCCCAGGGCCTCGCTAGCTTCAGAGTGGACACCAGGCGGTGTCCAGAGCCTTGGGACATGCAGGCTGAGGGCTTTGCTGAAGTTGCCAGATTGGGGAACATCTGTTCAGGCATTGGACATGTGTGATAACTGCCCGCTCGGGCCGGGCCTGGTGCCGGCTGCCCTTTAGCTCTGAGTGGTGGGGCTCGATGTGAAACCACTGAGTCCCAGTGCAGAGCATCCAGGTCAGCGTAGGGCTGTGGGGAAGAGGACAAACTCAACTGCCTGCCGGGGGGTAGGTCTCTGGCATTTGCTGGCTGTGTGACCTCGACATGTTACTAACCTCTCGGCCTCAGTGTCCTTTTCTGTCAAATGGGATCAACGACAGTACCCATTCCCTAGGGTTGTTGTGAGAATTAAATGAGTTAATCTATGTAAAGGGCTTGGGTTAGTGCTTGGCATCAAATATGAGCTATTCATCTATTGCAGCCAACCAGAGGACAGACCATGGGGAACCACCAGTCTTCTGGTTCTGAGAGGAAGGTGTTACCCATGTTTGAGGAAGTCAGGGGAGCCTTCACAGAGGAGGTGGCATTGAGCTGGGCTTTCCCAACAGGCAAGGGGAGAGGCATTCCAAACGAAGGGACCTGTAAGCAAAGGGCCAGAGGTCGGAAAGGCCATGATGGGTGGTGGAACCTGGATGAGAGGGCAAAGCGTGAACTGGCCTGAGGATTGTCTGATGGGTCAGATTGGCAAGACGGGCTGCCCAGGGAAAGGCTGTGTGTTGAGCAGTGTTGAGACCCCTGCGTTCTGCAGCAGACTTTCCGGGGAGGGTGGGGGAGTGGAGGGGCGGGCAGCAGAGGGAGGGTGTGCTCCTCCTGTGCGGTTGTTGGGGAGACAGCATGGCCTGTTCAAGGATCCTGTCCCTCCCTAACTGCCCCGCACCCTTGGATCTCAGCGTTACCTTCAGCTTCTCTGGGGGCACTTCCTGGCCCCTCCTCACTTGGGCGAACCCCCAGCGATGTTTGGGGGAAAGTGGGAGGAAGGCAAATTTTATAAAATATTTTACCACAAAGATTCAGCTTCTTATATTGTACCTTTTTCACCTCACTAAACAGAGAATACTGTTTGTGGTTGAAATGATGGGTACTTTAATTCAGACCTGGCTCATTGTATCCTTGTAAGTGCAGCTGGCAAAAATCGTCTGGGCCTGTGAGCCTGCTTGTCGGATGTAGTTCTGTCACCACCAGTCTGGTAAAAAGGCTAGAGTCCGAGTGTTCGTCGCCGTAGAGGCCCACCCCACCCCACTCCTCACAGTTTGGCTGTGCATTGTTTCGTGTCATTGTGTCCATCGCACTTAACCTCCGAGTGCTGTGCAAGTGTCTGCTGCAGGTGCTCTCCATACCTGACAGGTGGTGCTCAGGGCATGTGGGATGTGTGAGTGACGGGTGTAGAATCCCGCCTGGCCGTGCAGGCGAGAGGCCGGCAGCGTGGTCCCTGAGCGCGGGCGTGTCTGCTGGCAGCCGAGGGGGGCATGAGCGGGGCATGAGTGCGGCCTGTTGAAGGGCGGCTGGGTGTGGACTCCCCGGTGAGGCCGGCCAGCCTCACGCTCCTAACGAATCTCAGTCCCATGATGTTGGGCCAAGAAGCTGACCCTCTCCCTTCCCTGCGCTTCCTTCCCTAGGTGCCACTGAGGAACCAGCACCCCGTGTGCCCCAGCCTCCCCCAGAGCCCCCCGCTGGGCCCCCAGCCCCTGCTCCCTGCCCCGACGAGCGCCCCTCCTCTCCGATCCCCCTCTTGCCCCCACCCAAGAAACGCCGGAAAACCGTCTCCTTCTCTGCTGTGGAGGAAGTGCCAGCCCCAGAACCTTCCCCAGCTGCCCCACAGCAGGCCAAGGCTCCCATCTCCCGCAAAGCCCACCGGGGCGTGGAGCGGACCATTCGCAATTTGCCCCTGGACCACGCATCTCTGGTCAAGAGTTGGCCCGAGGAGGTGTCCCGAGGAGGTCGGAGCCGGGCTGCAGGCCGAGGCCGCTCTACCGAGGAAGAGGAGGCTGAGCCAGGGACAGAAGTGGACCTGGCGGTGCTGGCCAACCTGGCCCTGACCCCAGCCCGACGTGGGTTGGCTGCCTTGCCTATTGGCGATGACTCAGAGGCCACAGAGACATCGGACGAGTCAGACCGCCTGGGCCCTCTGCTCAGCCACATCCTCCTGGAGCACAACTATGCCCTGGCCATCAAGCCTCAGCCCTTCGCACCGTCCCCGCGGCCGCTGGAGCCAGTCCCTGCCCCAGCAGCCCTCTTCAGCTCCCCAGCAGATGAGGTCCTGGAGGCCCCTGAGGTGGTGGTGGCTGAGGCAGAGGAACCAAAGCAGCAGGAGGAGGGTGAGGAGGAGGAGGAGGAGTCCGAGTCATCTGAGAGCAGCAGCAGCAGCAGCAGCAACGGGGAGGGGGCCGTCCGGCGGCGCAGCCTCCGTTCCCACACTCGGCGCCGGAGGCCACCCCCGCCACCCCCTCCCCCACCGCCTCCCACCTTTGAACCCCGCAGTGAGTTTGAGCAGATGACCATCCTGTATGACATTTGGAACTCGGGCCTGGATTCGGAGGACATGGGCTACCTGCGGCTCATGTATGAGCAGCTGCTGCAGCAGACGAGCGGGGCCGACTGGCTGAACGACACCCACTGGGTCCATCACACCGATATCCTGAGCGGAGGCGGCCTTCCCAGGGCAGGAGAGGCCGGGAGCGGGGCAGGCTTTCCCAGGGCCGGAGAGGCCGGGAGCGGGGCGGCCTTCCCAGGGCCAGAGAGGCCAGGAGCGGGGCGGGCTTTCCCGAGGGCCGGGGGCAGTGTTCCCTTCAGACGCCTTCTGGCGTCTGAGCTCCTCTTCCTCCCTGTCCACTTCTTTTCGCCACCGACCTTCGGCCTGGGTCCTTCTCCTCTGGCTACCTGGGTGTTTTCTCTCTACCTCCTGCCTCTTGTCTGCCTCCCAGAATTTTTCTGGCAGAAAAGGTGGCCTAAGACTTATTTCTCTCATCTTTCTGTCCTCATACCAAGTATGCTCGGGGCTCCAACCACGGTCAGTTACCCTCTCCTTGGGCTGGGACTGGAGGGACGGGGGAGTGGGGCCCCAGGGACCTGGCCAGTGCGGAGCCCATTCTCTTCCTTAACACACCCCGCACTCACCAACCTGAGCGCCCCTAGACGCAAGCGGCGGCCCCAGGATGGGCCCCGGGAGCACCAGACGGGCTCAGCCCGCAGCGAAGGCTACTACCCCATCAGCAAGAAGGAGAAGGACAGGTACCGGGACGTGTGCCCTGTCTCAGCCCGGCAGCTGGAAGGGGCGGACACTCAGGTGAGCCCTGCCCTGGCATATGGCCCTCCCGCATCCTCTCCCCATTGCTGCTCCCGTCACTTACCTCCTCCTCCGTCCGGCTCTCGCAGGGGACTAACCGTGTGCTTTCGGAGCGCCGATCTGAGCAGCGGCGGCTGCTGAGTGCCATTGGCACCTCCGCCATCATGGACAGTGATCTGCTGAAGCTAAACCAGCTCAAGGTGAGGGACGGGGGCTCCAGCAGGAGAGAGACTCAGTGGAAGGGCAGCATCCTGGGGTCCCCTCGGGTGCGGAGGGGTGAGTGGCTAGAGCACCCTCCCGCCTGGAGAGCTGCAGGGAAGCCAGGGGACAGGTGGAGGGGGCACCCAGCAGCCGTCTGCCTTCTGCCCTCTAGTTCCGGAAGAAGAAGCTCCGATTCGGCCGGAGCCGAATCCACGAGTGGGGCCTGTTTGCCATGGAGCCCATCGCAGCTGATGAGATGGTCATTGAGTATGTGGGTCAGAACATCCGCCAGGTGAGGAGCCCCACACTCAGCTCCCAGCCCACCGGCACCCTGGGATGCTGACATGAGACCCAGCCAACTCTGGACAAAGCCCCACATACCCTCCTGCCCAAGGCTTAGCCATTGACACCACTTCCTCCTTCCCTCCTCCCCTCCCTCCCTCCCTTCTGTCCTAGTAATGGGCACTAGTAAAGCAGTAAACTAGATGTTAATGATGCAGCAAGAACCAAGGCTAATAGTATCTCTCCCTTTAAGGACCTCAGTTTAGTAGGGAAGACAGGCATTGAACAAGTAGCTACAATAAAGGGTGGTGTTTGCTTGTTACAAAAGGGGAAGTTCGGAGGGACTGGGTGGTTGGAACACAGTGATGTTTACACCGGGAGCCTAAAGGATGTTGAACTCCCCGGGCGCAGGTGAGGGAGGCACAGGAGGGCGCTGGCTGATCGGAGAAGCTTGGGTCGGGCAGGGACCTACAGCAGGAGGGGCAGGGAGGCCAGGCTCCCAGAAGTTAGGAGCCACATGAATGAGTTTGGACTGATGGTGAGAGAGGAGGAAAGTTGCTGTGAAGTGTTAAACAGGAGAGGACTTGGGAGGTTGTGGGCTCCCTCTGGCTGCAGTGTGAAGAGAGAACTAGAGACGGCCGTGCGGTGGGAGTGGGGCTGTTGCAGAGATCCCAGTCAGAGGTGGGTTCCTGGGCTACGCAGTGGCAGCCAAGGTAGCAGGAGTCTGTGGGTCCAAGGTAGCTGGCAAGACAGGCAACCACGTTGGCTCTGCAGAGTGTGAGCAAGGGGGGCGGTGAGGCCATTTCTCGGGGCGCTGCCTCTAACGGCTGGGAGCAGGAAGGGCTGCCAGTGAGGAGGAGGAGCAGATGTGTGATCCAGATGAGTTCGGATCGGAGCTTCTAGAGGAGGCACCAGCAGCTCCCCTGAGGTGGCTCTGGCTGCAGAGGGAAGTTGGGGAGGAGTCCCGCACCGAGCCAGCCGCCGAAGCCCTGGGAGAGATCACCCAAGGGAAGGGCGCGGAGGTTGTGGCGCCCGTTTTCTGGGAAATAGCAGTTGCTCCTCCTGGAAGAATCGGTCCTAATGTGGACAACCAGCAGCAGCCAGTGGGAGCCTTTTTTGGAGAGAGGGTCCTGGGAGGAGAGATGAGTAGAATTCAGTCCGTGAAATGACCACTCGTCTTGGGAAGTGCCACAGCCCCACGGTAGACTGGGGGCCAGGCAGACACTCCAGGAGCAGCCAGTGGCTGCTTCTGCCCAGTGCCCAGGTCCCTGGGGTCCTCTTGGGTGGCTGATAATGGCAGTGAAGGTGTAGGGTTGGCCACTAGAGGGAGGGCTCCTGGAAGCAAAGTCAGGAGTGTCCACAGGTTGGGTTAGTGGGAGCCAGAGAGAGAGCTACAGACCCAGGACAGGTCATTGTGGCCCCAGGATGGCAGCTGAGAGACTACAGACCCCCAGTCACAGAGGCGACCCCCCGAGGGGCAGTCCCTGACCGTCGCACCCCATCCTACCAGATGGTGGCCGATATGAGGGAGAAGCGCTATGCGCAGGAGGGCATTGGCAGCAGCTACCTGTTCCGGGTGGACCACGACACCATCATCGATGCTACCAAGTGTGGCAACCTGGCGAGGTTCATCAACCACTGCTGCACGGTGCGCTGGGGCCTGGCCAGGGCGGTGGGGTCCAAGCAGAGGGCACCCAGCTCACTCTGCTCCCTCCTGCAGCCCAACTGCTATGCCAAGGTGATCACCATCGAGTCCCAGAAGAAGATCGTGATTTACTCCAAGCAGCCCATTGGCGTGGACGAGGAGATCACCTACGACTACAAGTTTCCGCTGGAGGACAACAAGATCCCGTGTCTGTGCGGCACCGAGAGCTGCCGGGGCTCCCTCAACTGAGGTGGGCAGATGGGCGCCCACCCCCCTATTTATTCCCCTTGGTGCCCTGAGCTCCCAGCACCCCAGCCTTAGTGGGCTCAGGAGGGCCCACATGCCCCCATCTCTGAATATGGAGTTGGGCCCCTGAGCCCTGCAAGGGAGCCTCAGTCCCTTAAGGCAGTGTCTGCCTCCCCTGTCACCCCTGCCGCCCACCCCCTAATTTTTTTCTTTGCGGAGAAGAAGCTGTAAATGTTCTGTAGCTGCCAGAGCTGTTTCCTGTGGAAACCTGGGGTGCCAGCCTGTACAGATCCTGTTCTCGGGGCTGCACAGCCCTCTTGCTTTGTGTTCATGGGGACTTCCCTTCTGTGCCCTGCGTGCACCCCTCCCCAGTTCAGGGGTCTCTAGGGGCAGTGGCCATGTTCTCCCCCTGGGGAGGGGGGCCCTGTGCCTCCCAGTCCTGGGGACTCCGTGCCTGGAACCCTGCCTCATCTTCTGTTCCTGCCAGACCCTGTGGGTCACCCTTCTACCCTGGTGTCTAAGCTCTGGTTGGGCCAGGCCAGGATGGCGGGGGGAGCGGGCCCTTCCTGTTGGGCTGGATTGTACATATGTTAATAGCGCAAACCCAATGCCACATTTTTATAATTGTGATTAAACTTTATTGTACAAAAAGTGCTTGGTCAGTATCTTTGGGAGAGTAGGGTGGGATGGGGGTTGAGGACAGGGTGGGGCAAGTGAAGAGGGGGAAATGGGTGGCCTGGGGTTGGGGTGGGTAGAGGGGCTATGGGGCAAGAACCCAGACCCGCAGACAGCCACCATTGCTCTGGGCCACCTGATAGGCTGGCACAGCCCCTAGAAATCCCCCAGCAAGGCCAGCCAGACCTGGCCAAGGTCAGGCCTCCCTTCCCAGAACCACAGCTGCTGCTGGGCTTCTGGCCTCCTGGGAAATCCAGTATGAGGCAAGGACTGACATCATGCAGGAGTGAGGTCACTCTGCCTATTCCATCCCTTCCCCCAAGCCCCTCAGTGCCCATCCAGCAGGTTTTGGCTTTCCCGACCCTCTTCCCCAAGTTCTTGGCTGGAACCGGATGCCAGTGGAGCGCAGTGGCCACCAGGGGGGGCCCTGTGGCAAGAGAGTAGGAGAGGAGGGGTGGAGGCTGGGCTGGTCTGTTCCTGGAATGGCCAGGAGGGAGGAGCCAGCGGAAGGGGACAACCATTTATCGCTGGCCGGAAACGAGAGAAGACCAGCTCTGGTGGCTAGTTTGGGCACCCTGGGACTGTGGCTGCAGGTAGGCAGAGCTGATGTCTGAGGTCCCCTTCCCTAGCCCCAGCCCTGCCCACCTCCCTCTCCTCTCCCTCCTTCCCTCCCTCCCTCCCCCACTCTGTTTTTATCCCAGAACCTCCCCTCCACCTCAAACACTGAGTCCTTCCTGCAAGCCCTCACCATATCTCAGTAACCAGTTAGCAGGGTCAGAGGGCAGGTGGCCTGGCTGCTCACCCACAAGGAACAGTTGTGGCCCCCGGTCCCTGCTCCAGTCCACTAGGCTAGAGGCCCTTCAAGGAATAAGCGGTGGGCTGCTGGTGCAGGGGCAGGTCGCACACCGCAGGCAGCTCAGGTGAACAGGGGTCTCTCCCTAGCAGGACATGGCAGACTCGGCACAGGCCCAGAAGCTGGTGTACCTGGTCACAGGTGGCTGTGGCTTCCTGGGGGAGCATGTGGTCCGAATGCTGCTGCAGCAGGAACCCCGGCTCCGTGAGCTGCGAATCTTTGACCTGCACCTGGGTCCCTGGCTGGAGGAGCTGAAGACAGGTGATGGTGGAGGGGCGCTGGGGGGAGGGTGTGGACTCCCTTCACTGTGGTGGAAAGGGTGATGCCTGTTTGTGTTCTCCAGTGCGCAGGAATGGGGTGAGTGAGTCACACTGGAAACATGTGGCTCCCAGGGGTGTGGGCTGAACCAAACAGCTGATGTGGGCTCAGCTCTGACGTTGCCTCTGGCTGCTCTCCCCCTACCAGGGCCAGTGCAGGTGACTGCCATCCAGGGGGATGTGACCCAGGCCCACGAGGTGGCAGCGGCTGTGGCTGGAGCCCATGTGGTCATCCACACAGCCGGGCTGGTGGATGTGTTTGGGAAGGCCAGTCCTGAGACCATCCATGAGGTCAACGTGCAGGGTGAGATCTCCCCCCGCCGTTCTAATAACGCACGTAATACGGGCCCATGGCCTGATCGTAACTGTGTGTCCCTCCCCCCGCTCTGACCTTGACCTCTGTGATTCTCCTGCGTCAAACAGTCCTGTGTGCACTCCTGTCCCTGTGATAGAAGGCCAGCCCTCGCCAACCTGTGTGGCTTTCCCTGGCCTGGGGAAGGAAGCCATACACACTCCTGTCCCTGTGATAGAAGGCCAGCCCTCGCCAACCTGTGTGGCTTTCCCTGGCCTGGGGAAGGAAGCCATACGCCTTCGTCCAGATTGGGGATGGGAAGGGGAAAGGTACAGGGAGGGAGGAAGCTTCAGTTTGGACACGCACCCCGCCTCCCCAGGCACGAAGAATGTGATTGAGGCTTGTGTGCAGACTGGAACACAGTTCCTGGTGTACACGAGCAGCATGGAAGTTGTGGGGCCCAACATCAAAGGCCACCCCTTCTACAGGTGAGCTGGGGTCCCCCCCAATGCCTTCAGAGCCCGTCTCCCCTCAGCATTAAGAGTCTTCTCTCCCCCACTAGGGGCAATGAGGACACCCCCTATGAAGCAGTGCACAGACATCCCTATCCTTCCAGCAAGGCCCGAGCTGAGCAGCTGGTCCTGGAAGCCAATGGAAGGAAGGTGAGGCGAGGAGCTGCAGAGCCACGGCCGGCTGGGCCCCTCCCTGCTCTTTCCAGCTTGAAGAGGGCAGGCCGCTGGGTCCGAGGTCTCAGCAGTGCCTCCCTTTGGTTGCCAGGTCCGTGGGGGGCTGCCCTTGGTGACATGTGCTCTGCGTCCCACCGGCATCTATGGTGAAGGCCACCAGATCATGAGGGACATCTACCACCAGGGCCTGCGCCTGGGAGGCCGGCTCTTCCGGGCCATCCCAGCCTCTGTGGAGCACGGACGGGTCTATGTGGGTGAGGCCCGGGCCAGGCAGGGGGGAGGCTAAGAACCTGCATGGTTCTGGGGGGGTGCCGTGTGTACCCTGCAGAGAAAAGAACAGCCTGTACATGGGCTAGGGTGGACGAGGAGGTGTGGGCCACGGGGAACAGTATCCTTGCAAGTTGGGAAGGCAGACACAACAGTTATAGGCGGAGGGAGAGGCGGGGGCAGCATCTACATGGGCCCAAAGCGGAGGTGGCTTGTGTGTGGGCTGGCCCGGGACAGCAGCTACATGATCATAGGACACTCAGGGGCATGTTCTCCCCACTCCCTCTGGCAGGCAACGTGGCCTGGATGCATGTGCTGGTGGCGCGGGAGCTACAGCAGCGACCGGCATTGATGGGTGGCCAGGTGTACTTCTGCTATGACAAGTCACCCTATAAGAGCTATGAGGACTTCAACATGGAGTTCCTAGGCCCCTGTGGACTACGGCTGGTGGGCACCCGCCCGCTGTTGCCCTACTGGCTACTGATGCTTCTGGCTGCCCTCAATGCCCTGCTGCAGTGGCTGCTGCGGCCGCTTCTGCTCTATGCGCCCCTGCTCAACCCATACACCTTGGCTATGGCCAACACCACCTTCACCGTCAGCACTAACAAGGCTCAACGCCATTTTGGCTACGAGCCCCTGTTCTCCTGGGAGGAGAGCCGGACCCGCACCATCCGCTGGATGCAGGCCATGGACAGTGCGGCCCAGTGACAGTGGAGCTGGGCTGGAGCTCAGCGTAGCACATCCATCCAGGCCCCGATGCAGAGGGAAGGCTGCACTCTAGGGCTGGCGGGTCCGGAGCCATTCCGGCTGTCCTGGAGCCCCCATGCTAAGCCATGAGCACTGCGTCCGTGTCCTGCTTCCTCTCAGTTCTAGGGCAGGATGTCTTCGCTCGCACCCCAGGCCTGCTGTCTGGTTGGCGAGGTTCTGATTCCCTGATGTTCTCACTGCCATCCTGTTGGCTTTTCCAGCAGGAAGTGAGTACAAGTTCCACTGGCCTCCTGCCGCCCAAGCAGGACTCTCGGGCCTGGGCTCAGAACGAAGAGGCTTTCTGGCTCCTCCCACCACCTCTGTCCCTCCGGGAGGGTCATAGCCCCATTATTGTAAAACATGTATCACCTTAAGGTGGTTATCTTTTCATTCTCCTCAGTGAAAGCTGAGGAAATCTATATTTTCCCTTCTTCCCACCCCGCTACCCAAATGTAGGTCCTGCAATATTGTGAGGTCTCTGCCTGAGGGTGCCCCAGAAACTCTGTGCCTGCCCATGCCCTGGATTAAAACTCCTTTATCTACATCCGTGTCCAGTGCCTGCCCAGCTCCCTGGCCTGCCTCCCCGTGTCGCCCCTCCCCGCGGCGCCCGTCCCATTGGGGACAGAAGGAAGTGAGCACGCAGCACGCCCGCTGTTGGATTGGTTGCTATTTCTCCCGTTCCACGGGGCCCAACCCGGCCCAGGGTGGGGGTAGGGGGCTCTGGGGACAGGACATGCAGGGCTGGGGAGAGAGGGCAGAATTTTCCTGTGTTTTATCCATTTGCAACTTGGTCACCAATAGAGAGAAATGGGTCTCTGAGGGCGAACAGGAGAGGGCGGCCTGGCTTTGGGCCCCCAGCCAGGCCCCTAGAGTCCTGTCCCCTCTGGAGAGGCGAGGGAAAGAGCTCTAGAAACCAAAGGAGAAACAGAGGGGGCGGGCTCATGTCAGCAAACACAGCTACATCACGTGACACGCCAGCGACACGGAAACACACGCCAACGCACACGGCTGCACAGCGGGCAGGGGACAGGTGGGGTGGAAGGGAGCGGGGGGCCACCATCTTGTCCTTTGCGGGGCGGGCTGGGGGGCAGGGTGAATGCATAGAACACATCATGTACACACGCTCAAGGCGTGGCATGAGCGTGCATCGACCCACAGGCACATGGGATGGACACGCGCAGTGTGCTTTGTGAGAGGCAGAGCTAGGGCGAAAGGGGGAAGGGAAAGGGAAGCCGTGAGCCCTGGCCAGGCCCGGGACCACCCACGGGCACACATGGTTGTAGGTGTGGAGGGTGGGCAGCACACACGCCTCCAGGACCACGTAAAAGACACCCCCCCAGACAACACTCCAGAACACACGGGACACAGCAGCCAACACGCAGACACATCATGTGAGGCTGGGACTTGTGGAGGCTGGGGCACAGCAGACCTCGGGATCCTCCGGTCTGACGCTGGGATGGGCAGCTATGGGCCTAATACCACGCGAGGAGGCAGCTGCCTGGCTCCAGCCCTGGCTCCGGCCTCCTGGCGGCCCCAGGCTGTGGGAGTGCGGGAAACGGGAAACACCTGGGCGGAAGGGTGTGCTGGCCGGGCAACCGGAAGGAAAGGGGGAAAGGGGGAAAGGGGGAGGCGGGGGAGTGCTAGGGTCCTCTCTGACGTCCCCAAACAAGGGAAAAGGGAGCAGGAGGGCTGCCGGCAGACACAGGGCCACTTCCCGTCCTGCAGAAGGGCATTCTGGGAATGCAGTCGGGCGCCCCTCTTCAGGACAGCACAGCTCGGGGTTTATACATATCGGCCACGCACAAGCAGAGCCCAAACAGCCAGGCAGGGAAGGGCTGGCATGGGGGTGGGGAGGGTACCGTGTCCCAGGTCACATCTGCATTGTCTCACACACACACACACACACACACACACACGCTTCACATAAAGTGGGATCCTGGGAAATGATCTGCACACAGCCCTGAGTCCTTTGCCCTGTGCACATGGATGCCCACCCCGAGGGCAGGGCATATCCTGTCCTGTGTGTTCAGTCCTGTATATGTGGGTCCGTGTTCCTCAGCCACAGAGTGCGGGGGCTTCTGAGATTGTCCTTGGCTCATGTACCTCCCATCAGCCACCAAACGCACGAGCCCACCTGAGCATGTGCCGCCTACACAAGGGAGGAGCAGGCCCTCTCCTCGCCATCAGAAACCCGGGCCTGTGCCCACCCTCAGTCTCACCCTGGCTGGGGAGCAGCGATGGCAGGCATTTCAGCAGATGTGTCCGGGGATGGATCCCGGGACTTAGCCCATCCCAAGTGGCTGCTGCCACACTGGCCACTCCAGTGCACCTGCGACAAACAGCTCCCCAAACCAAGGCCCCTGAGACGGAGCCCAGAGCATCAAACGGGGCGAGGGAGACCCATATTCTGAGATAAGTGTTCGGAAGGCAGGAATGCTCTCATTCCCTAGCTGTCTGGGGTGACTCTCCACACTGGCCTCATCACTGATGTCCTCACGCTGGCCCTTCCGGGAGGCATTCATGTGCAAATGGGGACAGGCCTGTATGGGCGCCATGCCCATGGTAGCATGCACTTGTGCTCCGGTGTGCTGCTGTGTGCCTGGGTGTGGTCACCTCCACGAGGCCTCCTGAGCCTGGGCATGAGTGAGCACACGTGTCCCAGCCCTCATGGGTGCAGGCCTGTCCTCTGGCCGGGACACAGAAGGTGAGAAGCGCCCGGCTGTGTGTCAGGGGCTCTGGTACCTGGCAGGGCGGGATGTGCCAGTTGCACAACGTTGATGTTGCAGCGTGTGGCCATGACCAGATGCTGGCAGCAGCTCCGGGGAGAGAAGGAGGGGCAAATCAATCTGCATAGACAAGCGTGGATGGGGCGCAAGACCTTAAAGAGAAACGTGTGCGCATATATAAACGGGACAAACACCATGGAGCAAGCCTCCGTGCCAGTGCACACACACGCTCACACGTCCAAACAGCGTCCTGTGCCCGCCCAGCCATGTCCGGGGGCAGCATGATGCTCTGTCTGGGGAGACCTGCCAGCACTTCAGGCACAGTTCTCGCATCACCTGCTGGGAAATGCACATGTATATACAAGCCAAGCGAGGTTATTTATATGTGTACGCTTCCACTCACATTGGCTCAACTCCAAGGCTCACAACACACACACACACATTCTCTCTCTCTCTCTCTCTCTCTCTCTCCCTCTCTCTCCCCCGGGACCCAGGCCTGGGGTGACTAAACCAGGAAGATTTGCGCCACATCTCGGTGGGGTGCCTGCCATGGCCCGTGAACTTGGGCCTACCTGGATCCTCTGGGAAGGACCATCAGCACACGCACAACCTGCCCGTTTATAGCAGGTGTGGGGGCGGGGGTGTCAGTGGAAGAAGTGCTATTGCATTAGATTCAAACACTCCAACACAAAATTCCATGAACACAAATTCTGTGTCCACAGATCTGTGGACACACACACCTATTCACAGAAGACAGAGCAGGGCTTGGCGGCTGCTGTGTGATCCCGGCCACGGTCTACACAACAACCGAGCGAAGGGGAACGCTAAGACGACACACAGACAAGGTGGGGGCAAGAAGGGTGCTGTGGTGCTTCTACACACATCTGTGAACGCACACACACAGGCTGGGGTGTCCACTCGTCTCGAGCACGTGCCGGCGGCATGCATGTTGGTGTGCATGTGTAATCACGCCTGCTGCTATTTATGTGGGGGGGGAGGGTCCATGGTGCAGTGAGGTCCAGGGACTCCAGGGTCTGATGGGGGGGTGGGGTAAGGAGAGGGCTGCCTGGGTCTGTCTTGGGGGTGAGCCTGGAGCAGGGGATGGAGTGAAAGGGGTCGTGGGGGTATTGCTCCCGATGTGGTGGGGGAAGGGTCTGGGGGAGGTAGGGGTGGTGGGCCTACAAGCCCAGCGTCCCCCCAATGGATGACGCCAAGACCACCCCCAGCACCACACAGCAAATGATGATCATGATTTTCTTCTGCAGGCAGGAAGGGCAATGGGACAGGAGGAGGCGAGAGGGGCAGTTTAAGAGAAAGAGAAACAGACAGAAAGATGGGGGGAGGGTGTGAGGGAAAGGAAGAGGGGAGAGAAAACAGAAGAACCAAGAGGTCAGAGGCAGAGATAAGGCCTTCCAGAAAATTTCATCACTTGCCTCAGCCCTGGCCAGGGCCCCGCCCCACCCCGCCCCCAGCTCCAGCCCACCGGCCCACAGGCCCTGCCCGCCCCGCTCACCCTCCGGGCCTTGCTCTGATATCGCACGGCTTTCTTCGTGTCAGACACAGCTCGCTCCACGTAGTCCACGGAATGTTCCACGTTGTATTCAATTCGGTCAATCATCTCGCCCTGCAGAGGGTATGTGCATGGGGAGGCGTGGGCTGGGCTGGAAGAGGGAGCCGGGGCGGGGGGGGGGGGCGGGGGGGCGGCTTCCACATGGGGTGGCAGGGCAGAGGCCGTACCTGGCTTTCCACGAGCATGGCCATGTCCACAAACATGTCGTGCAGCTCGCGGATGCTGGTTTCCAGTTTGATGATCTCGTTGTGCCTCGTCTCGATCTCATTCAGCGCCTGCTTCGTCATCTGGGAGTCCATTTTGATCTGGGGGGGTGGGGGGTGGGCTGCTGAAGACCACCCTTCACTCCCGTAACAGCCCAGAGCCTGCAGCCAGAGCGCTGGGTCCAACCCGAGCTGTCATTCACTAGCTGCAACCCCGGGCAAATGATCTAACTTCCCCGGGCCTCAGTTTCCCCACCTAGAAAACGTGGATAACAACAGTGCCCACCTCATGGTCGCTGTGAAGATGAGAGGAGTAATATGTGTACATTGGTAAGAACAGTGCTTGGCATACAAGAAGCACTGAAGACAAGTTTGTTAAATTACAAGAACTAACACTTGCCCCCAGCCCTCCCCCTTAGCCCTGGGCCGCCTCTATCACACACACCACAGACGCTCTGGGAAGGGAGCAGAGTCCAAGGCCCCACCAGTATCCGGGCCCCCGTCTGGTCAAAGGAAGATAGGGAAATGGAAGAAGACACAGCAGAAAGGGGCGGGGAGGGGGGAGAGAATAGCAAGCGGAGGAGGCCCAGGGGAGAAGGCAGGGTGCCCACAAGCCCCTGGAGACTATGACATGAGAAGGGGAGACACAATGAAGGGGTGCACTGGCGCCTCAAGAGTCGGTGGAAGAGAGACTCCAACCCAGAATTAGATACACCGCCTCCCCACAGACGCCCGGCCTGAGCCAGGCCGCCCCCGTCTCAGAGATTCACTGTTGAGACCACATCGAGCCTCTCCTCTGCTCTGAAACCTGCCAGGCTCCCTATCCATAGGGTCCTCACCTTTATCTTTTTAAAAAATATTTTTTTATTGATTTCAGAGAGGAAGGGAGAGGGACAGAGAGATAGGAACATCAATGATGAGAGAGAATCATTGATCGGCTGCCTCCTGCACACCTCCTACTGGGGATCAAGCCTGAAACCGGGGCATGTGCCCTTGACCGGAATCAAACCAGGGACCCTTCAGTCCGCAGGCCGATGCTCTATCCACTGAGCCAAACCAGCTAGAGCCACACCTTTCTCTTAGCAGTCAAGGCCCCGGCTCCTTTTCTACCCTCATCTCCTGCTATCCAACAGGAGCCAGAATCATCCAATGGCTGTTTGGCAAGTGGTCCACTCTCCCTGTCTTTGTCCAGTCTGTTCCTTTGTCTAGAGCAGCGGTTCTCAACCTGTGGGTCACCAACCTGTGGGTCTCGACCCCTTTGGGGGTCGAACGACCCTTTCACAGGGGTCGCCTAAGACCATCTGAAAACACATATATAATTACATATTGTTTTTGTGATTAATCACTATGGTTCTCAACTTTCCTAATGCCGCGACCCTTTCATACAGTTCCTCATGTTGTGGTGACCCCCAACCATAAAATTATTCTCATTGCTACTGCATAACTGTAATTTTGCTACTGTTATGAATCGAATGTAAATATCTGATATGCAGGATGTATTTTCATTGTTACAAATTGAACGTAATTAAAGCATAGTGATGAATCACAAAAACAATATGTAATTATATATGTGTTTTCTGATGGCCTTAGGCGACCCCTGTGAAAGGGCATTCGACCCCCAAAGGGGTCACGACACAAGTTGGAGACCCACAGGTTGAGAACCGCTGCTCTAGAGTGTCCTTTGCCCATTTCCCCCTGTCCAAACGCTCCTGTCTCTCAAGGCTCAGCTCAATGCCTTCCCTGCCTGTAGAAGTCAGCTACCACAGCGCCTGTCTGCATCTTGCAGAGCCCTCAAGCAAGGTGCCAACCACCCTGCACTGGCTGGTTAACTGGCAGGGCTCAGCTCTGCCTTCTTAGGACCACTCACCAGCTTCCCTCCGTCCTCAGACAGACAGACAGCCTAGCAGAGCTGTCTGAGAGCTCCAGGCTAGCTGCCCACAATCAATTTGCTCGAAGCTAATTTAACAAAGGCCAGTTATCTAAGGAACAAAATGCTAGAAAGTCCCTGAACATACTTTAACCCGGTGTAGAAGCCTTACATAGAGCCATTCCACCACCAGAAGCATAAATAGACAGAACTGGCAGGCCAGGGTAAAATTCAAAAGAGAAAGAAGAACTACAGCTGGGGGAAGCCCATCCATTCACATACAAGATGACAAGGGCAGGACGGTGTGCAAAACTAAAACAGGGTTTTTTAGAAATTTTCAAAAGGCAGGCACATTAGTCATTGGGTGAAAGAGCCTGCGTCAGTAGGGCGTTCTGCATCTTAGCACCGAAGAGTCCCGCTCTGCGCTTCCACCGTGGATTCCAATACTGGCTCTGCCCCCAGCTGTGTGACCTCACCTAGTTACTTAACCTCTTGGGCACCATTTCCTCCCCCGTGAAATGTGGCTCGCTCAGAGGGCTGTGGTGAGGACCGAATGAGGTTAGTAGGTAAATGTGAATGTGTAAAGTGCTTAAAACAGCACCTGGCGCACTACTGTTTGCCGTTTTATGGGGGTGCCTTCCTGCTTTGCTCCCATGGGATTCCCCAGCTCCAGACCCAGGCCTTGCGATGCCAGCTATTCCAGGTGGACTTAGGCCCTTCAGTCTAACCTACGTTTGGGGAGGAGGTGCAACTGCTTTACAGAACAGACCCACCCCCGCCCGCGCTCACATCGTCGGTGAAGATGGCCAACTTCCCGCTCTCCAGCATGTCTTCCAGCTCTTCGTTGGTCGTGGTCCTTCCGGCTGTGGGGAGGAAGGACTCCATGCTCAGGGTCTGGGCCAGCCTGCGCTGAGGCGGTGGGATGGGGCAGGGACCCGGGACACCACCCTTCCCTGGGGCCCTGGGCCAGGCGCCCCTCCACCGAGAGGAAGGGCCTGGAAGGAGGCTTGGGCAGGCCTGGGGAGTCTGGAGGGGAGGCGCACGCACTGATCTCCAGCTGCCGCTGGATCCTGTCCTTGCAGCGGTCCCTGTACTTGGACTGGGTCGCGTTATATTCGGTCATTACTTCCACGAACTTCCGGGAGAGTGTAGAATGCTGGGGTGGGGGTACACACATCAGGAGGCAGGGAGCAGAGACCAAGGGGGAGCCGTTAGTGCACAGGTGGAGTGGAGAGGAGGGGTGATCACGCCCCACCCCAATCCCTCACCAGAGCACAGTCCCCTGCCGCTTGTCTCCCGATCTTACACCCAAACCGGCGGGCAGGGCATTTTAGGATGTGACCCGAACCCGCGCTCGGCTGTAGCCCCGCCCTCCGCTGTAGCCCCGCCCTCCGCTGTAACCCCGCCCGTCGTCCCCGCCCTCCGCTTTAGCCCCGCCCCCGGTGTAACCCTGCCCGTCGTCCCCGCCCTCCGCTGTAGCCCCGCCCCCACCAGCATGAACCCCCTCCCGGCTCCGTCCAGGCCCCGCCCCCGCTGTAGCCACGCCCCCACCAGCACAACCCCTCCCCGGCTCCGTCCAGGTCCGCCCCCCGCTGTCACCCAACCCCGCTCGTCGGCCCCGCCCCCGCTGTAGCCACGCCCCCACCGGCACGACCCCTCCCCGGCTCCGTCCAGGTCCCGCCCCCGCTGTAGCCACGCCCCCACCAGCACAAACCCTCCCCGGCTCCGCCCAGGCCCCGCCCCCGCCCGGCCCGCCTCCCACCTGGGTCTTGCGGATGCGCAGGTCCGCGGAGGAACGGTTCAGCCCCTCCTCCTGCTCGATGCTTTGCTCGATCGCTGCGGGAGAGAGGATGCAGTGACGGGCCGCAGACCCGGGGCGTGCGGGGCGGGGGTCCGGGACGGAGGAAGGGCCGACACCCCGAGGCAGGCCCCAGGCCTGTGAAGAGATGTCACACCCGTGGCGAAGGCAGACAGTAAAGGATCCATGGTGGGGGGCAGGAGGCCGAAAAGTAAAGGGACAGACGTTTGAGGGGGTCAGGAGGGCAGGTGGGAGGGAGGTTGAGGCCCGGGGAGTCACCAGACCGAAGGGCACTACTTGTTCCGTCGTTGGCCAGGGCCTTGGAAAGCCCGTAGCTGTAACTACTACGGCCCATTCCCGCGAGCGAGTGCGGCCCGGGCCACTGTGACGGCCCGTGTGCAGGGAGCTCGCTCGCCGCGTGCTCGGGGAGGGGCCGGAGCCCACCCTGGGGTTTTCCGTGGAAGACGAGCACTTCCAGGTGGCTCAGAGGCCACCATTTCCTTGGCAAAATCTGTGTGAGTGAATGGAAGCTCCATAGGGAAAACAGCTCTCCCCGGGCCCTACCAGGTACCCTGTCCCGAATTCCCACTTCTAAAGGATTCTGGAAAAGCCCACAGATTAACTGGGGTTTCTGCTTCCGGATCATGCCCTCCTGACACTTATTCAGATTTTCTAAAAAAAACAGCTTGTGGTAAGATGTCCTGGGCTCGGAGATGCAGCGGGATGAATCGCCACCGGGTCCCCTCAGCCCTGGAAGGGCCTCCAGCCCGGCCCTGAGAACATCACTTCTCCGTTCCGTTGGCAGCAGGGACCTATGGGGCTGGCTGGCACCCCCCTCCCTGCAGCGATGCGGGGCAGTGACTGAGGCAGCTTTGGCCCAGCTGCTGCAGGAAAAGCACAAACAGCCCCAGGGAGGTCAGACCCCGGTCCAGACTCGGATCCGATTGCCCCACGTGGGACTGGAGTCCAGCTCTGGGCACAGGGGTCCTTTACTCGACAGCCTCACTGACTTCTTACAAAAACCCTGGGAGGTCAGTGATGTCGATCCACGTTTCAGACCGAAACCGAGGCTCGAATGGGCCAAACAACTCAACGTCGCACACAGAACCCGAGCTCGAGCCGCCACACGGCTGGAGGAAGACGGAGAAGACAAGCTCCTTTCCGGGGTCTGGAAGGTCAGCTTCTAGAAGCTCCGGCCACTTTTCCTAGGTTCTTGACCTTTTCCTGAACCCCTAAGCCATGGAGCCCTCCTCATGGTCTAACAGAGACTATTAAGGTGAGAGCTGATGGGCCCAAGGAGATCACGGAGCCCAGGGGTTTATTTCTAAGCTGTGTTCCATGGAACCCTGATTTTGAGAGGGAACTTGATGGGCGTGTTCCAGCCCCAGTCCAGCCAGTACAGCCGGCTTTTTATGTGCTGTATATACTGGGGTTCTTTGTAAGATTTCATTTGGGAAGAAAGGATTTTGCTACCAAAAAAAAAAAAGCCAGCTTTGAAATTGCTTCCATTTTTCTTACTGAGGGAAGGGTACTTGTCCAAATGAGTGATGGTGTCAACTGGGCTCCCTCTGCCTGGATTTGTACTGCGTGTGCTCCCAGTTTAGGCCATTTTCCTTTCCCGCACACTCTCCTGAGTGCAAAAGGTTTGTGTTTACAGATCAGCCCTGGCTAACGCACGGCCTCCTGTTGAGCCCAGGAGGGCATCAGGTCTCCATCCTCATCTCCCCGGACTGAGGTCACAGCACGCAGGCCCAGGCTCCCGTCCCCCACAGCCCGGCAGTGTGGCTCGGACAGAGGAGGCGCCTGGCCAGTGTTGTCTGCTGCTGGATTGCCATGAGCATACAGTGCAGCATCACGGTAACACTGCTATTCCCCTGGCACCGGCCGACAAGGAGGTTCCCAACCCACAATGCCTTGGGGAAAGGTGGTTATTACCAGCACCCAAGTCCTTAAATTAGAGTGAATACATGAGCATTTGGCAAGTCCCTCCTGAAAGCCTGCCAGCCCCTGATGTCAGCCACACAGTCCAATCTGTCCTGAGCCGAGGATACCAATTCAGAAGCATTTGCTGAACCCACCTACTGGGTGCCTGGGACCATGCCTGGCACCTGTTCTGGGGAAACGAGGCCTTAGTGAAGCTAAAGCCGCTTGGGAGGCTCTGTTTTTCTGATGGAACCGGCAGAGCTCACGTACAATCTGGACAGCTCGCCCCCTCTCCCTCCTTTCCCTGTCGTGTCTCTTTCTTCAAGGAATCGGGAGCAAGGAGGGAAACGGGCTGTGTGCTTCCTCACTGTGCAAGAACCTGGCTCCTAGCAGCGTGCAGACATTCCTGACAGAGAGGCCTGTCAGCCGCTGGGAGGCAGAGCCCTTTTTCTCCTTCATCGGGGGATTGCAGTCCTCACCTTTCAATTTGGACCGAACCTTGTTGGCGGTCTTCTTGATGTCTGCAGTGAGGTCCTCCAGCTCCTGTTTGGTCTCTGAGGAGGGGGCCAGGGTGAGTGAGGAGTCTGGGTGGAGCCCAGCCCCAGCCCCCGGCCACCCCGCAGCACCACTCACTCTCATCCGGGTTGGGGGCGGCCAGGATGGCGCTGTGTTGTTTTTTCACTTGCTCCACATCCTCCGACAGCTTCTCGATGCAGCCCCGGATCTCCTCCACCTGGGGCGGCAAATGGGCAATGCCCCGTCAAGTCTTCGGGCCAGACAGGGCATCCACGGGGCTCACTCGGGGTTCAGGGAAATGGGCAGACCCAGAGGGACTGGTAAAAGGCCACGGGGTGGAGGACTAGAGAGTGGGGAGGGGGGAGTTGTTGGCTGGGGGCCAGGTTCTGGGCCTGGGGTATTGGAGACTCAGTTACCTGTTCAAAGAACTCATCCATGAAGTGATCCCGATCCACATGGACCACCTCCTCCTCATCGTCACTGTCTTTCGCCTGCGAGACCAAGCAAGGTGGAGACCGTGAGCAGCCCCACCCTGGTCCTGCTGCTGCCAGCTCAAGGCTCAGAGCAGGAGTCTGGGAGGGGCCATGGGCAGGTGCACGGCCAGCCCCCAGGCGGTCAGGACGAACACTGGCCAGGGGGTGGAACAGCACACCGGAGGCCGGGGAGCTGATGGGAATGAGCACAAGGCGCCTCTCAGGGTGGGTGTGGCCCCGGGAACGCACAGCACCTGCTATTAACCAACCAGCACGGAGGTGTTTCGGCACTGTAACAACCAGCTGAATGTCGGCCTTGCCGTGATCGGCTCTGGGCTCTGAGGCGGGGTCTGGAACAGAGTCCCAGGAGCCGGACCCTCCCCACCATCCCTCAGCCCCTGGGCCAGGCCTCACCTTGCTCCCTCTTCTTCCTGGCCTGCGTGCCCCTCTCCCTGCCACGTCCCCTCCACAAGGTCAATTCACTGCCGGCTGCGGGGCGGTGCTGGGTTGAGCAAGCAGTCAGGCCCCACGAGGGCTGGAGGAGACACAGCAGCACCCCGACCTCCCTCCCTCCTGTGTCTTCCTCCTGCTGCCCACCCGCACCCCCTCAGCTTGCTCTGCCCCCGCTGCCCCGCTGACTCCCCGACTCTCCTTGGCGTATTCACTTGCTTTCATCCAGCCTCTTCCCACTTCACACCCACCTACTCACTTGCTTGGATTTCCTAGTTGCAACCTGCAGCTGCTCAGCCCTCCACCCCCAGGGCTCACAGACACAAAGGGATTTACACACCCACACCTCCACCGGAGACCAGTGACACACACCCGGCACACAGACAGGCCCACTGACACCCACACGGAGACACAGGAACAGGCTGACGTTCACCCACACGCAGACCCAGGGCAGAGCTGCGTGCTGCTACGTGTGGACACCGCGGTCACCCGCACCACGGGGCATCTGGGAGCCCCCCCCTCCCCCCAAGCTGGTCTCCCAGCCTCAGAGCCTCAGGTCTGCACACTCGTTAGGAGCTGGGAAAAGGGAAGGGGCAGGGAGGCTCACTGGTGCTACCCTCCCGACTCAAGATTCTGTGCGTGGGGCAGAAGTCTGAGGACAAATGCTGAGCCCTCCCAGCTTAAGTACACCTGCAGCCCTAACCAGCCCCACGGGAAACTTAAAGGGTTCACCCTGAGTCCCAGGAAGAACCACTCAGAATCTACGAGTCAGTCCCAGAGCCTGAGTGAAATCAAGATAGGATCCAAAAAGCGTCTGCCTGTGGGGGGCCTGGGGAGGGGGTGGGCGTCTAAAGAGAAGAGCTCCCATGGAACCTCAACAGGGTCCAAGCAGATCGCAGACAGACCCTGGCAGAACCAGACGGGCTCAGACCGAACCAGACTCGGCACAGACAGATGCCAGACAGCTCAGATCGAACCTAGACAGCCAGATGGGACCTAGCTGCAATCCAGACAGCGGGTGAAGGCGGGACCCGCAGAGCCCGGACGGCCCTGGAAAGAACCGAAAGCCCAGGGAAGACCCAGCCGGACTCGAGGAGCCACCAGCTTCCTGCCCACGCCCTGCCCGGAAACTCCAGGAATTCTCCCGCAGATGGGCCCACACCACGTCGGAAAGTGTGTTCCACACTGACATTTAATTTCCAGAGAATCCCAAAATCCACCAGGAAAGGGAGGCTCTTCCGTCTCTGCCCACAGCTGCCCCAGAAGAAGGATGGCACCAGGTAGGGCTTGGGACTCTGATGGGTCTCAAGCCCCCACCTGACCCGGGACCACCCCCACAGACCTTGGCCCTTAGAGACTTGGGGTGCTTGGCTCGTCCCTGAAGCCCCACCAGCCTCCCATGATGCTTTGTCCTCAAAAAGCCAGCTGTCACCCTAGCCGGCGTGGCTCAGTGGATAGAGCAGTCAGCCTGCAGACTGAAGGGTCCCAGGTTCGATTCTGGCCAAGGGCACATGCCTGGGTTGTGGGCTCCATCCCCAGTCCGGGGCGTGTAGGAGGCAGCCAATCCATGATTCTCATCATTGATGCTTCTCTCTCTCTCTCCCTTCCTCTCCCTTCCTCTCTGAAATCAATAAAAATACATTAAAAAAAAAAAAAAGCGAGCTGCCCCATGAGGACTCCTTCCCCTGGCACCAAAAGCCGGGCCTCTGCCCCTTCTCTGCCTTCAAGCACTCAACTTAGCCCAGATGCCCTCAGGTCGCGAGGCCTCCCCTTCCTGTTCTCTCTCTTTCCCTTCCCCATGCTGACTTAGACTTCCTGAAGCCCAATTTCTGTCTCTCCTATTGTTCCCAGAGCCAGTTCCGTAGCTTCTGCCCTGAGGCACTCGACCTGCCTATTTCCCTGTCCTTGAGACAGGAAAAAAGACAGAGGCCCCAAGTATGACCTATTTGGTGTAATAATTGCGGAGAGCTGAGCGCTAACAATCCGCTGCGTTCACAGACACTTCTGCATCGATAATCCCTTCTGATCCCCATAGCCCTGCTGAGAAAGGAAGAGCAAATACCACTGTCCCCATTTCACAGATGAGGGAACAGGAGCCAGAGGGGAGAAAGGAGAGTGGCGCCCAGGCTGAAAGGAGTGGGGAAACCGTAGGCATCTAAGACAGGCCTCCCCCACACGCCTCCACAGCTGGAGACGGGCCACCTCCCGCCAGCACCTCTGCCCCAGCTCTCTCCCTCTCAAGGTCCAATCTGGGGGGGGCTCTGTGCCCTGAAACCCTGGCAAAATGTTGCCATTTAAGAGCACCTTTGCACAGACCTTACCATTTTGTTATCTCGTTTAATCTTCATGAAAACTCCATGAGGACCACTGACCAACATTATAATCATGGCAAACATTTACACAGCACGTTATGGATACCATTCTAGGCACTCCGCATATATTTATCCATTTGATTATATTTTAAATATATTTTGTTGATTTTTTACAGAGAGGAAGAGAGAGGGATAGAGAGGTACAAACATCCATGAGAGAGAAACATGGATCAGCTGCCTCCTGCACACCCCCTACTGGGGATGTGCCCGAAACCAAGGTACATGCCCTTGACCGGAATCGAACCTGGGACCCTTCAGTCTGCAGGCCGATGCTCTATCCTGAGCCAAACCATTTAGGGCCATTTGATTTTGTTTTTAAATATATTTTGTTGATTTTCCACAGAGAGGAAGGGAGAGAGATAGAGAGTCAGAAACATCGATGAGAGAGAAACATCGATCAGCTGCCTCCTGCACATCCCCCACTGGGGATGTGCCCGCAACCCAGGTACATGCCCTTGACCGGAATCGAACCTGGGACCTTTCAGTCTGCAGGCCGACGCTCTATCCACTGAGCCAAACCGGTTTCGGCTGATTATTTTTTTAAAAAATGTGTTTTATTGATTTTAGATGGGGGGGAGAGCGAGAAAGAGAGAGATCGATGTAAGAGAGAAACATCAAGCAGCTATATATGCACCCTGACTGGGGAGCTAACCTGCAACCTAGGTATGTGCCCTGACCAGGAACCAAACCTGCAACCTTTCGTGCACGGGGCGACGCTCCAACCCACTGAGCTACCCTGGCCAGGGCTCTCCCTCTAATTCTTACACATAGCCTCCTGAGATAGATATCATAGCTCCCTTTTGAAGATGGGGAAACTGAGACAGAGAGAGGCTAAGGAATTTGCCCAAGTCAGTAGCTAGAAGGCCACATGACTTCTCCCCTCTGAGCCTCAGCCTCTGCATTTGCTGGGTGGCAATAATGTCTACCCCAAATGGGGGGCAAGGGGGCAATGAAACCAGGCGGGGTGGGGGGGAGGATGCCCCATCTGCCAGAGAGAAAATGAACGCTAAGTGGGGGCTGGCTATTACCCCTTCCCCTCCCAGGTTACAGATGATGAACAGGCTCAGAGAAGTTGCCTACTTGTCTAAGGCTTCGCAGCAAATGAGGCCAGAGGTGGGGCCTGAACTGTCCGGTGCTAAATGCCAGGCTCTTTCCCCTCCATCCTTCCCTTCCAACCTGGCCTCAGAGAGTCCGTTCTGCTGCGTCCTCACTCCTGCTGAACTCCCGTGGCCAGGAGAGCAAAGCATAAGAGGTGCCTGGCGGCGGGAGGAGCTCACACAAGGAAGCCAGGCATTCTCGCCTCCACTCGACTCGCTGTGTGATCCTGGGAGAATCTCAGCCCCTCTCTGGGCCCCAGCTCAGCTGTGAATGGGTGGGCTGTCCAGGGCTCAGTCCTTCCTGCTCTGGGGTTTACACGTTCAATCATGAGCACAGTCTCCATACCTGGAAGCTGGCCAGCCTAAAGGAGCGAGGCTGCGGGCAAACGAGACAACCAGGAAAAGAGGATCAAATGTGCCTGATCCTCTTTACTGGGCAATCCAAGCCTGTTTCCTCATGAGCAAAATGAAGATAAGAATTAAATGCATCTCGCCCCAGCTGGTGTGGCTCATTGGTTGGAGCACTGTCCCGTGCACCTAAAGGTCATTGGTTTGATTCCCAGTCAGGGCACATACCCAGGCTGTGGGTTTGATCCCCAGCCAGGATCCGTGTGGGAGGCAACCCATTGATGTTTCTCTCTCTTTCTCCCTCTCTAAAATCAATTTTTTTAAAAAATATATTTTATTGATTTTTTACAGAGAGGAAGGGAGAGAGATAGAGAGTCAGAAACATCGATGAGAGAGAAACATCGATCAGCTGCCTCCTGCACATCCCCACTGGGGATGTGCCCGCAACCCAGGTACATGCCCTTGACCGGAATCGAACCTGGGACCTTTCAGTCCGCAAGCTGACGCTCTATCCACTGAGCCAAACCGGTTTCGGCTCTAAAATCAATTTTTAAAAATCATGTCGCCCTGACTGGTTTGGCTCGGTGGCTAGAGCGTCGGCCTGCAGACTGAAGGGTCCCAGGTTCAATTCCAGTCAAGGGCATGTACCTGGGTTGCGGGCACATCCCTGGCAGGGGGTGTGCAGGAGGCAGCTGATCGATGTTTCTAACTCTCTATCCCTCTCCCTTCCTCTCTGTAAAAACGCAATACAATATATATTTAAAAAAAATGTTTAAAAATCATGTCCCTGCCCTAGCTGGTGTTGCTCAGTGGTTCGAGTGTCAGCCCCTGAACTGAGGGGTCTTGGCTTTGATTCCTGGTCAAGGGCATACACCTGGGTTGCAGGTTCCATCCCAGCTCCAGTTGGGCAGTGTGCAGGAGGCAACCAATCGATGTGTCTCTCTCACATCGATGTTTCTCTCGTTTCCCTCCTCCCTCCCTTCCACTCTCTCTACTGGTAAAAATCAATGGGAAAAATATACTCAGGTGAGGATTAACAAAACAACAAAAAATAGTATGTGCTTGTGTGAGGATTTTGCTCAGTGGATAGAACGTCAGCCTGTGGACCGAAGGGTCGCAAGTTTTTTTTGTTTTGTTTTAATATATTTTATTGATTTTTTTACAGAGAGGAAGGGAGAGGGATAGAGAGTAAGAAACATCGATGAGAGAGAAACGTCGATCAGCTGCCTCCTGCACACCTCCCACTGGGGATGTGCCCGCAACGAAGGTACATGCCCTTGACTGGAATAGAACCTGGGACCCTTCAGTCCGTAGGCTGACACTCTATCCACTGAGCCAAACCAGTCAGGGCAGGGTCCCAGGTTTGATTCCGGTCAAGGGCACATGCCTGGGTTGTGGGCTCGGTCCAACGTGCAGGAGGCAGCCAATCAATGATTCCCTCTCATCATTGATGTTTCTATCTCTCTCTTCCTCTCCCTTCCTCTCTGAAATCAATAAAAAATATATTTAAAAATAAATTAATTAATTAAAATTTTATTAAAAGAAAAAAAGAATTAGCCCCCGCCAGTGTGGTTCAGTTGACCTACAAACCAGGAGGTCACGGTTCAATTCCCAGTCGGGCATATGCCTGAGTTGCGGCTCAATCGCCAGTGGCGGGCGTGCAGGAGGCAGCCAATCCATGATTCTCATCATTGATGTTTCTCTCTCTCTCTCCCCTTTTCCCTTCCTCTATGAAATCAATAAAAAATATTTTTTTAAAAGAACTATATATCTCTAGTACATCTAACACAACACATATGTACTGATTACCAGCTGGGCCCTGTTACAAGTGCTTTGAACTTCTTGTTTAATCTTACAGCCACTCCATGAACTAGAAACTATCCATATTCCCATTTGACAGATGAGGAAACTGAGGCATGGGGAGATAAGTAACTTGCCCAAGGTTATCTAGCTGATGGGTGCTCATAGGGCGATGCCTAGATTTGAAGCCAGACACTTTGCCCTTTACGGCTCAACACCCCTCAAGCGCTTGAGGATGGAATGCGAGAGTCGAGTTCCTGGGCACCCCGGGAGCTGCCTGGGGAATAGGGGTGATCGGATCAGATCCAAGCCTCCAGCTTCAGTCCTTCCCCATTAGATACCAAGGGCCCTTGTGTGGGTGTCAGCAGGAGACAACATAGACAGATGGGGAGATGGGGGGAGGAGAGGGACAGTGCGAGCCAGCAAGTCACTGACCAAAGCGACCGATGGTGACAGGGTGACTAAAACAGAGGTGGAAAGAGACGGGGATTGGGTGAGAGAAAAGTCACAGAGTGTGTGTATATGTGTGAGTGAATACACATGGGCCCATGTACACACACAGGTGCTCACACGTGCTCCTCAGGGGTGCAACCTGTCTCCCCTGTCTCCCCCCTTCTGCCCATCTGTGCCCTGACCTGGGCTTCTCCTTCTACCAGCATCTGGGCTAGCCCCCCCACCCCCCCTCTCTCCCCTACCTTCCCTGCCTTCCCACTTACCCCCTCCCGCATCCTCCCTCTGCCCCAGGAGTCACTCATTCATTGGACCAGGATGTGCGCTCGCGCCAAGCTCTCCCCCAGGTGCTCTGGGAGCCGTGGGGAACAGACAGGGAGAAGGTCCTGCCTCTGGGAGCCAGACAATGAAAACCGATCAACACAACGTCAGGTTGTGCTGAGGAGTGCAAGGTCCTCAGAAGCGGGAGGGGGTGCGGGGGTGCAGGGCGGGGGGGGGTGCAGGGGGTGCTGTTTGAAGAGCAGAAAGAAGCCCCGGGCAGCGGGCTGGCCCCGGCTGGCACCCAGGGCTCTTGGTCCGGTCCCTCTGGCACAGACGGGGCTACTCTTTCCTGCTCTCTCAGGTCTGCCTTTCCCAAGCGCCTGCTGTGCGTGTCCACACCTAGCGCTGCAGGTAGGACTCGGGCGGCCTTCGGGCACAGGACTTGTCCTATAACAGCCCCCATTCCCATCGGGCCTCAGAGCCCCGCCGCCCTTAGCGCAGGCCTCACCCTCCTCCATTTCCCAGGCTCCCGTTCCTCAGCCCACAGCGTCTCTCCTAGTGCTCTCTCTCCCACCAACCTTCTCTGTCTCCCTTGCCCTCCCTCCTCTCCCCTGGAGCCCCGTCCCTGGCCCCGGTGTGTGGATCCTGGGACACCAATCCAGCCGATGAACCCCGACTGCAGCCTCCATTCCAGCCAAGCACCTCCCAGCTCCCAACCAAAGGGGTTTGGTACACGGGAGACAGAAAATCCTGGTTTGACCCTGGCTCTGCCATTAACAGCTGTGTGACCTTGAGCAAGTCAGGTTACCTGTGAGGCCCTCAATTCACTCTAAAATAAATTAAGGTCACATCCTGCCCATCTCAAGGGTTCAAGAGAAATAAACAAATCGGCTGTGGAATTACAAACATTCATCGAGTACTGCTGGGCACCAGGCCTTCTTCTAGGTACTTTGTGCATAGTAACTAGTTTCAACCCCTAGGATAACCCCGCAAATTGTCAATTACTCTGATTTCACACATGAAAAAATTGACCATCAGAGAGGTTAAGCAACTTACCCAAGGTCACACAGGAAGTAGCAAAGTCAGGATTTGAACCCAAACCGTCCGACTCCCAAATCTGTGCCATCAACTGCTATGTGATAAACATACCCGACAACCCCTTGGGAACTTTAAAGCACTGTCGGAAAGCAATCACCTGCTGGGCGGACATCCCCTCCCACCACTGCCCCATCCCTCTCAGCTCCCAGAGAGCCCTTTCCCGGGCCTCCCACGCCCTGCGCAGCTTCCCCTGCTTCCCAGCCTCCTTGCTCTTAACTCTGGCAGGAGACCCTCAGCACTCCTTGCATCTGGCAGCTTCTTTCCTCTCCACCCACCCCCTCCCAAATCTCCAGTTTCCCAGAGCTATGACTAACAGCAGAGCCATCAGCAGGCACCCAGCCCTTCACCCTCCATACCACTTCCCACCCCTCCCGCCTCGCTGCCCCCAGGAGCCCGAGGGACAGAGTCCTCACCTCTGGGCAGGGTCCCCTGACCCACTCAGATGAAGACTCCCATCCCCTGCCTCCTCCTCCATCCCTTTCCCCTCCCTCCTCCTCTCTCTGCTTCCACCACAGCTCCACCACCTCACCCCAACCCACTTTCCATTTCTCTGGATTTTGGAGTCACGGAGAGTCTTAGCAGCAGGGGCTCTGGGTTCAAATCTGAACTCCTCACTTGCTAGTTGTGCGTGTGGCCGTGGGCGAGTTGTTTAACCAACTCGGGGCTTTAGTTTCCTCAACTATGAAATGAGGGAGTCTCTCAGTCTACCCGCTTTTCCAGGAGGCGGGCGAGGGTCGAAAAAATCATGGACGGCAACCTGCTTTGGAGGAAAACGACTTCTTGAGAGAAGGGCGGTTTAGAGCCCGGATGGAGCCTCTGCCTGGCCGCCTTTTATTAGCTGCGTGACTTCGGTTAAGTTACTTAACCTCTCTGGGCCTCAGTTTCCCTATCTTTAAAACGGGCTAACACTGGTTCCAGCCTCCTGGAGTTGCCGTGACAATCAACATGAGTTAATACGTATCAACCTTAGAACATGAGTTAATACGTATCAACCTTAGAACAGTGTCTGGCACGTAAGTGTTGGTTGTTTTTTATTATTCTTATTTTCCTGATGCCTATTCAGTGAGTTTAATGAGGAAATAAACCTTCACCATTCCCTCCCTTGACCACCAATTCCTGCTTCCTTCCCACTTGCCAGCCCATCTCTCCCCAGAGACAGCAATCACTGGCCTCGAGCCCCTTCTTCTCATCTTAGGAACCTGGTTCCCCACCCCCAAATCCAGGGGGCTCTCCAAAGAGTTTTTACCCCCCACACACACACCCCCTCCCCATACCTCATGTTGAGACTCTGTTTCAAAGGCCAAAAAAGCAGAGTCCTGTGTCAACTTGGCCAACAGGAAACCCACATTCCGGCTGATCCTCCCACTCACTAGCTTGGTGACCTTGGGCAAGTCCCTGCCCAGCTCTGAGCCCCGGTTTCCCTGACCCTCAAACGGAGTAAAGGAGCTGGGGCGGGTGCCTTATTCACCACAAGACCTGGGGCCACAGCAGGTCAGCTCTGCCCCCTGGAGCCCGGGTCACCTCTCCACATCCCCCAGCCTCCTCCCCACCACACCAGGCTCATCCAGGTCCCTCTCCCCAGCCCCTCCAATCGGCAGCCCTCCCTGCAGACACCAGCCCCCCAAGCACAACTCGCGGCCGGGCCAGACTCCCGGGGCCTGGCCTCTCAGGCCTGCAGACCGGCCACGGCCGCCGGCCGGCTTCCAGGGGCAGCTCCCCCGCAGGGCACAGTCCATGTCGGACAACCCAGTTCCGCCGGCCTGGGCCTGGAACCTCCTCCTTCTCCTCTGCAACCCCACCTCCAACCTCCGGGGTCACCCCGGCTCAGGCCCGGCCCTCTGGCCGTCTCCCGAGGCCGCCCCTTCCCTCCGGTGCCTGAGGTGCCCCTGCCCGTGGAGCAACACGCACGTGCGCACGCACACACTCACACACACACTTCATTCACGGCCAGGTGTGGGCACCTCGGTCCCAACCTGTGTCCTTCCCCAGAGCACCCCCCTGTCTGGTCCTGCTGGACTCAGCCCGGCCCGGCAACAGCCCATCCTTCCAATCCCGAAATCCGCTGCCGGGCGGACAGCACCCCCAGCTCCCTCCTGACATTCACTCTCCCCATCCCAGGTTAGACCAGGGCCCCCCTGGGAAGGTGGGGTGTCCAAGGCCCTGGAGCCCTCTCCGGCCCCCAACACCTCCCAGCCACTGTCCCCAAAATGCAGGTTCACCGGAAACATCAGGTGCCGCCAGAAATTGTGGTGCCCCTGCCACCCGCCTCCGGTCTCATAATTTGCCCCCACAACCCAGCACCTGCCCCACTCCACCCCCACGCGCTCCCCAGATATTGGGGTCCCTCCCCCCGTTTTCCCCACCCCCAAGCTCACACTCCGCAGCTCCTGAGTCCGATCCTTCATCCTGCGACGGCTCCTCCTCCTCCTCGTCCTCCTGCCTGGGCTGCCGCTCCTACCTTCAGGCTCGGCGCCGGAGGCTGGGGTCTGGGGGCGCCGGGGGGGCGGCCCAGCCGCTGGGGGAGGCGCCGCGGGCGGGGGCGGGGCCGGGGGCGGCGGGCGGCGGGCCGAGCAGGGCCGAGGGCCTGGACCGGCTGGGCTCGGCCGGGGCTGCGGTGGCGATGCGGCTGCGGCACAGGCTTGGATGGAGGGATGCGGGAGCCGAGGCGCGGGGGAGGGGGGTGGAGGGAGGTGAGGAGCCCGGGAGGGAGGGGGGAGCCGGGAGGGGGCGGGGAGCAGGGGGCATGCGCAGCACCCGGGTCTGGGGGCGCCTGGGGGTTGTAGTCCGGGGAGGGGGACCCAGGAGGAGGAGAAGGGAGAGTCCTCGAGGGGGCGCGGGGAGGAGCGGAGCCCGAGGAGCCGGGGAGCTGCGGAGACCAGGAGGTGCGGCGGCGGCTGCGAAGCCGGGAGGCGGTGGGGGGGGGGGCGGGGGCGGGGCAGCAGCAGAAGGGGTGAGAGAATGGACACCCCGGGAGAGGGGCTGCGGATCCGACAGCGGGCGGGACGGACAGATTTTGTGTTTGTGCCTGGGAGCATCAGTGTGAGCCTGTGCACGACCCCCTCTGCGTGTGCGTGTGTGTGTGTGTGTGTGTGTGTGTGTGTGTGTGTGTGTGAGTTTGTGCGCGTGGCCCTGCAGGAGACCCTCTGGACACTAGAAATAGCAAGACTGACCCTCGGTGGCTTCTGTGATGTGAGGAATCAGACAAGCCTCGCTGAGAAGGACGAGGGGCATTTTATTTATTTAGTTATTTATTTTGCACAGCCTTTTCCACTCCAAGTGTGAGTCCCTGGGCAGCAGGGAGTCTCAGAGCTCTGCTTGTCTACCTCCAGGGACGGGGTGCTCACTACCTAACCAGACCTCCTGGCCGACCTTTAAGATAGAGCTGCCTTTTAAAAGGGAAATTCACCCTCATTGGGAGGGGAATCCCGATGCCCCTGACCACCCAGGACCTGCGTCTCTCTCCTTGGCGCCCACCTCTCCTCTCCCGTCTCCCTGTTTCAGCCTGACCTCCCCCCTGTGCTCCTTCCTGTGATGGGGCTTTGGCCCCAACAGGCCTTGGACCTGTTTTTGCCAAGCACCAGTGACCCCTCTGATGGCAGATCCATCCATCACCTGTCAGGCCTCATCCCCCATGGTCTTTCAGGGACCTATGACCTTGATGACTTCTCTCTCCTTTCTTTCTTTATTTTTTAAAATATATTGTTACTGATTTCAGAGAGGAAGGGAGAGGGAGAGAGAGAAACATCAATGATGAGAGAGAATCATTGACTGGCTGCCTCCTGCACACCCCCTACTGGGCACCGAGCCCGCAACCCAGGCATGCGCTCCTGACCAGAATCGAACCCAGGACGCTTCAGTCCACAGGCCGATGCTCTATCCACTGAGCCAAACCAGCCAGGGCTCTTCTTTAAACCCTCTCCTTAGTTCCCAGCCTGTCTCCTGCCTCTACCCCCCCCCCCAAAACACACACACACAAACCTGTGGATGTTGTTTCTCAGCCTCCTTCCAGACCCCTCCATTCTCCCACACCCCCCAACAGCGGGTTCCCCAGGCCCCATCCCGTCTTCTTTCTTTACCCCCTCACCTCCCTGGGTTCGGCTGTGTGTCTACGTGTCTACAATATTGACGTCTATGCGCAAGCCAGATCCGCTCCTCAAAGGCAGCACCTGCTGCGTGCCGGAGCCCTGGGCTGGGCACCAAGGACAGAGGCAAAAGGTGTGACCATGGTCCATCCGCAAGGCTAGTGAGCGAGGCCCAGGCCTCCATGTGGGCACCGCCACACGTGCCGGCCGCGCCTTCCCCGAGTGCGTCGTCCTGCATTCCCCAGCAGCGATGGCACCTCTGTGCCTCTGACACTCAAAGCAAACAGAAAGCTGTTGGGGGCACCTTCCCTCACCCACCTGAGCACCCACCTGTCCCAGGGGCAATGCTGAGTCGTTCCCGTAATCCTCCCTCTTTCACGGCAGCTGCTGCTATCGTCCGGGGTGTACGGATGGGGACACTGAGGCGCAGAACGGTTAAACACGGAACCCAGGTTCACAAGGCTAGGCAAGGCCAGGGCGGGGCTCTCACTGCACTTTCTCCCACTTGACCTAAACTGTAAGTTAAATAAATAATACAGCCCTAACCCGTTTGGCTCCGTGGATAGAGCGTCGGCCTGCGGACTGAAGGGTCCCAGGTTCGATTCCGGTCAAGGGCATGTACCTGGGTTGCGGGCACATCCCCAGTGGGGGGTGTGCAGGAGGCAGCTGATCGATGTTTCGCTCTCATCGATGTTTCTAACTCTCTATCCCTCTCCCTTCCTCTCTGTAAAAAACCAATAAAATATATTAAATAAATAAATAAATAAATAACACAAATAAACAAAGGTGGGAAGGGACAAGGAAGGGCCAACATGGCAAAAAGCCCGCGGTTGGTCAGAAGGCCCAGCCTCTCCTCACCTCAACATTCTCGCCTTGCACTCTCCTTTTTTTGTTTAATCCTCACCAGAGGATATTTGTTCCCATTGATCTTTAGAGAGAGTGGAAGGGAGGGAGGAGCGGGGGAGAGAGAGACATCAATGTGAAAGAGACACATTGATTGGTTGCCTCCTGCACGCACCCCGACCAGGCCCAGGGATTGAACCTGCAACCCTACATGCCCTTGACTGGGAATTGAACCTGTGACCCTTCAGTGCATGGGCCAACACTCTAACCACTGAGCAACACTGGCCAGGGCACACCTCACACTCTTGAGGAGGTGTCAACAAGAGTTTATCTTCTGGGACTACATTTGTACTAATTTCCACAGCGGCCCTGGCACCTGACCTCGTGGAGGGACGGTGCAGGGCACTCAGCTGAGTCTCACTTGCATTCTTGGACGACAAAGCCCATTCTGGTGAAGAAACCACAATGTTACAGCTTCGCCTCAGTGGCCAAATCCGGAGTGCCTCCTGGGTCCTCTCCATGGCAACCACCATGGGTCAGTCTAGGCCAGGGGTCCTCAGATTACGGCCTGCGAGCCACATGCAAATATAAATATTGCATTTGTTCCCGTTTTGTTTTTTTACTTCAAAATAAGATATGTGCAGTGTGCATAGGAATTTGTTCACAGTTTTTTTTAAACTATAGTCCAGCCCCCCAACGGTCTGAGGGACAGTGAACTGGCCCCCTGTTTGAAAAGTTTGAGGACCCCTGGTCTAGGCCCTCATCTGCTCTCCCCTGGGCCTGAGGGAAAGCCTCCTCTCTGGTCTTCCCACCTGCGGACTCTTTCCTTCACATCATACTTCATCCCCGCTGCCAGCGTGACGTCCCCAAACCAATGTGATAATATCCACCCCTGCACCCATAACTCCATGCCCCCCACCGCCCCCTGTTACATTCAGTAGCTTCTCTGGCCTTTGAACTCACACCACCATCACCTCGTCTCTCCCACTACTTCCTTCCCTGTGCCACAAACCCAAGGCCTTAACCACACAGAGGGTCCCAGATCCCAAATACCTCGAAGTCTGCCATTGTGTCATTTCCTCTGCTTGGCACCTGTTTCATCCCTTCTCTGACGGTCACTTTCAAAGCCCAGTTCAAGCCTCTCCCAGCAGTCCAGGCAGACAATGTTACGAGGTGGGGGCTGAGGCTGCTTCTCCCCAACAACCAACACAGGGTCAGGCACAAAGTACATGTTCACTAAAAATCTAGGTGGCTGAGTGAGTAGATGCCATATTCCCTCACACCTTTACCCAGGCATACAGACAAGGAAAATAGCTCCATGAAGACAGGCATTTCCGTTTGTTTTGTTCATTGCTGGCTTTCCAGTGGCACTAAAGCACTTGGCACAGAGTAGATCTATACTAATAAAAGGGTAATATGCTAATTAGACCAGACATCTTCCAGATGACCTTCCGGACATCCTTCTGGACCAAGCCCCAGTGGTGGGGCTGAGGCAGAGGCAGTTAGGGGGATCGGGCTGGCAGGGGAGGGCAGTTGGGCGCAATCAGTCAGGCAGGCAGAGGCAGTTAGGGGGCAATCAGGCAGGAAGGCAGAGGTGGTTAGGGGTGATCAGGCCGGCAGGCAGGAGAGCAGTTAGGAGCCAGCAGTCCCGGATTGTGAGAGGGATGTCTGCAGGAATTGGGTCTAAACCAGCAGTCGGACATCACCTGAGGGGTCCCAGATTGGAGAGGGTGCAGGCCAGGCTGAGGGACGAATTTCATGCACCGGGCCTCTAGTGTTCAATAAACATGCATTTGTTAAACGAATGTATGAATGAAAGGTGTGCAATTCAAATCTGACTACAGTTCTAAAGACGGACACAGACACATGATGCGACAACAATGGTAATTCTTCTCATTGTTCAGTGATTTTGAACTGATTGCATGCATGACCATGTAAAGTCCACCCCAGAACTCTGTGTGGGATGCCTGGACCACACACCCACCCCCTGTCCAGTCTCCTGCCTGCGTGGCCTTTCTAAAGCATCAGCCCCTGTTCAGAACCTCCCGGCCCCCCAGGCTCAGATATTCTAACTTGACTCCCCACTTTTGGGCACAGCGCCATCCTCATGCACCTGATTCCAGTCCCTGCATTTCCCAGTCCCATGTGCTCCCTCGGGTGCTCCTGACCCCGGCGCACCTATCCTCTCATATTTCCAAACCCAACTGCTCCTCTTCTTTCAGAGTTTAGCTGTTGGGATTTTCTTGACCCTCCTGAAGCTGGGGGGAAAGCTGGCTACACATACAGATTGCCAGGCCTCCACCCTGGACAGTCTGACTCAGGAATCTGGGATGGAGCCCAGAAACCTGAGTTTTCACAACCACCTCCGGCTAGCCCTATTTCCAGTCAAGTCTGGGTTTATCAGGTGGCAAGGCGAAGGCTGGGCTACTCTGTGTAAGAAACACCCCCCAAATCTCAGGGACGCCTCACTACAAGGCTCTATTTCTATTTTTGCAGCAGGTTGGGTTACTTCCCAGAGCATCTGCCCTTCAGAGAATCTCAGTGCTGTAGAAGGAGAAATTCATACACAGCTTAGCAACATGCTGGACTCGGAGAGCCTCGGATTCAAGGACCCCGTCTCATTCATCTCTGCCTCCCCGTGGTACCTGGCACAGGACCGATCACGCCTGCTGTGCTCAGGAGAAGAATGAATACCCATTTGACCTGCTCACCATTAACTCGTATTTCAGGAGACTGCTCTTTGCACCAGGATTATGCTCTGATGCTGGAGACACAGTGATGAGCAAAGCAGACATCAACCTGCTTCATGGAGCCAGCCACCTAGCTTCTCTAAGCCCTAATCTACAAATCTGTAGAATGGGCCACATTCCTCACCCCGCAGGCACAGTGTGAGAGGATTTACTGAGAAAATGAGCAGGAAGCCATTTGCAACTTGAAAGTCTCAATGCCAGCGGATGCCAATGGGCACTGGTACCCTGGTGTGTGCCCCTTGCTGCTCCCCCAGCCCTCACATCCTGTTTTCAGGTTTTATTCCTTGAGCCCCTCGAATTTAGTAGCACAACCCTCTGCTCACTATTTCCACTTCCCCTTCAAATCATCATAAACCTGAAGCATGAATATCCTATATAATAAAAGGCTAATATGCAAATTCCCCCCTTGACCAGGAGTTCAACCAGGAGGCAGGGCAAGCTGGCCAACCACAGGCTGCCCCTCCCTCTGGCCTGCCCTGCCCCCGATCGCCCCCCACCCCACTGCCACCCTGATCAGGAGCGGGGCGGCCAGCCACCCACGGCCCAGCCTTGATCGGGGTGGGCTGGCCGGACCCCACCCATGCATGAATTTGTGTACTGGGCCTCTAGTAATATTAATAATAATAGTGATAATAATAGATTTTTTATTTTTTTAGAGAGCAAGGAGAGAGCGAGAGAGAAACATAAATTTGTTGTTCCACTTATTTATGCATGCATTAGTTGTTTCTTATGTGCCCTGATCGGGGATCAAACCTGCAACCCAGGCATATTGGACAATGCTCTAGCCAACCGAGGCACCTAGCAAGGGCAACAGCACAGTCTTATAGAGTACCTATCATGTACCAAGCTCTGTGTTAAAGGTTTTATTTCTATTAATTCATTTAATCTTCATAACGACCATCTGAGGGTAATACTATTCTCTCGGTTTACAAACAAGGAAACTCAAGCACAAAGAGTTTAAGTGGATTGCTCAGGGCAGGAGCTGGGATCCCCTCCAGCAGAAGTCCTGGCTATGGACTGTTCTCAGGGTGAACTGGTTATCTGCCTCCTGGGAGGCTCCTTCCAGCCCTTCTCTCCACCAAAAAACACAGTCAACACCCGGCAGCAGAAACACGGCACTGACTTTGTAGATATATTTTGGGAGAACTAAGTCATTATGATACTGAGTCTCCTATCCCAGTGGTTCTCAACCTTCTGGCCCTTTAAATACAGTTCCTCGTGCTGTGACCCAACCATAAAATTATTTTCGTTGCTACTTCATAACTGTAATGTTGCTACTGTTATGAATCGTCATGTAAATATCTGATATGCAGGCTGGTCTTAGGCGACCCCTGTGAAAGGGTCGTTCCACCGCCAAAGGGGTCGCGGCCCACAGGTTGAGAACCTCTGGCCTATTCATGTACATGGTATGTCTATCCATTTGTTTAGGACCTCTTTAAAGTCTTTCAATAACATTTAAAATTTTTTCACGTAAAGGATATTAACATATCTTTAAAAGACTCGCTCAGGTACTATATACTTTTGTAAATGATGCTTTTACATTTTCTAAAAGTCTGTTGCTGTGATTTAACCCCTTCCCCGGCAGAAATGTGTATACACGTTTTCACAAAATGTTCTTTTTCAGTCGTCGACGAGTATACTAAGAAAATATGGTAAAAAAAACATGGTTTATAGGAAGACGAGTTACAAACTGTTTTCATAACCAGCATCAAAAATGCTATATAGAACCAAAATAAAAAAATTAGTCTGAAAAATAAACGTTTTTAACAAAAAAATTGTTGGGGAAGGGGTTAAAAAGGCAATTTATTTTAAGGTATTTCTCTTATTCCAACAAACTTGCCTCCGCATTCAGCCAGAGCCAGAGACCCGGGAGTGATCTAGGACCCGCCCACGCCCTCAGCAGCACTTCCCGTGGGCTGGGCGCCGTGTCTGACGGAGGCCCTCTCTTCAGTGGGTATTCCACCCACCTCCAGGCCTCAGTGTAGACCTCGCTATTTTTGGCCTGAGGTGATTTCTAACTGATCTGCCAATCAACCTTCACGTGGCAGGGCTACTGCCACCCTAACTGGATCCCTGTGCAAATAGAAAAAAGGAGTCCCTTCCTCATGACGCTCTACCTCCCTCTGTCAGGTAATTGTTGCAATAAATATTCAAATATATGATGTTTACAATGCACTTGGTGCCCCTCCTGTGTCTGTCTCGTGTAGTGCACATGGGCTCAGTCATCAATGGTGGCCCTGTACTCGGCCACAGAGAGATCTTTACAAAATGAAAGCCTGATCATAGCATTCTGTGATGGGCTGAATGTCCACTACCCCCTACCCCCAATGCATATGTCAAAGCCCTAACCCCCAAAGTAATGGTATCAGGAGGCAGGGCTTGGGGAGGTGATTGGGGTTAGTTGAGGACATAGGGCAGAGCCCCTGATTGGATTAGTGCCCTTAGAAGCAAAGGAAGAGAGACCAAGCCTTTTCCCTCTGCCACCTGAAGAGAGACGGCCACCTGCAAGCCAGGAAGAAGCCCTGACCCAGAACTGAATCTGCAGGCACCTTGACCTTGGACTTCTCAGCCTCCAAAACTGTGAGCAATAAATGTTTGTTGTTTAGGCCTCCAAGTCGATGGTATTTTGTTATAGCAGCCTGAGCTGATTAAGACATATTCCTTTGCTTAAAGTTAGTCAAAGATACCTCTCTACCACTCTTTCCTTGATTTAATTACATAAAATAGGCAATACTTTAACATGGTTCAAAAAGCTAAATAAGCCCTGGCTGGTTTGGCTCAGAGGATAGAGTGTCGGCCTGCGGACTGAGGGGTCCTGGCTTCAATTCCAGTCAAGGGCACATGCCCAGGTTTCGGGCTCGATCCCCAGTAGTGGGCATGCAGGAGGCAGCCGATCAATGATTCTCACTCATCATTGATGTTTCTATCTCTTTCTCCCTCTTCTTTCCTCTCTGAAATAAATAAAAATATATTTTTTTAAAAATCTAAATAATCCTATCTAATAAAAGAGAAAAATGGTAATTGGCGTATGAGCTACCCTTTTCATTGGCTAATCAGGGCTATATGCAAATTAACTGCCAACTAAGATGGCGGTTAATTTGCATATGTAGGCACAATGCAGGGAGTGAAAGGGAAAGCAGGAAGAAGCCCCCTGCCACTGACAGTGATCGGAAACCCAGGGGGGAGCTAAGAGCTGGGGGGCAGGGCAAAGGCCTTTGCCCTGCCCCCCCCCCCCCCCCAGCCATGATCAGAGAATCCGGTGCCTTTTCCACCCTGGCCAGTGATAGCAGGAAGTAGGGGTGGAGCCAGTGATGGGAGCTGGGCACGGTCGAAGCTGGCAGTCCCAGGAGCTAGGGGTCCCTTGCCTGGGCCTAAAGCGGAGCCCACGATCGCGGGGCCGTTGCCGCTGCGGGTCCCCGCTGCCCGGGCAGGACGCCTAGGCCAGAGGCGTTAGGCTTGGGCAAGGGGCAGAGCCAGCAATCGGAGGGGTCTGGGGGTCCCCTGACGCCTGGGCTAGAGGCATCAGGCCTGGGCTGGGGGCAGAACCAGTGATGGAGGGAAATGAGGTTCCCCTGCCCAGGCCTGACACCTCTGTCAGAGGCGTCAGGCCTGGGCAAGGGGCCGATCCTGCGATTGGAGGGTGATGGGGGTCAACGCCTGAGGGCTCCCAGTATGTGAGAGGGGGCAGGCTGGGCTGAGGGACACCCCCCCACACACACACACCCAGTGCACGAATTTCGTGCACCGGGCCCCTAGTATTAAATATTACTGTATAGTGAAAATTCTTACTCTAACAACTGTACTCGCCACCTTGTTCTCACAAAACGCCCATAGAGAACCACTTTTATTGGTTTCTTATGTACTTCCCAGGATTTCTTTATGACAATACAAGCAAATACTAGTACACACACACACACACACACACACACTTTAATTATATAACAGTAGCATGATACACTCACTCCACACCTTGGTCCCTGATATTTAGCTAACAATATATTTTGAAGCTCTTTCCTATTTATACATAATGTGCTCTCATCCTTTTCGAGAGCTGATGGACAAGTTTCTGACCTATTGCAAATAATATTCAATAAAGAACATTGATATATGTCCTTTCATAATGTGAATGAAAATTCTATTTATCCACCCTTTGCAGCTGGTGTGGACTTGTGACTTGCTTTGACCAATAGAATATGGCAGGAGTGCCCTGGCCAGGTAGCTCAGTTGGTTAGAGCATCCTTCCTGATACACCAACATTGCAAGTTTGCTCCCTGGTCAGGGCACAAATGAGAATCAACTGATGAATGCATGGGTGGGTAGAACAACAAATCTCTCTCTCTCCTTTCTCTCTCTCAAATCAATGGATTAAAATTTTCTTAATTAAGAAAAAAAAGGATATGGCAGAAATAATTTGTAACTTCTGAGCAGTGCCTCAAGAGACCTTGCAGCTTCTACTCTCACCTTCCTGGAGCCTGAGGCCACTGTGCTATGAAGAAACCCAGGATGAAATAGCACACGGAGAGAGTGGCTCAACCATCCCATCCACCTGGTCCCCAGAGCTAAGATCCCAGACATGGGCGTGTGAGAGACCTTCATGGGCCAACCAGCTCCAGCGGAGGTGCCAGCCCCAGTCACCACTTGAGTAATCGAAGGTAAGACCAGCAGAAAAACCACCCAGCCATCCCTAGGCTCTGGAAAAATAAACCATTGTTTTACACCGGTGAGTACTGAGATGGTGTCTTATGAAGCAGCAGCTGCCTGATATCGCAGGAACACCCTTCAGATAGATTCAGAAATGGGGTTGCTGCTTCAAAGTGTACGTGCATTTAGAATTTTGATAAATGTTATCTGGGTTGTATCACTTTGCATTTCTACCAACAATGGGTAAAAGTCACTGTTTCTGCCAGTCTTACCCAAAGAGTGTTTTATCAAACATATAGATTTTTGTTAATGAGATAAAAAATGTTACTTCCGTATTGTCTTACTTTTCATTTCTCTTATTACATATGAAGTTGAACATCTGCATATGTGTTTAAATCCTTACCATTTACTTTTTTGTGATGTTTTTCACATTTTTTTTATTGAACGATTGGTCTTTCTTATCAATATGTGGACGCTCTTGAACTAGTAGGGATATTAATACTTTGTACATAATAGGAATTGCACATATTTTTCCAGTTTGTTGTTTGTCTTTCCATCTTGCTTTGATGTTTTTGCCATGCAGACTTTTTTTCATGTAGACAAATGCATTACTCTGTTATTTATAGCTTCTGAATTTTGAGTGGCAGTTGGAAAGGCCTTTCTCACTCCGAGAGTTATAAAGGATTTTGCCCATATTTTCTTCTAGAATTTTTTGAAGTTTATCCTGACAACTGTGTAATCTATCACCTTTACTTTTTAAAAATATATTTTTATTGATTTCAGAGAAGAAGCAAGAGGGAGAGATAGAAACATCAATGATGAGAAAGAATCATTGATTGGCTGCCTTCTGCACGCCCCGCACTGGGGATCAAGTCTGCAATCGGGCATGTGCTCTGACCAGGAATCACACCGTGACCTCCTGGTTCATAAGTTGATGCTCCACCACTGAGCCCTGCTGGCCAGGCTGACCCATCACCTCTAGAGTGAAGTTTAAGACCAAGGTTATGGCATGGGTGACCTTATGTCACCCAGACAGAGAAGAAGCAGGAAAATCAGAAGCTGGTTTAGGAAATTCTCGGGGAGGGGGAGTGGGGAGGGGTGCATCCTGTTTGGGACACGTTGAGTTTAAGATGCCTGTGGGGCCTCTAGAATGTCTAGGAGGCAAGTAGATTCCAGGGTCTGGAACTCAAGAGAAAATTCTGAGTTGGAGACGTGGGTTCGGGAGCTGGCATATGGATGTCAGGTAAAGCCGTATGCATAGGCGGAGAGTTTGAAGAGGAGAGGTCCTCAGTGAAGCCCTAGGAAGTGATCAAGGTCAGGCCCAAAGCATCAAGGTCAGGCCCAAAGCACATGTAAGAAAAGAGCTGTGGGGGCGTCATCTCTGGCCTTTGGGGCTTGGCACAAACACAGCCTCACAGACATTTGTGTGTGAGCAGAGGCCCCTTCACTTGAGGCATGCATGTGTATCTGTGTCTCCCGGGACACAGCGAACATGAGAGAGAAAAGGACCCACCGCTTCCCCAGCTGTCAGCCCCACCACAGAGGGTGTGGGAAGGAAGGAGGCTCAGACTCACAGGCAGTCCGGCTCCGCCTCCCCCAGACGGTCCAGAGCAGGGCTTCAATAGGTAGCAGCAAGCCCCCAAGGTGGATGGAGCCCCGGGAGCCACCTCCGATGAGTTCTACCCTCGGATCCTAGTGTAGCGGTTAAGAGCATAGACTCTGGAACTTCCTCTCTGGGTTCAAACCCTAGCTCTCTCAGGTACTTGTGGGTAACTTTGGGCAAGTTACGTAATCTCTCCCTGCTTCAGTTTCTATCTCAGAGAATTAGTATGGAGATTAAATAAGTAAATATTTATGAAGTGCTTATATTGGTACCTGGTACATAGTAAATGCTATATAAATGTTATATTAAAAGGAAACAATTTGGCCCTGGCTGAATAGCTTCGTTGGGTAGAGCATCATCCTGATATGCCAAGGTAGTGGGTTCAATCTCCAGTCAGGGCACATACAAGAATCAACCAGTGAATGCATAAATAAATGGAACAACAAATCAATGTTTCTCTCTCTCCCCCAAATAAACAAATAAAAATTTAAAAAGGGATCATCTCATTCACTTATGAATAGTTATTGATCAGCTACTATATGTGCCAGGCATGGTTGTAGGTGCTTGGGACACAGCAGTGAATAATGCAGGTGAAAATTCCTGTCCTCATGGAGTTTACATTCTGGTAGGTGGAGAGGAGGGGTACAAGATATATATAAAATAAATAAGCCAAATAGATGGTGTGCCAGATCCGAGTGGAGGCATGAGAGACTCGCAGGAGTTAGCACTAACCTAGGGCCTGGTGCACCGTGGGGTCAGGAGATGGAAAGGCGGGGAGGCCCTGGACAAGCAGCAGAGTGGGATCCCTGGCGGAGACCCTGGGCTGCTGACACCCTCAGAGTAACAATCATCATCATACGGTCATGAAATAGCAGCAAACACTTACATAGCGCAGCACCCGGCACTGTTCTATTCACTGCACCTACATCACTTTATTTAATCCTTACAGCAGCCCCATGAAGTTGGTGCTATTATTGTTCCCATTTTTCAAACAAGTAAACTGAGGCCTAGAAAGGTGAAGCACTTGCCTTATAGAATCATACAGAAGGTGAAGGAGCTGGGATTCTGGGCCCGGTCATGGAGCTCCAGTGTGTGTAGGATGGACCTACAGGGGAAGGACGGGGCAGATCACCAAGCCCCAGGATCAGGTAGGGCCTGACCTTTATACGAATGAAAAAACATTTGCATACATCACCAATACCCACACATCCGAGACCCAATATACTTAGTACGCACTTCTAGGCTACTCAGAGGGCCTGCGCAGTGAAGGACCGTGAAACAAAGGCGAGGGTTCAGCTCTGGAGAGCCCCATCCGCAGCGCCATTCTCTCTAGATGGCCCCTGCTCCCCGTCCCTCCACATACCACTCCTCATACCTTTGAACCAGCCTCCTGGGACCTAAAGTCACCACCCCAAAGCTCCCCGATCCTACCCAGCGAACACAAATAAAATGGTGACTATCATCATCCTGGGCAATTTAACAAAGGCAGCAACAGCTCCAAATCACAGCTGAAGGAGGACCAGGAAGGCAAGTCACCGAAAGGCGAGCAGCCCTAGCTGGTTTCTCAGTGGTTAGAGCATTGCCCTGCAGACCGCAGGGTCATGGGTTCAATTCCCGGTCAAGGGCAACAGACGCCAGTTGCAGGTTCCCCAGCCGCAGAAGGCGGCGCGTGTGGGAGGCAGCCAACCAATGTGTCTCTCTCACGTCGATGTTGCTTTGTCTCTCTTCCTGCCCTCCTCCCTCCTTTCCGCGCTCTCTAGAAATTGATGGAAAAAATATCTTTGGGTGAGGATTAAAAAAAAAATTAAAAGTCTGAGAAGCGGGGATGGGGGTGGGGGTCAATGGGCAGGTGAGGCCACATATGTAATACCTTAATCAATAAAGAAAAAATAAACAAAACAAACAAACCCAAAAGGGCCAAGAAGCAGAGAGAGGCAGGGCTGAGAGAGTGCTAGACTCACAGCAGTAAAAGCCCAAAGAGGCAGAACACTCAACACGTTCCCAGACCCTTCCGCATCCTTCCTAACCTCACTTGATATTGTTCAGCTTTTACCTTAGGCAAGGCAGAGCTGACCTGACCAAGTTGTCCAGTGGAGAACTTGAGTCCCAGAGAGGAGCAATGATTTATTCAAGATCACACCCAGGACTAGGAGTCAGATGCCCAAAATTCCTTCTGCTGTGCCACACAGAAAGACAGTCTGAGAGAGACACAGTGAGAGGGCGAGGGAGAGGGAGAGGGAGAGAACAGGGAGGCACGGAGCTAGAGGTTGACATGAAAGACCCACTAGCAGAGAAATCTTCCTCTTGATCTCCAAGGGACCCCACGGAACAGGCTTGGCCTCCTGAAACCCTCCAACCTCTCATTTCCCCTGTGTGCTGACCAGAGTGGCAGCATCCTCATTCCTGACCCCCAGGCGAGCCGGGTTCTAGAGGGAAGAGAAGGATCAAAGCCCCTTATATAGGATAAGGCAGCATTTGACAGTTTCCAAACTCATAATCGTTGGACTTCACAGCAGGGAATACTCATAAAGATGATCTTCCCATCCCCTTTCTATAGGTGGGAGATCAAGGCCCAGAGACAAGTGACTTTGCAGAGGCCACAGCAACTCAGTCATAGGAATCTAGATTTTCTTACCAGGGTGTACTAGAGAGGGGTCTTACCTTCCCCTGCTTGAACCTTCATAAAGGGTGTCCCAAAATTCACGCAAGAAGTAATTTTGACAGAAAATACAGGTTTATAATTAAAAATTGTAAACTTTTTATTGATTCATAAGGTATACAGAATAGGGTTATGTATGGAGTAGCACATCGGGTAAATGGCCTCCACGGCTTTGCTGGCACATACGCACTCTTTTGTTACTGCCTGAGCAGCCGCATTTTTGAAGAAGAATGGTCGGATGATGCCTCCAGCCCAAAATCTGCACCAAACAGTGACATGTTGTGGATGAATTTGTTTCTCAACAATCACTCGTGGATTTTCTGAACCCCAAATGCGACAATTTTGTCGATTAACCAAGCCACCAAGATGAAAATGAGCCTCATCGAAATTCAGCCACATTTATGCAAAACGGTCATGGAAAATTTCAACAAAAGAGTGCGTATGTGCCAGCAAAGCCGTGGAGGCCATTTACCCGATATGCTATTCCATACATAACCCTATACTGTATACTTTATGAATCAATAAAAAAATTTACAATTTTTAATTATAAGCTTGTGTTTTCTATCAAAATTACTTCTTGCGTGAATTTTGGGACACCCTTTATAAGCGCCCTGCAAAGAGCTGTGGGGTCCAGGAGACTTGATATGCATTCCAGGTTCCCTGAGACTCAATCAGTGGCTATAGGACTCCTCCTATTGAGTAAGTTCCACAAGTGCAAGGTATTTTTATTTGTTAGGCCCTATGTATCTCCTGACCCTAGAACAGTGTCTATCCCATAGTAAGTGCCCAATAAATAACTATTGAATGAACGTCTAGGGGCCAGGGTTAGAGAAGTGTCACTGTGAGGGTCTGAAGCCTAATGGAGAAAACCAAGGAACATGAGCTTTACCCTCAGACACATGAACGGCTAAAATCCTGTCCACAGATATTTACTGAGGGCCCGTTAGGTAGGGAACCAGGTGCTGGGAACTCAGGTTAAAAAAGTCAGTCATGCCCTGAGTTCAAGAGCTCACAGTCAACTATGATGTGGAATATGTGCAGATTTTTGGTATGTGGGTGGTGGTGGTGGAGGGGCGTGTCCTGGAGGGTAGAGCCAGGTGCAAGGCAAACTGCTCTGTATAATACAGACACTTTTCTCAGCTTGAATAATCTGAAATGGTCTGGCTGCTCATAAGGTGGTGAGTGCGGTGGGACTGCAGTGCCCAAGCAGGGCGCCAGCCGCCCACCTGTCGCCAAAGGCTGCGCCAGGACGATGCGGAGGGAAAAGAGATTTTTGCTAGGGGGAGGTCACTTCCCACCCCCAGATTCTCTGCCTTCAAAATCCTGCAATTCTGACGCTGGATCTTATTATTTTCTGAATTTCAAGGTCCCATGATGCTGACAGCTCCAAATTCTAAGTCTTCAGTCTGCCCACGCCTCTGGACCAAAAGAAATAGAGCCGAATTCATCAAGGGTCCTACGACCTACTGCTTCAAAGGTTTCTGGAGTTAGTTAGCGCCCCCTCCCCGCCTCGTGGGAGCTGGAGGGGCGCAGCTCGAGCTTTCGTGGGGACATGGGTGTTCCAGAGAAGGGGTTGACAGAAGCCGGGGCACGTGGCAGTCAAAACGTCACGTTCTGTGGTCTGGGACCCGACCGGTCACGTGACGCGGGGGTGCACCGTGGGGTGATGTGAGATGCAGGGCCTCTCAGATTACGTACAAATGAGGCATTTCCACCCCGTTTGGCAACACGATTGCCTTGGGAAGACAGTTCCGGTAAAGGGGGCGGGCTCTCACATCCTGGCAACTTTGCTTCCGGTCGGGGCGCTGCAGCTTCCGACCTTCTCCTCTCCCTCCCACGGGAAGGAGACGCAACCCCGTGCGCATGCCCCGAATCATCCAAAAGAGGGTGGGGCCTAGGCTGCGGGAGCGGGAGGGGGGGGAAAGAAAAGGGAATTCCAACCTGTGGAATCCTGGAGGTCCCCGTGGGTAGCACCATCCCATTGACTGTGGATGGTGTCAGGGACAGAGCCCCTGGCGGCTCGTGGGGGGTTAGGGGCCCGCAGGGTGAAGGCGGAGGGCAGTGTCGGGGTGTGAGGGCAGTACGGGAGTTCCAAACTTAGAATCTTGAGGCCCTCAGGGCTCAGGTGCGGGGAGAGGGAGCTCGGGCCGCCATGCGGGACAGGACCCAAGAGCTGAGGCAGGTGAGAAGTCGGGGCAGCAGGGTGGGGACGGGAGGACGGGGTGGGGTTTGGCCGGAATGCAGGATTCCTGGTCTTCGGGGCAGGGAGGGGTGGCTGAGGGCGAGGAAGGAAAGACCCGGAAGCCCGTGAGTCCTGCGGGGAGAGCCACAGCAAGGAAGTGATGCCAATGACCCCGGCCCTGGCAGGGGGATGACAGCTCGGATGATGAGGACAGGGAGCGGGTCGCGCTGGTGGTTCACCCGGGCACGGCACGGCTGGGGAGCCCGGACGATGAGTTCTTCCAGAAGGTATGAGCCTGGGGTCTCTGCCTGGATTCCCGAGGGGCTGGAGGACCCGAGGAGCAGCGCGGTCTGGAGGGCCTTCGTATCTCCTTCAGCCCTTTCGGTCACCCTCCCCAGGTCCGGACAATTCGGCAGACCATTGTCAAGCTGGAGAATAAAGTCCGCGAGTTGGAGAAACAGCAGGTTACCATCCTGGCCACGCCCCTTCCCGAGGAGAGTGAGTGAAAACCTGGGTGCAGAACGCATGCTCAACCAGAGGCATTTTGGGTGTTGTAGTCCCACGCAGGTGGTGGCAAGGGAGATTTGTTGAGGTAGGGACTGCTTTCTTTTTTCAGGCATGAAGCAGGACCTGCAGAACCTGCGCGAAGAGATCAAACAGCTGGGGAGGGAGATCCGCGGGCAGCTAAAGGGTGAGCTCCTGGGACCTGAGACAGATCCTTCCCGCTGGTCCTGCCCAGCTCTTGACATATCTGGGGGAGTTTGTGGCCCAGAGAAGCCAAGCGATCTGTCCAGGTCACACAGCAATCTAGAATCTCCGTCTCCGTGTTCCAGCCCATAGCACTTTCCACAGCACATGCCTGCCTCTCGGGTTCTTTTATTTACTATGAAACCATTTACTCCTAAAATTCTTGCCGCCCAGTGTGCATTCTTTGGGCAGGCATTTGGGGTTTTGTTAGGAGGCCTCTGCATCCTTCTGGGAATTAGCTGATGTAACTATTGCAAAGAAAAAATATGCTTTCCCCTGTGAGAGACTTAGAATTAGTCATTTAATGATAAATTATATTTCCTCCCCAAAATCCTATGGATATAAGCATCTCTCTGTAGTGTGGCTTGAGTATGACACTGGCCCTGCGTCCTGATCCCCAAACAATTTTCAGAAGCCACAGGTCACCCTCCATCCCCCACAATACCCTTGTGTCTTCCCACAGCCATTGAGCCCCAGAAGGAGGAAGCTGATGAGAATTATAATTCAGTCAACACAAGAATGAGAAAAACGCAGGTGGGTTTGTTATCCCCAGAACTAGGACATTTCAGCAAGTGTTTTATAGAAGTGAGAGGGGAGGGACTTGGAGATCAGCAAGTCCAACCTAATGATTTTCCAAATGGGGAAACTGAGGCTCAGAGAGAGAAAGGACTCACCCAACATCAAGAATTCCCAATCCATTATAACACCCTGCCTTTTTCTTCATTCAATGAGAAGTTGCTGAGTCCCCAGATCTGACCTGGGCTCAGCTATGGGAGACGTGCTTTCTAGAAGCCAAGATGGGAAGTTAAGCTTGAATAGGCGAGGAAGACATTACTGAGGTCGGACTTGTTCGCTAATGGCTCTGTCCGAGGAAGAAAAAGGAGCAGTGATAAATGACCGGGATGCCGGACAGCCTCTGCCCTGTGGGCAGAATTCAAGAAGTCAGGAAGTGGAACTTCCCTGGAGGGAAGGTCACTTAATCAACATCTTAGGAGATTTGAGGTGATCTGATTGGCCCCTCTGGGTGCCCAGTGAGGAGTGGTTTGGAGTTCTTGGAGGTCAGAGTCAGAGTGAGTGGGCCCAGAGCTCAGCAGGGAGGTTTGGGCATCTCGAAAGGGTGCTGAAGCCAGGAGAGCAGGTGTGTCTCTGAGGAAGGTACTCCAAGGACTGAGGACCAGAGAAATGGACAAGGTGAGAGGGCATTGCAAGGGGGGCCTGTGTGGTCATCAGCGTAAGAGGCTGAGGGCCCAGCTGGACCTGTAAACCTGGGCAACAGACTGAACGCCAGGCGTTACCAGCACACCCCCCGTCTAAGCAGTGAGGCTGGTGTCCAGCAAGCATTCGACAAGTATGTATCGAGTGCCAGCTGTCCAAAGACCCCTGTCCTCCTGGAGCTTACATCCCAGTGGGGAGAGACAGTCACCGTGATAAAGACATACGGTGTTTTAGAACATCGTTACATATTAAGGAAAAAGGTGCAGGAAGAGAGGGATTGAGAGTGCTGGCAGAGGCAGGTGGCAATTTCAATCAAGTGGAGAAAACTGCATTCCGGCAGTAACACTGGAGCAAAGACTTCAAGGCCTTCGTGGGGCACGAGCGTTCTAGGCCAAAGGAGCAGTGAGCGCAAAGGCCCAAGGTAGGGGCGTGCTTTGTTCAGGGAGGAGGAAGGAGCCACTGTGGTTGGAGGAAATAAGGGAGGGACAGTGGAAGGAGGTAAGGTCAGCGGGGAGATGGGGGAGAGGCAGGTCATGTAGGCCCTGGTAAGGACTTCGGCTTTTACTTTGAGAGAATGGGCGGGGGGGAGCCTTTCAGGTTGGGGAGGCAGCAGCACCTACACCAGCTCATGCTGTCTGCTCGCTGTCCCGGTGGCGATCCGGAGGCCCAGGCTGGGCAAGGATCCTCGCAGCGAGACACAGCCTGTGTTCTGTCTGCAGCACGGGGTCCTGTCCCAGCAATTCGTGGAGCTCATCAACAAGTGCAACTCGATGCAGTCCGAGTACCGGGAGAAGAACGTGGAGCGGATCCGGCGGCAGCTGAAGATCAGTGAGTTGTGGAGCCTGGCCCACAGGGCGGGCTAGCCCGACCCCGCTCTCAACCTGGCCTTTTCCTTCACAGCTAATGCTGGAATGGTGTCTGATGAGGAGCTAGAGCAGATGCTGGACAGCGGGCAGAGCGAGGTGTTTGTGTCCAATGTGAGTGGCCACAGCCAGCCTCCCTCTGCTGGGCCTCCCGTCCTCCCCAAGCTATGGTCCTTCTGGATTGAGGGGATACTGAGGCCCAGGAGGGACTGGATTTGCATGCCGGGAGTCGGTCAGCAGGGCCCTGGCCCAGTGCTAGACCCGAGGGCTGCCATAAACCTCAATACGAACTTCTGACCTGCTGCTGGCTTCCCTGTTACCTGTCCCTCCACTCCTGTCCACTCCCCAGATACTGAAGGACACGCAGGTGACGCGGCAGGCCCTAAATGAGATCTCGGCCCGGCACAGCGAGATCCAGCAGCTTGAACGCAGTATTCGCGAACTCCATGAGATCTTCACTTTTCTGGCTACTGAGGTGGAGATGCAGGTGGGCAGCCCAGGGGGCCGGCTGAGCTTGGCCCAGACCCCAGACGTGAGACCACGTTCAGTCGGACCTCCAGCCGAAACTGTCAGCCCACAGCTACTCTTAGCCTCTCTCCCCCAGGCTTTGTTCCCCTCCCTTCTGGGCCACGCCCTCACGGCCGGCCCTTTCCTCCGTCCTTAGCTGGGCCCCAGAGCTGCAATCACCTCTACAGCTACCCAGATGACCACTTTTCTATATATAACATTCCCCACCCCGGCCACCTGACCCCACCCCAGGTACGGCCCCAACCCTGGCTCCTCCACCAATAGAATACACCCTTCTACCTCTAAGAGCTGGGGTCAAAGTTTCCCCCCAGAGGGCCTGGCTCCGAAAATCTGTACCAGGTTGGGGTGGGAAGCGTTATTCCTGCTGTGGCCCTGGTTTGGGGGCGAGGCGAGCTTCCAGCCGTGTCCTGGAGGAGCTGACCCGCTGGGGCTGCAGCCAGCACCCTTCTATAGCTGGGACTCACGGGAAGGGGTTTCATTCAGGAGTGCCAGGACCTGGGGGCCGGTGATGCATGAGGAGGCAGGGACAGGAAGGGCGGCACAGCTGTTGGGAGATGGACCTAGAAGAGTGGTCGGCAAACCGCGGCTTGGCAAACCGCGGCTCGCGAGCCATATGTGGCTCTTTGACCCCTTGAGTATGGCTCTTCCACAAAATACCGACTTCTGCGCATGGGCCATGAAGTTTCAATCGCACTGTACGTGGGCGCCCACACGTGGTATTTTGTGGAAGAGCCACACTCAAGGGGCCGAAGAGCCGCATGTGCCTCATGAGCCGCGGTTTGCCGACCACGGACCTAGAAGAACGGGCAGAACCAGTCAGTTTTGTGAGGGGACCAAAGTTTGTGCTCTGTGAAAAGCGATGAACTTCTTAAGGCTCTTGGCCCCAAGACCCCGCTGCGAGTCAGGGTTTGTGGGTCAAGGGAGCAGAGCAGAAGGCACCACGTGATGGAAGGGGCCTGGAAGCCACCTCAGGAGGGAGAACTGTGGCAGATGGGGTCCCGCCTCCGTGTCTTCCTTACTGCAGTGTTTTCTGCCAGGAATGTCCTTTGGTGGTTTGGGGCTGGGGTGGGCAGAGTGAGCTACTGGGTCCTCCTACCCCACTCGTCCCCACCTGCCTGAGCTGCCACCTCCTCTGAGCAGGGGGAGATGATCAACCGGATTGAAAAGAACATCCTGAGCTCAGCAGACTACGTGGAACGTGGGCAGGAACATGTCAAGAGGGCCCTGGAGAGCCAGAGGAAGGCCCGGAAGGTGAGCCTCCTCTGGGTGGCCCCCCTCCCCCCCGGAGTGAGTTTCCCTGACTCCTTCCTCCCCCACAGAAGAAAGTGTTGATCGCCATCTGTGTGTCCATCTTTGTCGTCATTCTGGTAGTCGTCATTGCCGTCTCAGTAATGACTTAATGGCATCGTGCATTCTCGGTGAGATATTGTGGGCCTGCCCACTGGCCTGCCCCACCCCGGGCCCCAGCCTCTCCTCCTCCCCTCAGACCCTCTTCTCCCTCCTTCCCTTGCAGGCACTCAGAGCCCGGGACCCAAGGTGTGCCTCCTCTGCCAGCAGCTGGGGCGGGGGCAGCCCAGACCCTGCCGCCGGACCCCCTTCCTCACACCGGCCCTGTGCAGGGGGGCAGATGGCTCTCCTGGGGTTGGCAGCCACCTGTTCATGGGGCCTCCCCCTGGGGCCACAATGGCTGGCGGAGGGCCTGCACTGTCCTGTTTGGATGGGACACATGGTTTTGTAAGAAATTAAAACACACAAAAAAGGTTGAGACTCCCCTGTGCATGTGTGTTCCCGGAAGGGCTGGCCCAGGGCCTCCAAGTGTCCAGCCTTCCCACCTCCTGGCCGTGCTGCCCGGCCAGGCCTCGGCGGGCTTCAGTCAGGCTGTTCCGGGCACCGTGACTCCGGCAGGCCAGCCTTCACCTCCCACAGGAACTCGTGGGGCCGGAGGCCTAACGCCCGCTTCTGGCTCAGTACTGTCACGGGGAAAGGCCACCGTGGGTCCCTAACCCTGAGCGGTGGGCCAGACCAGGCTGGGACGCAGGTGAGATGTGTGTGGGTGGGGGAGGGGTCATCGGTGGGCCATTGTGAGGAACAGACTGTTTCTTTGGACACAGTGGACAGGGAAGGGCCAGACTCAGATTTGCCATTTGAGTGGAGTTAAATGAGGAGCCAGTTAAGGGAGAGGTTGCCAGGCAGTGTCCCACAGGCCAGACCCTGTACCCAGAATAAAGCCTTGCCTTTTACATAGGAGTTCAGCTGGAGAGCCAGCGACCCCGGATCAGCACACGCTGTTTCTAAGGGGTATGTGGCTAGAGCAGGCAGAGGAGGCCGGGAGCCTGATTTTTATGGGGCGCTTGAGCTCCAGGCCCCAACTCTAAACCTCTAAGCGTTCCAAGTGCAGGTGCCTCGTTTCTGGAGCGGGGAGTGGCACCTACCTCCAGCCACCCGGCTTTAGGGCTGAGGCAGCACCTGACCCCTCCAAGATCTCCGGGTGGGTTCTGGCTGCCTGTCCCATCCCACTTTTGATCCACAGGATGCTGCTGCTCTTGGCTGCCCAACCTGTCCAGCCACAGTATCTCTTGCTCCTGCCACCGAGTGGGGGCACACATGTGGATGCCCTGGTGACCCCGTTGTGTAAGGGCTCCATGTGATGTCCTCGGTATGGTCCCAGGCCTCTTTGACCTGGACTGGGGGAGGGGTCAGAAGGTGGGATTGGACCCCAGATACACAACCCCTGCTTTCGCTGCCTCCATCCGTGGCTGGGCATCCTGGGGCGCCTTGGGGTGGCCCTGGAGCGGCGGTGAGCCTGTGCTGGGGGGAGTGTGTCTACTTGGCCCTGAGTGTATGCAGCGTGGTTGAGATGGTGGCTGCGACTGGAAACGTAGGTGAGTGGACCTAAATGCTGTTCCCAAGAAGCACTGGGGTTGGTCTGTAGGTCGTCCTGGCGGACTGAGCACCCCAGTGTTAAACAGCATTTTTAGATGGAGAATGTTGATATGGGTGGGGCCTCAGAGCAAGTCCACTGTTGCACCCAAAAGTGATTGGTTCACAGAGCGCAAGGGCATGATCAAACCTGCGAAAGAGGCGGAAAGAAGATCATGTGCCTGTGAGAGACGCAGGGAAGGGACTCAGGGGAGAGGCCAGGCTGGGTTCCGCTCCTGAGCTGCTGAACTTGCTCCTGCGTGCGTCTGGGAGGGGACCCACGCCTCCGTCCTGCTGGAGATGGGGCACCCTGTGTGCAGATGACACCCATGGGGAAGGGCTCATTCTCAGCAGCGTGCAGTTTGACGTCTACCCTGTGGAGAAGCTGCCGGCTGCCAGGTTCTGTCCCAGTAGAAGACCGACTTGGACACGGGGCCTCTGGGCTTCCCCAATTCTCCATCTCTTCCCCGGCAGCTTGGATCTTCAGCAGAATCCTGTCCTATTCATCGACTCCCTCGCCTTTCTGCCTTCAGAATAAAACGGCACCGCCTGGGACATCGACTGGGATCTGCTGGAGACTGCCAGGCCTGTGCGGAGATCATGCCACATCTGTGCAGCCGGGTGTCCGTGTGTGCTACCTGACTTCTGTCTGGCCATGCTGGACAGCGCCACCCCTACAAGGCTGCTTCCCTGCCTCACTCAGGAAGCTGTCTAGAACCTCCTGGAAGAGGTGGCGAGATGGTTAGGTTGAGGGCTTGGATGCCAGGCTCATTAGTTTGAACTTCTCCTGTGGGCTTGGGGGCCCTGGAAGGTTTTGAACAGGTAGCAGGAAGTCTGAGCAGACCTAGCAGAAAAAGGCTCCTAGCTTTCACAGGCTCCCTTGTGCATTCCTGTCCCTGTGGGATGCTGACCTGAGTGAGGTGCCAAGGACAGGTGTGCACTGGAATCCTGGCGTGGCTGCTGTCAGCCCGTTTCAGAAATCAGGGTCTTGGTTAGTTGTGGTTCCTCCAAATCCACCTGGCAGCATGAGCTTTCAGCTGCAGCGCTCTCTGCTAGCTGCCTCGCTCATTCAGTGTTTCATGGTTCAATGCCTAAGCAAAGGAGCCTGCTGGTCTAGGTCAGGCTACATTGGCCTGCCTGTAATTTGTCTGTCTTCAGTCAAGATTTCATCCTTGACTAAGATATATGTGAGGTTATACGATACAAAATGCTGTAGCAGGGTGTCTAAGAAGGAGTAGATGAACTCAGTGACTGACATTTCTGGTACAACCCCGTGGTAGAGAGCATTATTCCACATACATCTGTCATTCCTGTGGGGCCCTCCCTACGGAACTTGACATTCATGCCCCACTTACAACAGGCTTGGCTCTCTGATTCGGTTTGGCCAATGGGATGTGAGTAGAACTGTAACTAGAAGCTTTAAGCACCAACGAGTAGTCTAGTAGCTTCCCTTCTCTTTTCCCTCTGCCATGAGCCTGGCAATTGTCAGATCAAGACTTCTCCAGCCTGGAACTCAGAATTAAGATACCATGAAGATGAGCTGTAGCCCACCTGTAAAATGACGTGCCATGTAAATGAGAAGTAAACTCCTTTTGCTGTGAGCCACTGATACTTGGAGATTGGTTGTTACCACATCACAATGAGTCTAACCAACTGTTACAGAACTAGGACCCAGAAGTGGGGAGCTGCTACAACAAAAAATAAACCTGAATTCTGTGACTTTGATCTTGGAGCTGGACAGTGGCTGGTGAGGAAACTATCATTGGAAGTTGGAAAGATGATGATGGGTGTTATGCAGTGATGAAGCATTTGGTTAAACTATAAGCTGGAAATAAGTAGGAATATAAATTCTATCCAAATGAGCTTAGGGCCTTAGGCAAAACCTTTGGGAAAGAGACTACTAGTAGCATGCCTTAGTTGCTATTGGGTGCAGTTGATAAGTTACTATAATAAAGAGTTGGCTCAGAAAATAATTGGCCAGTTTTTAAGGAGAAATGGAAGAGAATATAGAAACTCCAGGCAAATGATCCACATTTGAACCAGTGAAAGATAAAACTGACAAGACTCTTAAGCCACAAAGTTTGATTAAGACTCATCTTTGTGACAAGGGCCATATCAAGTGTATGGCTCTCGTGCCCTTTATGAAAACCTCTGAATCAGCCCGGCCAGTGTGGTTCAGTGATGGATCATCGACCCGTGAACCAGGAGTTCACCGTTCCTGGTGAAGGATGGGTTGCAGGCTCAATCCCCATTAGGGGCCGTGCAGGGGGCAGCCCATCGATGATGCTCATCATTGATGTTTCTCTCCCTCGCCTTTCCTCTCTGAAATCAATAAGAAAATATTTTTAAATGATAATAATAAATAAGAGGAGGAATCTCTGAAAAGAAATGTACGTTTAGCTGTTGGCCCATTGAGTTGACAGGAATCAAACAGGCAAGAAGCCTTCTACCTTCTAAGAAAGCCATCAGCTTGGATTTTAAAAGACCAGGAGTGGCTCTCTCCATCGTCTCTAGAGCCACCATAATGGTGCGTGTGAGTCCTGGCTGATGCTCTCAAGGGTATCGTGCTCAATCCACTCTGACTGCTTCCGCCTAAGAAGAGAAGATCTGGACACATGAAGAGAAACCAGAGGTGCACACCAACAGAGGGACAGACACATGAAGAGGCCAAGAGGGCAACCGTCTGCAAACCAAAAAAAGACACATTGAGGACACCTTGGTCTTGGACCTCTAGCCTCCAGAAGTGCAAGAAAGTACATGTCTGTTCCTTAAGTTAAGAAAAAAAGGTATTGTGCTCGCTTCGTGCCGGGGTCCAGCCCCAGCGGTCCAGGGGTTCCCAAAGGTGTGGACGGAGACAGCATTCATAGCTCTCTAGCTTTCCTTAGTCTCCGTGGATCTTCCCTGTGCCTGGCTGAGGCCACAGAGAGAGATCCCAAGGCAAGCTGAGCCTTTATTTTATAGTGAGAGGTAAACAAGGTAGTGGTTACCAAAGTTACACTGTTCTTGTGAGTTTCACTTGTTTTTGTTCTTGTGAGTTTCACTTGTTTACACCATGGTTATACTTCCTGCACTTCCTCAGCCCATTAGCTTCCCAGATAAGATCTAGGGAGCCTCCTAAGGTCAAGCCTAATTATGCTAAGAGGACTGTGCCCTCTAAGCTGGGAATTGTTTGTGACTTTGCCCAAGGTCAGTCCGAGGCTTAACCCTATATCCCTCCCCACAGCTTCGGCAGCACATATACTAAAATTGTAACAATACAGACAAGGTTTGTCCTGGCTGGTTTGGCTCAGTGGATAGAGCGTCGGCCTGCAGACTGTAAGGGTCCCAGATTCGATTCCGGTCAAGGGCATGTGCCTTGGTTGCAGGCACATCCCCAGTGGGGGACGTGCAGGAGGCAGCTGATTGATGTTTCTCTCTCGTCAATGTTTCTAACTCTCTATCCCTCTCCCTTCCTCTCTGTAAAAAATCAAAATATATTTTTTTAAAAAGTTTTAAAAGAACCATATTTTAAAAAAACACACAAAAAAACAATACAGAGAAGGTCAGCATGTCCTCTGTGCAAGGATGACGTGCAAATCCGTGAAATGTCAAAAAACAACAGAGTATAACAATGCTGAAAAAAGAGGCAAACATCTGGTTCTTATTCGGCTGTGCTCCAGTCATCATCTGGTGACTTTGGTGAACTTGAAATTATGGATGACCACAGAGCTGGGAACATTGGGAACCTCACAGGCAGGCTAGAGAAGTGTGGAGTAACCAGCCCCAGGTTTGATGCGCAACTCAAAGTCTAGAAAAATGGCAGGACAGCCTGCTCCTGTCCCGTCAGTTTGGCTCCATTGTACTGACAACCTCAGCCGGCATCACGGGCCATGAAGCCCGATGAACACGCACAGGAGGGAAAGCCCTGGGATTCTTCTAGGGATGTGATACATACATTCACATAAAATGCCTCAGTGGGGAAAAGTATGACCATGAGTGTTCAAGACTACATGTGACCTTGAGTGCTCCCAAATTTCTAGGAGCAAGAGGAGACCAAGGCTCTAACTGGTTTGGCTCAGTGGATAGAGCGTCGGCCTGCGGACTGAAGGGTCCCAGGTTCGATTCCGGTCAAGGGCATATATATATTTTTTTATTTTATTGATTTTTTATAGAGAGAAAGGGAGAGGGATAGAGAGTTAGAAACATCGATGAGAGAGAAACATCGATCAGGTACCTCCTGCACACCCCCTACTGGGGATGTGCCCGCAACCAAGTCACATGCCCTTGACCGGAATCGAACCCAGGACCCTTGAATCCACAGGCTGATGCTCTATCCAATGAGCCAAACCGGCTAGGGCATCAATAAAATATATTAAAAAAAAGGAGACCAAGAATGCTGTGCAACCTCAGAAAGGCATAGCCTCCAATATCTTCTCAAATGTGGCCAAGCAGAAAAGGATGGGCCACTCTAAGGGCAAAACCTACCACATGGAGAAGAATGAACTAGAGGACCAGTTCCAGGAAGCAGTCCATTTCCAGGGAAAGGAGGGGCACCTCTGCCCAGTAAGATTTTAGAATTACTATGGACCAATAACTGTGTGTGTTGCCCATTTTTCTTTCTGAATGAGGATGTTTACTGCTATTCTTCTGTCCCTGCTTCACTTCATACGCTGGGTGGGGGAGCAGAGAGAACTATTTTTAAAATTAAATATTGTTGAAAGTATTACATATATCATCTTTCTTCCCCCATTGACCCTTTCTAGCGCCCCCACCGCCCACCCCAGGACCTCACCACCCTGTTGTCCGTGTCCATGGGTTTGCATAGATGTGTACAAGTCCTTTGATTTCTTCCCACCCACCCACTCTCCCCCGCCTTACCTCTGAGGTTCCGCACTCTGTTCTGTGCTTCCATGTCTCAGGATCTATTTTGTTCATCAGTTCATTTTGTTCATTAGATTCTACATATGAGTGAGATCATGTGGTACTTACCTTTCTTTGACTAGCTTATTTCTCTTAGTATAAGAGTAAGAGATCCTTTTTTAAAATACATTTTATTGATTTTTTACAGAGAAGAAGGGAGAGGGATAGAGAGTTAGAAACATCGATGAGAGAGAAAGATCGATCAGCTGCCTCCTGCACACTCCCTACTGGGGATGCGCCGGCAACCAAGGTACATGCCCTTGACCAGAATCGAACCCGGGATCCTTCAGTCAGCAGGCCGACACTCAATCCACTGAGCCAAACCAGTTAGGGCAAGAGATCCTTCTTTTTTACTGCTCCATAGTATTCCATCATGTAAATGTATCACAGCTTTTTTACCCACTCATCTACTGATGGGCACTTGGGCTGTTTCCAGATCTCAGCCATTGTAAATTGTGCTGCTGTGAACTTAGGGGTGCATACTTTCTTTCTAATTGGTTTCTGGTTTCTTAGGATATGTTCCTAGAAGTGGAATCATTGGGTCAAATGGCAGTTCCATATTATTTAATTTTTTGAGGAAACTCCATACTGTTTTCCACAGTGGCTGCACCAGTCTGCATTCCCACCAGCAGTGCATTAGGGTTCCCTTTTCTCCACATCCTCTCCAGCACTTGTCTGTTGATTTGTTGATGATAGCCATTCTGACAGGCATGAGGTGATACTTCACAATTGTTTTTAATTTGCCTCTCTCCGATTATCAGTGACTGAGCATTTTTTCATATGTCTCTTGGCCATCTGTATGTTCACTTTGGAGAAGTGTCTAATTAGGTCATTTGCCCATTTTTAAATTGGATTGGTTGTCTTCCTTTTGTTAAATTGTATGAGTTCCTTATATATTTTGGATATTAAAACTTTATCCGATTTATCATTGGCAAATATATTCTCCCTTTTCATTTTGTTAATGGTTTCTTTTGCTGTGCAGAAGCTTTTTATTTTGATGTAGTCCTATTTGTTTATTTTCTTCATAGTTTATTTTCTCCTTTGCCCTAGGACATGTATCTGCAAATATATTGCTGAGACATGTCTGAGATTATGGTTTTTCTAGGATTTTTATGGTTTTACGACTTCATTTAAGTCTTTTACCCATTTTGAGTTTTTCTTGTGTCTGGTATAATTTGGTGGTCTAGTTTCCTTTTTTTTTTTTTTTTTTTTTTTTGCATGTATCTGTCCAATTTTCCCAACACCATTTATTGAAGAGACTGTCTTGCCTCCATTGTATATTCTTGCCTCCCTTGTCAAATATTAATTGAGCGTAATGGCTTGGGTTGATTTCTGGGGTCTCTATTTTATTCCATTGATCAGTATGCCTGTTCTTGTGCCAGTACCAGGCTGTTTTGATTACAATGGCTTTATAGTATAACTTAATATCTGGTATTGTGATCCCTCCAACTCTGTTCTTTCTCAAGATTGCTGTGGCTATTCGGGGTCCAAATTTTTGGAGTATTTGTTCTCGATCTGTGAAATATGCTGTTGGCATTTTAATAGGGATTGCATTTAACCTGTAGATTTCTTTGAGTAGTATGGACATTTTAATTATGTTGATTCGACCAATTCATGAACACAGTATATTTTTCCACTTGTTTATATCTTCCTCTATCTCTTTTTTCAACGTCTAATTCATTATTGGTGTATAAAAATACCATCAATTTCTGGGTGTTAATTTTGTATCCTGCTACATTGCCAAATTCACTAATTAAATCTAGTAGTTTTTGGTGGAATCTTTAGGGTTTTTTTATGTACAATATCATGTCATACGTTTTTGCCCATTGAGTATGATATTCACTGTAGCTTTGTCATAAGTGGCCTTTATCATGTTGAGATATGCTCCCTCTATTCCCACTTTGCTGAGAGTTCTTATCAAGAATGGGTATTGGATTTTGTTGAATGCTTTTTCCGCATCTATTGATATGATCATGTGATTTTTGTCTTTCAATTTGTTTATGTGATGTATCACCTTTATTGATTTTCAAATATTGTACCAGCCTTGCATCCCTGGAATAAATCCCACTTGATCATGGTGTATGATCTTTTTAATATATTGCTGGGCCCTAACCGGTTTGGCTCAGAGGATAGAGCGTTGGCCTGTGGACTCAAGGGTCCCAGGTTTGATTCCGGTCAAGGGCATATACCTTGGTTGCGGGCATATACCCAGTAGGGGGTGTGCAGGAGGCAGCTGATCCATGTTTCTCTCTCATCGATGTTTCTAACTCTCTATCCCTCTCCCTTTCTCTCTGTAAAAAATCAATAAAATATATTTAAAAAACAAAAACAAATATATTGCTGTATTCGATTTGCTAATATTTTGTTGAGGATTTTAGCATCCATGTTCATCAGGGATATTGGCCTGTAGTTCTCTTTCTTTGTAGTGTCTTTCTCTGGTTTTGGAATGAGGATAATGCTGGCCTCATAAAAAGAGCTTGGAAGTGTTTCTTCCTCTGGGAATAGTGTGAGGAGGACAGGTGTTAGTTCTTCTTTGAATGTTTGGTGAACTCCCCTGTTAAGCTGTTTGGACCTGGGCTTTAGTTTGCTGGAGTTTTTTGATTACTGCTTTAATTTCACCAATTGTTATTGGCCTGTTCAGGTTTTCTGATTTTTCTTGGGAGGTTGTATTTTTCTAGGAATTTGTCCATTTCATTCACATTGTCCAACTTGTTGGCATATAGTTGTTCACAGTATTTTCTTACAATCCTTTGTATTTCTGTGGTGTCAGTGGTTACTTTTCCGCCTTTGTTTCTGATTTTATTAATTTGGATCCTCTCTCTTTGTTTTTTGATTAGTCTGGCTAACAGTTCATCAATCCTTTCAAAGAACCATTTCTTGGTTTCATTAATTTTTTTTGTCTCTATGTCATTTATTTCTGCTCTAATCTTTATTATTTCTTTTATTCTACTTATTGTGGGCTTTTCTTATTGTTCTCTTTCTAGTTCTTTAAGTTGTAGGGTTAAATAGTTTATTATTCATTTTTCTTTATTTTTGTTTTTGTTTTTGTTTGTTTTTCAGTATACCTGTAGTGCTATGAACTTCCTTCTCAAGACTGCTTTTGTTGTGTCCCAGAGATTTTGGGTTGTTGTGTGTTAATTTTATTTTTTTCCAGGAAGTCTTTTATTTCTTGCTTGATCTCACTGGTAAACCATTCATTGTTTAATAACATGCTATCTAGCCTCCATGTGTTTGAATGTTTTGGGGTGTTTTTACTGAAGTTGATTTCTAATTTCATTCCACTGTGATCTGAGAAGATGCTTGATATGATTTCAATCTTCTTGAACTTGTAGAGACTTGTTTTGTGTCCTAACATGTGGTCTATCTTTGTGAATGATCCATGTGCACTGGAGAAGAATGTATATTCTGCACCTTTGGGGTGAAATGTTCTATAAATGTCAGTTAAATTAATCTGATCCCGTGTGTCCTTTAGAGTCACTGTTTCCTTATTAATATTTTGTCTGGAAGATCTACTCTGTGAAGTCAGCAGAGTACTAAAGGCCCCTACTATGACTGTATTTTTGTCCATCTCTCCTTTAAAGTCCTCTAGAAGTTTTAAAAAGTATATTTAGGTGCACCTATATTGAGTGTATATATGTTTACCAGGATTCTATCCTCTTGTTGGATTGATCCCATTAGTATTATGTAGTGATCTTTGCTTCTCTTGTGATGGCCTTCATTTTGAAGTCTATTTTTATCAGATATGAGTATCGCTACCCCAGCTTTTTTTTCCATTCTCCTGGAAAAATTTTTCCCGTCCCTTCTCTGTCATCCTGTGTGAGTCTTTTGTGCTGAGGTGGGTCTTTTGTATACAGCATACGGTTAGGTCATGTTTTTGAATCTATTCAGCTACTTAATGTCTTTTGATTGGAGCATTTAATCCATTTGCATTTAAGATTATTATTGATAGGTACTTATTTATTGCCATTTTAATTCTATAAATAGAGATTTCTCTCTCTATTTCCTTTTCTCATTACAGCAGTTCCTTTAGTATTTCTTGTAATGTTGGCTTGGTGGTGATGTACTCCTTTAGCCATGTTTTTTTTTTGGTCTGGGAAGCTCTTTATTTCACTGTCTATTTTGAATGATAGCCTGGCTGGATATAGCAATCTTAGTTTCAGATCCTTGCTTTCCATTATGTTGAGTACTTCATGCCTTTCCCTTCTGACCTGTAGAGTTTCTGATGAAAAATCAGGTGTCAGCCTCATGGGAGCTCCTTTGTAGGTAACAAATTGCTTTTCTCTTGCTGCCTTTAAGATTCTCTCCTTGTCGTGAATTTTTGGCATTTTAATTATAATGTGTCTGGGTGTGGGCTGTGTAGGTTCTTCTTGCATGGGACTCTCTGTGCCTCCTGAGCTTATGTGGCTTTTTCCTTCATCAGGTTAGGAAAGTTTTCTGCCCTTATTTCTTCAACACGTTCTCTATCCCCTTCTCCATTTCTGCCTCTTCCAGCACACCTGCTATGTGAATATTGTTACATTTCATGTTGTCGCACTGCTCCCTTAAGCTGTCTTTCTGTTTTTTAGTTGCTTTTTCCTTTTGGTTCTCTGATTGAGTGATGTTTTCTACCTTATTTTCTAATTAACTGATCTGATCCTCAGCTTCACCTAATCTGCTGTGTAGTCCATCCAATGTGTTATTTTTTGTGTGCATGTCATTCTTTATTTCCAACTGTTCTTTTTTTATGTCACCATACCTTTTCTCATGCTGTTTAGCATCTTTACCATCATTATTCTGAACTCTATATCAAATAAATTTCTTATCTCCATTTCACTCATCTCTTTTTCTGGAGAATTCTCTTGTTCTTTCATTTGGGGGTTGTTTCTTTGTCTCCTCACTTTGGGTGCCTGTTGGGTTTGTGACTATGTATTAGGTAGTTCTGCTATGCCTCTCAATCTTTAGTGCAGGATAGTGTCGAATTCTGTTTCTGACTAATTAGATCAGGCAAAGACTCAAAGTCTCCAGAGACTGCCTCTGCCTGCAGACTGATTGGATTCAGTCTTGAGTAGCCCTCAAGCAACTGTCCACAAGTGTGATGAGAGTTTTCCCAATAGGGTGGGGCAACTGCTTCTTCCTGGAAGCTAATTGTTATTATCAGTCTCTTTTTTAAAAAATATATTTTATTGATTTTTTACAGAGAGGAAGGGAGAAGGATAGAGAGTTTAGAAACATCGATGAGAGAGAAACACTGATCAGCTGCCTCCTGCACACTCCCCACTGGGGTGGGGGTACCTTGGGTATTAGATGCAAGAGTCCTCAGTGGCAACCCCACACAGTTGTGATATCTCTCTGTAACTTTAGCTGCTCTCTGTGGTAGCTCATCCAGCCCTCTCGCACCTCCACCCTTCCTACCAGTCTCTATGTGGTCTCCACTTTCCATCCTTGGTTATCAGGATTCTCTCCAGCTAGTCTTCAGTTGGTTATTCAGGGTTTTGTGTTTTCTTTTGGTGTGTTTTAGTTGTAATTCCGGTTTGGTCCTGGTGGCATGTCTGTGTAGCATCCACTTACTCCACCACCACTTTTAATCTTTTACCCTATGTCTTTTGATTGGAGCATTTAATCTAGTTTCATTTAAGGTTATTATTAATAGGTACTTATTTATTGCCATTTTAATTCTTTTAAAAAAATATATGTATTTCTTTATTGCTTTCAGTGAGGGAGAGAGAGATAGAAACATCAATGATGAGAGAGAATCATTGATCAGCTGACTCCTGCATGCCCCCTACTAGGGATCAAGCCCACAACCCAGGCATGTGCCTTTGGCCAGAATTGAACCCAGGACATTCCAGTCCACAGGCTGATGCTCTATCCACTGAGTGAAACCAGCTAGGGTGCCATTTTAATTCTTTATGCCTATTTTCTCTCTATATATTTCTTCTTTAACACATCTTGCTATGCTGGTTTGGTGGTGATAAACTCCTTTAGCCTTTTTTTTTTCTGGGAAGCTCTTTATTTCAACATCTATTTTCTATTTTGAATCATAACCTTGCTGAATATTGTAGTCTTGGTTTCAGATCCTTGGTTTTCATTTCCTTGAATACTTCATGCCATTCCCTTCTGGTCTGATGAAAAATCAGCTGACAGCATTATGGGACATACTTTGTAGGTAACAAATTGCTTTTCTCTTGCTGCCTTTAAGATTCTCTCTTTGATGTTAATTTTTGGCATTTTAATTATGATGTATATAGGTGTGGGCCTCTTTGGGTCCTTCTTTTTAAAAAAATACATTTTATTGATTTTTTTACAGAGAGGAAGGGAGAGGGATAGAGAGTTAGAAACATCGATGAGAGAAAAACATCGATCAGCTGCCTCCTACATACCTCCTACTGGGGATGTGTCTGCAACCAAGGTACATGCCCTTGACTGGAATCGAACCTAGGACCTTGAGCCAAACCAGTTAGGGCTCTTTGGGTTCTTCTTGCTTGAGACTTTCTGTGCCTCCTGAACTTGTGTGACATTTTCCTTCACTAGGTTAGGGAAATTTTCTGCTGTCATTTCTTCAAACAGGTTTTCTATCCCTTGCTCAGTTTCTTCACCTTCTGGTACTCCTATGGTGTGAATATTGTTATATTTCATGTTGTACCACAGGTCCTTTAAGCTGTCCTGTTTTTTAATTGTGTGGTTTTTTGTGGGGGATTTTTGGTTCTCTGATTGAGTGATTTTTTTCTACCCTGTCTTCTAATTCATTAATATAATCTCCAGCTTCCTCTAATCTACTGTTTATTCCTTCCTATGTGTTATTTATTATTGGTATGTCATTTTTCATTTCCAACTACTCATTTTGCAGTTTCTATATCTTTTCTCATGCAATTGAGCATTCTTGTAACCAATATTCTAATTTCTATATCTGATAAATTTCTTATATCCATTTCATTTAGCTCTTCTTCTGGAGAATTCTCTTTTCTTTCATTTGGGGCTTGTTTTTGTTTTTTGTCTTCCCATTTTAGCTGCCTGTTTGGGTTTGCTTCTGTGTATTAGGTAGATCTGCTATGACTCCCATTGTTTTTGGAGGGTCTGTAGTGATCAGATGCTGTTTGTGACTGGGCCTGAGTATGCTGTTTGAAGCTCTCAGCAATCCACAGCATGTGGCTCCCTCTGCTGGGGTTGGATGCCTTTGAAAAGACCGAGAGGTACACCAAGGTCTGCTTTTCCTAGCCTTAGGTCAAACAGCAGATCAGGCAAAGACTCAAAGCATCCAATGATCTGCCTCTGCTTGCAAGCTGGTTTTTATTCTCAGTCTCTTAATGAGCCTTGAGTTATAAGAAGGTGTAAACTCCAAAGGGTGGTGCAATTGCTTCCCCGCCCAAGCAAAAGCTGCCTGGATGGTAAAGGTCTGTCTGAGAAAGATGTCTTCTGAAATATGGGGGAATGACTCAGCACAGGAATACAGGCTGCTGCCCTCTGAGCTCTAACCCTAGAGCCCCCAACCCTGGATTCTTTTCACACAGCTCTAGTCCACTCTGCCCTCCCTCTGCTGGAACCAAAGGTGAGTGGATGCACACAACATTTTGTGTGTTGGTCCTTTAAGAGGGTGCCTGCATTTCCAGTCGTCTCTGGCTGGCAGACAGTAACCCTTCTGTTTTTCACATCCAATTCATCTTTCTCAGTTCTGGTGTTCTGGGCTGGGGAGCCCAACTTGGGGTTTAGACACAAAAATTTTCAATGGGAACCCCCTGAAACTTCAGCTGTAGTCTATGGGAGCCTGGCCAGCCCTCTCATGACTCCACTCTATCTTCTAGTCTCTATGCAGTCTCCACTTTATGTCCTTGGTTATAAGGTGTCTCTCCAGCTAGTCTTGAGTTGATTATTCAGGATGGTTTGGCTATATTTTAGTTGTAATTCCAGTTTTGTCCTGGGAGATTGTCAGGGTAACTTCCACTTAACCTGCCACCATTTTGGAAAAACCCATTCTCCCCTTTTTGAACCAGGATGTCTGTAGCTATTATTTGATGCCTGTCCCACGATAGCATGTTTGGAGAACATGCCTTTCCTTAGTTTCACAGGTTCACAGATGAGAAGAACTGTGCTCCAGGATGCATTATACCCACAGCCACATCTGCATCCGATTTAGATAAGATTAGGGACTCTTGATTTGATGAAATGTATGAGAGTTTTGGACTCAGATTGATGCTGTAGTGGGATGAGACTTTAAGGACCTTGGGAAGAAGTGAGTATACTTTGCATATGGGACAGGTGCAAATTTTTAAAAAATATATATTTTATTGGTTTTTTTTACAGAGAGGAAGGGAGAGGGAGAGAGAGCCAGAAACATCGATGAGAGAAACATTGATCAGCTGCCTCCTGCACACCTCCTACTGGGGATGTGCCCGCGACCAAGGTACATGCCCTCGATCGGAATCGAATCTGGGACCCTTGAGTCTGCAGGCTGACGCTCTATCCACTGAGCCAACCCGGTTAGGGCCAGATGCAAATTTTTGAGGGCTATAAGAAAAATAATGGCCCCCAAAGGTTGCATGCCCTAATCTCTTTGAATATTATCTTACATGGCAAAAGGTATTTTGCAGATATAATTAAGTTTACTAATCAGTTGACCTTAAGATAGATTATTCTGAATTATTCAGGTAGGCCCAATGTAATTACATGAGTTCTTAAAGGCAAAGAAGCTTCTCCGGCTAGTGACAAAAGAGGAAGACAGAACAAATCTGAGAAATTTGAAGCAGGAAGACTTGATGTGCTATTGCCAACTTTTAATACGGAGTAGCCCTCAGTCAAGGAATATAGATGGCCATTAGAAGCTGAGAATGGCTTTTGGCTGAGTCAGCAAATAAATGGGGATCTCAGTCCTGCAGCCAAATGGAACTGAAATCAGTAATAACCTAGATGAGTCTGGAAGTGAATTCTACACCAAAGGCTCCAGATGAGAAGCCAGGCTGGCCACGACTTTGACTTCAGCTTTGTGAGACCCTAAGTAGGGAACCAGCTCAATCAGCCTGGACGTCTGACCTACAGAACTATGAGATAATAAATGGGTGTTATTTTTAAGATGTTAAATTTGCCCTAACCCGTTTGGCTCAGTGGATAGAGCATCGGCCTGTGGACTGAAGGGTCCCAGGTTTGATTCTGGTCAAGGGCATGTACCTTGGTTGTAGCCACATCCCCAGTAGAGGGTGTGTAGGAGGCAGCTGATCGATGTTTCTCTCTCATCGATGTTTCTAACTCTCTATCCCTGTCCTTTCCTCTCTGTAAAAAAAAAAAAATCAATAAAATATATTTTAAAAAAGAAAATACCTTAAAAAAATTAAAAAACAAAATTTTCCCCTGGATGGGTAGCTCAATTGCTTAGAGTGTTGCCCCAATATGCCAAGGTTGTGGGTTGATCCCAGGTCAGGGCACATATAAGAATCAACCAGTGAATGCATAAATAAGTAGAATAACAAATTGATGTTTTTCTCTCTCTCCCTTCTTATCTCTAAAACTCCATTAAAATTTTTTTTAAAAGATGCAGCAGTAGAAACCCAATACAGTAAGATTTGAGCTGAGACTTGACTGAAGAGAAAGAGCATCATGGGAAAATTTAGGGTAATGGGCTCCAGCTCCAGGGAAGGGCAAGTGTAAAGGCCACAGACTGGGGACAAATAAACAGAAGGCTAGCATGCTGAGTGGAAGTAGTAGATAAGAGATGAGGTCAGAGCTGGGGTAGGGACTGTAAGAAAGGCAGGCTATAAGGCAGGGGTTCTCAACCTGTGGGTCGCGACCCCTTTGGCGGTCGAACGACCCTTTCACAGGGGTCACCTAAGACCATCCTGCATATCAGATATTTACATGACGATTCATAACAGTAGCAACATTACAGTTATGAGGTAGCAACGAAAATAATTTTATGGTTGGGTCACAACATGAGGAACTGTATTTAAAGGGCCAGAAGGTTGAGAACCACTGCTATAAGGGCAGGGATTTCTGTTGAGAGTGGGCTGTGTGTATGTACTAGTGATTGATAATGAGTCTCCAAAATTCCCCAGTTAAATCCAGAATAACTGCCCCAACCTACAAGGCCTGCTGCTTTGCCCTTCCTCTGCCTCAGCCCTGATCCTGGAACAGTCTCCTGTGAGGAACTTCTGTTTATCTGGCCACTAGGCTGGGAGAGGAGGATGACTCCAGTCCACAGTACAGACTGAGGGGTGATGCCAGCTATTGCTCCAGCAGCAGAGCTATGGTTTCGCACTCGCAAGATGCATTCACCACCTGGGACAGTTCTGGTAGAGAGCCAGGGAAGTAAAGGAAGTTGGAGCAGAAGAAAAGTGAGGGTCAGAAGTCAGACTATCTGAGCATTATCCAGGTAACAAAACTGGACAAAGACATCACAAGAAAAACTACAGGCTCTGGTTGGGTAGCTCAGTTGGTTAGAGCATTGCACCAGCCAGGGCACATACAAGAAGCAACTAATGAATGCTTAAATAAGTGGAACAACCAATCAGTGTTTCTCTCTCTCTTCCTTCCTCTCTCTCTAAAATCAATCAATAAAATAAAAAAACTATAGATTAATATTTCATATGAATATAAATATGAAAATCCTCAACAAAATTTTGTTTTCTTTAGCAAACCAAATCAAGCAATATATAAAAATGATTGTACAGCATGACCAAGTAGGATATATCTGAGGAATGCAAGGTTGGTTTGACATCCAAAATCAATTAATGTAATACAGAATCTATAATAATAAAAGTGCAATATGCTAATCAGACTGGATGTCTTTCCGGACGCCCTTCCAGACGAAGCTGGGGCTGCGAGGGAAGCCTGGGCCCCGAGTGCCAGAGGGAAGCTGGTGTCAGCAGCCAAGGGAAGGAAGGCCTACTCTTGCACAAATTTTGTGCATCGGACCTCTAGTATTAATAGACTAAAGAACAAAAAATATGATTATCTCAATAGAAACAAAAAATACATTTGACAAAATCCAACACTTTCATAATGATAATTTTTAAAAGCCTAAGAAACTAGGAATAAAGGGGAATGTCCTTCACTTGCTGATTATCAAAAGGAACATACAAAAATTCACTATTGCCCTGACCGGTTTGGCTCAGTGGATAGAGCGTCGGCCTGCGGATGCAAGGGTCCCAGGTTTGATTCCTGTCAAGGGCATGTACCTTGGTTGCGGGCACATACCCAGTGGGGCGTGTGCAGGAGGCAGCTGATTGATGTTTCTCTCTCATCGATGTTTCTAACTCTCTATCCCTCTCCCTTCCACTCTGTAAAAAATCAATAAAATATATTTTTTAAAAAATTCACTATTAACATCATACTTAAATGGTGAAAGACTGGATGCCTTGCCCCTGAGATCAGAATGTCTGCTCCCACCCTTCTATTTAATACTGTACTGACAGTTCTAGCCTGGGCAATAAGCAAGAAAAAGAAATAAAAGGCACCCAGACTAGAAAAGAAGCAAATTATCTCTATTTACCAATGACATGATCCAGTATATAGAAAATCCTTAGCAATACACACACACAAACTATGAGAGCTAACAAACTAGTTCAATAAGGTTGCAGACTACAAGAATAATGTACAAAAATCTATTGTATTTCTCATCACCAGCAAGGAACAATTCACAAATGATACAAAGAAAACAATTACATTTATAATAGAAAACAATAACATTTATAATAGCAACAAAAATAATAAAATACTTAGATATAAATTTAACAAAAGAACTGTAATATTTATACACTGAAAACTAGAACACACTTGAAAGAAACATCTAAATAAAATGTTTAAATATCCCATGCTCGTGGGTCAGAATATTTAATATTATTATGATGGCAATACTCCAAACTGATCTATAGATTCAATGCAATCCCTATCAAAATTCCAGCTATCTTCTTTTTCTTTTCTTTTTTGTTTCTTTTTTGCAAATATTGATAAGCTGATCCTAAAATTCATATGGAAACGCCAGGGTTCCAGAAAAACAAAAATAATCTTGAAATAGAAGAACAAGTTGGAGGACTTGCAGGTCCTGATTTTAAAATGTACTACAAAGCTACAGCAAGCAAAACAGTGTGGTGCTGGCATAAATAAAGATATACAGGCATATTCAGGGAATAAAATTGAGAGCTCAGAAATAAACCCTCATATTTACAGTTAGTTTATTACCAACAATGATGTCAATGGGCAAAGAAAAGCCTTTTCAACAACCGAGTTCTGGGATAGTTGAATATCCACATATAAAAGAATGAAGTTGGACCTCCTACCTCAAACCATATACAAAAATTGAATCAAAATGGATCAAAGACCTAAATCTAAGCACTCTTAGCTATAAAACAGTTATAGTTTATAATTTTTAAACTTGTAAGTTTATGACTGGGTTATAAACACCTATAAAACTCTTAGATGAAAACACAGGCATGAATCTTTATGACCGGGATTAGGAAATGATTTCTTAGATATGGCCGTCAACGCACAAGCAACAAAAGAGAAAAATAAAGTGGACATCGTCAAAATGTAAAACTTTGCGCTTCAAAAGGCACCATCAAGAATGTAAAAAGACAACCCACACAATGGGAGAGAACTTTTGCAAATCGTGAGGAACTGGTATCTAGAACTCTTAGCACTCAATAGCAAAAAGTCAAACAACCCAATTAAAAAAATGGGCGAAGGCCCTTGCCGGTGTGTCTCCGTCGTTAGAGCATCGGCCCAGGCACCAAAGGGGCACAGGTTCAATTCCCGGTCAAGAGCATGTACCTGGGTTGTGGGTTCGCTCCCCACCCCTGGCTGGGACATGTGCAGGAGGCAACCAATCGACGTGTTTGATGTTTCTCTCTCTCTCTCTCTCTCCCCACTCCCTTCCTCCCTTCCACTCTCTCTCTTTGAAATATCAATGGAAAAAATATATCCTCAGGTGAGGATTAACAATAACAACCAAAAAAATAGGCAAAGGACTTGAACAGACATTATCCAAAGGTGACACAAAGTAACCAATAAATACATGAAAAGATGTTCAACATCATTAGCCATTAGGGAAATGCAAATCAAAACACAAATTCACATCCAGTAGGATGGCTATAATAAAAAAGACAGATAACACTGTTGCTGAAGATGTGGAAAAATTCGGACATTTATACCCTGTTGGTGGGAATGTAAATGCTGCAGCCACTTTAGAAAATAGTCTGACAGTTCCTCAAATGGTTAAACAACAGTAACCATATGACCCAGCAATTCCACTCCTAGACATAAACATAGAGAACTGAAAAATACATCCACACAAAAACCTGTATGTGAATGTTCAGGAGCAGCATTATTCACAATTGACAAAAATGGAAGCCCATTGCCAATCACTGATAATGGATAAATAAAAGTGGTATATCCATGAAATGAAGTATTATTTGAGAATAAAAAGGAAAAACCAATATGAACCTTGAGAACATTATGCTAAGAATATAAAGAAGCCAGTAACAAAAGACCAAATATTGCATGATCCCTACATGAAATGTCCACAATAGATGAATCCATAGAGACAGATATAAGATTAGTGGTTGACTCTGGCTGAGGAATTGGGTGTGTGTGGCGGGGTGGGGGGCGGGGGGGCGGATCATAATGGGCATGGAGTTTCTTTTAGGAGGATAAAAATATTCTAAAATTAGATTGTGATGGTTGCATAACCCTGTGAAAGTACTAAAGACCAACAAATTATACACTGCAGATGGGTTAATTGTATGTATATGAATTACATCTTAATATAGCTGTTAATTTTTTTTTAAGTCAGCTTGTTTGAGTCCTCAGGAAGCAGGCCTGGTTATGGGATGCCTGGAGTGTCAGAGAAGGGGAACCAAGGGATCAGTAGGTCGTCTAGGCCCAGACCCACTTTTTTCTTCATTGTAGATAAATGCCCAAATATACTTGTTAATTAATATATATGGTGTCTTTGTCCCAATGTCTAAAAGATGCCTTCCCAACTGCCAAGATAAATCATCTTGCTCAAGGTCACAAATCAAGTCAGTAGTAACCAAAGTCCCTCTGTTCCAACCCCATTTAGTTTGTTTCTTTCTTGGACCCCGTCTTTCAGACTTTAGCTCCAGCCTGAACAGGCAGGAGGCCTGGGGTCAGGGCTTGTCTTGCTCTGGGTATGGGGTGGGCAGTGCGTGCCCTTGGTCAAACTAGCACTCTCTTCCGCAGTCATGACACCCTGGCCCTGCTGTTGCCACATGCCCCCTCCGTATGCTATGAAGAACAGGAATGAGGTCTTAGCTGGTTTGGCTCAGTGGAAAGAGCATCAGCCTGTGGACTGAAGGGTCCCAGGTTTGTTTCCAGTCAAGGGCACATGTCCAGTGTAGGGTGTGCAGGAGGCAGCTGATCACTGATTCTATCTCATCATTGGTGTTTCTCTCTCTCTCTCCCTTCCTCTCTGAAATCAATGAAAATATATATTTAAAAAAGAGAGAGAGAGAGAACAGGAATGAGGGCCTTTTCCAAAACGTGGGCATGGAAATGCTGTCTGTCCCCTGACATCAAGGGATTACCCACTACTTCTACTCCTGGTGCTACCTGGTATGCCAGTCCTAGGTAGAGCCAGCCGCTGCAAAGTCCCTCGTGACTGGCACATGGGCCCGGAGATAGACTGCACACATTTCCGGAAGCTGCCAACTTGGTGGCCCCAAGTCTAGAAATGACAAACACATAGGAGAGGACCTGGTCCATTCTGACTTTGTTTTGGCTTATAAATGGGGAAAGCCTTAGTGGCTGAAATTTATAGTCCAAAATCAGTTAAGTATCCTTCTAGAAATATCCTATAGAAACTTGAGCACTTCTGTGTAATTTCGCCCATACTAACCATGCTGCTTTGCACTTTTTTTTTTCATTTGACATACTTTTTTGATATTTTTAAAAAACATAGATTGATAAGTCTCATTTCCTAAACAGCTGCACAATGTTTTACAGTGGCTAGCCTTAGTCCTTTGCTAATGGACATTTACGGTGGTCCCAGTATCACAAATTTTGCTGTATTAAACATTATCCTCAATTTTGCCACTTAAGTAGAAAAAGAAATTTGAAGTGTAAATCCTTAAGGTGTACTTGCTGAGCCAAAGGGTATGTCCATTTAACTTTTTTATAAATATAATCAAATCATTTTCCCAACAGGCTGTACCAAGTTACACTAAATGTGAAGCCTCATTTTTACTTATTTTGGTCTTTGAAAAATTGCTTAGAAAGATGTGTAGCCCTAACCGGTTTGGCTCAGTGGATAGAGCGTCGGCCTGCAGACTAAAGGGTCTCGGGTTCGATTCCGGTCAAGGGCATGTACCTTGGTTGCGGGCACATCCCCAGTAGGGGGTGTGCGGGAGGCAGCTGATCGATGTCTCTCTCTCATCTATGTTTCTAACTCCCTATCCCTCTCACTTCCTCTCTGTAAAAAAAAAAAAAAAATCAATAAAATATATTTTTAAAAGAAAGATGTGTAACCTTTCAGAGTACAGATATAACTGTAAAGCTATTTAACAGCCTATCTTTTCTCACCAATTTGAATAATCATTTTTATCACAAACTAAATTTCCAGAAATAGGGCTGTTTCTGAACCCCCTCCACCTCCTCCACTAATTCTTGTGCCGACTGTTTTTACTCCAGTGCTTTGGTGTCTGATTACCTAGTATGTAAACACATCACCTCCACTGTTTTTTAAAAATGTATTGCATAGGAACTTTGGATTTTCAAGTTCTGTTAAAAACCCTTTTTGGATAGCAATGAATTTAAGCATTAAGCGGGGAGAATCCAACATCTTTTTTTTTTTTTTAATCCTCACCCAAGGATATCTTTCTATAGATTTTTTTTAGAGAGAGAATGGAAGGGAGAGGGAAAGACATAGAGAAATATCAATGTGAGAGAAACATATCGATTGGTTGCCTCCTGCATGTGCCCCAACCAGGGCTCAGGCCAGAAAGGAGCCTGCAACCAAGGCATGTGCACTTGACCAGAATTGAACCAGGGACCCTTCGGTCCACAGGCTGATGCTCTATCCACTGAGCCAAACTGGCTAGGGCCAGCATCCTTTAATGTCTTCCCATTTAGGTACATGGTATGTCTTATATCCTTCTGGAGAGAGCATTTTCTTCATATAGGTTCTGCATGTTTCCTGTGAGGCTTCTTACTTTGTAGTTTATGGGTATTGTAATTGTGAAGGGGACCCCCTTTTTTTCAAGTATATCTTCCAATTTGTTACTGCAGTGTATAAGGAATATACTAATTTTGGGTCTCAGTTTATTCTCTGTAAAAAGGATAGAAGGAGAACTACTTAGTAAAAGGTTTCCATGGTTATATAAATATGGGATAAACAAAGCTAAATAGATTTGTTCATTGCGGGACTTATGAATGACTTTAACACACTTTTGATCAAGAATCCCCAAGAAAGGCACAGGGAATTTCCTGTACTTGCTTGACCATGAAACCCTTTGTCACAAGGCATTCTAAAACATACTTTGAAAAAAATGCACCCAAAGACCCTTCTAGCTTCTAATCTGTCAATCTAGGAATCTGCAATGAACCTTAGCTAATGCCCAAACTCCCTTCCGAACCCCCAACTAGAACACAGGAGACAACCCAGGGTCAAAGTGAATGCTTTAATGTGTTACTCACAGAGCCATGCCTCTGAACAGCAGGTGCCCGCCTCCACGGTCCCCAGATCTCTTTGTTGGGAAGGTAAGCTGGCTTGGGGGGGGGGGGGGGGCGGCAGGGGTGTGGGGTCTAGAAGAGTAAGCTGGGCAAAGGGAGGTTCAGGAGGCACCCTGTGGGGCGGAACTCCTGGGAGTTCAGAGGGAAGGGCCCTGGGCCTCAGGCTGGCCCCTCTTCAGGCATCCCTAGCAAAGCCACAAGGGGCTCGAGAGGTGTGGGGGTCTCCATGGGCACAGGGTGGGTGCGTTCGTGCTTTCGTAGGTCGCTGGCACTCAAGAAGGCCTTGGGGCAGTGGGGGCAGGTGTAGGGGCGCACAGAGCTGTGTGTGCGGCTGTGTTTGCGCAGCCCAGCGCGGTCTGAAAAGCTCTTGCCACACTGGGTGCAGGGAAAGGGCCGGAGCTCGGGGTGTGAGCGCTCGTGCCTTCGTTGCAACGTCAGCGTGGAGAACGTCTCCTTGCACTCCCGGCACGCAAACTGCGGAGGCTTCTCGTCCGCCTCCTCACCCCCCGCCTCGCCCGTCCCCTCCAAGGGACCAGGAGCCTCCCCCACCCCAGCATCTTGGCACTCCACGTGCTCCACCGTCATGCCCACCACTTGCCATTGGGTGGCCATCACACCGCCTGATTCTGGGGGCAGCCCGAGCAGCCCTGCTGGAGGGTCCCCGAGCCCTGCACCTGCCGCGGGCGCCACTGAGCCCTCGCCCGCCACGCTGACGGGCAGTGCGAGGCCCACGACCAGCTCCTGCGGCGGGGGAGCCCCGGTGGCCTCGCTACTTCGATGGGTCCGCTCGTGCTTCCTCAGGCTGGAGGACACCACGAAGGACTTCCCGCAGGCGTTACAGTGGAAGGGGCGCTCACCCGAGTGCACTCGGCTGTGCTTGGTGAGGCTGGCTCTCTCGGCGAAGGCTCGGCCGCACTCCTCGCAGCGGAAGGGCCGCTGGCCCGAGTGCACCAGCGCATGGCGCTTAAGGTCCCAGGAGGCCACGAACGTCTTGTCGCACTGCAGGCACTTGAAGGGCCGGTCGCCGGTGTGCACCCTGCGGTGCATGGCCAGGTCGGCCGGCTGCCGGAAGTCCTTGCCGCACTTCTCGCAGCGGTACGGCTTCACGCCCTCGTGCGCCCGCTGGTGGCGCCGAAAGCTCGAGGGGTCGGAGAACATGCGGCCGCAGCGCGGGCACAGGAAGGGCTTCTCGCCAGAGTGCGTGCGCTCGTGGCTCTGGTAGGAGCTGAGCTGGGTGAAGCCCTTGCCGCAGGCGGGGCAGCGGTAGGGCTTCTGGGCCGCGTGGATGCGCTGGTGGCACGTGAGCGAGGACGAACGCGAGAAGCTCTTCCCGCATTCGGAGCAGAGGAAGGGGCGCTCTCCGGTGTGGGACCTGTGGGGGCGTGGGGACCGGCATGAAGGTGGCAGGCCCATCACCTGACCCTGCTGCCGTCTGCACGGTCACTTAGGAGGCCCTAACATCCAGGGGGCCTGGGCCCAACCCCCTAAGACCAGAGCTGTACCCCAGAGTGAGAAACCTTCCGGTGGGGTATCTAGATCCCAGAAAAGACCCCTCTCTGCACCCAAAGCCCCAGGCTTACCAGGTCCCACTCACAGATCCTGTGCTCTACCGGAGGCCCTATGAGGGACCCGACTTCAAGCCCTGCCCCTTCCCTGATGTCCGGGCACCCAGGCCTATCAGACCCCACTTGCATCCCCCAGGGCCCCGTCCCCAAGCAGTCTGCCCCGCCCCCTCATGTCCGGCCCACCGACCAACCAACCCGACCAATGCGGGAGCTCCCCATGTGCTGCTTACCACCACCCATAGCTCCCTCCCACTCGCCTTCCATTGGCTCATTCTGCCCTTCAGCCCCAAGCCCAGGCCACGCTGGTCACAGAGCAGCCCCGGCGCCCCCCACCCCCACACACACCCGCTCTTCCCACCCCCTACCCCCCACACCCGCTCTTCCCCCCCCACCCCCCACCCCCCCGCCCGCTCTTCCCACCCCTACCCCCACACCCGCTCTTCCCACCCCCCCCGCTCTTCCCACCCCTACCCCCCACCCACTCTTCCCACCCCACCGCCCCCGCCCGCTCTTCCCACCCCCTACCCCCCACCCACTCTTCCCACCCCTACCCCCCACCCACTCTTCCCACCCCCCCACCCCCCGCCCGCTCTTCCCACCCCTACCCCCCACCCGCTCTTCCCACCCCCCCCACCCCCCACCCACTCTTCCCACCCCTACCCCCCACCCACTCTTCCCACCCCCCACCCCCCCGCCCGCTCTTCTCTCACCCCTACCCCCCACCCACTCTTCCCACCCCTACCCCCCACCCACTCTTCCCACCCCCCAGCCCCCCGCCCGCTCTTCCCACCCCTACCCCCCACCCACTCTTCCCACCCCTACCCCCCACCCACTCTTCCCACCCCCCACCCCCCGCCCGCTCTTCCCACCCCCTACCCCCCCCACCCGCTCTTCCCCCCCGCTCTTCCCACCCCTACCCCCCACCCACTCTTCCCACCCCCCACCCCCGCCCGCTCTTCCCACCCCTACCCCCCACACCCGCTCTTCCCCCCCGCTCTTCCCACCCCTACCCCCCCACACCCGCTCTTTCCCCCCACCCCCCCCGCCCGCTCTTCCCACCCCCTACCCCCCACACCCGCTCTTCCCCCCCCCCCCGCTCTTCCCACCCCTACCCCCCCCACCCACTCTTCCCACCCCTGCCGCCCTCACCGCTCGTGGTTGCGCAGGTCCTTGAGCTCCGCATAGGCCTTGCCGCAGCGCTCGCAGCCGTAGGGCCGGAGGCCGGCGTGCGTGCGCCGGTGCTTGCGGAACACGGACGGGTCCGCAAAGCTCTTGCCGCAGTCGGCGCAGGCGTAGGGCCGCTCGCCCGTGTGGCCCCGCTGGTGGATCTTGAGCTTGGAGAGCGCGCCGTAGGCTTTGGGGCAGTGCGTGCAGCGGAAGGGCAGCTCGCCGGCGTGCGAGGCCAGGTGCACGCGCAGGCACACGGGCTGCATGAAGCGGCGGCCGCACTCGGGGCAAGGGAAGGGCTTTTCGCCCGTGTGGCTGCGCCCGTGACTGCGCAGCTCGGGTGCTGTTTTGTAGGCCTTGGGGCACAGTGGGCACGCGTAAGGCCGGGGCTTGGCCGCTGCACCTGACCCTTTGTCCCCGCCGGCATCCTCTGTTTTAGACTCCGTCTCTGGCTTCAGCTTCGCCTCCGCCCCCTCCTCCGCGCAGTCTGCAGGCCCATGTGTGGCAGCGTGGCGTGCTGCCCTGGGCGCGTTTGGAAACGTCTTAGTGCAGGACAGGCACTTGTAGCGGCGGCCCGAACGCTTGTAGCCGGGGCCTGGGGACCGGGCCTCCCCAGTCTCCACCTCCATGGCCTCGATGGGCAAAGCTCTGTGAGAGAAGCAAAGTTAGACACAAGCCACATCCCTCACCATTCTCCAAGGCCTCTCCCATCACCAAAGCCCTCATGGGGCCTCCATGATAACCCCAACTTATCTGCACTTCCCACCTGGGAGGGCCACATCCTGCCTTCAAACATTCCGGCTCTGACAGTGTGCCCAAGTTTCCTCTCTGGTCTGCTCACTGATGGCAGGAGTTGGACTGGGTGACTTCAGAAAGACGAAGGGAGGAGGCTGGGTTCATCAAAATGTCTGCCTGCCCTTCATTCCCCACCCTGGCATTCCCAGAACACCCTGTCCCATCCTCTCACCATCCTCCTCCTTCGGCTCAGCCCCCAAGGCCTGTGCCAGGATGCAGGGTCCTATGCAAGGCTGCAGACATCGAGACTACCCAGATGGGGGTCTGGCCTGAAGGTCTCCCAGTGCCCAGGGAAGGCAGAGGTAGGCCCAAGAGAGGGCAGAACCAGTGGGCGCGGTGATTGGCACCGTCTGTCTGGAAGTGGTAGCCCCCAGCACATACATTTTGTTTTTCCACTCTGGTGGGTTAGCGTTCCGAGGCAGCAACGGTCGCACAGAACTCTGGCCTTGCACGGCTATAAGGGCCTCCACCCCAGACAGGAATCCTGGCCCACCCTGCTCTGGAATCACTGTGGGCTCCTGCTCCCCTAGCTCTGGTCATAGGCAGCTCAGCCACTCTCCAGGCAGCTTGAACCATTGCGAGCAGTTAGAAGCCTCTGAGTCATAATCGATGTATCTGATCTGGCTTCCCGGGACACCCACTCTAGCCGAGGCCCCTTCACTCTCGGTTCAGAGCCAGACACCGTCCCCACAGCTGTTCCTGTGGATCATGGCTGGAAGGAAACAGGATTAACAGCTGCATTAGCCCTAACACCAGCTCATCCTCCCTGGGGGATGAAGGGGGAGGATTACGGCAGATCCACTTAAGGAGCGCGCAGCAGCAGCTGCTGGGGGCAGCCTGGGTGGGGTGAGGATCTGCTAGAGGAAAGGGAGCCTGGTGAGCCCAGAAGTGAGGGTGGGAGGTAGGGGGCCTGAGTTCTTTCTCCTGTTCCTTCTAAGCCTGTTTCCCTGTCTGTACGCCTCAGGGCTTGGTGGCGTCTACATTACGGCCTGGGGAGGACACTGGAGCCCCGGAGTGAGTGGCACGGGCTGCATCTTTAGAGTCAGCACCCTTCTGCCCGGTGGACCTGCCTCAGTCCCCACCCCTACACACAGTCTGGTGTGCACAGGCAGCCAGCGTCTTCTCCCTGAAGCCCTGTGTGACACTCAAGAACTTTCCATGGCTTCCATCACGCCATGCAAGTTCCCAGGTCCTTCCTGGCCGTTACAAATCCCATCAATCCTGCCTTTGAGCCCCACTTCGCCCAGGAAGCTCTTCCTGCATCTCCGCTTTGGTTTGCGGCGCCAATCCCACTCATCGCTGTTCCACCATCACCTTGTTGTTTTTCCACTTTTCCCACTAAATTCTGGGGCTGGAAAGTGAGCGAAAGGGTTTGAGGATCAACTTCCCAGGGGATCTCGGGTTTCCAGGGGATCTCTTCCTATCCCTGGATGAGGCACTCACTACCTCCCTTCAGACCATCTCTGGACAGCCTGGCTGATAAAGTTTCTCTTTAATAAAAAAACCGATAGCTCACATTTACAAAGCACTTGCTAAATAACAGGCAGTATCCTAAGCTCTTTACATGTATTAACTCACTTCAATTTCCTGCCCACACCATGAGAAAAGTACTATTATTATTCCCTTTCCACAGATAAGAGAACTGAGGCCCAGAGAAAAAAATGGCGTTGTGCTTAATAACTAGCCCGTGGCCACACCTAGTAATTCGCAGCTGGGAGTTGAATCCAGCTGTTTCACTCGCCTTGAGTGGTTGGGTCCTTACTCAGTGACCTGGGCCCTCACAGTCTTGTCTGCCCCCTGGGCCGGCCCCACAGGGACCGGACTCTGAGCTCAGGTTGCACCTTTGTCTGCTCTTATCCCTGTAGAACCGCCCCGAGACCAGAGCCAGACGCTTTATGTCTGCTTCCCTCTCAGAGGCTGGACCCATGGATTCTGAGCTCTGGGCCTCAGTCTTCCTATCTGTGAGCCAGAGACCAGAGAGCTGGATGGGTAAACCTCTCCTAAGGCACTGCCCAGGGGACAAGTGGGGGCACCAGGTTGGTCCCAGCAGGCACCCAGCTCCATGAAGAGCAGAGGGCCAAGTCGGCGAGGCCCCTGTCAAATTATCTCCTCGCTTCACCGTTCAGTGAGGACTCTCACCTACCACTCCCTACGGTGGGGTTCCTCCAAGTCAGGTCTGTGAACCCCCAGAATGAGAATAACCATCCAGGGAGTGTGGGCAGGACAGAAACTTTCCTATGAACACACTTTCTGGGTCATTCCAGTCAACACTCAACACTTAGGAACCAAAGACACAGCCTTAAGTCTTCACAAGCTTTTAGGAGAAAGGCGTTTTTACTTCGCCTTGCTTTCAGAGGTGCAGATTACGCGCCAGAGGGAAAAACTTGCACAAGAACACACAGCTGTCAAAGAGCCCTGACTCAAACCCGAGTCTTCAGGTCTCTGGGCCGGGCTCTTTCGCCAGCAGTCTTCATTTCCTGAAGACGTATTAGCCAAACCAGGAGACCTTCCACTGTTCCTAGGACAAAGACCAATATCCGTTTCATGGCCAGCAAGGCTTGAACCATCTAACTCCTGCCTCCCTCAATTTCCATTCCTCTTCCCTGTCCCACTAAGCTCCACCCACACGGGCTCCCTTTCTTTACCTCAAAGAGCTAAATTCCTTCTCCCTTCAGGGCCTTTGCACACAGTACCCTCACCAGAACCACTCTCCCCCAAGGATCTTTGTGTAGCTATCTCTTTGGTTTTATCTGGGTCTCAGGTCCCTGACACTTTCTCAAAGAGGGCTTTCCAGACCACCCTTCTGAAGGCTGTGGGGGCCCCTGCTGATCACGCTCCTCCCCCCTCTTTAATTTCCGTTATGGTGCTCCCACGGATAGCGTTCCTTCCTGCAAGCTTAGCACCACCCAGGTACCGTTCTGAGAATTTTACGTGTACTACTCAAGCTAAGTCGCACAACTGTGGTTCTCAACCTTCCTAAGGCCGTGACCCTTTAACACAGTTCCTCATGTTGTGGTGACCCCCAACCATAAAATTATTTTCGTTGCAACTTCATAACTGTCATTTAGCTACTGTTATGAATTGTAATGTAAATATCTGATATGCTATATGTGTTTTCCCATGGTCGCGACCCACAGGTTGAGAACCGCTGGAGAAGTTCGTTACAGACTGAATGTGTGCATGCCTGCAAGCCAGGAAAAGAGTCCTCACCAGGAACTGGCCAGCACCTTGATCGCGGACTTGCCAGCCTCCAGGATTGTGAGAAATAAGTTTCTGTTGGTTAAGCCCCCCAGTCTGTGTTTTCGCAACGGTAGCCTGAATGGACTAAGTTAAACAGACAAGGACACTGAGGCACACAGAGATGAAGCAGTGATAGGCATAGCCAGTATTCAAAGCTAGGTGGTCTGCCCCCCAAACTTCTGCTCTCCGTCCCCTGATAGCACTTACACATTTTATGGCTTAGCTGTTAACTCTGTCTCCAGCACAAGAATCTAGGCTAGCAAAGAGCCGGGAGCCTTTCTTATTCTGTATCCACTACACCTAGAACTGTGACTAGCGCCCCAAAACAAACGGAAAGAATCAACCTCTGAGAACAGTTCAGACCCAGGCCCAGAGCCTCTGCCTTCCCCACAGGAGGCATGTGTGAGACTGTCCATCAACAACTATTTATTAACTGGATTTCTCTGCTGCCCAAGTTCCCAAGGTCCAAATAGCATCAGGCCTGTTTCCCACACGGCTTCGTTGCTCTAGTGAGGAAGGCTGTCTTTGCTTCCCTGCTGGCTTAGGAGAGGATGAAGTCCTGCTGCCTGAACGGGAGTCAGAGACTTCATTCCCAGAGAGTCTGGGCTAGGAGCCTGGGAGCCGGGATGAGGTGAGAAAGGAGCCACTTTTTATCGTCCCTGCACCTTCGTCTCCATGTCTAAACATGCCTCACAGACTCGGCAAGACGGCAGACGCGTAAGCATGAACAGTGCGTGCAGAGGTGAGCGTTAAGGATCTCCTAGGTCTCCAATCTGGTCAGTTCACAACCTAACCCCAACCCACGTTTCCAGCCTCAGCTCAGCGTGTTTCCCCCTCCCTGCAGCAACCTGAGCTCCAGCCACAATTCTCAAACTTCCCCACCTGGATGCATCTCCACCTGCACTGCCCTCTGCCTCGGTTTGCCTTCGCTTCTGGGAAAACTCTTTTGCATCCTTCCCATCAGTACCGGTTCCCCCAGTAACAGGCAGTAGACGCAGGGGCGCCACGGCGCTCCAGGCCCCGGTCTTCTCCGAGGCAGGTGGGGGTTTGGAGAGCGCCAGGGCCTACCAGGCGCGCCGAGGAGCCGAGAGCTGCAGAAACGCTGCGCTTCTCGCCCCCCGCAACCGTCTGTGTCTGCGCCCCCGCCAGACAGCCGCGCAGGCCAGGGCCCCGAGCTGCCTGGTCTCGGAATGAGCCCTGGGAAACGTGGCCTTGGAGGATGTGGCAAGGGGTGACAAAGAATGAGAGAATGAACAAATGAATGGGACCGAGAGCCGGGGCCGGACAAAGACCTGCAAAATGGCGTTCTCTAGGACCGCGGGAGGGGTGGCAGGACCTCGGCCAGGGAGGGGGCCGCCGGCGCCGCGGCTCTCGCTAGGCGGGCGGCGCGCCAGGGACAAAAGCCCGCAACGTGGCGGGCTCTAGGACCCCCGGGCCCGCACCGCGCCAGGCGGGCAGTCGCGCCGGCGGAGCCCGGGCGTCCGCAGCAGCCGGCCCGCGAGGACAGCCGGCGGGTTCTAGGACCCGCTGGGCCCGGAGCACGCCCGCGCCCTCCCGGGGCCGCACTCCTCCCGCCCCGCCTGCGCCGCTCGCGCCAGGCCAACCCCATCCGCCCTCGGCACCCACAGGGAAACAGGTCCGTTCGGGTTTCGTCCGCGCTGGGGACGCCTGGGGGTCCCCGCGGCTCCCCGCCGGCGTTCCCTACCTGACGGACTTGGGCTGGCTCCGTGGCGTCCGCTACAGCTCGTCTCACCAACGGAGCCCCAGACTCTGCCAGGGAGGGGCCGGCGCTAGGACCCAGCGGGGGTTGGGGGAGAGAGGGCGGAGAGGCGGGACCGGCGGGCGGAAGTGGAAGGGAGCTTCACCGACTGGGAAGAAAGCGAAGCTCATCGAGGTGGCAGAGGACTAAATTGCAGGGGGGTCACTGTGGGTGCTAAAGGCAGGGGACGCCGGACAGGCTTACTCTGTACACCGGGATCCTGCTAGTTCGGGGCCAGATCACCAACAACCATAAGCTGGGAGGACAGGCCATGATCAAGCTTGTAGTGCCTAAATCCTCATATTCCACCACATTTCCCTTCACAGCGAGGAGTGCACAAAGCTCCCTCCATCTATCTTGAGGAGTTTTTCAGGGAGCCCCACGAAAAGTGTCACCAAAGTACTGAGGTGATGGCTGCAGAGCCCTTTTTCCCTCATCCTCGCTCAGCCAAGATGCACCAGACCCGCGCTCGCTGCTCTTGCCGGAAGTGTGGCTAAGGTTATAGGAAACGACCTGCGCTTTGACCTGCGTGGGCGGGGCCAGAGGAGCGTTTGTAGCGACTTCTTGCTTGGCACCGGAAGTGTGTCTGTGTAGACCGGGTGCTTGGAGGCGGGTCAGGAAGTGTTCTCCAGGAGGCGGTTTCGCGGGGAAGCTTTTGCGGCTAGAACACTTCCTGTTTCCTAGTAACAATAGGAAGTGTCCGCGGAGCTGGGGGTACTCCTGGCTCGTGTCAGCTGCGCCCTTTTTACTCTACCTCCTTCCTTCTCCCGCTTCTCCCTTCCCTCTCCCTCTTCCCTCCCCACCCCCTGGGACCCCTGGCGGAGTGTGCGTGTGTGGGAGCGCGAGAGCCCCCCACAGCCACCCCTTGGGGCGCACGGCTGCAGTTAGGGTGAGGGTCCCAGTGCGCAGGCGCGCTCCCGTTCGCGGTCCCCAACGGACGCACCCGCGGCGGGAACGAGAAGGGGCCACCGTGTGAGGTAGGGGCTTTAAGAGGAAACCGGCCGAGAAGATGAGTGAGGCGAGAGGACTCGTTTGATCAGGAGCTCAAACGATCAAGACAGGGGATTCACTCTTGAGCGAAGGAGCTTTGAGAAGTGAGAGTTCGGGGGCAGGTTCAGTGAGGGGGGTTTAGTCGGCGATAGTTGTATTGGGGTCCAGCGGAAGTAAAGGATCCGTCAGAAAGCCCAGGTGATGGAGAAGGCACGGGGCCCTGCCATGGAGAGGGCAAGAGCTTTGGGAAGGAGGTTGCCTGCATCAGTGGGTTTGCTCGTGTGTATCCTGGGACAGCAGGCATGGCCGTGTGTTGCGGGGAGTAAGTGACACAATGGATATTCTTTAGCACAGTGCTGGGTACGCGATAATGCTCAATTAGCATGCATTGCTGTCATCAGTATTATGAGAGGAGGTAGAAGAACAGAAGGGCAGCAGCGAGGCTATAGCGAGGAGGTGTCAGAAGGAAAAAGGTAGAGAGGGTGAAGAACGACCAGAAATGGGATGGAATTTCCGTGACGGGGGATAGTTTGGGTTCAGGGGAAGTAGGTGAAAGAAGCAGCCAAGAAAGTCTTTTAGAAAGGAGACTTTGTGACCGTGAAAGGAAGAGGGGACGTGGGGGCACAAGCCAGCCCCTTCTCTGAGGGCGGCCCTGGCTTCATCTCTCGGGCCCTCATCTGTCAGCTTTTTCAGTGCCTCTGGGCTACTCTGCTTAGCTGAGGGGTAAGGACTGGACATCTCTTGTTCAGAGCCCTAGGAAAGGTTCAGGTTTCCTTTTAAGATGTCACAGGAAATAATGTTGTTTGTTTCAGAATTATAGAGAGAAGGTTAGGAGCAGTAAGACCTTTTGGATTTGGTCTGAAGAACAGGTTAATAGGTCTGCGATCAGAAGGCAGTTACAGCCCTCTACACCAGTGGTTCTCAACCTGTGGGTCGCGACCCCTTTGGGGGTCAAACGACCCTTTTACAGGGGCTGCCTAAGACCATCGGAAAACACATATATAATTACATATTGTTTTTGCGACTAATCACTATGCTTTAATTATGTTCAATTTGTAATAATGAAATTGGGGGTCACCACAACATGAGGAACTGTATTAAAGGGTTGCGGCATTAGGAAGGTTGAGAACCACTGCTCTAGACTTTCCCTATCTCTACCTCTAGGGATGAGTTAGGCCCAGGGAAGCTCCCACATCTGGGGAGCTTGTGTACAGAGCTGCCTTACGTGATGGTGCTTCCAGATTAGATCCAGTAGGAAGCAGGTCCCTGGGCATTGCTGCGTGAGGAACCTCTCTGTGACCTCTGGTGAACTTGTTGCTTATACAGCCAAGAGATAAAGTTAATTCAGACCTTCCTTCTCACCACTGCCCTCTCTTCCTAGGCTTTGGGCACCACCAGAAGAAGATGCCTCTGCCACCTGCCTGCTCCTCCTGACCCTCCAGGTTTCTGCCACACTGCCCCATGGAGGATGTGCCCACCTCACTCAGCTGCTGTGACTGTCAGCATCACTTTCCTAGTGTCCTGGAACTGTCAAAACACCGTGAACTGCTCCATCCATCCTCCAGCCAGGACAGTGAGGAGGCTGATAACATCCCTCCGCCCTACCGCTGTCAGCAGTGTGGGCAGGGCTACCATCACCCAGGAAGCTTGGTCAACCACCACTGTACCCATGAAACTGGCCTTTTCCCCTGTACCAGCTGTGGCAAGGACTTCATCAATCCCATGGCCCTCAAGAGCCACATGAGGACTCATGTTCTTGAGGGAAGCCCCAAGGAAGCCACTCCACACCTCCAGGGGGAGACAGTGTCCACTGACTCTTGGGGCCAGAGGTTTGGCCATGGGGAAAGCTGGGAGAATCAGAAAAAACATGCCGAAGAGACACCTGGCTGTGAATCTGGGCCTGACCCCAGGGCAGCTCTGGACACCTGGGAAGATCCACCCATCAGACAGAGAGAAGACTGGGAAAGCCAGCCGAATCCTGAGGAGGGTGCAGAGGGCTGGGGATCCATCACCAACTCTGCCAGGGCCCCGCTGCTCTCCACTCCAGCCAGCAGCCTCCTTAGCAACTTGGAACAGTATTTGGCTGAGTCAGTGGTGAATTTCACGGGGGGTCAGGAGCCCACCCAGTCCTCTCCTGCAGAGGAGGAACGGCGGTACAAGTGTGGTCAGTGTGGCAAGACTTATAAGCACGCGGGGAGCCTCACCAACCACCGCCAGAGCCACACCCTGGGCATCTACCCTTGTACCATTTGCTTTAAGGAGTTCTCTAACCTCATGGCTCTGAAGAACCACTCCCGACTCCATGCCCAATATCGGCCTTACCAATGTCCTCACTGCCCCCGTGCCTTTCGGCTGCCCCAAGACCTGCTGGAACACCAGCAATCCCATGAGGGAGAAAGACAGGAGCAGCTGTGGGAAGAGAAAGGGGTGCCCACCACCAATGGGCACACAGACGAGAGCAGCTGGGATCAGCTCCCTAGTACACCGATGCTGAACGGCTCTGGGGAACTCAGCGTCTCTGGGGAGCTAGAGGACAGTGGGCTGGAGGAGTACCGACCTTTCCGCTGTGGGGACTGTGGCCGTACTTACCGCCATGCTGGGAGCCTTATCAACCACCGCAAGAGTCACCAGACAGGTGTCTATCCTTGCTCCATCTGTTCCAAGCAGCTGTACAACGCAGCTGCTCTCAAAAACCATGTGCGGGCTCATCACAGACCCCGGCAAGGAGCTGCAGAGGATGGGCAGCCATCCGAGCTGCCACCTCCTTTGCCTCTGACGGAGACCACCCACAAAGAGAGAGAGGTTCCCACCGCCACCCTGGACCACCGCCCCTATAAGTGCAATGAATGTGGTCGGGCTTACCGCCACCGGGGGAGCTTAGTGAACCACCGCCACAGCCATCAGACAGGAGAGTACCAGTGCTCGCTCTGTCCCCGCAAGTACCCCAACCTTATGGCCCTGCGCAACCACGTGCGGGTCCATTGCAAGTCTGCTCGTCGCAACACAGGCCCAGGGGCTGAAGGTCCCCCCAGCCAACTCAAGGTGGAGTCTGACTCAGTGGGAGCAAAGGCAGCCCCATGTACAGATCAAGGGACTGGGTGCAAACAAGAAGAGAAGGCCACTGATGTCCCCCCAGTAGCAGATACGACAGCACCACAGGTACACGACATGCGTGGGATGCTCTTTGAAGATCCTGAAAGGCTTGAGCATCACAGCCAGACCCATGGAGAAGGGGGGAATAGCAGGACAGAGGCCAGGGTGTCACCTCCTCGGGCATTTGCCTGCCGGGACTGTGGAAAGAGCTATCGCCACTCAGGCAGCCTTATCAACCACAGGCAGACCCATCAGACAGGGGACTTCAGCTGCGGGGCCTGCACCAAGCACTTCCACACCATGGCTGCCATGAAGAACCATTTACGACGCCACAGTCGGCGGCGGAGCAGGCGGCCCTGGAGGCGGACTGGCAGTGCTGGGGGTGGGGGAGAAGCCCAACTCCCTTCAGGTGGGAACTGGGCCCAGAAGTTGGTAGAAGACAATGAGGGCCTGGACTGTCCCCAGGGCCCTTCAGAGGAAAGTCCTAGTGGAGCCGAAAGCAACTTGGAAAGTGATGGGGGCTCTTTGCAGGTTCATGCTGAAAGAGACAAATGTGAGCCTGAAAGGGATGAGGCCTGTTTCCAGGGTGATAAAGAGAGCAGAGGTCCTGAGGAAGGACTAGACAGGAAGGAGGCCTGCTTTCTTGACAACTTGGAAATGCCAGGTGATGAGGAAAGCAATGGGACACGCTTCTGTGATGGCCTCCCTGGGGTGGATGAAGACCAGAAACCAGCCACTGGCCAGCCCAGCTCTTCCCACTCCGTTGAAGCTGTCACTAGCTGGCAGGCTGAGGTCTCCCACACATGTTCTGACTGTGGGCATTCGTTCCCCCATGCCACTGGCCTGCTGAGCCACAGGCCCTGCCACCCACCAGACATCTATCAGTGCTCCCTCTGCCCGAAGGAGTTTGACTCTCTGCCTGCCCTGCGCAGCCACTTCCAGAACCACAGGCCTGGGGAGGCAGCCCCAGCACAGCCTTTCCTCTGCTGCCTCTGTGGCATGATCTTCCCTGGGCGGGCTGGCTACAGGCTTCACCGGCGCCAGGCTCATGACTCCTCTGGACTGACTGAGGGCTCGGAGGAGGAGGGGGAAGATGAAGCAGCAGCAGTGGCAGCCTCTACCCATAGTACCCCACTACAGCTCTCAGAAACAGAGCTGTTGAATCAGCTGCAGCGGGAGGTGGAGGCATTGGATGGAGCCGGTTATGGCCACATCTGTGGGTGCTGTGGTCAAACCTATGATGACCTAGGGAGCCTGGAGCGTCACCACCAAAATCAGAGTTCTGGGAACACAACAGACAACGCTCCCAACCCCTTGGGAGAGTCAGGTGATATCACGGAAACGGTTGCAGATGGCGTCTTTGAGGGCACAGTGACTTCTCTCCCTGCAGAAGGTGGAGACACAAAGTCTGGAGAGGGAGAAGGTGCCCGGCTTGCAGACAGCCTCTTCGTGCAGGGCGGGGAAAATTCCCTGGAGGATCAGCCCCGCCCCTTCCGCTGCAATCAGTGCGGCAAAACCTATCGCCATGGGGGCAGCCTAGTGAACCATCGCAAGATCCACCAGACTGGAGACTACATCTGCCCTGTCTGCTCCCGCTGCTACCCCAACCTGGCAGCCTATCGCAATCACCTGCGAAACCACCCACGCTGCAAAGGCTCTGAGCCCCAGGTGGGGCCCACCCCACAGGCCGGAGGCCGCAGTGAGCCCCAGAACGTGGCAGAGGAGGGGCTGGGGCAGGCGGAATTGGAGAAGCTCCAGGAGGAAATTAAAATAGAGCCCCCAGAGGAGGTGGCAAGGGTGAAAGAAGAGCCATGGAAGGAGCCCACTCTGAAGGGGGAGGAGATGGGGCTGAGGTTGGAGACTGCGGAGAAGGGCTGCCAGACCGAGGCCAGTTCTGAGCGGCCCTTCAGCTGCGAGGTATGTGGCCGGTCATACAAGCACGCCGGCAGCCTCATTAACCACCGGCAGAGCCACCAGACCGGCCACTTTGGCTGCCAGGCCTGCTCCAAAGGCTTCTCGAACCTCATGTCCCTCAAGAACCACCGGCGCATCCATGCAGATCCCCGGCGTTTCCGCTGCGGGGACTGTGGGAAGGCGTTCCGCCTGCGGAAACAGCTGGCTAACCACCAGCGGATCCACCTTGAGCGGGGTCGGGGTGGGGGCACCCGAAAACTGGCTCGGGAAGATTGGCCCTTCCGGTGTGGGCAGTGTGGGCGGAACTACCGCCATGCCAGCAGCCTCCTGAACCACCAGTGCAGCCCTGAGACCGGCCCATACAGCTGCCCCACCTGTCCCAAGACCTACTCCAACCTCATGGCCTTGAAGGACCACCAGAAGCTACACGCAGAGAGCCGGCGGCGACGAGCAGGGCGGGCCCGGCGGGCAGCTGTCCGCTGCGCCCTCTGTGGCCAGGGCTTCCCAGGCCGGGGTTCTCTGGAGCGGCACTTGCGAGAGCATGAGGAGGAGACCAAAAGTGGTCAGGGAGGTCCTGGTGGCACAGAGGGCAGCAAGGGGAACCTCGCTGATGACAAGGGACTAGAGGACAGATCTGGTGGTACTGAGTCAGTTCCCCAGCTGCAGTGTGGAGCCATGAGGCCAGGGGAGCAGAGTCATAGCCCCAGCAGGTCAGCAGGTTCAGAAGCCACAGAGCCAGTATCCTGGGGCATGGGGCAAACGGATGGATGGCAAGGAGATAGGGGACCGGTGAGTCATGATGGAGATTGGGTTCCTCGGGGTCATGTACTGACCAAGCCAGAAGACGAGTCAGCAGACAGTGTCCCCTTAAGTTCTTGCCACCTTGGCAACAGCCAGCCCAATGGACCTAGTCATGTGGGCAGCTGGGACAATAGAGACAGCACCCCTCAGCTCCAACCAGAGAGCCACCCCTTTTCCTGCTGCCGTTGTGGTAAGACCTGCCAGTCGGAAGGCCCCTTGAACCACCACACCCATAAGGCAGACTGCCACTATTGCCTGCTCTGCTCCAAGGAGTTCTTGAATCCTGTGGCCACTGAGAGCCACAGCCACAGCCACAGCCACGTATCTTCCCAGACCTTTGCCTGCCCTGACTGTGGCAAAACCTTTCCGTTCCAACATGAACTAGCCAGCCACCTGCAAACTCATGCCAGGGGCCTCAGTCAGGTACCACCCCAGATAGAGGAGGCCAGAGGCCCCAAAGCTGGGACTGTGGAGGACGAGGTAGATGTCGCTGGTCAAGGGAAAGCCCAGAAGGCCCCGACAGATCCCCCCTGCGCCCCAGGAGAGAATACTGAGAGAGCTAAAGAAGGGCAGGGAGTGAAGTCCACAGTGGCTGAAGGTGAGGACCGGCCCTTCCGCTGTGCCCAGTGTGGGCGTTCATACCGCCACGCTGGTAGCTTGTTGAACCACCAGAAGGCCCACACCACTGGACTCTATCCTTGCTCCCTCTGTCCCAAACTTCTACCCAACCTGCTCTCCCTTAAGAACCATGGCAGGACCCACACGGACCCCAAACGCCATCGCTGCAGCATCTGTGGCAAGGCCTTCCGGACAGCTGCCCGGCTGGAGGGCCACGGGCGGGTCCATGCACCCCAGGAGGGGCCCTTCACCTGCCCCCATTGTCCCCGTCATTTCCGCCGCCACATCAGCTTTCTGCAGCACCAGCAGCAGCACCAGGAGGAACGGACAGTGGCCAACTCTGGTACGGGGATATGAATGGGCAGAGGATTGAAGGATCCCAGAGGAGGTGGGCATGCAGTGGAGGGCAAAATCTGGCCCCAAGGTAGTGGGGAAGCAAGGAGTGAGAGAGGAAAGGGTCCTATGGGTCCGAGAGGTGACCAGAAGCTTGGGTAGGGAATGAGGAAACTAGTTTGAAGATGCTGCCCTTTGAGTGACCTAGATCTGAACCCCTGGGTCAGGTAAATAGATAGCATGGTGGGTGGGATAAGGAGTGGGCAGGGGCAGAGGCCACTGCCTGGGCTCCTCTGCTGTGCCTGAGCCAAAGAGGAGTCTTCGTTTTGGGAGGGAAGGCTGCTGGGTACCATCTGGCTGCTACATCTGGAAACCCTCCTGATCCAGCCAGTAATGACTCCCAGGGGAAAAGATTATCTAGGTTCTGCTCTTCCCTAGAGTAGGCAGGGAGTCGGGGAATGAGGAATGGGCTGAGGGAGGCACCCCCAGACTGGACTTTGTGGCTTCAGTGCTGACTTGGCCAGAGAAACTAGGCCACTGAATGGCCCCCAGCTCCCTGTCCCTGTTTCCCTGCATCTGCTCCCCCTCCGCTTTTCTTGGAAACTAGACCTTTGGTCCTTTCCTACCAGTATTGCCTCACGTCTCTTCTCTTTATTCAGCCCTTTTCTCTATCTGCTGTGTATGCTTTTTAGGATCCAACCAAACCACCCTTTCTACCTGCACACCCCCTACCGCCAGCACACCTTTAACTGGAGGGCTGAGTCACAGATGATAGTTCCTTTGAAGCCAGGCCCAGCTGTAGTAACAACAATCATTAGCCCTATCACCCTTCTCTATCGGGGAATCTCCACGGAGTCACCTCCACCCAGCCGAGCTGGAAGAGTGGGACAGCCTATTCCCCCGGCAAGCGCTGGGCTTGCTCGCTTCACCTCTAGAGATCTCCCAGAACCCACTCCACTTTGTGGCCACCAAGGATGGGTGCCCTGAGATGGCGGGCCCTTGACCAGAAATTGTCAGGGAAGGAGGGGGTGGTGGCTGAGAGTTCCCTAAGAGAGCTGATGAGATGGCGTTCAAGGTGAGAGATTTCTTGTAACCTTAAGGGAACGAGTGAGGAGCCAGTTAGCCAAGCTGGGAAACCCAGTGGAAGTCTTAGGGCGATAGGGCTCTCCTACAGGCTCCTCGGGCCGTGGGCAGGGCTGGGGAGGGGAGTACAAGCTGTATGGAGTGTGCCCCCTCAGTCAGTACCTTCTCTCTCCCCAGGAGCCTCAAAGGCACCAGCAGCGGGCCTGTCATTGCCCCCTCCACCCACCCCCACGACCCCACTTCTGGACCCTTCACCCCAGTGGCCTGCAGATCTCAGCTTCTCCCTCTGAACTTCAATTCTCCAAAGATCAATACAGGGCAAGGGTGCAGGTTGCAGGGAAAGGTTTGACCTCCATGTTCTACTCAGGAGTAGTTTGGGCATCCCCATCTCTCCTCTCCCCTGGCTTCTTTCCCATGTCCCTGTCTATGAAGGGCCTCCTTCCCAGCCTTGGTCACCATGCAATTCATTATGCTCATCCTACAAGAAACCTGGTGCCAGGGTCTGCGGGATGCGGGGCCACCCTCACCCACCAGATTCCAGCACCAGGGAGGCAGATTCAGAGAGAGCCAGGGATAGGAATGTTGCCTGTGGAGGGGGGAGGGGGGGCTTTTGCTACAATTTGTAACTTATTTTCTAAAGTCTATTTTGTAACAATTTATTTAAGTTTAAAAAAAGGAAAATTACACCACCATTCCCCTTCCCCTCCGCCAAAAAAGAAAATTTTCCAAGAATGTGGCTGGTGTGGTTATATGTGAGGGGTGAAGAGGGGAAAGCGGGACGCCTGCGTCGAGAGCAGAGCTGAGAGCGGGAGCATCTACAGGTGGCAAGTCCCTGTCCTGCAGGGGGAGGCAGGGCAGCTGCCAATCCACTGGGCTTTGGGGCCTGCCGAGGGCCTGGAATTGTGTGTGGGGGGGGGAATGGAGAGGGGCAGAGGCAGTGATGTGTTTGCAGCATCCCAGAGCCACCTGTCAGCAGTCAGCTGGTTGGCCTGTGGGAGAGGAAGAGGTGGGTGGTGGCCTCGTCCTCACACTCTCCTCCTGGAAGGAGGAGGAAGGAGGTGCCACAGAGCCCCCACGGGGGATGAGAAAACAGGTTCAGAGGTTGAGAGGCCTGTTCCAAGTCACACGATGACAGAATTTGCATCCAGATGGGCCTGTCTACCGCTCCACCCCACTCAGGGCATCTAGAGGTGACTCAGATCAGATCTTACAGAGAGAGGGGTCTGGAGAGGAAGAGTCAGCAGAAGGCCCCAGGGCCACATACTCATATTGGCCGGGCAGCTTCCAGGCTCAGGCTCGGGCTCGGGCTCGGGCTCCTTGGAGAAGTAGACCTGCCAGTCCAAACTGCTGACCCAGTTCTCGTAGGTGGGGAGCGCCGTGAAGACTGCAGGCCGCGAGGGGCCCTGGCAGGCATCGCCAAAGCTGTGTAGCCCAGCCAGGAACCACGTGCCCCTCACCTCAAGCACCAGTGGTGCCCCAGACAGGCCCTGCCAGGGGTCAGTGACACTGGGTGACTTCCTCTTACCCCTCAGCAGTTGTGAGGGGCAGAAGGGGCAGGACGGGAGGCCAACACCGGCGGGCCTGTACATGAGCTGCCGGCTGAGGATGCCAGGGGACTGTGGGGTAGGGTTTGGGGGACTGGAGCTTACCTCACAGCGGGGCGGCTCACCCACAACACTGGTGCACACCATCTCTGGCAGAATGGGGGTGCCATCGCTCCCGAGGGCAGTCTGCAGCCGGCCGCAGGCCCTAGGCCCCAGGAGGGTGACAGGCACTGTCTGAGGGGAGCTGGTGCCTGTGGTGGGGGGAGGGAAAGACCCGACTGCCCCAGTGGCCTCGAGGCTGGATGGAGAGCTGCCAGTGGCCCGGTCCTACATACCTGCTCCTTGGCGGGCCAGCCCCAAGACCCAGCCACGTTCCCCATCGGGCAGGCGATGGTCAGCATAGGGCAGGCAGAGGGGCCTCAGGCTGGGGCCTAATGTCACAGGCTGGGCCAGCAACAGCAGGGCCACATCGTAGCCCCCCTCGGGGTGGGTGTAAGCCCCGTGCAGGATGAGTTGCTTGAGGCTGTGCTCCTCTGGTCCGGCCGCCAGCCTTACGCTCCATTCCTCTGGGCTCTGCCGCCTGTGCAGAGACAGCACTGACAGCACTGGGCGGCGGGGGGTGGGAGGGTGGGGGAGGGGGTGGACAAAGGCGAGGGAGACAGGGCTCACCCAATGAAGCAGTGGGCAGCAGTCAGCACCACCTCCTCTGACACCAGGGCTCCGCCACAGGCCAGCTTCCCCTGGTGCTTCAGCCTGGCATCCCAGGGCCATGGGGAGGGGGCTTCTGCCTGGGGACCTTCTCCCCTCAAGGATCCGCAGGCTGAAACGGATGGATTACCATCTGCCTTCTTGCTAAGTGCTTCCCACATACTATCTAATCCTCACAACGACCTTTTAAGTTGAATTTTGTTACCCCTGTAACCAAAGGTCCCGAAAGGTTAAGTGACTTTCTAGCTCAATAGCTACAGGTAAGTAGCAGATTTGATATTCAGAAGCCAGGGCCTAAGCTTTTAACTGATGGTCCAGCCTCAAGGGAGTGGCCTGCTCATCATCCCTCCGCCCCACCTGTCTGCACCCCTCCGGGCTTGGACTGGCTCCAGCATTCCTGGCTCACTCGGGCTTCTCTTACCATCAAGACATAGCTTCCGTCCCAGGAATTATTTTGCATGCAATTTGTGTGTTAATCACTTACGCTAGAATTCTGAGTGGGAGCCCTGCCCTGTTTAGTCTCACTGGGTACTTGCTTGGAAATGTGCAGCAAGGCCCCAAAACCTTCAGCTAGATCACAGGTCCCTCTTACCTAACTCCAAACCCAGAAAGTTCTGGAACATCTCAGCCCTAAATGGGGCTGTTCCCATCCTAGGGACTCAGGGGTGGGCCTTAAAATCCCCCTAATTAGCATATGGCAGTTTGTGGATGCCCTGTATCAATTCTCTATTGCAAACTGAAATTTATTTCACCGTGGCTTCCACCTGCTGCCCCGAAGTCCTCGCAAGCCTGGTTGTCCCCACATATCACACTCTTACCAGCCTCTGCGCCTACCTACACAGCTGTCCTCATCACTGAGCTGCAAGGTCTCTGGGTTCTGGGCCAGAAAGGCTGCGCCCCCAGCGCGGGCCTGCAGCCAGGAGCTGTGGGCAGCCGTGTCGGTCAGCAGCACGGGAGTGTCTTCCTGGGCACAGCTTGACGTGAAGCTGATGATCCCAGCCTGAACCCAGTGTCCATCAGGCTCATGGCACAGCACGGGGCCCCCAGAATCTCCCTGGAGCAGGCAATGGAGTCAAGGACAGACACCTGAGCCCAGCCCCAGGCAGACATCCTCTGCAGCCCTTCCACCCATCCCTGCGCCAGGCCCCCTCCCCTCTGCTTCCTTCCCCTCTCCTCCCCTTCAGACCTGGCAGGGCCCCTGCACCCCGGGCTGGGCACCCCCACACAGCATCCCAGGCCGGGCCGGGCTGGCCAGCAGCCGCTGGTGCAGCCTGTTGTAGAGACAGTTACACGTGGGGCGGCTGATTAGACGCAGGCGCAGATTCCGTAGGATCCTGGGAGCTGGAAAAAGACGGGCTTGGGGCTGGAGTCTGGGCTCTGGGGAGCACGGAAGACTAGAAGCAGAGACCGTTGCCAGCTGAGGCTGCGACTGTGGGCAAGAGGACTGCCTCTGGGCTTCCGTCTGGGGCAGCACTTACCATCACTAATGTCCTGGTCCCAGCCAGTGGCCCAGCAAGAGGTCCCAAAGGGGAAGCGATGGGCAGGTCTGGGCAAGCAGAGGGGTGTGTGGGCTGTGGGCTGGGCGAGCTGTAGCAGGGCCAGGTCTGAGCCCTGGCTGTAGTGGTTGTAGGCCCTGGGCAGCTGCAGAGAAGTCACCCCGATCTCCTCAGCCCCGGGGCTCAGCCCCTCACGCTGCAGAGAGCCCAGAACAACTGACCAGGAGCTCAGGTCTGTCATTGCCGCTCTGGAAAGAGAGGGGCGAGGCCCAGGCATGGAGTGCAGAGGGGGACGGTGCACCAGGGAAGACCGAACAAGGTAGGTGAACGGACAAATACCATCTGTGGCTTTAAGCAAGGCCTTTCTTTCTCCCAACCTGTTTCTCATTTGTAAGGCTTCTGCCATGAAGGCTGTTAAGAGCAACTTGATAGTAAGAACCTGGCACATCGCAGAGTCTCAGTAAACAGTCCTTTGTTATTCTAAGGGCAGGGATCAGCACTGTGGAGTTTGAGGACACATCACCCCCCCCCCCGCCCCCCGCAAAGTCCGCAGCCCTGTGGGAGCCCAGCCACAACTCACTCACTTTTCAAAGCAGTGGGCAGCCGTGAGGACCCAGGTGTCCGCCACCAGGGAGCCACTGCAGATGTGCGCCCCCTGCCTCCGAACACTGGCCTGCCACGGCCACTCGCCAGGCCCTGTGCTGCCCTCCTGAGGCTCAGGGGGGCCAGGGCCGCGCTGCCCACAGGCTGTGGAGAGAGGTGGGTCAGGAGAGCAGGCCCCCATCCTGTCCTCACGCAGGGTTCATCCAGACCCCGGGAAGGCCCAAGCCCCGTGTCCCCAGAGCTTACCACGGTGAGCTGCCTGAAGACCTGGGAAGAGAGAGACACGGGTGAGACTTGGGGGAGCCTTCCCTGGCTGGCCCAGCTTTGGTGGAGGGGACAGGTTGGGGGATAGGCCCTGGGCCCTTGCCTATGACTCTGTGGCTACCTCACCAGCCCCTCCCAGAATGAAAATATTTATGTGTGGTCCAGGAACAGCTTTTATTGGAACCTACTCAGAGCATCTGCTCGGTAATTAACTCTCCTCCCTCAGCTGTGCTCAGCACTCCAGGCCTGAGGAGCAGGGCCGGGGTTCAGCTTGGGACCAGGCCAGCCCTCCTCCACGCTTCAGAACCCCAACTCCTGCCCCCGCCACTGAGTCAGGAGGCAGCCTGTGAGTGTGGAGAGCATTAGCTTAATTGTGCCCTCAGCCATGGAGGCCGAGGAGGAAGGATTAGAGGCCTGCGTCATGTCCACCCATTTTGACGACTCAGACTCCCCCACCTTTCCAGAAACTGCCAGACTCAACCAAAGAGTCTCCTGCCCTGCCTATTCCCCATAATAGGCACACGCAGACACACCCACTGCACCTCTGAGCCAGGAGAGATGGGACAGGGGCAAAGGCTGGGAGACAGGCTGAAGGAAGACCTCAGAACTTGCCTAAGGTCTTGCTGGAGGTAGAGGGGCAGACAGGGGCACAGGGAACACATACAGGCGCTGACAGCCCTGCAGACAGACTCCTCCAGCCCAAGAATATCACACCCTTTTTGACACAGACAGACACACAGATGTCCCCCGACACAGCCAGACATGGCTGTATTACCCCCGGCGGACTGACACCCCACAGGCAGTCTTCCTCACACACACCAAGCTGCAGGGGCTGCTGGGCAGAGGGCGGCCCCTGAACCCACACCACACCACTCCCCCACACACTCAAACACAGGTGGCTCACCCTCTATGAGGACCACGGCTCCCAGGAGCAGCAGCCCTGGTCCCCAGCTCTGCCTCATGCTGCTCCGGGCGACTCTGTCACCTGTGCTGTGGCTCTCAGAGGCCACCGGTTCTCGCTAGCTCCGCCTCTGCTCCGCCCCCAGTTGGCTAGGAGTCAGGTGTCACTGCTTTTCCTGGGCTGGAAGGAAGCCAGTAGCTCCTGGTTCTGGGGCTGTGTGACCCTGGGCTATTCACCACCCTCTCTGGGCCATGGCCATGAGCTCACAGACCGAGTTCAAAGGCCAGTTCCCCCGCTTACTACTGGAGTGACCTTGGACATTTAGCCGGCCTGTGCCTTGTCTGAAAAACTCAGAAAATGCCAATTTAAAAACACTTAGACCAGAGCCTGGCATAGATTCAACCTCTCCCAGCATGGAAGCTCTCTCCTGTAACTAAAGGACACCACAGCAGGCCCTCCTGTTCTCACTTTTCAGTGTCCGCACCTCTCACCCAGGCCCAGGTCCTTCACACACCTTCTCCCGTCTTGCTTCAGATACAGTGAGTTCAGGGCTGACAGTCAAGGGGCCAGGGCTCTGCTACCTGCTAGCCGACAGAGTGGCAAATCTCACCTCTCTGGGCCCGCCCCTTTCCCGGCAGGCAGGGGTACAGTCCTGCCCACCTTTCTCGAAGGTGCCAGAAGACTCGCCCAGGAGGGAAGAACATTCAGGGTGCGTTCTTTTCCTGTTCTTGACGCCTAGCTCAGGCCAGCCCAGACTGTTCAGGAACCCTGACCCCAACACAGACGCTGCAACCAGATGCCCCTGGTGGGTTAAAACCCTGAGGGCTTCCTAACCCCCTTCCAGACACTAGCTGTGTGATCTTAGGCAAATTACCTAGATTCTCTGTACCTCAGTTTCCTCATCAAGACAGAGATAATAATAGTACCTACTGCATACAAATTGCCAGAAGGATTAAATGAGTTAACACATGTCATGTTCTTAAACAGTGCTTGGCATGCAGGTAAGTGCTCAGTACATATTAGGAAAAACAAATCAAAAACACAACCTGTCCCTGGCCCTTCAGAGCTGCCACGACTGTCTTGGGGTGGTAGATAAGGCAGCCAGAAGGGTTAAGGTTACACTATAAGAACTTCCCAGCAAACACGCACAGAACCAGAGGGCAGCTTGTTCATACAAGTGCATGCGTGGCCCTCACAGGAGAGGAGGCCTGGCACCCATGGGCAGCAGCGGGCTGCCAGCCTGTTTCCTGCGGCTGGGGGCGCCCCGGTCTTGCTGGCTCCACGTGAAGGCTGTGGAGAAGGAACTAACCACCCTTCCCAAGCAGACCCCCGACTCTCCCTCCAACTTCTATCCTTCCAGTCCCAGAGGAGGCAAGAGTTAGGGCCCATGGCAGACAGGTGGCTCAGACTTAACCAATTTAAGAAATTTTATTGCTCAGAACCTTCCCTCCTGGGGCAAAGGCAGGAGCTTTGGAAATCAATCCTTGGGGACAGAGCCAGAGGCACCAGGTGGAGGGAAGAGTGTGGCACATTTGGTCCATTGTCCTGCGTGGGGAGTATGGTGGAGGTGGGCTGCAGACTCCTCTAGGACCCAGGCGTGCTCCCCTTTGGCAAAGCGGACACACCAAAGCAGAGACAAGAGGTCAGTGAGGGCTCAGTGCCCCTTGACCTTGCCCTGCGGTCTCCGGACCTCCCGGAAGCTGAGCACCATCAGGCCCACGTTGATGGCATAGGTGGTGATGCAAACGATGCAGAAATCATGGAGCACGAAGAACAGGATCCAGGCCAGGTAGACGGAGCCGGCGAGAGACACTAGGGAGCTCAGCAGCAGCAGGGTAGACACCCAGCGGCCCCGGAGGCAACCTGCGAGGAAGAAAAGGGTCAAACATGGGCTTCGGGGACAAGCCACCTCTAGAAACTGCCACGACTTTGGTGCCACCCGGGCAGCAGGGGCCGCTGGGGAAATCTCTAAAATAAGAGGGTCTGACAGGCCCCACCAAGGCCTTGGTTTTCCTCTCTGTGCAATGGTCCCTGGGGCCCAAATAGTGAATTTTCCTACTGAAACGTCATCCGCATGAGATGAAAGACAAACTACCCTTAGATTCCCCCAGAAGAGAACTCCCGAGTCTTTCCAACAAAACTGGTGCCCTCGGAAGTGGTTCAGGGTCCTTCTGGCTCTGACACTTCCAAGACCAACTGAAAGGCTCCTATTAGTTCCCACCCCCGTCAGCTCTAAGAGCCCCCCCTCCCCCAACATTGCAAGCAATGGGGCTGGAAAGGAAGGGCTGCCCTGAGGGGGCGGGCCAGTTACCTAACAACAGCTGCAGTGTGTAGAAGATGCATCCGAATATGCTGTTGGACTGATTGAAGACACTGTCTGGCCCCAGCACTGGTTCCACCAGCCCGAAGCCCTGGCCCCACCTGGTGGAGGGGAAGGCCCAGGTGAGGAGTGTCGTCAACCCAGTGCCCTGGGCCCTGTCCTGGAGGGCGATTTCCCAGAAGCCACTTGACCCGGCTGGTGTGGCTCAGTGGTTGAGCTTAGACCTATGATTCCTGGTCGGGGTACTTCCCGGATTGTGAGCTCACCCCCAAGAGGCAGATGATCCATGATTCTCTCTCATCACTGATGTTTCTATATCTGTCTCCATCCCTTCCTCTCCGAAACGAATTTAAATATATATATGTAATATATATATTATATAACATATATAATAATATATATATTTATTTAAATTGTATATATTTCTTTTTAAATCGAAGCCAGCCGGGCTGTCCTTCCCTATGTCACCATTTCCTTACCCAGCTTGAGGCCAAGGGTCGATGACCTCCTGGTGAAGCTTCCCTTTGCCACGTCAGGATTCCATGTGTTTGCTCCTATCTTCCCCCATTCCCAGGCCAGGCCTGGCCAAGGTTCCCCCTTAGGCCCCTCTTTTCATCCTAGACCTTCAATAATTCTAAGTTGGCATGGTGGGAAATAACAGTTGACCTTGCTTTACAGAGTTACCAGAGACTGGGAATCCGGGGTAGAATCTCTCTGGCCTGGACCCCTAACTCTCCAGCTCCCTGGCCGCCCACTGCCTCCTCTGTACTCGGTCATCCCACTGACCCCAGGCCCTCAAGCACAGCCAGACCTGGCCACCTTATCCCCAGGCACGGGCATCCTCATGACCAGCATAGGTCCCTACACATACCTCCCCCTCCTGCCGGGTCACCGTTATTCCTTGGAATCCAGAACCACGAGCTACTCCCAGGAATAACCATAGTCCCCAGCAATATCTGCACACACACACCCCCCCGAATCCGGCCCCTCATTCCTATCGGACACACCCGATTCGCTGGGCAGTGTCCCCTGGAGCAGCCGGTCCCCATGCATCTGCTCCAGAACCACCTGGCAACCTGGCCGCCATGCACACCTGGTCCCATGCACCGCTCCCACGAACAGCCCGGAGGCCCAAGCCTTCCACTCCCACGCGCACCTGGAGGAGAAGACGCGCGAACAGCTGATGGCGGTGCCCACGTCGCAGAGGGCGCGGTAGTCCCGGTCCCGGGCGCGCGCCGCCTTCACGTGCAGCGCGTAGAGCGAGAGCACTAAGCCCGCGAGGCAGAGCGCCAGCCGCACCCACCCGGGGCTGCCCCACGTAGTGCCCATGTCTCGGCGTCCCGCCCGAGGCGCCGGTCGAAAGAATCAGCCACGGAGCAGGGGCGGGGCAAGAGGTGGCCACACCCTCCCCGCCCGTCTGCGCGGGTGCGGGCTGGGTCTCGCCCTCCCGGATCCAAATGGGTTTTCCTAGGACCGGATAGGCTAGCTGGCGAGGTAGGGAAACGGCAAGGAATGCTGGGACTGGAAAACCCGATTAAAGGCCCTCACGGACTAGACGGCCCGCCAGGCATTCTAGGAGTTGTAGTCCCAGCGGCCGCAATGCCTCAAGGGAAATGGAGTCTGCGGCGATTTAACAGGTACGTACGTATAACAATTACAGCTAACGGTATATAGCGGTTACTCTGTGACAAGCCCTGTTCTAAGCATTGGGACATCCAGGACCTAGAGACCAGCGGATCAGGAAATCCAGCGAGTGGTGCGATCCAATCAAGAACCAAGCATTTTCCCTAAAATTATTTCAGATACCATTAAGACAACAATAGCCTTAGTTTGCTCCGCAATCCCGCCCTGCCTCACCAGCGCCCCCTGCCGGCCGGTCTCTCTTCCCTCCTTAAATTCCCAGTTACCATCTCAGCGCACCCTTGATGGTCACCTAACCTCTGGGCTATCGTGGCGCCCGCCTAGCTAACCCTGAGCCTGGGTCAATCCAACAGTCCCTCCTTTCGAGGCCTTCGGTGGGCTAGCGGCACTCTCCCCTTCACAGATACCGCATTTACACCCATCGCTGCTATACCTCTCCTTCCTTCTCATCTGCATCGAAATGTGCTTCTCTTTCCTATTTTAGAAACAGCAGCAAATTTTCTTTTACAATCAAGTATTTGGGAAGATTTTACACTCTCAGTCTCACACTTATTCACTCCTACCTTGCTGCCCAGGACACCATAAACTAGCTCCTGCCCCCCAAACTACCCCAACGAATGGCTGGTGTCATCAGGACACCAACTCCAACGGATATTTTTAAATTCTTACCAGGCTTGACCTCCCAACAGTGTTAGTCACTGCAGTGCACCCCTTCCTGGGAACTCTCTCTTCCTTCCTCTGGCTTTTGTGACATGTCCCTCTCCTGCTGGCCCACCTCCTTTTCCTGGCTGCTCCTTCTCAGGCCCGCTCCTCTCCTTCCAGACAGCATGGTTGGCAGAGCAACGGCCACACAAACATCCGTGTCCTAGTCCCTGGGACCTGTGAGTGTGTAGGTTACGTAGCAAATGGGAATTAAGGTGGAAGATGGAATTCAGGTCACTAATATGCTGATTTTTTAATTTTTTTAACATATTTTATTGATTTTTTACAGAGAGGGAGGGAGAGGGACAGAGAGCCTGAAACATCGATGAGAGAGAAACATCCATCAGCTGCCTCCTGCACACCCCCTACCGGGGATGTGCCCGAAACCAAGGTACAGGCCCTTGACCGGAATCGAACCTGGGACCCTTCAGTCCGAAGGCCGACGCTCTATCCACTGAGCCAAACCGGCTAGGGCTAATATGCTGATTTTTTTTTAAAATATATTTTATTGATTTTTTACAGAGAGGAAGGGAGAGAGATAGAGAGCTAGAAACATTGATGAGAGAGAAACATCGATCAGCTGCCTGCTGCACATCCCCCACTGGGGATGTGCCTGCAACCCAGGTACATGCCCTTGACCGGAATTGAACCCGGGACCCTTGAGTCCACAGGCCGACGCTCTATCCACTGAGCCAAACCGGTTTCGGCTATGCTGATTTTAAAACAAAGGGATTATCCTGTGGGTCCAATGCAATCACAAGGGTTCCTTACAGTGAAAAAGGGATGCAGAACAAGAGAGGCAGAGGGAGGTGTGACTCTGAAGAAAGGCACAGTGAGATGCAATGTGCTGCCTTTGAAGGTGGAGGAATGGGGTCATGAGCTAAGGAATAGGGGAGGCTCCTAGAGGCAGGAACGGGCAAAGAAATGGATTCTCCCTTAAATGCTCCAGAAAGGAACTGGTGACATCTCGGTTTTAGCCCAGTGAAGACCCCTGTCAGACTCCTGAACTGTAAAGCTGTAAAATAATAAGTTCATGTTCTTTTAAGCCACTAAGTGTGTAGTAGCAGCAACAGGAAACTAGTACAGAGGACGGGGACTTAGGTCTGACCTCTTCCCACAGCCTCCTGGAGACCCTGTTATCTGTGGCTGGTTTCCCCCAGGATGAGTGCTCTAGGCGGGAGCAAGATGGAAACCACAACATCGTTACCACTTAGCCTCAAAAGTCACACTGTCATTTCTACCTTATCCCATCGGGACAGGTCAGCCCTACTCAGTGTGAGGAGAGCCTGCAGAGTGGTATGAATACCAGGAGGTGGGAACCACAGAGGACTTATTGCCGTTCAATGAGTCACTACAGAAATAATGGTGTACAGCAAGCATGTCAAACTTGCGGCCCACAACAATTATTTTTGCGGCCCAGTCAGTATAACAGTATGTAAGAAACGTTTTAATAAAAATTTCATAACTTAATTGTTACAATATCCTGTTATACATAATCTCTATATATAAAAGGCTAATGACTGACAGACTGCCTGGCCGACCGTCTGACTGACTGGCCGGCCAGTACATACGACATGCACTGGCAATTTAAAAATAAACGCTGACTCGCGCATGCGTGATGCATATAAAGCTCTCAGAATGGATTTTTTTTATTGTTTTTTTAATGTATTTTATTGATTTTTTAGAGAGGAAGGGAGAGAGATAGAAAGTTAGAAACATTGATGAGAGAGAAACATCGATCAGCCGCCTCCTGCACATCTCCTACTGGGGATGTGCCCACAACCCAGGTACATGCCCTTGACCGGAATCGAACCTGGGACCCTTCAGTCCGTAGGCCGACGCTCTATCCACTGAGCCAAACCGGTTTCAGTTGAATGGATATTATTGAAATCCCCTGTGAAATGATTTGTAATGGATCTATTATTGAAGCTACCTTTGGAAAAAGTACATCTATAGGTAATATTAAAAATATAGCCCTGACCAGTTTGGCTCAATGGATAGAGCATTGGCCTGCTGACTGAAGGGTCCCAGGTTTGATTCTGATCAAAGGGCACATGCCAGGATTGCGGGCACATCCCCAGTAGGGTGTGTGCAGGAGGCAGCTAATCGATGTTTCTCTGCATTGATGTTTCTAACTCTATTCCTCTCCCTTCCTCTCTGTAAAAAAAATCAATAAAAAATATATATTAAATTAAAAAATATATAAATGTGCGATTCTTTATCCAAAAAATGAGCATATTCATAAATTAAATGAAGAAATTTTGGATATACTCAATGGAGATTTTCACACCTATTTGAGTGATGATTCCATCGATTCAACGGATGTTGCCAAAAACAAAAATCTTCCCAATGAATTTCTTAATAGTATTACTCCTTCAGGAATGCTGTGTCATAAATTAAAATTGAAAGTAGGTGCAGTCATCATGCTACTGAGAAATCGCAATAGTAAATGGGTTCTTTGTAATGGTACTAGATTTATTATCAAAAAATTGTGACCTATCATGATCAGAGCTGAAGTATTAACAGGATCTGTGAAAGGCGAGGTTGTTCTGATTCCAAGAATTGATTTGTCCCCGTCTGACACTGTTTAAGTTAATTCGAAGACAGTTTCCCGTGATGCCAGCATTTGCGATGACTGTTAATAAATCACAAGGACAAACTCTAGACAGAGTAGGAATAGTCCTACCTGAACCCATTTTCGCACATGGTCAGTTACATGTTGCTTTTTCTAGAGTTCCAAGAGCGTGTGACGTTAAGGGTAAAGTTGTAAATACTTCATCAAAAGGGAAATTAGTCAAGCACTCTGAAAGTGTTTTTACTCTTAACGTGGTACACAGGGAGATATTAGCATAAGTTTCATCAATTTATCAGTCATTGTTTTAATCAATATTGTTTTTATATCATTTCTTTGTTGTTGTTATATCATGTTGTTATTGTTTATTTATTGATCAAATTATATAATATTTTCTTTTTTTAAAATATATTTTTATTGATTTTTTACAGAGAGGAAGGGAGAGGTATAGAGAGTTAGAAACATCAATGAGAGAGAAACATTGATCAGCTGCCTCCTGCACACCCCCTACTGGGGATGTGCCCACAACCAAGGTACATGCCCTTGACTGGAATCGAACCTGGGACCCTTCAGTCCGCAGGCCGAGGCTCTATCCACTGAGCCAAACCAGTTAGGGCAAATTATATATTATTTTCATATACATTTTACTAATTTTCTTTCATCTCTGACACTTCTATTATAGAGAAAGGGCAAATAGTGATAGTAAAATATTTCTTCTAATTAATTTCCTTTTAATGTACATGAATCTGTGCACTGGGCCACTAATTATTAATAACAAACTACATTGTTTGCTAATGACTGATTGCTATAATCGTGTTGCATTCATTTCCCTTACATGCCTTATGCGCAGGCGCACCATTTCTCTCCACTAATATTAGCAGCGAATATTTTAGCAGCCAATTGCCACATCATTAGTCTTGAACTGACTTGTTTAGTGTGAGCAACAGGAAATATTTTGCTTTCGGAGAACAAGAAAAATAGGTTTATTTGCATGACTCTTACTAATTTGTGTAGTTATTCAGTGTCTGGTAAGTTAATGTTCAAGAAAAAAATATTAATTTTTATTAAAATGTTCTATTATTTTATGTTAACGATGACTAATTTTTTCAGCCCTTGGCATTCAGCATGTCTCTATCGAAATCAAGTGGCAGTAAAAATAAACGAAAAATTGCTGATGAACATTGAAATTTCCAAGAAAAGTGGGAATTGGAGTATTTTTGCTGAGAAGTAAAAAATAAAATAATCTGCTTGATATGTAATAATGTATTAGTGCACCAAAGTTATAACATAAATTAAAATATGATCATTATGAGGGATTAACGGGACAAGAAAAGTTGAAAGAGCTCAAGTTGGGGCTGAATAAACAACAGATCATGGTTACTGCAGTATCACAAGGGAGTGAAGCGCTACGTCTTGTCAGAGTTGACAGCTAAACTCGAAACCTTTTACTGACGGTGGTTTCATCAAGGAATGTCTCATTAAAGCTGCAGAAACTGTTTGTCCTGGAAATGGAAGTCTTGTCAACAATCTCTTTGTCTCGAAATACAGTTGCAGAAACTTACTGATTTGGCCGACAATAGACGTACTAAGATCAAAGCAAAATCACCGAGTTTCGAAGCTTTCTCCATCGCCTGTGACTAGAGGACGGACATTGGAGGCGTAGCTCAGATCGCTGTGTTTCTTCGTGCTTGTAAGATGGATTTCAACATTTTTGAGGAATTATTGGAACCAGTACCGATGCATAACACTAGTACAGGACAAGATCTATTTAATTATGTTTTGAAACTTCTACAAAAATACAATCTACCACTCTCAAAATTAACTTCTGTAGCTACAAATGGAGCTCCTTTGATGACCTGACACAACAATGGTTTCGTGGCATTTCTGCAAAAAAAAAAACCAAAGTGAAATTTATGACGGATCCAAGATTCATCATACGCATTGCATTATACATCAAGAAGTATTATGCGCAAAAAAACCCACAAAAAAACAAACAAACAAACAAAAAAACCCAGCCGAAGCCGGTTTGGTTCGGTGGATAGAGCGTCGGCCTGCGGACTGAAGGGTCCCAGGTTCGATTCCGGTCAAGGGCATGTACCTGGGTTGCGGGCACATCCCCAGTGGGAGGTGTGCAGGAGGCAGCTGATTGATGTTTCTCTCTCATCGATGTTTCTAACTCTCTATCTCTCTCCCTTCCTCTCTGTAAAAAATCAATAAAATATATTAAAAAAAAACCCAAAAGAAAAAAAACAAAACAAAAATAAATAAATAAATAATAATAAACTAAAAAAAGAAGTATTATGTGCAAAAGTAATAAACATGGGAAATGTGTTGACATCTATTAAAAAATTATCAATTTCATAAGATCTCAAAGTTTAAATCAGCCACAGTTCTCTGCTTTCTTAAGTGAATTAGACAGTGAATATTCCGGCTTGTCCTACTATACCGAGGTACGTTGGCTCTCCTGCTCCAAGGTTCTTAAACAATTCTGGGACTTGAAAGACGAAATATGTCAGTTCTTAATAACTAAAAATCAAGACACAAGCCTGATTATATATATATTTGATTTCAGAGGGCAAGGGCAAGATAGAAAATCAATACTGAGAGAGAATCATTGATCGACTGCTTCCTGCACATCCCCTACTGGGGATTGAGCCCGCAACTCAGGCATGTGCCTTGACCGGAATCGAACCTGGACCGTTTAGTCCACAGGTCGCCACTCTATCCACTGAGCCAAATCAGGTAGGGCAAACCTGTTTTTTTGTGTTTTTTTTTTAAATAAATTAAATCTTTATTGTTCAGATTATTACAGTTATTCCATAGCTCTCCCCTCCACCCGGTTCCCACCCCACCCTCTGCCCTTACCCACCCCACCCCCCGTCCTCATCCATAGGTGTACGATTTTTGTCCAGTCTCTTCCCTCACACCCCACACCCCTTTCCCCCCTGGAATAGTCAGTCCACTCCCTTTCTATGCCTCTGAATCTATTATATTCACCAGTTTATTCTGTTCATCAGATTATTTATTCACTTGATTCTTAGATTCACTTGTTGATAGATGCATGTTTGTTGTTCATAATTTGTATCTTTACCTTTTTCTTCTTCTTCCTCTTCTTAAAGGATACCTTTCAGCATTTCATATAATACTGGCTTGGTGGTGATGAACTCCTTTAGCTTTTTCTTATCTGTGAAGCTCTTTATTTGACCTTCAATTCTGAATGATAGCTTTGCTGGGTAAAGTAATCTTGGTTGTAGGTTCTTGGCATTCATCACTTTGAATATTTCTTGCCACTCCCTTCTGGCCTGCAAAGCTTCTGTTGAGAAATCAGCTGACAGTTGTATGGATACTCCCTTGTAGATAACTGTTTTTCTCTTGCTGCTTTTAAGATTCTCTCTTTGTCTTTTGCTCTTGGCATTTTAATGATGATGTGTCTTGGTGTGGTCCTCTTTGGATTCCTTTTGTTTGGGGTTCTCTGCGCTTCTTGGACCTGTAAGTCTATTTCTTTCACCAGGTAGGGGAAGTTTTCTGTCATTATTTCATCAAATAGGTTTTCAATATCTTGCTCTCTCTCTTCTTCTGGCACCCCCATAATTCGGATGTTGGTTCGCTTGAAGTTGTCCCAGAGGCTCCTTACACTATCTTCGTATTCATATTTTTGGATTCTGTTTTCTTTTTGTTTTTCCGGTTGGGTGGTTTTTGCTTCTTCATATTTCAAATCTTTGACTTGATTCTTGTGATCATCTAGTTGGCTGTTGAAACTCTGTATAATATTCTTTATTTCAGTCAGTGTATGCTTCATTTCTAGTTGGTCCTTGTTCATATCCTGGAGGGTCTTACTAGATTTCTTGAGGGTCTCACTAAATTTATCGGTGGTTTTTAGAAAATTCTTGAAAAACTTTATAAGTGTGGTTTTGAACTCTATATCCAGTCGTTTGCTTTCCTCCACTTCTGTCATTTGTGACCTGTTTCTTTGTCTCCGCATTTTTTATGCTTCCCTGTGTTGATAGAGTGGCTTTCTGTGCTAGGTGTCCTATAGGGCCCAGTGGCTCAGCCTCCCCAATTACCTGAGGTTGACACTCTTGGTGCACCCCTTTGTGGGCTTTGTGCACAGTCTTGTTGTAGTTAAGCCTTGATTGTTGTAAGTATCACTGGGAGGATTTTACCTCCAGGTAATTGGCTGTGAGAATCAGCTGTGTCTACAGTGGGAGAACTTCTGTGCTGGAGACACCCTTAGGGGCAAGACTTGCTTCAGTGGGGCTTTGGTGCTCACTGAGTCTGCCCCCTGAGTGTGTCCCTTATGGATCTGAGGAGTTGTAATCTGGATGGTCCCGCTCTGACCACTGGGTACACTGGCTCTTAGATCTCTAAGGAGGTGCTAATTTAGCCTCTGCCTGAGGTTACCCAGCAGGAGCTATGGAGAGATCTGCAGATTCCTCTTCTTTGTTTGGGGTTTGGAGGTGCCCAGATGAGGTCCAGCTGTGAAGCAATGCAAGCTGCTGTGGGGCTTTGGGCCTTCTTTTGGAAGTTCTGGGTCTCTCTGACCCAGCTGCAGTTTGTTAGGTAATTTTCTGATTACAAAGGGCCAGGCCATTCATATGCAAAAGCCTCTGCACACAGCTTGGGTGGGGCGGGGTCTCAGGGAATCAACAGGGTGAAGCAAGCAGCTATGGCAGATCCTCAGTCCTACCCTAAGAGGACCCAGGTCTCAGTGTCCCAGTAATCGCTGCAAGCACCTCTGAGAGAAAGCCACCCTCAAGTTCTGCCCGATGCCAGATAGTCCAGTTTGTCCCCGTATGAGTCTGGGTCTCCAGAGACTTGCCCAGAACTGGAGTCAGGGCCGTCGGGAGCTTGTGACACAATTGCTCCCAATTGAAAAAGACAACGGGGCATTTGAAAGCCAGCTCTCAGAAGAAACCAAGATGGCAGCATAGGTTAACGCTGGAGTTTGCTGCCTCGAACAACCACTTCAAAAATACAACTAAAAGACAGAACGGACATCATCCAGAACCACAGGAAGGCTGGTTGAGTGGAAATTCTACAACTAGGAGGAAAGAGAATATCATACCCAGACTCAGAGGAGGCGCAGTGCTGAAGTGAAATACTAAGGTGCAGAGTGCATGCTGAGCGGGTTGGCAGCGGAGGGCGCAGTTGTTGTTTTCAATCGGGAGGGAGTTTCAGACTCTGAGCTCCAGATCCGGGCGAGTCTCTAGGGACCCAGACTCAAATGGGAGAAGCGGGACTGTCTGGCTTCGGTCGGAACTTGAAGGCAGCTTTCTCTCCGAGGTTGGAGAGGTTGCTGGGACTCTGTGAGGCAGAGCCCCTGGGGACAGAACTGAGAGCAACCATAACTGCTCGCTCTGCCCACCCTGTAGATCCCCGGGGACCAGCCCCGCCCAAGCCCTGCACTGAGGCATTTACCGGATAGCCTCAGGCAAACACTAGATTAACACCGCCCTAGAGATCCAGCACTGTCGAGTAAGACTCCCTCCACATTCTGCGTGGAGTAGGGTTCGGTATCTGAAAGAGGAGCTGCACAACAAATGAGAGAAAAAGACACGAGATAATTTTGCAATATTGGGGGACCAGGCGGCAAGTCCCGAAGGACTTCCTCTCATGCTCAGGCCTCACCAAGCTTTTATTAATCTGGGATACACCCACAGCATAGCCCTTAGGCAGGTGACCCCTGGCAACAGGCAGACTAGCCCATCAGCAAGGATTTACATAATAATAAATGGGGGAGTAGTTTCAGCTACCACTGTCTGGACAAACAGAGGTGGCGCCTAGCTCCAACCTTTGCTAGGGCTTCAAAGGCACCCAGCCTTTGGGGGGTTCTTTGTCTATGTTTATCAGATAGTGAAGGCAATAAACAGTTTCCCACACAGCACAGAAGCTCTCCCATTGCAGACACAGCTGACTCTCATAGCAAGTTAGCCTGGAGGTCAAATCACCCCCGGTATTGCCAACAACAATCAAGGCTTAACTACAACAAGACTGCGCACAAAGACCACAAGGGGGTGCACCAAGAAAGCATAAATAATGCGGAGACAAAGAAACATGACAGAAAGGGAGGATATAGAGCTAAAAAATGCACTTTTAAGGTCTTTCAATAATTTGCTAGAAACTGCCGATAAATGTAGTGAGATCCTCAAGAAATCTAATGAGACCCTTGATGTTGTGATAAAGAACCAATTAGAGCCGAAACCAGTTTGGCTCAGTGGATAGAGCGTCAGCCTGCAGACTGAAAGGTCCCAGGTTCGATTCCGGTCAAGGGCATGTACCTGGGTTGCGGGCACATCCCCAGTAGGAGATGTGCAGGAGGCAGCTGATCGATGTTTCTCTCTCATTGATGTTTCTAACTCTCTATCTCTCTCCCTACCTCTCTGTAAAAAATCAATAAAATATATTTTTAAAAAAAGAACCAACTAGAAATTAAGCATACACTGACTGAAATAAAGAATACTATACAGACACCCAACAGCAGACCAGAGGAGCTCAAGAATCAAGTCAAAGATTTGAAATGCAAAGAAGCAAAAAACATCCAACTGGAAAAGCAAAATGAAAAAAGAATCCGAAAATAGGAAGATAGTGTCAGGAGCCTCTGGGACAGCTTCAAGCGTACCAACATCAGAATTATAGGGGTGCCAGAAGATGAGAGACAGCAAGATATTGAAAACCTATTTGAAGAAATAATGACAGAAAACTTCCCCCACCTGGTGAAAGAAATAGACTTACAGGTCCAAGAAGCGCAGAGAACCCCAAACAAAAGGAATCCAAAGAGGACCACACCAAGACACATCATCATTAAAATGCCAAGAGCAAAAGACAAAGAGAGAATCTTAAAAGCAGCAAGAGAAAGAAACTCAGTTACCTACAAGGGAATACCCATATGACTGTCAGCTGATTTCTCAACAGAAACTTTGCAGGCCAGAAGGGAATGGCAAGAAATATTCAAAGGGATGAATACCAAGAACCTACAACCAAGATTACTTTATCCAGCAAAGCTATCATTCAGAACTGAAGGTCAGATAAAGAGCTTCACAGATAAGAAAAAGCTAAAGGAGTTCATCACCATCAAACCAGGATTATATGAAATGCTGAAAGGTATCCTTTAAGAAGAGGAAGAAGAAGAAAAAGGTAAAGATACAAATTATGAACAACAAATATGCATCTATCAACAAGTGAATCAAAAAAATCAAGTGAATAAATAATCTGATGAACAGAATGAACTGGTGATTGTAATGGAATCAGGGACATAGAAAGGGAATGGACTGACTATTCTTGGGGGGGAAAGGGGTGTGGGAGATGCAGGAAGAGACTGGACAAAAATTTTTCACCTATGGATGAGGACAGTGGGTGGGGAGTGAGGGTGGAGGGTGGTGCGGGAACTGGGAGGAGGGGAGTTATGGGGGGAAAGAAGAGGAACAGATGTAATAATCTGAACAATAAAGATTTAATTAAAAAAATCTAAAAAATAAAATAAAATAAAAAAGAAAAAGACAACGGTGTGCTCAGTTGCCAGCCCTTTCCACGTGCACCTTCATACCTCTGTACTTTACTTCCGCACCGCACCTCCTCTAAGTCTCAGTGTGCTTTTCTCTTTTCTTCTAGTTGTAGAATTTCCATTCAGCCAGCCTTCCTGTGGTTCTGGGTGATGTCCGTTTGTCTTTTAGTTGTATTTTTGAAGTGGTTGTGCGAGGCAGCAATTTCCGGTGTTTACCTACGCTGCCATCTTGGTTTCTGGGCAAGCCTGTTTTTTGACACAATATGGTTGGAAGATTTATCCTTCATGGTTGATATAACAAAACACTTATACGAAACTTAAACTGCGAGGAAAAGATCAGATTATTACAAACGTGTCGCCAAGTCAAAGCATTCAAATGTAAGCTAGTTCTTTGGGAAAAGCAGTTGAAAAATGAAGATTTAATGCACTTTCCGACATGCAACATGAACAAATCAAATTTAGGTGAAACTGCATCGTATCAAAAGTACGTAGAAAAAAAATTTAAACCATAGAACTGAATTTGAAACAAGGTTTGCAGATTTTAAATTTTTGGAAGACAGGTTTCCTTTGTTCGATTTTTTCAATAAATATAGAATCAATACCTAATCAAATGCAATTGGAATTGATTGAAATCCAGTGTGATTCAGATTTAAAGACAAAATTCAATGATGTTGGTGTGCCTGAATTTTACAAATATTTACCTGCCAGGTTTGAAAATACTCGAAAATTCACATATGAAATTATTTCCATGTTTGGAAGTACTTATTGGTGTGAGCAGTTATTTACAATTGTGAAAGGAAATAAGTCTCCTGTCAGATCCAGAATTACTGACATTCACCTTGGGTCAGTTTTGAAAGTAATCATTGTGAACAAAATTTCCCCCAAAGTAGGAAAGACAGTAGCAGAGAGATGCCAAGTGTCAGGAAGAAAACATTAAAATTTCTCATTGCTCTTGTTCTTTTTTATACTATACTTTTCGAAATAAACCTCCGTCTCTATGAAAATTGCAGCTTTTGTTTTTTGCGGCCCACGTAAACTTAGACCTTATTTGCCCCGTGTTAGCCTTTGAGTTTGATGTGCTTGGTGTAAAGCAATAACAATTATTTTAGTTTACCTCACAGCTTTCAGGGGTTAGGATTTTGTCTGGCAGTTCTGACTCACATAATTGCAGGCAGATGATGGCTGTGCTGGAACCATGGGAGACTAAAGCAGCTGAGGGAGAACCTAGGAGCTCTCTCTCTCTCTTCTTGTGGTCTCAGGGTCTATCCATGTGGTCTCTCTTAGGGGTTAGTTTGGGATTTCTCATAGCATGGCAGCCTCCAGGCTATAACGGCCAGCTTCCAACATTGTCCTTAATGATTTCCACCTCCTGGTATCCATACCATTGTGTAGCCTCTTCCCACACTACACAGGGCTGACTGTGCCCAAGAGGGCAATACAGAAACGACGGTGTGTGACTTTAGAGGGTAAGTCCTAGAGATATTGTGGCCCCCATCTTGCTTCCTCTTAGATCACTCATCCTGAGAGAAGCCAGCCATAGATAACAGGAACTTTCCATTTCAATAGCTCAGAAACACAGTAGTATTGGAAAACCAAGATGGCAACATAGGTTAACGCCAGAGATTGCTGCCTTGAACAACCAAATCAAAATACACCTAAAAGACAGAACGGACATCATCCAGAACCACAGGAAGGCTGGCTGAGTGGAAATTCTACAACTAGGAGGAAAGAGAATATCATACCCAGACTCCGAGAAGGCGCAGTGCGGAAGTGAAACACTCAGGTACGGAGTGCGCGCAGAGCAGGCTGGCGGAGGAGGGCATGGTTGGTGTTTTCAATCGGGAGGGAGTCTCAGACTCTGAGCTCCAGATTCCGGCGAGTCTCTAGGGACCCAGACTCAAACGGGAGAAGCGGGACTGTCTGGCTTCAGTCGGAACTCGAAGGCAGCTTTCTCTCCGAGGTTTGCAGCGGTTGCTGGGACTCAGAGAGGCAGAGCCCCTAAGGATGGAACTGAGAGCAGCCATAACTGCTTGCTCCGGCCCACCCTGTTGATCCAGAGCAACCCAACCGCCCCGCCCAAGCCCTGCGCAGAGCCATTTGCCAGATAGCCTCAGGCAAAGGCTAGATTAGCACCTCCCTAGAGGACAGAAGTTTTCCCACTGCAGACACAGCTGATTCTTACAGCCAGTTGGCCTGGAGGTCAAATCCCCCTAGTATTAACTACAACAATCAAGGCTTAACTACAGGAAGACTGCACACAAAGACCACTAGGGGGTGCACCAAGAAAGCATAAAAAATGCGGAGACAAAGAAACAGGACAAAACTGTCAATGGAGGATATTCAGTTCAGAACCACACTTTTAAGGTCTCTCAAGAACTGTCTAGAGCCAAACTGGTTTGGCTCAGTGGATAGAGCGTCTGCCTGCGGACTGAAAGGTCCCAGGTTCGATTCCGGTCAAGGGCACATGCCTCGGTTCGGGCACATCCCTAGTGGGGGCTGTGCAGGAGGCGGCTGGTCAATGTTTCTCTCTCATTGATGTTTCTGACTCTCTGTCCCTCTCCCTTCCTCTCTGTGAAAAATCAATAAAATATAAAAAAAAACTGTCTAGAAGCCGCCGATAAAGTTATTGAGATCCTCAACAAATCTAATGAGACCCTCGATGTTATGATAAAGAACCAACTAGAAATTAAACATACACGGACTGAAATAACGAATATTATACAGACTCCCAACAGCAGACCAGAGGACCGCAAGAATCAAGGCAAAGATTTGAAATGCGAAGAAGCAAAAAACACCCAACTGGAAAAGCAAAATGAAAAAAGAATCCGAAAATACGAAGATAGTGTCAGGAGCCTCTGGGACAGCTTCAAGCGTACCAACATCAGAATTATAGGGGTGCCAGAAGATGAGAGAGAGCAAGATATTGAAAACCTATTTGAAGAAATAATGACAGAAAACTTCCCCTACCTGGTGAAAGAAATAGACTTACAAGTCCAGGAAGCACAGAGAACCCCAAACAAAAGGAATCCAAAGAGGACCACACCAAGACACATCATAATTAAAATGCCAAGAGCAAAAGACAAAGAGAGAATCTTAAAAGCAGCAAGAGAAAGAAACTCAGTTACCTACAAGGGAATACCCATACAACTGTCAGCTGATTTCTCAACAGAAACTTTGCAGGCCAGAAGGGAATGGCAAGAAATATTCAAAGTGATGAATACCAAGAACCTACAACCAAGATTACTTTATCCAGCAAAGCTATCATTCAGAACTGAAGGTCAGATAAAGAGCTTCACAGATAAGGAAAAGCTAAAGGAGTTCATCACCACCAAACCAGGATTATATGAAATGCTGAAAGGTATCCTTTAAGAAGAGGAAGAAGAAGAAAAAGGTAAAGATACAAATTATGAACAACAAACATGTATCTATCAACAGGTGAAGCTAAGAATCAAGTGAATAAATAATCTGGTGATCATAATAGAATCAGGGACATAGAAAGGGAATGGACTGACTATTCTTGGGGGGGAAAGGGGTGTGGGAGATGCGGGAAGAGACTGGACAAAAATCATGCATCTATGGATGAGGACAGTGGGTGGGGAGTGAGGGCGGATGGTGTGGCGGGAACTGGGAGGAGGGAAGTTATGGGGGGAAAAAGAGGAACAAATGTAATAATCTGAACAATGAAGATTTAATTTAAAAAAATAGCTCAGAAAATAAAGCCCAATATTTCTATCACTTGAAAACAAACGTTTACTGAGCACCTGTTATGTGCCAGGGTTAGGGCCTGGAATAAATCAGTAAAGCAGACAATTATTCATGCCCTGGTCTCGCATTTTAGAAAAGGAGAAGAAAATGAGCATTTATATTAAATACATAAAGTATATAGTATGTTGATGGTGCTAAATGCTACAGATAAAATAAAAAGTAGAGCACAGTTGGGGAGGATGGGGGTTATTGCCATTTTAAATAGGACAGTCAGGGCGTGCTTCATTCAGTTGACATTTGGGCAAAAGGACACAAGGGAGTAAGCTATGCAGATATCTAGGGGATGTTCCAGGTACAGGAAACAGCTAGTGAGAGGCCTCTTGGTGGAATGTGCCTGGTATGTTTAGGGAACAGGAGGCCAGGGAGCGTTGAGGTAAGAACCCAGAGGAAAGAGGAGGTGGGGGAGGAGGGGGAGGGCTTTCTGGGCTTCAGTTCTCTCACCTGTAAAATGAGCAGAATAATAGTATATATCTCAGAGAGCTGCTATGAAGGTGAAATTAGTACATATAAGGCTATCGGAAGAGTGCCTGACCACTGTCCACTAAACGAGTCACAGTAATCTGGAAGAGGGACCATGGGATGCGTGTCCAGTCTCAGCCGCTGGGGGGCAGCAGAGTGTAGGCCGAGCGCCCGTCCGGCCCAGGCAAAGCCTTGAGGTTCGCGCACGCCTCCCGCCTCCGTGGCAGCCTGAGCTGCCAGCTCCGTGACGGGTCCACACGCGGCTACGTGGGCGCCGAGTTCTGGCACACTGCTCGCACCCGAGCCCTTGCTTCTCTGCGCACGCTCCTGGCCGGGGCACCCTCCCCTCTCCCTTCTTCCACGGGCTCCAGCAGTGCCTGCCTCCGGAGCTGAGCGGCCTCCCGACTTTACCCCAGGATATTGCCAGGAGGTTGGAAAAGAAAGCGTGGGAGGGTGTGTGTGCGTGCGTGTGTGAGTGTGAGCGCGCGTGTGTGTGTGTTTTTAAAAAAATTAAAAGCTTTTAAATATTTGTAAAATACATAACCACGGTAAAGAAAAATCTAGTCAGTACAAGCACACACACACACATGCACACGCACACACGCACATGCACACGCACACGCACACGCACACGCACATGCACACACTGAAAAGTCTCCCATCACCTCTTGCTTGGAAAAAATAGTCTTCTCACTGGTTTCTCTGCCTTTGGTCTCACCAATCCCCATATTCCCCATCACTACAGCCAGAGGATGCTGTCTAAGGGGCAAACCTGACAAATTAAATCTTTTCCGTGGCTTTCTCCCTTCGGGATCTGACTCTAGACACCATTCACTCCTGTCCTCCCAGTGTCCGCATGGCTGCAGCCATCTCCTCAGCTTATCCAGGCTACTCTCGATCTTGCCATCATACCCTTGCCAGTCGCTCCCGTGCCTGGCCGAGTCCTACGCATGCTGCACCTGCACCAACGTCCGCGTCCCTATCTGGTGCTCCCTCCACCTCCTGTGCAGCCCTCCTCACAGCTGACATGGAAACTGTTTCCAGGACAGGGGAGGTTTTTTTTACTTGATTCAATACCCGATCTCCTCTCCTGTTATAGAAAAATCACCCAATCAGTTACTTATAGGCATGAATGAATGGTCACGTCTAACACTTATATAGTGCTAATCCCACGCCTGGCATTATTCCATGGACATCCCATATATAAATTCACGTAATCACACAACAACCCCAAGGTTGCTACATTCTCATTTTGCCAACATGGAAATTAAAGCATTGAGCAGTTTAAGTAACTTGCCCCAGACAGCAAGTGGCTGAGCTGGGGTTTGAACTGGGCAGCCTGGTTTCCGGCAAATTAACCAAGAGCTGGAAGGAGAAAGCCAGACCTCAGGGAAGGAATCCAGGGGTTTTTTCTCTGCGCTTTACATCTAAGGATCTTCTCGCCCTCTCCCGTTTCTCTCCCAGGGAGCCCATTTCATAGACCAGGAGACAGAGGGCCGCACGGAGACCGCAGATAACGCCGGAAGCCCCGGGGAGGGAGTCGTGGAGTTTATTTGGGCGCTCGGGAGCGGGGGCACAGCCAGAAGGAGCGGGCACCCGGGTTGAGAGTACTTCGCTCCAAACTACAATTCCCAGGAGGCACCGGGCGCCCACAGCCCACGCGACGTCACCGCGGCAGAGGGCTAGGGCGGCTCTGCTAGCCGGGCCCGGCTGCAGTTGGGCCGTTCCGCTCGGACCCCGGCCCTGGCTCTGGCCCCGCGGTAAGTGGAGCCACAGGCGCCGACCCTTCCCGCAGGGCGCGCCCGCCACCTCCGCCATTATGCCGGACCGCGGCCGTGCGCGGGACGCGGGGCTGGCATCTACCATATGGGGGGGATCCGGGCTGAACCAAGTGACTTGCGCAGGGGGAACCCAGACGGGGGCTCCGGGGTCGCAGCGCCGCTGCAACCGGCCCTCGGGCGCACAATGCGCTGTGCCGCACGGACGCAGGCCCAGCCGGGGCAGGTTAGGGCGGGAGGGCGGGTCCGGAGGCGCTGGGTAGGGGTAGCTCCGTCCCCTGAACAGGGTGCCCAGGCGCCCGGGCGAGGCTTTTGAGCGGGACGAGCCCGAGGATCCCCTCCGCGCTAGACCACCAGCTAGAGCCTCGGGTTGCAGACTAGGAGCTCCGGAAGGAAGGTCCTGTGCTTGGGAGGTGGTTGAGGGGTAGGGGTAGTGTTGGGGCGAAGGAGATCGCCCAGGGCTGCGGACACCGGTGCCTACGCGAAGAGCCGGTGCGGGTCGCCTGGATTCGGACCCTGACAACTCTCCTCTCCTCGTCCCAGTAGATGGGAGCTGCTCCCTGGGGCTGAGCTTGTCGCATCCTCCACCAGCCCTCGCCCCCGAAGTCAAGAGGAGAGCCCCTGCCCCCCCCCCACACACCTTGCCCTTTTGGGGGTCGCCGCCATCTAGCCGGTCCTTAGCACTAGCGGCCGCGCCGTCCGACGAGGAGCGGGACGATGCTACTGGCGTCGGTGCTGGGAAGTGGCCCCCGGGTGGGGCCGCCGCTCCGGCCCTTCCTCGGGCCTGCGCTCCTGCTCAGGGCCCTCTCCACATCAGCCACGGACACCCACCACGTGGAGATGGCGAGGGAGCGCTCCAAGACCGTCACCTCCTTTTACAACCAGTCCGCCATTGACGTGGCCGCAGAGAAGGTGCGCAGCTGGGGCAGCGAGGTCCGGGTCCCCGGGTGGAGTGGGTGTCCAGGGAAGGCGCGGGGCCGATGTGGGGGTGCAGTGTTGGAGGTCCGGTGCTCAAGCCCCATCTGCCCCTCCTCCAGCCCTCAGTCCGCCTCACTCCGACCATGATGCTCTATTCGGGCCGCTCTCAGGATGGCAGCCACCTTCTGGTAAGGTTCCTGCCCCTTATTTTTCTCTTGGTTCCTGGAGCTCTGGCCCAGCCACTCGGACCCCAGCCCTGCGTCCCCTCCTTTTTTTCTACTAGAAAAGCGCCCGGTACTTGCAGCAAGAGTTGCCAGTGAGGATCGCTCACCGCATCAAGGGCTTCCGCAGCCTTCCTTTCATCATTGGCTGCAACCCCACCATCCTGCACGTGGTAAGGTGGCCTCTAGGGAGCATGGGTTTCCCCAGGTGTGTGTGTGGGGGCGGGGGGGGGGGGGGGATCTGAGATCAGTGTGCCCACCACCCAAGGGGTAAATGGGGAGATGGGACCAGAGAGGCAAAGATTTGCCAGCCAAAAGGTTTCAGGGTCGCAGAGGACCCAGACCCCAGCCTTCAGAAGGCAAGGCTGCATGTTCATGGAGGCTTGAAAGGCCATGATGGGGGTTCGAACCTCTTGAATTGGGGTGATGGCATAGGAAGTTGTCCTCTACCCAGTGCCCACAGCATCCTTGTGAATTCTGACACTTTTTCCTTGCAGCACGAGCTGTACATCCGTGCCTTCCAGAAGCTGACGGACTTCCCTCCGGTGAGGGCTGGGCCTGGGCAGGGTGAGGGGTTGAGAGGTCAGGGCTGGACCATCCATCCTCATGCCTCTGTGGCCTGCAGATCAAGGACCAGACAGAGGAAGCCCAATACTGCCAGCTGGTGCGTCAGCTGCTGGACGACCACAAAGATGTGGTGACCCTCTTAGCTGAGGGCCTACGTGAGAGCCGGAAGCACATAGAGGTCAGGGGCAGCACAGTGGTGGCCTGTTGGGGGGTCTGGGGAGGGCACAGCATTATGGAGGCCCCACTGTTTACAGGATGAGAAGCTTGTTCGCTACTTCTTGGACAAGACACTGACGTCCAGGCTTGGGATCCGCATGTTGGCCACACATCACCTGGCGCTGCATGAGGACAAGGTGGGGCGCTGGGACCTGAGACCCACCTGGGAATGTCAAGCGAGGCAGAGGGGACTAAGCCAGGGGCCCCCTTGGACTGGGGACCTGGGCCGAGGGCCTGGGGAGGGGCTTGGGGCTACTTCAGCAGTCCAGAGGTTGCAAGCATTTGGTGGCCAAGGTGCAGGTCAGCTGCTAGTCCTGACCTTCTTTCTCCTGACAGCCTGACTTTGTAGGCATCATTTGCACTCGCCTCTCGCCAAAGAAGATTATTGAAAAGTGGGTGGACTTTGCCAGGTGAGGCTAGAGCAGCTAAAGTGGGGATAGGGGTGGGTGGGGAGGTCTTTGGGCAGGGAAGCTTGGGTCTGAGCCCTTGCCTGGGGCATGGTCTACGGCAGGGTTTCTCAACTGTGGCACTATCAGCATTTTGGGTCAGACAATTCTGTTTTGTGAGGGGCTGTCCTGTGCTTGTTAGGATGTTTAGAAGGATCCTTGGCCTCTACTCACTTGATGTCAGCAGTACTTCCCAGTTGTAACAAACAAAAACGTCTTTAGAAATTGCAAAATTACCCTGGGGGGCATGGAAGAAAAAGCATCTCCAGTTGAGAACCACTGGTCTAGGTCTGAACTCTTGCTCCTACACACAGACGCCTGTGTGAGCACAAGTACGGCAACGCCCCCCGCGTCCGCATCAACGGACACGTGGCTGCTCGATTCCCCTTCATCCCTATGCCCCTGGACTACATCCTGCCGGAGCTGCTCAAGAATGCCATGAGGTGGGCTGGCTGGTATGTTGACAGATGACAACGGGGACTGGGGTGAGGCTGGGATACCAACACCCACCACTGGTCTTCCCCCCCCCACCCCCACCCCGTATAGAGCCACGATGGAGAGCCACCTAGACACTCCCTACAACGTCCCAGATGTGGTGATCACCATCGCCAACAACGATATTGATCTCGTCATCAGGTTTGCCCCGAGTGGGTGGACGGGGGTTGTTCCGACACTGTTTTTGACTTGCTGTATGAGCTCAAACCAGTACCTGCCCCACTCTGAGACTTGGTCCCGGGTCACACAAGATACTCTGGTCCTGAGATTGCCATGAGCTGGATAAGAAGGAGTCCGGGGCCAGGTGTAGGCCGTAGGGCAAGCACGTCAAACTCAAAGGCTAACCGGGCCTTAAGTAAACAAGGCATGTGGGCGAGTTTGACATTAGCAACTAGGGTCCTAGGGCAGTGAGGCGAACCTTTTGAGCTCGACGTGTCAGCATTTTGAAAAACCCTAACTGAACTCTGGTGCCGTGTCACATATAGAAATTTTTTGATATTTGCAACCACAGTAAAACAAAGACTTATATTTTTGATATTTATTTTATATATTTAAATGCCATTTAACAAAGAAAAATCAACCACAAAAATGAGTTCGTGTGTCACCTCTGACACGCGTGTCATAGGTTCGCCATCACTGCCCTAGGGCCTTACCTTCCTTAGCAACTGAGGGGCCTAGAATGGGGAAAGAGTCAGGAGTAAACACTGTTGACACTGGGCTGAGAAAGTCAAACCTGTGAGAAGGTAAGCAGTCAGGGGCCCGGGCAGAGGCGAGGACAGAGAAATGAAGCTTATAAAAAACAAGGCCCAAGGCTCCAGGTGGACATTCCACCTTTGGCTAAAAAGGACAAGACGGCACCGCCTGCATGGGAGGCAGGGAGCCCCCCGCCATGCTGAGGCAAGCTCCTCTTATCCACATCCTGCCAGGATTTCAGACCGGGGCGGGGGAATCGCTCACAAGGACCTGGATCGGGTTATGGACTACCACTTCACGACAGCCGAGTCCAGCACCCAGGACCCCCGGATCAACCCACTCTTCGGTCACCTGGACATGCACAGTGGTGTCCAGTCAGGACCCATGCATGGGTGAGCCCCCCCTTGGCCATGATGGAGGGGTGTGGGGGCCCTGGAGACTCAAGCCTCTGAAGCTCCTGTCCTGTCCCCTCCCTTCTCCCCCAGCTTCGGCTTCGGGCTGCCCACGTCCCGGGCTTACGCGGAGTACCTTGGCGGCTCCCTTCGGCTGCAGTCCCTGCAGGGCATTGGCACGGATGTCTACCTGCGGCTCCGTCACATTGATGGCCGGGAGGAAAGCTTCCGCATCTGACCCTGCAGCCCTTGGCCCGCCTGCCCACCTGGGCCACACACCCTGCCAGGACCTTCTGGGCCAGACAGGGTGCCGTGTGCTCCACACCCTGCTGCATCTTGGGTCTTCCGATGCCAAGCAGATGGACTTACATGGAGCCGGACACCGCCCCCCCTCAACAGGGTCCACTGTTTCCCTGCCTCCAGCCCTTGGAGGGGAGGAAGAGGGGACCCCAGCACTGGCTTCATCTTTCTTGTTCCTGGGGAACCCCATTTTGACCTGCTGTTATTAAAGTTCACATTCTGAATGCCCTCTTGGGCCCCATGTGGGGAGGGCAGGTGAGCTTGTTTCTGATCCCATGCAGGTTCCCTGGGCCCTTGGGTTCAACCTAGTTCATGTCCAGGCGCTTCACTGTTCAGACAGAATTTTCCCCAAGTCTCTTGCGCTTTGACTTGGTGGGAGTGAGGGTGACTGACAGTTTGTACAAAGACCTTTCATTCATTTCATTTAACAAATGTTTCTGCTTCTCAGACAATATCGAAGGCCCAGGCTGGCCCAGCTTCAGGCTTCATTTCTGACTCTTGCCTTCCTGGCAGTCACAGGTTCTGGAGATGAAGGTCACCAGACTGGGCAACCTCCTGAGCCACCTGATTCCGGTTAAAAATACCGTCCACCACCTGTGCCTGTTGCTGCCAAGGACAGGAACACCCAAGATTGTGCCCTGGCAGGCTCCAGAGGACCATGGGGCCCTGGTAGGGAGATTGAAAGGAAATGGTCCCATAGAGCAGGTGGGTCTCCCTGCCCATGTTGCCAGGGAAGGAGAAAGGCTTGGTGGGACTGCTGATGGAGGCGGGGAATGGAGGGGGCACAGGAAACCAGTGACTTGCCAGGCTGAAAGTCTGCTGGCTGCAGTGCAGGGGGTGAGGCTGGAGAGGCAGGCGGCAGCAGTCAGCTGCAGGACTCTACTATACAGCAGGGGTGGGGAATGTCTGGCATGGGCCATATAAAGCCCACAAAATCATTTGGTCGGGCCCTGCCAAGGCATTAGGGGTGAGTTAATTAAATGTCTGAGCAAATATAGCAGGCTAATTTAATATATATATGTATATATATTTTTATTGATTTCAGAAAGGAAAGGAGGGAGAGAGATAGAAACATTAATGAGAGAGAATCATCAATCGGCTGCCTCTTGCAGGCCCTACACTGGGAATCAAGCTGGAACCTGGCATGTGCCCTGCCTGGGAATCGAACTGTGACCTCCCGGTTCAGAGGTGGACACTTAACCACTGAGCCACGCTGGCCGGGTGCAGGCTAATTTTTAGGTTTATAATTTTGTATGGCTCACTAATGATGTTAGTGTATCCAAATGGCTCTTGGCAGAAAAAAGGTTCCCCACCTCTCCTGTCGAGCTAAGCAGGGGTCCATGGGTGTGTTTTAAGCTAGGAAAGTATATATCATCAGGTTGGATTCCCTAGAAGCAGAACCTGAGAAGATTTGCATCCAAGTGATTTGTTGAGAAAACACTCCCAGAAGGGAGTCGGGAAGCATGAAAGGGAAGAGCAGGAGGCCAGGAAAGGATGTGATCGCAGGTAAAAGTCCAGAGCCAGTAAGTTGTGCCAGTGTTGGAGGCAAGAGAGCTAAACCCCACAGACACTGGTTAATGTCTGCCGGGAGGTACCTGAAACAGTCCTCAGCTAGTTCAGGCAAAGCTCTTCCCTTAGCCAAAGGGGCATCTGTCAAATAAGAACCTCTGGTGCTGTAGTTTGAAAACACACAGCATGTAACTGGCACACATAAGCAACAGAGGCTCCAGGGGATCTGGGTGAAACTTCTGTATAGGTTTTGGAGAAAAGTCAGATTTGCACATTAGAACCACGGGTGGTTGGTGGATAGGAGGGAGAACAGTGAGGAGGTTGGTGGAGTGACCCTGATCAGGGATTTACAAAGCTTATGGTAATCATTAACTAAAGGGATAGCATCCCTAATTGAAGATGTCAGGTGAAGTCAAAAGTGAGGCACCAGAACCCTGGGTAGATAGAATAACTATGTTGAAGATGGGGGAGTGAGAGAAGATGTTACGATTTTAATTTTTTATTTCCTTTCTCCTGTTTCTTTTTTAAAAATGCTGCCAGACACCTCATTCATTGCCCACCCCCAAACTCCATTTCCCTAAAGCCCAGTTACCAGCATTTACACTGCCAACCCCCACAAATACCTAACTCAGATATTTCTTGATCTGTAACCTGAGTCCCATTCTCTGGCCCTGAGCATGTCACCACTCTTAGAATTGTTTCCAAGTCCAACAGCCAAAGTATTAAGTCGAAGATTCAGAGAGTGGCCAAGAGGAATGTTTATTGAGCACCTACCCTGCCTGGCATTGTGCAGTGCACTCACTTTATACATATGAGAGGTAGATGAGTACATGGTTTAACCTCTATTTAGTTATATGGTTTGAACAGTTATATATAGTGTAATCCTAACACTCTGAGAATGAGCACTTGCACAACTTACCCGGAGGAGGGTCAGAACCCAGGATTCCTCTCGCTAAGCCCACCACCTCCATTATGCCCACTGCCTCTGCTGGTTTCTGTTCCGGGGACGTCTGGTTTGGGGGGCCTGGCCCGTTCTTTGGAAAGGCTGGATTCTGAGGGGTTTATTGGCGGCCCCGGGACACACCTCCAGCTCCCCCACCCCTGGATCCTGCTTCCGTCCTGAACAAGCAAGGCCGTTTCTTCCACCTGCAAAAAGGGGTGAGCGGTCCACGGCAGGCGGAAGCGGCGGCGCAGGAGTGGGTGTCAGGCCTCCAGCCAACTCGGGCCGCGGGGACAGCGAGAACAGCGCCCCCTGCGAGCCGGCGCGGCGCGGCTTCCTCGGCGCAGGGCCTTTAAGAAGCTCGGCTGACTCATCGCCCGGGGAGGCCTCGGCGGCCCAGGCGCAGCCACCCCAGCAGCCGGAAGGCAGGAACCCCCGGGTGAGCGGCGGCGCGTCCCGGCCGAGACGCCAGCGGACCAATGAGCTGCCGCCACGTCACAGACTCCACCCCCGCCGCGCGCCGCCCCGGAGCCGCGGCGCGGGCATCTGGCGTCATTTCCACACAGCGATGGCGGCCCCGGGGGCGGCTGCAGCGGTTGCGGCCGCGACTTCGGGGGTCGCGGGGGAGGGCGAGCCCGGGCCCGGGGAGAATGCGGCGGTTGAGGGGGCCGCCCCATCCCCGGGCCGCCTCTCTCCGCCGACCCCGGCGCGCGGCGAGCCGGAAGTCACCGTGGAGATCGGAGAGACTTACCTGTGCCGGCGGCCGGACAGCACCTGGCGTGAGGGCGGAGTTCAGGGCCCGGGGCGGGGGGGCGGGGCGGGGCGGGGCCGGCGGTTCTCGGAAGGGCTGGGCGTGGGCGGGGCGGGCCGGGGAAGGAACGCGGAGTTTCGGGCCCTCCTCCGAACCCCACCGGTGAGGCCACCACCAAGTTCTGTGTCGAGGGAGCGCCCACCCCGCTTCCTCGCCTGACCTTAGGCTTCATCCCCGTCTCTTAACCTCGCTTCCTCACGGTCTCCCGTCTGCGACTTCCCCGTCCGCCTGTCCCCTAGAGCCACCAGCGGAGCGGACCTCCGACCTCAGACCGACCTCCTCCCCTCCCCGCCCTTCATCATTCCGTTGAATGGCCTGCATCTTTGCGTCCTCTGGCTTCTAGCAGGAGGTCATTGCCAGCCCAGCCCACACTGTACCCTTTGGAGACCTTTTGCCTCCTGTTCCCTCTGCTTGGAATGCCCTTCCCTTTCTCCTTGCGCACCTGCCCAGCTCCTGCTCGTCCTCTTAACACCATATTTCCCTGTGATGCTATTCCTGGCTCCCTCCAGGCAAAGTGAGTCATTCCCTTCTGTGTGTGCCTGCCACCTTCACACCTCAGCCACCGCATGTGTCACGTTGTTGTCATTTTCTGTGGGTACCCTCCCCATCACAGTGGGAACTTCTGGAGGGCAGGCGGCCTGTGATTCATTGCCATGTCCTCAGTATCTAGCAGCAACAAAGCAGAGCGCCAGACACGCAGTGGTTGCCTTCCTCATTTCCTGAATGGTCTGCTAGTTGTCAGCCACCATACTTACAGCTTTAGAGCCATTAACTCACCCTCTGAGGTGAGCACTATTATCTCTGTTTTACAGATTCAGAAACTGGGGCTCAGAAAGTCAAAATAACTTGCTCAGTTAATACAGCAGAGAAATGGGGAGCTGGGATTATATATAAACCCAGTCTGTCTGACTCCAGAGCCAGCCCGCATGACCTCTGAATAACAGCTGAACATAGTAAACCAAGCATTGCATTTGGAATCAGGCGTAAGCCCAGTTAAGTATTAGCTCTTACCACTTTCCAAATCTGAGCCTGGGTAAGCCTCAGTTTTCTCAAATGCAAAATAAGAATAACAGTCCTGACCTGGTGTACCTCACAGGCAGCCATTGAATCGAATGGCAGATGCGGACAGGTGAGGTTAGCTTCCATGTGAAGCTGGAAACAGCTTCTCGGTGTCCGGGCTCTGCCTTCCTGATGACACTGGCTTTTCTCCTTCCCAGATTCCGCTGAAGTGATCCAGTCTCGAGTGAATGACCAGGAGGGCCGAGAGGAATTCTATGTGCACTATGTGGGCTGTGAGTGACCTGGGGTATCTGGGCCTGGGAGGGGGGAGCGGGTTGGGAGGACAGCACCCTCATGGCGCATCCTCACAGTTAACCGGCGACTAGACGAATGGGTAGACAAGAACCGGCTGGCACTGACCAAGACTGTGAAGGATGCCGTGCAGAAGAACTCGGAGAAGTACCTGAGCGAGCTGGCCGAGCAGCCTGAACGCAAGATCACTCGCAACCAAAAGCGCAAGCATGATGAGATCAACCATGTACAGAAGGTCCGGGCTCCCCCCTCCCCCAGGGCCCCAGAGGCTCCGCTGCCTCTGCCAACTCCTTTGGGTGCCAGTTCCAAAACCGCAACAGCTCCCATTTCCTAAGCTCCTACAGTGTGTCGGAGACTTCCCTATCTCTTCTCATGTGCTCTTCCCAGATGAGAAAACAGGTTCAGAGAGGGCAGGGGCATGGCTACAGCCTCACAGCTAGCAAATGGCACAGCTGGGACTGGAATTCAGGCCTCCTGCACAGATAGTGTATTTATCGTTTATTGTTCCACATTAGACAACCAACTTGAAGTCCAAAGGGAAGGAAAAGAATGAATGATATTGGAAAAAGAACGAATGATATTGGGCACTTGCTATTGCCCAGAACTCTGCCGAGTACTCTATGTGTATAAACTCATCAACGCTTCCTTAACAGTTCAATACCACAGGTGTGTGTGTGTGTGTGTGTGTGTGTGTGTGTGTGTGTGTACACGTACACACTAGAGGCCGGGTGCACAAAATTCGTACACAGGTAGTGTCCCAGGCCTGGCCAGCGATCAGGACGGTGGGGGCCTTCCTTCACTCTGCACTGCCCCCTGGTGGTCAGCGCACGTCATAGTGAGCAATCAGTCTCCCGGTCAAACTCCGGAGGGGATACTTTGTGTATTTGCCTTTTATACACACACACAGGATGGGGCAAAGATAGGTTTACAGATGTTTGTATGGAAAATAATAAGAGAATAAACTGTTTCATGTGCTTACCACTGTAAACCTACTTTTGCCCCACCCTGTGTATATTTTTTGTGGATGAGGAAATAGGCTCAGAGAGGTTAGCTAACATACCTAAGATCACACAGCTAGTAGAAGGGTGGGCTGGAGTTAGAATCATAATAACAGACATTTATTGGCTTGTGACCCAAAGTTTTAGGCTAAGTGTTTGAATACATGATCTCACTGAAGTTTCACAACAACCCTGTGAAGTAAGCATTATTCTCCCCATTTATATGGGAGATACAGATAGGTTTAGGAACCCAGTCAGGAATTAGATTAGCCCCTGTCCAACTTCAGGGCACAAATCCTTAACCATGACTTTGACACATCCTAGAAATAGGCCAGTTGTTTCTGAAACCTGGGTTCTTTTCATCAAGCCAGCCTGCCCCGGGAGGTTACTTTTCTCCCCTCCGAGCCTCAGTTTCTTGATTTGGAACGTGGGGAATGCAAGAGAACTGGATTTATTGAGCTCTCAGGACACACAGACAGTTTTGGTTAATGCGATTTCTCCTGAGTGCTCGTGTGCTTTGCAGCAGTGTTTTGCTAACTGTGGGGCACAGCTGTTAGTAGATTACCACGTTAGTTCAGTGGGTTGTGACCAGCATTTACATTTTTTTAAAATGGAAGAAAGAAATAGGATAAAAGAAAATATCAGAGTGCATTGCACTTTATTAAAGGTAAGTATTATTTTGAGAAGCTTTTATTTCAATACAAATACATGTATGTGTATGCATAAACATCAACTTATTTATAGCGCTAACTGCACTTCCTACTGTGGTTTGTGATAAAAATTAAGTAAAAATTGAAATACCCTGAACTAAAATGACCCCTCAAGGTCCAAGGCAGCACTGTCCAATTGAACTTCCTGTGATAAATGGAAAAGTTTTGCATCTGTACTGTCCAATAGAGTAACCACATGTGGCTATTGGGAACTTGAAATGTGTTTAGTGTACTAAGAATTAAATTTCATTTAATGAATTTCAATTGAAGTAGCCACGTGTGGCTAGTGGCTACACTATTGGGCAGCACAGGCCTGAGGTTCTCAGTTCCTCAACCAATTTGCGCTGGCCAGTTAAGTCTCTAAGATGCACCTCTACACTGGCACTCAGCCAGGCGATGACAGTGGGCCAGGTGATAAAATCAAAGAATGGATAATCATCGAGTTCACAGGCAGCAAGATTCTTCAGAACCTAGTTAATGTTTAATTCTAAATAAATCGCAGCACTTAAGAAAAGCAGTGTTTTTGTAGTTCTTTAATGATTTGCAGAAGAAGATTGTGCTTTGTGAGAGCTGGGAAACATATTTTAAGGAGACATTTGAGGAAGAAAATGAGGAAATCTTTCTTCTCCCATCTTGGCAGGGATTAGACTCGGGAGTTGGACCAGGGGCCTATGCCCAACTGTGCTGAGTACCTTTTCTGTGACGGGCAAGTGACCTCACCTCTTTGTGCCTCAGTTTCCTCTTTTGTGCAGTGCGGATAATGAGCAATCATGTCTCAGGCTTATTGTGAGGACTAAATGAAATCATGCCTGTGAAGTGCTTGGCACTTGGAATAATGGCAGCTAGTTCATCCCCTGGGCAAGTGACCTCACCTCTCCCTGCCTGTTTACTTCTCTCTGAAGTAGGAGTGAGTGCTGTAGGTGTGAGGCCAGACACTCCAAGTGTTTTGTGGAAGGGCCTTCTGAGGAAAACGTTGGCTCCTTTTCTCCCTTCTCACCTGCAGGGCAAGGCTGCTGTCTACTCTGGTTTAGGTCATAGGCCGTGGGTAGCCACTCCATTTTCTGGCTGTACTTGGTTCCTCCTACAGAGTCTGGCCTAGGAACAGGATGTGCTGTAAATGCGACATGACTCTCAGTCCCTGCTTTCCAAGAACTTGGAACATAGGGGAGCCAAGTGGGGCAGTTAGAGGTTATTGTTATAGATCTCTGTGTTCCTGACTTGGAAAGGACAGGGTATATTCTGCATCGGGAGCATCCAGTCCGGCCACCGGGAGGGGATGGGAAGGATGCTGGGCCTCGAGGGACAGGAAAGAGCACAGTAAACGTAATTACATGTGATAGCTCACAGAGTTCTGCCTTATCATGTGTCACCTGGCTTACCCGCTCTGCTAGGTTGAGTAAGCATTTTCTGGCAGCAATAGGATAAAGAAGGGCATTCGAGGTGGAAGGAACTTTATGTGCAAAGGCACAAAGGCTGGAACAAGAAGGCTTGATAGCAGTGCAGATTTGAAGAGGCTGAGGCTGGAGGCTGGGAATCTAAGGAGCCCTAGTCAATTGTCCAGATCTGAGATGGTGGCTACATGGCATAGGACAGAGAGGAGAATGCCGGAGAGGGACCAATTCCAGAGATTTCAAGGAGGTAGAGTTGGCAAGACTTGGCTGTTAATTGAATGCCAGGCTGAGACAGGGAGGAGTCTTAAGATAGGCCTCTTGTTGGTCTCAGGCATTTGGACTGAGGTTGATGCTCCCAGTGAGATGGGAGTTTCAGGAGGGGAACAGGTTTACATGGAGGAAAGAATGAGTTCCCTTCTGGACACTTGGGGTCTGATACGTCTGAGGGAGGGACCTCTGTGAGCAGTGCCATGGGCAGGCAGCTCCTCAGGCCTTCAGGAAAGAGGTCCGGGCACACTGGGGAGTCAGCAACAATTCCTGCGGTGAGCATGGAAGACAAGATCATTATTTCATCTCTCACAACTCTGGCTGAGCTGGACCGATCCCACTGCAAAGCTGAAGCTCTTACCAGCCGCAGGACTACCCAGGGCTCCCGGTCCTAGCCCTGTTCACCTGGCCAAAGGTCTCAACTCAGGGACCTCTGCGATATATGGGTGGGTGTGCCATGGGAGAGGAGTGTGGACAAGCCAGCTTCAGAACCAGGTAGAACGTGTTGGCTTTTCATATGGTTATTGTCGTTCAGGACGTGAGATCTGAAGACAGGAGGGAAGCACTGGGTTCTGGGGTGGGGAGGGACAGCCTGAGATTCCCTTCTATTCATCTCTGGTCACTGCTCTTTCCTTGCCCAGACCTATGCAGAGATGGACCCTACAACAGCAGCTTTGGAGAAAGAACACGAGGCGGTAAGCAGGGGCAGGGGTCCTGACTGCGGGCTCTCCCCGCCCCCCCGCTCTCCTCGCTCTAACCGAGCCATCCACTGCCCTCCACAGATCACCAAGGTGAAGTATGTGGACAAGATCCACATCGGAAACTACGAAATCGATGCCTGGTACTTCTCACCGTTCCCCGAAGACTATGGGAAGCAGCCCAAGCTCTGGCTCTGCGAGTACTGCCTCAAGTACATGAAGTATGAGAAGAGCTACCGCTTCCACCTGGTGAGGCGCTGACACCGTGGCACTGGGAGAGCCACACGTTCAGAGCAGAGGACAGGGAAAAGCTTCCCGTGGGTGGAGAGACCCGATTCCTGCCTGGCTGTGTCTTTGCTGGAGTGACTTAGGCCAGCTTGCCCCTCCCCAGACCTCAGTTTCCTCTTCTGTGGAATGGGGCCAGTAATCCCTGCCCTTATACCTTCCTTGGATCCCTTGCCCTTCTGCACATGTGTATCAAAGCCAGCTCAGTGCCAGGTTCCTCGGTGCAAAAGCAGAAGTAAGCACAGCCCCCAAGCGATGGAACTGGGAGGTGTGACAGATGGGAGGTGTTGGTACACGCAGGTTGCCAGGGGGGTCATCTCATCATTCATGCAGCGGCATGTTTCCCAAAGAGTGGAATCTGAGGCAAATGTATGCAGTTTAGGAAACACCATTGCCAGGGATCAGGGCCCTCCAGAGTCCTCTAGAGCCAGGCCGACCTGGACTCAGCCATCCAGCTGTGTGTTGCTCAAGCCAGTTCATAGCCCCTGTGTGCCTTAGGCTCGGTCTCCTCAGGTGGGTGAACTACTGGATGTGGGTGAAGTGTTGAGCTCAGGATCTACATATAGGGAAACCGAGAAGCAGAGATCGGCTGCAAGCCACATGGGGCAGAATGAAGGGCACCCGGCAGGAAACCTCGGGGTCTCAAGCCTCCCTCTACCCATCCAACCCCAGGGCCAGTGTCAGTGGCGGCAGCCCCCAGGAAAGGAGATCTACCGCAAGAGCAACATCTCTGTGTACGAGGTGGACGGCAAAGACCACAAGGTGAGCTGGGTGGTCATGGTGCTGGGTGTGGGAGGGAGGAGCACTGGCACCGCTGGACAGCCTTCACTGCCATCAGGACAGAGGCCAGCCTTAGGGTGAGCAGCTCCACCAGGAAGCAGCCTGAGGGGTTACACGCGGCCTGGCACTTGGCCTGTGGCCAGTGCTTGGTCAACATGTGGGCCTGCCGTGCCAGCCTTGGGGACTGGTGCTTCTCTCCCTAAGGACTTCTCTGCTGCTGGGGTGGTTGAGGTTTGAAGCGAAGATTGTCGTGCCTGAGGCTGTCTCTAGAAGGCTTTCTCTTTCTGCCTGAAGAAAAGGTGTTTGGTTTTCCCCAGGAGGGACCTGCTTTGTGGAAGGGTTCCTGCCCAGAGCTCTGTGGCTCTGCTGGCCCAGTTCCTTGTTCCTGGTGAACTGACTTGAATGGGGCAGGGTGGGGCGTTGGGCTCTGCTTTCCTGTTGAGAACCTGGCCTTTGCCTGGTCGGTCTGGGAAGGTTGCACCAAATGTCCCATTTCCCGTGGAAGGGCAGTTAATGAAGACAAACTTTGAGTGGCTCCTGGCTTCAGATGACCCCGTCACTTCCTATCTGACCTTAGACAAATTACTTAACATTGTTTGTTCCTGTTTCCTCATCTATAGGACGGAGTCACGACCGTATTTACCTAATAGGGCTGTTGGTGGAATAACTGAGATAGCAATGTCACATACTTAGCACGGTACTTGGCACCAAGGAGGTGCTTAGTAATGGGCCTTCGTTATTACTGGTGACGGTGGTGGCTCAGCCAGCCTTGTGATAATTGCTTGGGAAGGAATAGCCACACTGAGCCTGGCCCGCTGCTCTGCCTTGAGCAGCAACAGGGGGAGTGGCAGAAAGGGCTCCATAGGCGACATGGGCATTCCTGTTGGCTCTACCCTCTGCCGGCTTTGAGGTCTCAGGCAAGCATTTCCCCTCCCAGAGCCTCAGTTTTCTTTTAAGTAAATGGGGCTAGCTGTGCTGGGCTTACACAGTTGTTGGGTCAAATGAGAGTGGATATAAAAGGTGTCATACACCAGAGGGACCCTTGATCTGTGCCATGACGCCAACCTGAAGGTCCCATTGTTCCTCCTGATGTTGGTCTCTGGCGGGCGGGTGTCTGGGCCTGCAGCAGGTGAGGCTCAGAGAAGAGCATGGCCAGGCGGGCAGACTGCAGGCTGCGGAGTCAGGCTCGAGGCCCTCCACTCAAGCAAATACTTAACAAGCACCTGGCTTCATGCTTAGCCTTGTGCTCGGTGCTGGGGACATAGCCTTGAATAACACGGGCTTGAACTGCGTATGCCCACTTACCTGCGGAAATCGTGTGCTACTGTTCTGGTGAGTGGGCACTTCCCACCGGCCTGGCACGGGCTGTCCTGTGGAGCCTGGCATTGCAGAGCAGGGTGGCAGCTCCTGTCCAGGCCCCAATGGGCTCATTGTACTTGCTTCCTGAGTCTTCTGCCCTCCCCCCCCCCACCCAGATTTACTGTCAGAACCTGTGTCTTCTGGCCAAGCTTTTCCTGGACCACAAAACATTGTACTTCGACGTGGAGCCCTTCGTCTTTTATATCTTGACTGAGGTGGACAGGCAGGGGGCCCACATCGTCGGCTACTTCTCAAAGGTACTGGGTCGGGAAGCCGAGGTTGAGGGAGGGCAGTGAGTATGAACTGGAGCAGGGGCCGAGCTCCCCCAGAGTCCTGACCTCGCCCCTGCAGGAGAAGGAGTCTCCAGATGGAAACAATGTGGCCTGCATCCTGACCCTGCCTCCCTACCAGCGCCGCGGCTACGGAAAGTTCCTCATTGCTTTCAGTGAGTGGCTCCCGCTCTGTCCAGCAAGGGGCCCCGGTGGCGGAGGCAGAGCACTAGGGTGGGTGGGTTTTCAGGACCTTCTGTCTCCCCCTGCCAGGTTACGAGCTATCCAAGCTAGAGAGCACAGTAGGCTCCCCTGAGAAGCCACTGTCCGACCTGGGCAAGCTCAGCTACCGCAGCTACTGGTCGTGGGTCCTGCTGGAGATTCTGCGAGACTTCCGTGGCACGCTGTCCATCAAGGACCTGAGGTGAGGGCCCTGGACCCCAGCCCTGTCATCTCAGGAGGGAGGCTTCCTGGAGTTGTCCAAGAGGGAAGGGTTCTCCTGAGATTGGCCATGATCCTGTCTCCTTGTCCCCTTTTGCTGTCCCAGCCGGACCCCACAGGGACCTCCCAGCACCTGCTCCAATCCCTTTCCGCAGCCAGATGACCAGCATCACGCAGAATGACATCATCAGCACCTTACAGTCCCTCAACATGGTCAAGTACTGGAAAGGCCAGCACGTCATCTGTGTCACGCCCAAGCTAGTGGAGGAACACCTCAAAAGCGCTCAGTATAAGAAACCACCCATAACAGGTAGGGGGGGCGCCTGTGTGTGTGTGTGTGTGTGTGTGTGTGTGTGTGTGTGTGGTAGGGGGTAGGTGTGAGGACAACTGGGAGCCAGAGCTCCTTTTGCTGTCGCATGATCCTAAACCAGTCTGACCAGCTTCCAGGACCAAAGCCTGGGGCAGGCTACTCATGCCTGGGCTTCCCTGCCCCCTCCCCAGGATCAAGTCTGCCCTTGTTCTCACCTGGCGAAACCTGGCCGAGGCCCAGAGGCCCAGAGGCCCAGCCCTGCCTCTCATGTCTCTTCTCCCCACAGTGGACTCTGTTTGCCTCAAGTGGGCACCCCCCAAGCACAAGCAAGTCAAACTCTCCAAGAAGTGAGCGGCCTGTGCCCCTGCGGCTGGACCTGTGCCTCCTTCCCCAGCCTGTAAATATGTACAGCCTGTTTCATCGTTTTTTAAAATAAAGTAAGTTCTGCCGGTGGCTCTGGACTTTGGAGGCGGGAAGAAAAGGCCAAGAGCTGATGTTCTTCATGGCATGTCACACACACAGCCAGTTATGCTCAAAACATTTTATTCCTTCTTGCTCCTTCTACCCTCTGCCAGATCCAAGCTCGAGCCCAGTTCCGGTGGGGGCTCAGTCCTCCGGAGTCCAGAAATCAGGGCGCAGTGGGGGCTTGGCAGCCAATGGGGCAAGATTGGGGCCTTTTTTGTCCTTGGAAACATGCTGCTCAGAGGCAACTCCAACCCAGAAGACAACAGGAGGGCAAAGTGATGGGGCTCATCAGGCAGAGCATGTCGGGCACGGGAGCCAGCCCTTCAGCAGCAGTCAGCATGGCAGCTGCCCCGTCTTCCAGAAACATAAGAGCCAGGGCCCATTTCCTGAGGCTCCTTGGGAGCTCCATAGGAGCCCAACCAATAGGCTTGTGGACAGCAGGTGGCCAGAGGTTCTAGCCAGTAGCACAGCTGGAGGCATAGCTGGAGGTCAGAGTGTACACAGTAAAACTGGCTCTGGATTAAAGTCCCAAAGAACAAACCCAGGAGTGGGGGCTCAAAGGTCATGATGGTGCCCTGAGCTCCTACAGGGTCCTGGGAGGAAGGAGTGACTAGAGCCTCAGGCCCAAACAGTGTCGAGGAGGGGCCAGGTCCATTCCTGGGAACAGGCGTCCGTCCTTGTGTACAATAGGGCAGTTCTAGAAACAGGGTCAACCCCCGGGTGAGTAGCTCAGTGCTCCCACCACGGCTAGAGGAGGCCCAGGATCAGGGCTAGTGATAGCAGAAGGGTGAGCCCCAACAAACCCCGGCCTGGAGCAGAGCTGAAGGCCACGTGGCTTCTGCAGAGGTGGATGTCTGGCTGGGACTCCTGGAGCGGGGGGACCACCTGAGGCTGGAGCTCCGCTACGTGGTGGTGAATCCAGGAGGCATAGCTGGAGGTCAGCGTGTACACGCCAGGCCTGTTGGGGGCCCCACAGGCATCACCCCAGCTCACAATGCCTGCCAGGTACCAGAGACCCCCAGCAGGGCAGGAGAGAGGGCCCCCAGAATCACCCTGAGGAGAAAAGCCATACAACAGCTGTCAGGACCAGGCCCCAGGCCTCGAGTCACCCATGCCAGCCCTCATTTCCCCAGATTCATTTGTCCCACTGGACCCCTTGCATTTACCTGGCAGGCATCCTTGCCCCCCTCTACATAGCCAGCACACACCATGTCCTGCTGGATAGAGTGGGGCTCATTAGGCTTGGCATTGATGTTGTACAAGCAGTTACATGTCTCCCGACTGATCAGTGGCACCTCAAGTTGCTGTAGTATCCTGGGGGCCTGGAGGCTCACTGTGGGGGCAAAAGATGCTTAGCCAGGGCCTCCGACCCTGAGTCAGGCTCCCTCCTGCCTCTAGACATCAGTGCCCACCTCACCTGAGGGGGCCACGTGGCCCCATCCAGTCACAGTGCATTGGAGACCATTGGGGAAGGAGGCGTTGGCTGCAGGGAGGCAGATGGGCCGGATGTAGCGGGAGAAGGTGATGGGGCGGCTGAGACGGAGAAGTGCGATGTCCCCCTCAGAGCCCTCATGGCGGTAGCTGGGGTGGGAAATGACCTTTTCCAAGGTGCGAACCTCGGCTGCAGGGGTGTAGGAGTCCAGCTGGTGGGCCCCTAGCTTTACTTCGTAGTCATCCTTGTGGTGCTCCCTGCAAACAGGGAGGACAAAGGTTGGGACCCAGGGGACCTGGCTCCTTGATCCCTGTGGCATCCAACCCCAGATTCTGATCCCAGCAAAGGACTTTTTGCATCCCAAACTGTGCCCTAGTTTTATCCTGTGACTTGTGACCTCTGACCTTCATTCCTGATTTATCTTTCAGATTTCATTGATAACCCTAGACCCAATCCAAGAACCCCAACCTCTTATCTAAACTGATACCTGAACTTTGACCTCCAGACTATCTTTGGCATCCCCACCTTGCCCCAGCCCAGTTAGTACCTTGGAAAGCAGTGGGCAGCCGACAGTACCCACTGCTCAGACACGAGAGAACCGCCACACACGTGAGTGCCATCAAAGAGGATGCTGACCTGCCAGGGCCACTGGCCAGGGGTTGCACTGTTACCACCTGTGATGCGTGCTTGGGAGGCCACACCGCAAGAGGCTGCCCAGGGAGGGAGGAAGGGGAGGGGGTCAGGCCCTTCTGGGTCCCCCATACCTTGTTCTTAGCCCTGCCACTCCCAATGAAGCCCAGGAGATCTGGTTTGGAGCCTGGGAAGTGAGTTCATAGAAGCCGGCCACCCTTTTGTCCCCACTCACTGCTTACCAGGCACGGTCAGTTTTGCCACCTTGACCCATTCCCTCATTCAGGTCTCTTACAGCTTCCTTCCTTCCTGGACTTTGCCTCCTATCCAATCCAGCCCTTATAAGTCTGAAGACCTTTATAAACGAGAAATCTGGCCAGGTGACACCCCCTTAAATCCTGGTTTCACACTGCCCTTAAGATAGATCCCAGACCTCCCACGACAGTGCCATCCACCTGGACACTTCCTGTCATAGACTTGGAAGCACTTATTCACCTATGGAACTTCGCTCTTCAAGGTCACTACCTAGAATTCCTTTCCTCAGCCCTACTTTGCCCGGCAAATTTCCATTTGCCTATGGCAGCCCCTCCTTGGCCTGCCCTGACCTGCTGCCTGAGTCAGGCAGAGCACAGAGCTCCCGGGCTGTGCTTCCCTGATACTGCCCCGTCACCGCACGGCCCGGCACTCCCCGCGGCCCAGGGCCCTGCGGGCTGGGCCCGAAGATGGAGCTGTGGATGCTGCTACTGAACAAAGGAACAGAACAACTGGCTCCCACAGCCTGAGGGCCACCCTGCCCTCACTGAGGCCAGCAGTTTGGAACAAGACCCAACTGCCCTTCACAGAGTCACCTTCCCAGGAGCAGAGAAAACTGCCCAGCCAGGCTCCTCCTCTCGTAATATTGACAATAGCTGCTATTTAGGAACTTTAAACAACGTGAGGCCCGAAGGGGCTTTCACTTCCTTTATCTTCAGGCCTGCTCATGCAGCCCCAGGAGACAAACTCCATCAGCTGCATCTTAGAGGTGAGCAGGGAGCCAGGCACCCAGCAGTAGGCGGGGAAGCCGGGACGGTCTGGTGACCTGCCTTTGAAGGAAGGAGACCTTTGGCTTGTTTCCCTCAAAACAACTCCAGCTCTGACAGGCTGTGCCCGCACTGGCTGCGCGCCTTCGGGCGCATCACTTCTCCGCACTTCGGTCCCCGCCTCACAGAGCTACTGTGGGACTTACATTACGGTGCGTGAGACAGCCTGGCAGAGAGGTCAGGCACTCATTAAACACGCCATGGGAATCTGAGTCTGCCCTCTTCTTCCTCTTCCCCTCCCCCCACCCCCCACTCCCCCACCCCCTTCCCCCCCCCCCCCCGCCAAGCCTCACCTTCGGGCCCGGCCCCCTCGGCTCCTGGAAGGCAAGAAAACGAGGGAGGGGTGAGCGGAAAGACCCGGGCTCCCAGACTTCTGAGCACCTGCCGCTGGTCAGGAGCGCTGCCCATCCCCCCAGGAAGTCCAAGCGAGGGAGAGAGAGAAGCCAGGAGCTGGGCGCGGGGGCTCTTGAGCCAGGACAACCCCTCCCCGTGCCCTCTGCCCGTTCAACTCACCCAGCCCGGACCGGAATAATCCAAGCAAAAGCAGGATGGCAGCGGCCTCCAGCCGCCTAGGCCCCAGGCCTGCCCTCTGGGCCATGACCCGGGGTGAGGGCCCCTGGGGAGCCACCGGACACCCAAGGGAAGGGACCTAGGGCTGGATTCGAAGGCAAGATTCAGGCGTCGGGCCCAAAGGGAAGGGAGGGCTGCTGGAGTCCGCGCGGGGCAGGTCGGAGCAGGTGTCCCAGGCTGGCTCCAAGGGCAGGGCGCGGGCAGCGAGGAGACGACGGCAAGCCAGCCCTCGGAGAGGACACGTCTCCTGCACTGCCTGGCTGCGCGGAAAGCCGCAGGTGGCAGCTCCCGGGAGAAAAGCGCCTACCTGCCCGCCCCGCCCCTGGCCCCGCCCTCCCGGCTCGGCTCTGCCCGCTTCCCGCCGCTGACGTCCCTGCCGCCCAGACCCCCAGGTGCGTGAGTGCCTGCGCGGAAGCGTGCGCGCTTGGGGGCGGCGGATCCCCCGGAGGGCAGCCCCAGGCAGGGATGGAAACTGGAATGCCCAATGGCCCAGCTCCCCGGAGGGCCACAGTGCTGTTGGCCCAGGTCTGTCAGGTCTCCCGAACCAGTTATGCCCCCCGGGGCTTGGCTCAGCCTGGTTGTCCTGGGGCCAGAGGCGCTCCCACCCCCTCCCTTCTTAGGCCCCGTCTCTGAGCCTGAGAACCTGGGTTTGCCACAGGCTAGGGCGGTCCAGGCCCTTCTGTCCAGCCGGCAGCCTCATCTGTGTGTGGTGAGCGTGTCTGGCTGTGCCAATCATCTCACAAATATTTACTGAGTGCCTACTCTGTTCCAGGCACAGGAGACAAAACAGACACCGTCCCTGCCTTCCCTGAACTCACTCTGAAGTAGGGATGACAGAGGACACAAATCATCACAAGCAATTATAGAATAATTTCAAACTGGCAACCGTGGCACAGAAGGGAGAATGGGGGATCGGGAGCCGTTTCCAGGAGCTTGACATAGGCTGGCATCAAGAAGGGCTCCTCAAGGAAGTGCCTTCAGAACAGAGACCCAGAGAGGTTACGGAAGTGTTCACAAGGCAAAGGTGGGGCAGAGTGGCTCAGGTGAAGCAGCTGCAGGCGGAGGGCACAGGCTCAGGCAAAGAAGACCCCGTGACTGGTCAGGTGACTGGTCGGGGGTGGGCACTTCCTCTGTGAGTGTAGGAGTCTGGGCAATTGCAAACGCGTGTTGGCTTCAAAGTTCAGAGAAACAGGGCCCCACTTCCCCACCTGCCTTCCAAAGGCTAGGTGTCTGGACCTGTAAGGCAAGACTTCAGGCCCTTGAGGGCAGGGAATTCCTGGAGCGATGAGAGGACCTAGGCTGACTGAGGGTCTAAGCTGGGCAGGGGCAAGAGATTAGGCATTGTGGGTGTATTTGGGTAGCTATTAAATGCGGTATATTAAATGTTTGTGGGGATCTCTAGCTGGTCTGGTTCAGTGGATAGAGCATCACCCTGCGGACTCAAGGGTCCCAGGTTTGTTTCCAGTCAAGGCACATGCCTGGGTTGCGGGCTCAATCCTCAGTGTGGGGCGTGCAGGAGGCAGCTCATCAATGACTCTCTCTCATCATTGATATTTCTATCTCCCGCTCCCTTCCTCTCTGAAATCAATAAAAAAAATATTTTAAGAAATGTTTGTGGGGAATGGCATATGGGTGACTGACTGAGTATGGGGAGCGAGTGGGGCTGTATGTCCCTATGGAGATTCAAGGGAATATTCTATCTGGGACTTGGCAGCTAAAGATCAGCTGGCCTTTGGACCTCTGCCCGTCTCCTCAGACGCCCAAGGAGAACCTCCAGCTGCCCTTTAGGTGTCTCCTCCCCCATCCTCTACCTACTCAACCAGAGATTTGACTCCAGCCCCAGAGGTGACCCCTCTGCTACCTTCATCCTCTGGCTTCCACCGCAAGCACGTCCCTTCCCCAGGTCCCCATTTGCTTTTTTTCTGTGCTCAAACGTCACCTCTATGGCCCTTTCCTGATCCCCAGCCAGGGGTGTCCATGTGTGTCCCCACTATATAGGGAGCACTTCGAGGGTTTATCCCTCAGACCCGAGCTGTGCCATGACTTAGTTAGCAGGGAACGTGCCTGCACTAATGCAGGGAAGTGAACCAAGAAGTGGTGGGTGAGGTGGAGGGATGTATATACAAGGATGGTGATGGGCCTCAAACCCCAAGAGCACTGGGCCGAATGTCACAGCTGTGGACCCTTGAAGGGTATGGGGGTCCTGGGGACACTGGAGGCATCTATTTGGGGACATCATTCATCAGGGTGTGTAAATGGGGTGGCTCTCTGTGGGTATAGGATATTGTAGACAGACCCTGGACTCCCAGACTCCTGGGCCCTTCCTTCTGTGACCCTCACCCTGAGTCCTTCTTACTCTGGGGGGAGGGGCAGCAGGGTCAGAGCTAGGGCTGAGGTGTCCAGCAGGTGTTGGGGATGCTGATTCCTTTGGGGAGTGACACACACCCAGCTGGCCGCCCAACCTCCCCCACCCTGGGGCAGGAATGAGGGACAGCTGCCACGTTATCAGGGACACATTTCCTGGGAGCCCAAGGCCTGACTCACGGAAGCTCAAGAGGGAGGGGCCCTTTGGCTTCCCTCTAGCCCCCCACCTGTCCTCGGCAATGCCACAGGGCCACGTGTCTTTGTTTACACCTTTATTGCCGGCTCATGCCGTCCCCAAGGATTCCAGGGCACAGAATATCCCGGCACGGAGGCCCAATTATCTGAAGCCATTGCAGTCTAGGTGGGTGGGGAGCTCTGGAGGTTCAGGTAAAGGGACTGAAAGCCGGTTAAGTCACATTCCAACCCCACTGGGAAGGAAGTAGAGGGCTGGAGGGGGTGGGGAAGGAGGAGGGGAGGTGGTCCGAGGAGCCAGACCCCTCAGCCCTGAATCAGGGGAGTCAGTAGTAGCAGCAGGAACAGAGCAGCAGGAGGGGAACCTGAGGACCCAGCCATGTCCAGAGGACAGAGGTAGCTGCCTTCAGGGGGCCAGTAGGGGGAGCCACTGGGGGGCAAGAAATGAGCCTCTCCCACTATCTGGGAGATCCAGGCCTCTTCAGGGCCAATGGTGGCAAACAGCTCCCGGCTCCCTCTAACAGCCATGCCCACAAGGACCCAGGAGCCTCCCTCACTCTGGCACAGGAGCGGAGGTGCGGAGGTCACCTGTGGAGTGAAAGCCAAGGCCAAAGGGTCTCTACCCCCCCCCCCCTTCCCCATCCCCCGCACCTTCTCCTAGGGCCCAGCCCAAAGTTCTGCTTGTCTCCATCCTTAGGCATCCGCCCTGGTCGCTCTCCAAGGTCCAACCAGGAAACACTACTTCTACCCATTTCAGGCCCAGCTCCAAGAATTTTAACCCTGCGCTCTCCCCAGGGTCTAGCTGCCCAGCCCTGCCTGACCCCTCCCTGGACCAGGACACCCAGGCCCCTGTACCTCACACCTGTCTTCCTGCCCCTCTGCATACAGGACACAGAGAGTCCCGGGGGGCAGAATACCCTCATGGAGGCAGTGACAGAGTCGTGGTGTCAAGATGGAGACAGCAGCAGCCACAGGGACTAGAGAGGAAAGAAGGTTGTCCCAGGGATGCTGGTCTCTAGTCACTTCTCACCCCCGGGACCCAGGGCTCTCACCTCGGTCCTGGGGGTCCTTCCAGCCCAGCACCCAGCAGCTGCTTCCCAGGGGGACACCCCCTGTGTGAAGGCAGATAGACAAGGCTGAAGGGGAGGGCTCCACCCGGGAGCTCAGCTCTAGGAGGGCCAGAGGGGGCCGAAGTCCCAGGTGCCGGGGCAGGCGGATGCTGATGACGGACCGGGACACCTGGTGGCCCTGTGGGAGGGGGCTGGCCCCGGTCCGGCCCAGGTACACTTCAATGTAAGGCACTGTTGTAGAGCCTGGCCTGTTGGAACAAGGCCCATGGTTACCTCCTGCCCGCCCTCCACCCACATCCCCCTCCTGGTAAAGTCTTTCCCAGCCCAGGGGAAAGGGTGGAATGAATCTCCCAAGTTATTCCACTAACTCCTTTATTATTGCTCCTCCTAAATCTCTCTCCTGTCTCAAAACCCTTCACAGAAGCTGCCCTGTGCTCTAAGAGCCCTCAAGGGGGACTACCCCACAACTGCAAGAATCCTTGGCCCATCGCCCAATTTTCCCATCGCCCAGGAGTGGGTGAGACCCACCTGAGGACACAGTGAGTGGCTGCCAGGACCCAGCCAGGGGCCACGAGGATCCCCGCGCAGACGCGACCGCCAGCCACATGCACTTCTGCCAGCCAGGGCCACAGGAGCCCCACCGGGGCCGGCTCTCGCCGCAGGCCACAGGCTAGGGAGAGGAGGTGACGCTGGCCTCAGCGGAGGTCTCACAGCTGATGGATCTAAGCACCCCCAAGCCCAAAGGCCTCCTCACCACCATGTTCTGTGTGGGGAGGACAAGTGTGTGTCTCAGTCTCCTCCCCCTCGGGGCCCCAGTCCCAGGTCAGCTGGTCCTCGAGGTAGGCCCCCCGAGTCACATGGCTGATCCACGGGCCGTGGGTCTGAAGAGGGTAGAAGGCTCTGGGGCGCAGGCAGCCACCGGAGGAGTCTCTGATTCCAGCCAGGAACCAGATCCCCTCCTCCCGGCACAAAAGGCTCCAACTGGAGTCGTTCTGCAGCAAGAGAGTGTGCGTTACCAACCGCTGCGTGCGCGCGCGTGTGTGTGTGTGCGTGTGCGCGTACGAGAGAGCAGATGAGAGGGTATCAAAGGGCTTTCCTCCAGGCCAGGCTCCGGAATAATCTGTAGTCCGTCGTCACTGTAGGATTCCTTTAGATCCAGGGGTAGCGAGAAAGCCCGACGGAGCCCAGAGCTCGCCTCAGGACTCTCCCCAAGCGCCCCCCGGGCCAGGCTCCGCCCCCAGCGCGGCTGGCTCCGCCCCCAGCGCGGCTGGCTCCGCCCCCAGCGCGGCTGGCTCCGCCCCCAGCGCGGCTGGCTCCGCCCCCAGCGCGGCTGGCTCCGCCCCCAGCGCGGCTGGCCCGCCTTACCCGGTCCCCGGGGAGCGTTCCTCCTCCTTCCCAGTCTTTCTCAGGCTCCGCCCCTCGCCCCGCCCCCCGCCTCTCCGAGTCCCAATCAGACACGCAGGCCCCGCCCCCGCCGCTAACCCAGCAGCGGTCGGCCTCCTCCTCCTCCTGGTAGGCGGGGCAGAGCGCGTGCGGCGGGTCTCCCGGCGGCGGCACTGTCGCCCCCTGGCGGCCGTACAAGCAGTGACACCACCAGCCGCCCAACAGCTCCGCCTCAAGCAGCACATTCGGGCCGGGCGCGGGCCCTGGGAGAGAAAAAGGAAGGAGTCCGCGCGCGACGCAGCAGGGCCTCGCGCCCCCGCACCATGCGCCCCTGCTCACCGCCGCGGCCCCAGCGAGCCAGGCGGCAGCGGCTCCCGGGCAGGAAATAGTGTTCTGGGCGAGGCAGGCACACCGGCCGCGGGGCGGCGCTCAGGTTCACGGGCGCGCGCAGCTGCAGCAGCGCCAGGTCCGCCGCGTCGTCCCGGGAAGCGTTCCGGTGCGGCACGAGGCGCGCCACCTGCTCCGCGTGCGGCCGCGAGGGCAGCAGCACGCGCCAGCTGTGCAGGTCGCGGGGCGGGCGGTCCGAGCTGCTGGGGCTGCGGGATGGGGAGACTGGGGACGTGGGCTGGGTTCCGCACACGGGGCGCGAACCTCTCACCCCTGACCTGGCTCCATGGCTAGGATTTTGTATCCCCCGCCTGAGCACTGTGCACTCGGACTCCACATCCCGGATCGAACTTATACTAACCCCTCTACTCGCTCCCGATAGACCAGTTGGATCCTCCACCTCCCGAGGAGAAGCCCCTCCCGCACTGCAGACTGAGGGTCCCCACCCCCCCACTCAGGACTGGGGCTAGGTATGTCTCAGGCCGGTGCGGGGAGGGGCGGGATTCTGGCTGAGACGCGGGTTTTCACTCACTCCAGAAAGCAGCTGGCAGGTGCCAAGACCCAGCTTTCCGACACCAGCGCCCCATGGCAGGGTCTGTATCCCGGCACCATCACCTGAGCCTCCCAGGGCCAGGCCCCTGGCCGCGGGGCCTTCCCACACTCTGCGGGCGAGAGGCCTGGGTCAGCGGGCCTCTGGACCCCCAGCCCTTCCCACCCAACTCCAATCTCCCCTGTTCAGTGGACCTCCAGGCGTCCTACCCCCTCACCTGGCAGGGCGATGGTGCAGTTCTCATCCATGGGCTCCTGGGGGCCGGAGTGGGGCCCCCGGGACTGGGGGGGAAAGGCAGGCCCAGGCTCTGGGCCCATCACCTTTTCCCGGATCCATGCCTCGTAAGGAGCCACCGCAGTGAAGACTCCAGGGCGGTTCCTTCGCGCACAGCCAAAGCCAAAGCTGGTGATTCCCGCCAGGAACCACCGCCCTTGTTCCTCACAGACCAGGGGTCCCCCAGAGTCTCCCTGATGATAGATAGATGACTCCGCGTCAGGGGATCGGCCCAGGGACCCACCAGTGTATACTGGGCCACCTTCCAAAGGTTCTACACCTCTTCTTGTTGGACCAGCAAACAGCCACCTTCTCCTAGGAGACTGGGGCTAGGTGGTGTCTTGGCTGCGTCAGCTCCTGTATTCCCTACAACTCTAAGCGGCAGAAAGGCCGATGAGGAACGGCCACGCCAAGAGCGCCAAACGAATGCACTAAAGGCCACACCAGGGAGACTTTCAGGGAGACACTCAGAGCCAAATGATTTGTGTTCAATGAATAGTTCAAATAAATGCTGTTTTGGGTTTCTAAGATCACCCAATTGTTAAAGTGAATCAGAGGTGCCAGCATTTAGGAGGCTGTTAAAAATAGAAATCTAAAAGCAGCAGGAAGACAGGAGGAAGGACTACAATGAACAGACACTAACACAGGGGTTGTGGGCATTTCGTGCTTAGAGGAATTGTCCCTAAGACATCTCTATAGTCCAGGGCAGGTATCTCTGTGACCTGAACAGGGTCACAAAGAAGGCTCAGAATCCTCTAGAACTGTGCTGTCCAGCATGGTAGATGCTAAATAAAATTAAACTCGGCCAGTATGGCTCAGTGGTTGAGTGCTGACCCGTGAGCCAGGAGGTCAGGGTTCAATTCCAGGTCAGGGCACAGGCCTGGGTTGCAAGCTCGATCCCCGGTGAGGGGTGTGCAGGAGGCAGCCAATCAATTATTCCTTCTCATCATTGATGTTTCTATCCCTCCCTCTCCCTTCCTCTCTGAAATCAATAAAAATATATTAAAAAATAAAATTAAAGGTTTAATTCCTCAGTTACACTCATCATATTTCAGATGTTTTTCAAATGTTCAGTAGACAATGTGACTAGTGACCACGACCCTGGACAGTGCAGATACAAACTATTTCCATCACCATAGGAAGCTCTGTTGGACAGCTCTGGTCCAGAGGGATTTGAATTATTTGCAATCCTGCTCAAGAAGGCGGAGGATCATGCCCATAGGTCACAGAGCTTCATCATTGGGAGGAACCCTGAAGACCAACTAGCTTGAATCCCCATTGCCACCACCCAGGCTGAGTACCCTAAAAACGTGTGTGATTTGAGAAAGGTCTGTGGGGAAAATAGTTATCATATTACTATATTTTGGCCTTCAGAAGGTGATCTGGAAAATTCCCTTCTGGGAAGGATTAATTCATTTTTAAAGCTAACTATTGATTGAGTATATACTAAAAGGTGCCATGCTCTGTTCTTCTACATCCTCATCTCAGGAAGGGCCCCGTCAAGCACCCAGTGAGAGCTGGGAAGTGGGATTATAATAACGTTAGTAGCTGATACTTATTTAGCTCTTATTAAGGACCACATATTGTTCTAAGTGCTCTTACATGTACAGATTAATGTAATCATCCTAACCGCCCTACGAGGTAGGAAACACTATCATCTCTGTCTTCCAGATAAGAAAGTCTGGACGAGAGGTGAAATAACTTGGTCAAGGTGCCCGACGGGCGTGGCTCAGTGGTTGAGCGTCAACCTATGAACCAGGAGGTCACGGTTCCATTCCTGGTCAGGGCACACGCCTGCGTTTCAGGTTGGGTCCCCAGTGGAGGGGTGTGCAGGAGGCAGCCAATCAATGATTCTCTCTTATCATTGATGTCTCTCTCTCCCTCTCCCTTCCTCTCTGATATCAATAGAAATATATTTAAATAACTTGGCCACAGTTACACAGCTAATATGTGGTGCTGCCCTGCTTCAAACCAGGCAGACTCACTGCAGGGTCTGGCACATAACCACTGCACGTACTGCCATAAACAACAGTACCCCCCGTTGAGCCCCTGTCTAGTTATAATGTTCACATCAATCCCACCTATTGGCATCTTGCCCTCTTTCTGCAGATAAGGCTCAGAGATATGGGAGAGGTGGCACTTGTCTGCTTCTCACACTGTTCCTAGTGGTCACTTGTCCGGCAGATGCAGGGACCTGCCCTCACCTGGCAGGTGTCCTTGCGGCCCTCGGGGTAGCCAGCACACAGCATGCCTGGCAAGAGCTGGAGGGTGAGGTTGAAGGGGCCAGGCCGGCTGTAGAGACACTGACAGGCAGCTTCTCCCAGCAGCTTTAGCTCCACTTCTTGCAGCACCCAGGGGAGAGGCAGGGGGTCTGCGGGCAGAACGAGAGAGCAAATGCTGTGAGGCAGGCGTGGAAGCCCCTGCTCCCCAGGGCTCAACTCTGCCCCCCCCCCCAGCTACCTCCTGGACCTCTCAATCAGATGCTCAGTGTTTCAGCCCACCACCTCCAAAACCAGTCACCGTCTCCTGCTCCTCTCCATCCTTCTTCCTAAATCCTCATCTCCAGGGCGACCCCATCACCCGGCGAGAGCTGCCGTGGATGGTTTCACACTGCACAAAGGTGCCCAGCCAACAGCGGACGGATGTGAGAGCTAAAACCGCGAAGCTCTGGGTCCTGCCATGGGCTGTGTCCGGCCTGAGAACGTACCCTTTTCAACAAAGATGCCATATACACTAGATGCGGTCCTGTACCGTAGCCAAGCACAGAATCAGGGTGCCATCCCTGACCCTGTCTCAACTTCCCCTTCTCAGTAAGTTCTCAAGTCCAGAAAACTCATCATTGGTGACCTCTGAGCATTTTCACTGCCACTTCCCCAGTTCAGGAGGCATAAGCTTGGGCCTGGCTGATTGGCCTGGCCTCCTCACTGACCTGTTTCCCGACCGCCCTTCACTTGTTGCTGCCAGAGAAGTGTTTCTAGAGTTCCGCTCCAATCTTACCAAGGACAGCCAGTGGCCCCCACTGTGTAACCCTGAGGGCTCCGTCCTTCCCGCAGGGGAACCCGCTTGCGGTGGCAATAATGTCTCAGGTTCCAGCAAAAGTGGGTGAGGGTGTGGACCGATCTCCTTCCCTCCCCATCTAGCATCCCAGGCTGTGAGCCGATGGCTGAGCTGTACTTAAGGGTCAGCCAGGGAAGTATAGGGATTGTCCCGGGGACCCCTGGAGCTGGAGGGGTGCTCTGGCCCTCAGTCTGACCTTAACACCTTCATGGCCCAGCCCCACCGCTTTTAAATATATATATATATATATATATATATATATATATATATATATATATATTTATTTATTTATTTCAGAGAGGAAAGTAGTGGGAGAGAATCACTGATCAGCTGCCTCCTGCACGCCCCCTACTGGGGATCAAGCCCGAAATCTGGGTGTGTGCCCTGACCTACATTTGAATCATGGCCTCCTTCCTGGTTCATAGGTCGGCTCAGCCACTGAGCGGCGCTGTCCAGGTCAGTCCCACCAGCTTTTACAGCCTCTGCCGCCGCTGCCCACTGCATCCAGCCTGGCAGCCCGGCCCTTCTCCATCTGCGATGCCTCACCTGGATTTCCAGCATGGCCTCCATATCGCCCCTTGTGCCTGTGATGCCAGCTGATGCCCTGACTGCACGAAACCTCCCCAGAAATCTCCTGCTAGGGGTGTGCGTTGTCAGGATGGCCGGGTCCACGCACAGACTTCCTCGTGCCCAGATGGGCCCTTCCTGCCACCTCCGGCCCCGCTGGGGCCCCTGCAAGCCGCGGCCGTGGCAGCTCCTCCCCGCGCCCGCTCCGGAGGCCCCGGCAGGGCGCAGGTCTGACCACAGATGTGGAATTGTGGTGGGGGCCTCGCTACCACGGAAAGATAACTTCCTGGAGATGAGGATTTACCTTCTAACCGAAGTGTTTGCTTATTTAGCTGAAAAAGCATATGTCTACCCACTTAGTGGCCAAAATGTAAAGTGAGGAGGCAGGACTTTTTGCTCATGTCCAGTAGCCTATTTCTAGTGCCTAACACAGTGCAGGCACCAGGAGGTGCTCAAAAATCACCTGTTGCATCAAAGAAAGATGGACTGCTTACCTGGGGGCCTTGCAACCCCGCCCCGCGGCCCTCCCTCCCAGAGGGCCCGCCCTCCCCACCCCCTTCCTAGGCGCTCGATCCATCCACCCCGAGGCCCAGCGGCTCGGACACGCCCGCGGGGTCCCGCCCGCCAGCCGCCGCGCTCACCCGCCTCCTGCACGCTCCCCCAGCCGGTGGCCCAGCAGGCCGTGCCGTGCGCGAAGCGGTGCGAGGCGCGCGGCAGGCAGACGGGGCGCACGGCGGGGCCCAGCCTGGCGGGCGCGGCCAGGCGCAGCAGGGCCAGGTCGGCGCCCAGCTCCACGTCGCTGTAGTTGTCCGGCACCAGGATGGCCGCCACTGCGCGCACGTGCGCGGCGTCCGGGGGCTCGTCCTGCGAGTGCACGCCCAGCAGCACCGACCACTCGGCCGCGGGCTCCAAGCTCCCGTTCCTGCGCCAAGGCCGAGGCGGGAGGGGTTAGGTCGGCTCCACGGGGGTGGGAAAAGCAGGCACCCGCGCCGGCTGGGGCGACAGAAGCGGGAGGGGGCGTGGAGACTGCAGGTGGTGGGTTGGGCATGGGGACGACGTAGTTCTGACTTGGACAGTTAGCAGCGTCGGCACACTCAGAGCCAGGACACCCCGCAGGGCACCCATCTCCGGGGAGGGGCGGGGGAAGCGGGGGGCGCAGCTCGTCTCCAAATCAGCTGTGCGCGCGGGCTCAAGCAGTTTGGCTTTCGAAGGAGGGGAGCTGGACAGGGGTGAATACTCACCACACGAAACAGTGAGCGGCGGAGAGGACCCAGGAGGGGGCGATGAGGGAGCCCCCGCAGATGTGCACCCCGCTGTGGTGCAGGCTCACCTGCCACGGCCAGCGGCCCGGCTGCGCGTCTGAGCCCCCCACGATTCTGGCAGAGGACTCAGGGCGACCACAGTCTGCAGCGGGGTACCGCGAGGTCATATCCCGTCCCTGCCCCCCACCCCCGAGGCCCCGGGAGCTCAGGACCAAGTTCCGTTCCTCACCCCACTCCAGGTTGCCGCCCTGAACAGAGAGCAAAGAGGACTGGGCACCGGCAGGTTTCCGGTCCTCTCCACCTCCCTCGCGGCCTAGCCAGCCTCAACCTCCTTCAGACCCGAGGCCACCCTCCCGCTTCCAGCCCCTGCTCACCCAGATCTCCAGGTTCCTCCTGAGCAGGACTTGCAGCTGGGAGTCAGACGTAAAGAGAGGAAGATACTGGCGATTCCGGCCCTGACACCGCCCAGGCCTCAGCTTCCTTCCCCACCCCCACCCGCTCGTCCTCTTCCCCAGTATCTTCAGCACCCCTTCAGCACCCCCTGCCCCAGCACCCATGCCCCTCCCATCTTTTTGCCTTTGCACCTGACTTTCCCCAGGTCAGCGGCCTTACCTGGATCCTGGGAAGCTCCTGGGATGGGGCTGATGGCTGGAAAGGGGAAGCAGGGAGAGCTGGAGCCCTCATCAAGCCTGCCCGCCCCACTCCTGGCTTTACACCTACCCCCTCTCCCACGGCAGCCAGGCCTCCTGGCTCCCTCCTCTCACACAGTTTCTCCCTCTTGCCGCCTCACTCCCTGGGTCTCCGGATGGCCCCCTCCCCTTCGTCTGACACCAGACTCTCTGGGCAGAGCTGGGGGGGGGGGGGTGTCCTGCTTTCCAGCTCCTCAGATGCTAGGACCCAGGCCCCTGGCAGCCACCCCCTGCCTCCTGCTGTTACCGAGGGTCACGAGTGGGAGAAGCAGGTGCGAGAACATGGCACATTTGAGTCAACTGGAGGCACAAGAGCTGGGCGACGGTCTGCTCCCTGCCACAGCTCTGTCACTGTCTAGGCGGCCGGTGGCCCGTGACTCCTGATGATCTCAGAAGCAGCCCCACCCTCCCTGGACAGAGCCCATCTCTGGGAATCTGAGAGGATCTGGGGCTGGAAGGGGGAAGTAGGGAGCTTGAAGGCCCAGCCCTGTCCCATCTCACATCTCTGGAGGCCCAGGGCGGGGGTAGGAGGCAGATGTCCTAGTTACAGGACACCTGTTGGGTGCGGGAGGGAGGAGCGGAGAACCCTGTGGGCAAAGGCACGAAAGGACAGCCAGGGGCTGGGAGGCCAGCGCTGGTGAGGCAGGGCTGCAGGTGAGAGTGGCCTTTGGGACAGGAGAGGTGGCCCCTCATTGGCTTGACTCACCTGAGACCTCACCTCTGTTTGGGGTGTGGCCACCCTAGTGGCCTGGGCTTTTCTTCTCACACAGCTCTGGTTACTGAAGTTGCGGGCCAGGTCCGGGAAGGGAGCCCTTGGGAATACAATCCCATCCCAACAAAAGGATCACAGATTCCGGCAGGTGGGGCAGGGCACAGGATTCCGGGACGGGGCTGGGCAGGTGGGCAAGGCTGGCAAGCCTTTCTCTGTGTCGGAAGACGTCCTCTCAGGGGTCCTCCCACTTCCTCTGTGTGACCTCGGGAAAGTCACTCAACCTGTCAGCTCATATCGCTACAAGCCCCCTTCACATAAGGCGCCCTAGCCAGTGTGGTGCGGCTGGGTGTCCTCCTGTGCATCGAAAGGTTGCCGGTTCGATTCCCAGTAGGGACATGCAGGAGGCAGCCCATCCATGTTTCTCTCTCTCCCTCCCCCTTTCTAACTAAAAATCAATTTAAAAAAAATCTTTAAAAATAAACGCCACATCAGTGTATAGAGCGCCGGCCTGCAGACTGAAGGGTCCCGGGTTCGATTCCAGTCAAGGGCATGTATCTTGGTTGCGGGCACATCCCCAGTGGGGGGTGTGCAGGAGGCAGCTGATCGATGTTTCTCTCTCATTGGTGTTTCTGATTCCCTATCCCTCTCACTTCCTCTCTGTAAAAATCAATAAAATATATTAAAAAAATAATAAAAAAATAAATAAAAACCACAGATATGGAATTTCAAAAAGAAATTGAGGTGCCCTGACCGGTTTGGCTCAGTGGAGAGAGCGTCGGCCTGCGGACTCAAGGGTCCCAGGTTCGATTCCGGTCAAGGGCATGTACATTGGTTGCGGCACATCCCCAGTAGGGAGTGTGCAGGAGGCAGCTGATCGATGTTTCTCTCTCATCGATGTTTCTAACTCTCTGCCCTCTCCATTCCTCTCTGTAAAACATCAATAAAATATATTTAAAAAAAAAAGAAATTGAGGAGAGTTCAGTGAAGGAACTATTTACAAAGGTGTAGGCAGGGTTAACGGAAACCAGCAAGGGATTGCTACCCTGGGGCTAGCAACCATGGAGAGCCCTGCCTGAAGAGAGAGAGGGAGAAGTTACTGGAACCAAGAAAGAGAGAGCGCTGCCAGGGCCAGCCAGCAGCTGTGCCTGCAGGGGAATGCAGCCTTTGTCAATCTGCACGTGCCCTGCCTGGAATCCAACCCGTGACCTCTGGGTTCACGGGTCAACACTAAACCACTGAGCCACACCGTCCAGGCCCTCACCTCCATGTTTATTCTCCACCCTTCTCTCTGCCGATTTGTTCCCCCAGAGAGTGACCCTTGTGGGCCACAACACGGACTCCCTGGCTTCTGGTAGGCTTCAGACATGGAAGGACCTGGTAGACGATTAGAGGGTAGGAGGAGAATGAGATGGGGGTTTTTAGTTCCCAGTCTCTCCCTGCTTCAATAAGTGGAGCAACAAATCATTGTTTCTCTCTGTCTCTTGCTCTCTCTGAAAGAAAAAAAAAGAAAAGAAAAGAATTATTGTCTTACATCAACAAATGAATGGATTAGAAAACAGTGGTACATCTACACGATGGAATACTACGCTGCTGTAAAAAAGAAGGAACTCTTACCATTTGCAACAGCATGGATGGAACTGGAGAGCATTATGCTAAGTGAAATAAGCCAGTCAATGAAGGAAAAATACCACATGATCTCACTCATTTACGGATAATTAAGACCATTATAAACTGATGAACAAAAATAGATACAGAGGCAGAGCTGCCTCAAACAGACTGTCAAACTACAGCGGGAATTCCGGGGAGGGTTGGTGGGCGGGGGGTGGGGGGGAGTAAGAGATCAACCGAAGGACTTGTATGCATGCATATAAGCATAACCAATGCACATAAGATACTGGGGGATAGGGGAGGCCAGGGGAAGGTCAAGGGGAGAAAAAAAAAAGGAGACATATGTAATACTCTTTGTAATACTTTAAGCAATAAAAAAAAAGAATTATTGTCTTAGAGCAGCAGCTCTCAAATATAGTCTGGGAGCTCCTGGAGGGGTCCCCAAGACCCTTTCGAGGGGTGCCCAAAGCCCGAACTATTTTCATGATTTCAAGTGTGCCATGTAGGTTTTCAAAGGCTACTTGATATATAATATCCCAAAGGGCTGGGTGCAGAAGCGGAGATGAGAAACATCTGCAGGTTTCCATTAACATATAACAGATTCGTTATTTTTAAATAAATGAATAAATATTTTAAGTGTTTCTCATTTTTTTCTTTTTTAAAAAAATTATCTTTATTGTTGAAAGTATTACAAATATCCCCCCTACTTCCCCCGTTGACTCCCTCCATCCCACTCCTGCCCCCTCCCAGGCTTTTTTTTCTTTTCTTAAAAAATGTTTTTATTGGTTTTAGAGAGACAGGATGGGAGAGGGAAAGAGAGGTAGAAACATCAATGAGAAAGAAACACGGTTCCTGCATGCCCATTGAGCCCGAAACCCAGGCATGTGCCCTGATTGAAATCGAACAGGCGACCTTTCAGTTCACGGGAGGACGCTCAACCAACTGAGCCACATTGGCCAGGGCAAATATTTCTCAGTTTTAATTTAAGATGCAGTAAATATTGAAGGATATAACCCACATAAGCAGAAGCTCGATGGATTCCTCCATAATTTTTAAGACTGTAAGGAGGCCCCGAGACTGAAATGTTTGAGAACTAACTGATTGGAACAAGCAGTTCGCAGCGAGGGTCTTCGTGGCATATACGCCTTGCTCTAACCACCCTACTACACACGCTCCCTGTCTTTTCTACCTTTGAGCAATGCCAGTTGGAAGAGCTGCCCAGGTAATTCTGATAGTTCCTCCACCCTAAGACACCTTGTTTAAGAATCACTGCTCTAGCCCTAACCGGTTTGGCTCAGGATAGAGTGTCGGCCTGTGGACTGAAAGGTCCCAGGTTCGATTCCAGTCATGGGCATGTACCTTGGTTGCAGGCACATTCCCAGTGGGAGGTGTGCAGGAGGCAGCTGATCGATGTTTCTAACTCTCTATCCCTCTCCCTTCCTCTCTGTAAAAAATCAATAAAATATATATATGAAAGAATCACTGCTCTAGCCCTGGCTGGTGTTTCTCAGTGGATAGAGTATCAGCCTGCGGACTGAAGGGTCCCAGGTTCAATTACGGCCAAGGGCACAAACTTGGGTTGCAGGCTCGATCCCCAGTAGGGGGTGTGCAGGAGACAGCCAATCAACGACCCTCTTTCATCATTGATTTTTTTTTTTAATTTATTTTATTGATTTTTTACAGGGAGGAAGGGAGAGTGATAGTCAGAAACTTCGATGAGAGAGAAACATCAATCAGCTGCCTCCTGCACACTCCCCACTGGAGATGTGCCCACAACCAAGGCACATGCCCCTGACCGGAACCGAACCTGGGACCCTTCAGTCGGCAGGCCGACATTCTATCCACTGAGCCAAACCAGTCAGGGCATCATTGATGTGTTTTGTTTTTTTTTAATATATTTTATTGATTTCTTACAGAGAGGAAAGGAGACAGATAGAGAGTCAGAAACATCGATGAGAGAGAAACATCGACCAGCCGCCTCCTGCACACTCCCCACTGGGGATGTGCCCGCAACCAAGGCACATGCCTCTGACCGGAATCGAACCTGGGACCCTTCAGTCGGCAGGCCGACACTCTATCCACTGAGCCAAACCAGTCAGGGCATCATTGATGTTTTTATCTCTCTCTCTTTCTCCCTTCCTCTCTGAAATCAATAAAAAATATATATATTAAAAAAAAAAAAGATTCACTGCTCTAAGCTTTCGAACTGAAATGCAGAGAGACAAACGGGAGCAGGAGTCTCTCTCTCCTCCAGGAACTCACAAAGAGGACACTTTGGTGTAATGGAATCTTCCAAAGCAACAAAGACCTTCGCAAGGCTGGTTTTTATAGTGCTGCTCAGTGCCAGGCAATAACACCACAATCAAACCACAGCCAATAACATAATTTTATGGGGCATGCCTCTGGGTATGAGACACAACACCTGGAGACAGTTCTCTGCTGGTGCTGGCTAGTGGAAGGGGAAATACATTCTTTTTCTATTGCTGACCCAACCAAGTATCCTACACTTAGTGGCTTAACACAACACAAGTGTAGCCCTAACTGGTTTGGCTCAGTGGATAGAGCGCCGGCCTGTGGACTGAAAGGTTTGTCTCTCATTGTTGTTTCTAACTCTCAATCCCTCTCCCTTCTTCTCTGGAAAAAAATCAATAAAATATATATTTTTAAAAAAACCAACACAAATGTATTCTCTTACAATTCTGAGGGTGGGAGTCTGACACTTGCCTTCTGGGTAACATATGGGCCCTTAGGGCTGTGTTGCTTCCTGAGGGCTCTAAGGGAGAATTCATTTCCTTGCCTTTCCCAGCGTCCACAGGCTGCTTTCATTCCTGGGCGCATGGCCCCTTTCCTCCTCTTTTTTTTTGGTTTAAATACATTTTATTGATTCTTTACAGAGAGGAGGGGAGAGGGATAGAGAGTCAGAAACATCTATGAGAGAGAAACATCGATCAGCTGCCTCCTGCACACCCTCCACTGGGGATGTGCCCGCAACCCAGGTACATGTCCTTGACCGGAATCGAACCTGGGACCCTGCAGTCCCCAGGCCAACGCTCTATCCATGGAGCCAAACCGGCCAGGCCCTTTCCTCCTCTTCAGATGCCTCACATTGCATCGCTCTGACCCTTTCCTGTCTTCACATCTTTCTCTCTGACCAAAACCGAAAACGGGTTCTCTCCGTGTGGCCACTCCACCTTGGTGTTGCTTCGCAATTGGCCCCCAGGCACGGAGCGCAAGGGGGGACTGAAGAGAGAGGCCGACCCCGCCCCATGGAGGTGGCAGCCTCACACACCAGGGACTTACAGGCAAGGCGGGACTGGGGTGACGGAAAGGAGTGGCTCTCGGTCCCATTTGTTAGGTCGGAGAGAGCCCAGGATCGGATACATGCAGACATGTGATGAGACAATGGACTTCGCCTGGAATTTCTCACAGATCAAGGTGCCAGACACAGATACTGGCTTCTTCTCCCTTAATCCACATACCCCCGCCCATCCCCTGCAGCAGAGAATTCCTCAGCTCATGTCCCCGCCCCTCACCCAACTGCAGTATAAAAAAAGCGCCCCCCTCCCTGTTGGCGTGAATCCACGTGCCCTATCTTTTGGGGTACGTGGGTCTCCCGGGGACGCAGAAATAAACCTTTTCCTTTCCTTTCTTTTCTGATTCACTGGAGTCTCTATTTCTTGCGCCGCCTCCTGAGCCACCTAACCTAACACCATTCACCCAAATCTCAAAAGTTTACACAGAGGCCCTAGCCGGGTTGCTCAGTGGCTAGAGCGTCAGCCTGCGGACAGAAGAGTCCTGAGTTCGATTCCGGTCAAGGGCACAGGCCCGGGTTGCGGGCTGGATCCCCAGTAGGGGCGTGCAGGAGGCAGCCAATCAATGATTCTCATCATTAATGTTTCTATCGCTCCCTTTCCTCCTTTCCTCCTTTCCTCCCTGAAATAAATAAATAAGTAAATACGTAAGTAGGTAAATAAATAAACAAAGAGACCTCTTCCTGGTGGCTCAGGACTCCAGAGCGCTCCACAGCAGAACCTGCCGGGCCTTCTGAGCGCAGGCCCGAAGCCACACAGCACCGTTTCTGCCGCGTTCTATCGCCCAGAGTCAAGGAAGGAAGGGGCTCCAGAGGCCATGAATCCCAGGAGGCGTGCCTGGGTCACTGGGGAACTTCTTTGGAGGTGAGCTAAACAGACTTTCACAGAAAGAGGTTGCCCAATTGCCAATACGCATAGGAAAAGTGGTGCAACATCACTTCAGAAAAGTGGAATTAAAAAAAAATCTTCACCAGGGGATATGTTTACTGATTTTAGACAGAGGAGAAGGGAGAGAGAGAGAGAGAGAGAGAGAGAGAGAGAGAGAGAGAGAGAGACATTGATCGGATGCCTCTCACTGACAAGGGATTGAACCCATAACTTAGGTATGTGCCCTGACCGGGAATCAAACCCACAACCTTTCAATGTACAGGACACTCCAACCCACTGTGCCACACTGGCCAGGATGAGAGAAATGGAAGTTTAAATCACCAAGAAATACCACCACATATGCAGTAGAACGGTTAAATTCAGAAAGCTGACGACACTACATGTTGATGGAAATGCGGAACACCTGAACTTCTCATCCATTGCTGTGGGACAGGGAGGGTGGGTAGAAAATTGTTTGGCAATATTTTTTAAAAATATGTTTTTATTGATTTTTAGAGAGAGAGGAAAGGAGAGGGATAGAGCGATAGAAACATGGATTGGCTGCCTCCTGCACGCCCCCTACTGGGGATGGAGCCCACAACCCAGGTATGTGCCCTGACTGGGAATTGAACCAGTGACTTCTTGGTTTAGGGGTCAATGCTCAAACCACTAAGCCACACTGGCCAAGCAGTGTGTGTGTGTGTGTGTGTGTGTGTGTGTGTGTGTGTGTGTGTTACTGATTCCAGAGAGGAAGGGATAGAGAGACAGAAACATCAATAATGAGAGAATCATTGATTGGCTGCCTCCTGCACGCCCCTGACTGGGGATCGAGCCCACAATCCGGCATGTGCATATGAAAAGTGGTGCAACATCACTCCACCCGAGACCCTTCAGTCTGCAGGCCGAAGCTCTATCCACTGTGCCAAACTGGCTAGGGCTATATTTTTTTAATTCTCACCTGAGCACATGCTTAGAGAGAGGAAGGGAGAGGGAGGAGGGGAAAGAGAGAGAGAAACACGTATGTTTTGATTGGTTGGCTTCCATATACTCCTAAAACCTAGGCATGTGCCTTGATGGCGGATGGAGCCAGCAGCCTTTTGGTGCACGGGATGATGCTCAACCAACGGAGCCACTCTGGCTGGCTGTTCAGCAGTATTAACTAAAGCTAAACTATACCTACATTGTGACCCAACAATTGATAGGGGGACTTATAACCTGATAGATAGAGCACCTGCATTAATCTGAAAAATAATCATATTATTTTAAATCTTAGGACACTTATACTTATGTGAATAGGGGGTTAGGTTTTTCTTAAGTTTCCTTTCCAAGGCCTGTGCGAAGTGATGGAGGAGGTGACTCAGCTGTGACTCCAGCAAGCAGAACCGAGAAGCAGGGTCAGACCGACCCACCAGGAGTCAAAGCATCATCTCCTCCACATCATCTCCTCCACATCATCTCCTCCCCTGAGGACTAGAGGACAACAGCTGAAGTTTGCGGACCCCCAGGGCTGTGTGTAGCTGCACTCCGTTCCCAGCCTCACCCCAGACGCTTCCCCTTTATTACCCTGTCCCCTGCACCTGCTGGAAGGCAGGATTTGAATGCTCATAAGCGCCCTGTCTTCTTGGCTGGCCGGCCTTCTCAATAAACGCCTTATGTGATTCAACCCCGCCTTCGTTAGTGGACACAGCGACAGGCAGCCCGAGCCCGCCGGGGGTCTCCCGGTAACATATTCATACATCTGTGATTAGATGCAAGAGAAATGAGTGCATCCAAACACATGAGCATAGCCATGTCCGTAGCAGCTTTATTCACAAGAGCCAAACCCCCCAAATGACATAAATATCCAGGTAATTTTTAAAAAATATTTTTAATTGATTTTGCAGAGAAGAAGGGAGAGGGATCGAAAGTTAGAAACATGGGTGAGAGAGAAACGCTGATCAGCTGCCTCCTGCATGCTCCCCACTGGGGATAGAGCTTGCAACCAAGGTACATGGCTTTGACTGGAATCGAACCCGGACCCTTCTGTCCACAGGCCGATGCTCTCTCCACTGAGCCAGACTGGTTAGGGCTAGGTAATTTGACAAATAAATGATGGTATTTTCCTACAAAGGAATACTAGACAGCTATGAAAAAGGTGAATTACTGATATGTGCAACATGGATGAATCTCCCAGAAATTATGTTCAATGAACACATGTCAGACTGTATGATTTCCATCATATGAAACATAAGAACAAACAAAACTAATAACCGGTGACAGATCCGGGGTAGTGGTTGCCTTTGGTGGAAGTGCTGTCTGGAAAAGAGCACAGAGGAACTGGCTGAGTGCAGGAAAGCTCTACATCTTGATCGAGGTGGTCACTGCATGACCATGTATGGTCTTTATACATGAACAAAAAGAGACAAAACACATTCTGCAGGTAAGTGGATCCCAGGGTCAGGTAAGGAAAAGCGAAGTGAACCAGCTCCAAAAATGCTTTCCTAGACCACAAACCTTGGCCATCAGATACGCCAGGGCATGCGTGCTATGTAGTTTCTGAAAGCTTAGGCAAAATAATGAAACCCTTTAGCCATTGGAGAAGCAATAGAAGCACGCCGAAACAAAAGTTGTTGATATGACATTCCTGATAAAAAAGATACTTTCTTTCTTACAAATTTGGTAACAGGTTACCTTTTCCTGAATTGGCCTTTTCACGGAAAAGGTGGGTTATCACTGGCCTAGAAAAAAGACATTCCTCAGATAATCTTTTTAACATATTGTTTCTCTTGGTCGAGCTTTTGGAGGTGCGGAAGGGAGGGAGCAGGAGATGGCTCCGCACCACCTGAGCCGGGCGGCACTGCATCTCCTTGTGGAAAGAGGATGCGCAGAAACCGAGTCATTCCGCTCCTAGGCAGACCTGTGGGCAGGTCTGGTGCCAGCCAGGTGCCAGCACAGAGCGAGGCTGCAGACATTTCAGCTTGGACAACTTTTAAAGCACATCTAACCCTGGGTAAGTTTGCCAGGTAAAATGGACAACGTTTGTTAAATCTGGATTTCCAATAAACAACAAATAGATTTTTGGTATAACCATGTACCATGAAATATTTGGGGAGTACTTACACTGACAATTTATTTGTGTTTCTTTGGAATTCGGATTTAATTGGGCATCTGTATTTTCATTTGCTAAATTTACCAACCCTATTCCCTTGGCCATATGTCGTCCTGATGTTACTGTACATTCTCTGGAAGAGCAAGACTTCCTGGAATTTGCTCCAAGTTACGTAGAGTGGGTCTAAAATGCACGCTGCATGTTACCGAACGGAGTGGCCCTCTGAATGGGCCTATTTGAAAGGCCATTGATAAAAGTTGAGGTCCTATTGACAATAACCCCTAGTGGAAGCTAATTCATCGGTATGCTGGAGACCTTCGCACTGGCGCTCCCCCTTGTGGCAGGAAGAATAACAGCTCCTCCTTCCGTTTCACTGTGGCAGACACCCCACCCCCTGCCTCTTACCACCTGGTCTCCAGGGCCCCGCGGGCACAGTCACCACCATCCTTTTCCGCAACACAGGCCCCAAGCCACTGAGGCCTCCTGGAGCCAGAAACTGTCCAGGACGCAGCACTGCGGTCTCAAGTGAGCAGCCCTCCTTCCGGAGAACCTCGGTTCCGTGAGATGCGCTCCGTGCCATGGGGAGGCTGGTTCCTATTCACAGAGGGGAAGACCTGGGCAGGGGTCTGGGAGACAGACTCTGCCTCTTAGCCGCGGGGCTCTCCTACCCACACTGGACAGGGGAGCCGAGCCTGTGCAGCCCTTGGCGGGGAGCGGGGGTTCCAGGAGAGGATGGGGATGAGGGCAGGTGTTTGAGAAGTGATTGGATGCCCTGACCTGTTTGGCTCAGTGGATAGAGCGTCCGCCTGCAGACTGAAGGGTCCCAGGTTCGATTCTGGTCAAGGGCATGTACCTTGGTTTCGGGCACATCTATCCTTCTCCCTTCCTCTCTGTAAAAAATAAATAAAATATATTAAAAAAATTAAAAAAGGAGAAGTGGTTGGAGGCAGTAAGGCCCTCCCTCGGGGCATGGGGGGACCGCGGGTCCTCATACCATAGCAGACGTTAAACAAAAACGTTCTGGACCTAAACCTTTCCTGAGAGAAGGGGCCGATTGAGCCATCTGCCAGCCAGAAAGGGCAGGTCCTGGCACGTGGAGTCCCGGGCAGCAGGCCCAGGTGGAGAAGACAAGCGTGCCCTGCAGTTGACCAGCATTTTTTTCAGGCTTTGAAACGTTTTATTAGAGCAACATTTCAATGAAAGGTGGTTTTTATTTATAGAATTCAATGCCTGTGGGGACTTTCCAACCCACTTGGATACAAGTGAAGATAACCACTAGGCTTGTTTATGTATTTTCTCATTTTCAGTGCGTATACAAAAAAATTATTGGCTTCATATTCATAAAAATCCCAATATTTAAATGCCAGGTAAACCCTCCCTTACGATCAATCCCTTAATTAAATATGAAACAGCTTACAAACACTCAGAATTTAGATTGGCTTCATCTTGAAGTGTAATCCAATAAGACTGAAAATGAAACATTTCAGGTCCTGTACCAAATAGCAGAATACGAGGATCCTTTGACTGATTTACATCAATAAGATAACTTATTCTTTTAAAAATATGTTTTTAGCCCTAACCGGGTTGGCTCAGTGAATAGAGCATCGGCCTGTAGACTCAAGGTCCCAGGTTTGATTCCGGTCAAGGGCATGTACCTTGGTTGCAGACACATCCCCAGTGGGGGGCGGAGGGGGTGCAGGAGGCAGCTGATCGATGTTTCTAACTCTCTATCCCTCTCCCTTCCTCTCTGTAAAAAATCAATAAAATATATTTGAAAAAATAAAAATATGCTTTTAGTGATTTAAGAGAGAGAAAAGAAGACAGAAACATCAAGGAGGAGAGAGAAGCACAGGTTGGCTGCCTCCTGCACAGCCCCACTGGGGACTGAGCCTGCAACCCAGGCATGTGCCCTGATCGGGAATCAAACCGTGACCTCCTGGTTCATGAGTCGATGCTCGATCACTGAGCCACACCAGCCGGGCAGGATAACTTATTTTTGATGTAGTAAAAGAAATGCGTTCATCTGCAATTACCATTCCAAGCTCCCGTCAGCCAACCCTGTCAGGGGCAGGCCACAGATCATCATTCTTTTTTGTAAGTTTCCTGTCGCAATAATTATGGTCACTTCTTCCATTACACTCTATGTACATAAGCCTGTCTTCTGAGCATGACATCATTATTTGCAATGGCTGTTGTTGGCATATCTAAGCTTTCCTGTGGGAAGTGGAAGAAATTCAATCGACAACAGCAAAAACTGCCCGGCTGAGACTCAAACTCCAAACACTTGTGTCCGATGTGCCCTTGTGCCCCGCATAGCAGTGCGGGCAGAAATCGCTGGCTATAGCGACTTTTGTTCCTCAGTGAGCACTTTCATACATCGTTTTGGGGAAGGAAGATGTAAGTTATTTTCACAGCATTTACGGAGACTACAGGTAAGAGGGTGGGAAAAGGCGAAGGCGGTTCTAGGATAGTGCACAGTCCGCAAGCAAGAAATACTTATTAGTCTTGAATGGTTATAGGCGACACGTCATGAAAGTTCCGACAGATTCATCATGTGGTGGTGGCTACAGAAGCCTGGAGCTTGAGTCAGGGCCTCACACACTCAGGAAAGCGGCGGCTTCTGCTCATTGGGCCTCAGCTGTCACTAACTAACGGGCCATGACTCTTGCTTCCTTCTCTCCCTCTTCTGCCCCCTGTAACTCCATTTAGGACGTTGCAGAATTTTTTTTCTTGTCACAGATATTTCTCCTGCAGCTCGTTTAGAATTTTTCTGAATTCTAAACATCTAAATGAGAGTGTGTGAGGAGGGAAGCTGTCGGTAGCTGTGGGTTTCAGCCGATCTTAATGAAAAATAGCTGCATTATTATAAGGATATTGAGGACTCCTCATTGAGTCCCGAGCGCTCCCCACGGGCTAGAGCTACATGTGCTGGACCTCTAGACCTCCACTGTCCACTACAGAGGTAGCTAACCACATGTGGCTACTAAAGTACAGTTAAAATTAAATAGAATTTGAATTCAGTTCCTTAGTCTCACTAACCGCATTTCAAATGCCCAGTTCCACATGTGCTAGTGGCCACCGCACTGGACAGCACAGATATAGACCATTTCCATTGCTGCAGAAGGTCCTGAGGTGGGGTAGCCACTGCTCTAGATTATTTGTCCAGTTTAAGGACAAAACTAAATAAATAACCCTTTCCTATAAATGGTCTTAAATTTCTGATCACTAGCCCTAGCTGGTTTGGTTCAGTGGATAGATCAGTGATGGCGAACCTTTTGAGCTCGGCGTGTCAGCATTTTGAAAAACCCTAACTTAACTCTGGTGCCGTGCCACATACAGAAATTTTTTGATCTTTGCAACCATAGTAAAACAAAGACATATTTTTTGATATTTACTTTATATATTTAAATGCCATTTAACAAAGAAAAATCAACCAAAAAAAAATGAGTGTCATAGGTTTGCCATCACTGGGATAGAGCGTTGGCCTGCGAGTGGATAGAGGGTTGGCCTGTGGACTGAAGGGTCCCGGGTTCAATTCTGGTCAAGGGCACATGCCCAGGTTGCAGGCTTGATCCCCAGTAGGGGGCGTGCAGGAGGCAGCTGATCATTGATGTTTCTCTCTCCCTTTTCCTTCCTCTCTCTCTCTAAATAATAATAATAATAATAATAATAATAATAATAAATGAAATAAAAAGTTTAAAAAAGAAAAAGGCTGAATGTACTTGCCAGGCACGGGCACTCACCAGTGCAGAGGAGAGTCACCGGGAGGGATGCTGAGAGGGAGAAGTCAAGAGAGCACTAGGGGGTTTCCATGGTAATATGCTAATTAATAGTTAAAAACTAGCACTTTGCATAGAATGGAATGAATCCATGGGCCTGACCCAATTGGTTAAGACAAGTCCATTGCTTATTCGTCAGGAAGGAGTTAGGTCTGGCACCCAGGAGCCGCTCAAAGTCCACACCTGTTTATTAGCTTCAGCCGGTTAGGACTAGTTGTGCTGAAATACGATATTCAGTGTTGATATCTCTTAGGCAAGTGTTGCTTTACGGGGAAATCTCCCTTTCAAGAGATACGCCCGGGTATGTGTCTTGCTTTTTTCAATAAACTATTTGTGATTATGGGTGTGAGAGAGACCAAACCAAAAGCGAGAGGGAACGGTTGTGAAGCCATTTCTCTCCTTTCTTGCTAACTGCGCCCGATTTTCTTCAGCCGTTGGGTGGGCAGCAACATGCTGATGGGCGAAGGTGCCCTGACCTGCCCAGGGGGTGTGGTGATGGGGCTGAGCCTCTTGGGTTAACACTGCTTCTCTTCGGCAGCAATTGGTCAAATTCTGACCCAGGGAGAGTCTGCTGGGGCTTCTAAGAAAGACATTTCCCCAATATTAAAAAGAAAAACCTCTTCAAGGAGACAGGCTCCTTTTCACACACCGCAGGCGGGACTGTGCTTCCGGCCCCTGGTGGTGAGGACGAGCCATCGGACCAGCTCCGGCCAAGAGCCCGCACAGCCAGCAGGCCGCCGCTTTCCTCCGAGCTGCCTCGCGCAGCTTTCCCCGGACTAGGGCCCGGCCGCGCTCAGCCTGGCCGAGAGGAGGTGCTGCAGAGCCACCCGCAGGCAGCCCTCGGGGGACATGACGCCAAGCACGGAGTGAACCCGCGTGCTAAGCTGCTGAGATTCTGCGGTTGTTTATAACCACAGCATCGCAATCTCGCTCAGCAGCTCTCAGAGCGAGGCCTGGGGACCTCTGCGGGTTCCCAAGCCACTTAGAGGATCTGCACTATGAAGACTATTTTCATCATAATATTAAGAGGTCATTTGCCTTTTTCATTCTCTGGTTTTCCAGAGACTACATAGCATGTGATGATGTTATTGCTCCGACGGCTAATGAAATGTGTGCTTGTGTGTTTCATTTATTTATTTTTATTTTTAAAATTATTTTATTTTTAAAAATTTTTATTTTTTAAAATTTCTTTATTTTTTAAAAAATATTTTTATTGATTTTAGAGAGGAAGCGAGAGGAAGAGATAGAAACATCAATGTTGGGAGAGAATCATTGATTGGCTGCCTCCTGCACGCCCCCTGCTGGGGACTGAGCCTGCAACCCAGGCATGTGCCCTGACTGGGGAATCGAACCCTGACCTTCTGTTTCATAGGTCAAAGCTCAACTACTGAGCCACACTGCCCCGGCTGTGCTTATGTGCTTTAAAAAAAATTACTAGTTTTAATTGTAATATGATCACTATAAATAGATGTAACTTACCTAAATGAAAGCTTTTTTCTTCTTCCTTCTTTTCCTTCCTTTCATACATATATATGTTTTCCCCAAATATTTGTTTTATGATTGTACGTTGTCCTTCCTTATCTGTGGGGATACATTCCAAGACCTCCAGTGGGTGCCTGAAACCACAAGTAGTATCGAATCCTGTATATATTATGTGTTTTCCTATACATACTGGTACATATTTGTGATAAAGCTTAAATTATAAGTCAGCACAGTAAGAGATGAACAACAACAATAATGAAATAGAACACTTATAACAATACTAGAGGCCCAGTGCACGAATTCATGCACAGGTGGGATCTGGCCAGCCTGGCCCCAGTCAGGGCAGATGAGGGCTGGGTCTGTCAGGAGGAGGAGATGGCAGGAGGTTGGCCAGCTGACCCCTCCTGATTGGGGCAGATCAGGGCCCCTGACCAGGTCCAGGCCAGATGGGGGAAGGGGCTGTGGGCGATTGGCCAGCCTGAATTGGGGTTGGGGGGCCACTTGGGGGCATGGCAGGCCATGGGGAGGGGCTGTGGGTGGTGGGCTGGCCAGCCTCATCCCCATATGGGATGGGTGGGGGGGTGCCGATCAGGGGCCAGCGGCCTGGGGGTTGGCCGGCTGGCCCTGCCCGATTGTGGTCGGGGGGCGGATCTGGGGTGGGGCTGGGCGGGGGGAGGGGCTGCAGGAGATTGGCTGACCAGCCTTGCCTCCTATTTGGGTGAGGGGGGCGATCAGGGTGGTGGTTGCCCATCAGGGTGTGGCCATGGGGTTAGGAGCTGCAGGAGGTTGGCAGCCCAACCCCACCCCAGGGGGTGGGGGAGTTGGGATCAAGAGCAGGCCGGCTAGGGGGAGGGGCTGCAGGAGGTTGGCCACCAGTTCCACCCCGATCAGTTCGCTGGCCATGTTGGGCATCATAGCGACTGGTTGTTAGGTCATTAGGCCATTACAGTAGCTGCCTTTTTATATATATAGATACTGTGACAAAGGTCATGTGAATGAGGTGTCTTTGATAACAGACAGCTATCAGCTGACTAAAGGGTGAGGAGTGCATATAGCTCGGGTAGGCTAGACAGAGGGTGATTCACCTCCTGCACGGGACAGAGCCGGTTGGCTGGAGATGGCGTGAGATTTCATCATGCTGCTCAGAACCGCACACAACTTAAAACTTGTGAATTGGCCTGGCTGGTGTGGCTCCGTGGTTGAGCACTGACCTAGGAACTAGGAGGTCAAGGTTCGATTCCCTGTCAGGGCACATTGATTGGCTGCCTTCTGCATGCCCCTCACTGGGGATCGAGGCGGCAACCCAAGCATGTGCCTTGACTGGAATCAAACCCAGGACCCTTCAGTCTGCAGGCCAGTGCTCTATCCATTGAGCCAAACTAGGGCTGGGTTCATTTTTCTTCGCATAATCCAAGGAATCATAAATCATGCCAAAGCATGTTGTCTTGAAGCCACCTCAAAAAGGGTTCTGAATTCAAGCACAAAGATGACATCTGGTGTGATCATACATTTGGGTTAGTTTTTTCCGAATTTCTCTTAGGTACCATTGCCCCCCCCCCCCACCCCCCCGGATAAAGGCTGCCGGTGACCATTTGTTTCCACTGAAACAGTCTGCTGGTAATGAACTTCCTGGTCCAGATAGTTACCGTGTCGTCAATGGTGGAAGCCGATCGACAAGCAGCCGGGGAGAAAAAGCCAAAGCAAAACTTTCTTCAGTTATTTCATATGAAGCTTTCACTGGAGACGGGGGTTGCAGGTCAGAAGAGAGTGGCAAGAAATATTCAAAGTGATGAATAGCAAGGACCTACAAGCAAGATTGCTCTACCCAGCCAGCAAAGCTCTCATTTTTTAAAATATATATACCAAGTGTCCTCGGGTTATGTCGGACTCTTCGTGGTTACGTTGCCATCTCCCATTTATTTATATATAAAAAAAGTTCCACCATTTCGACATATGTACATATGTGCTGTTTTTTTATTATTTATTTACCATAAGTAAAGGTCAGAAATTGTTATCTTTCTTTTTTTTATTGCTTAAAATATTACAAAGAGTACATTTCTCTCCTTTTTTCCCCCTTGACCTTCCCGCATCCTCCCCTACCCCCCAGTGTCTTGTGTCCATTGATTATGCTTATATGCATGTAGACAAGTCCTTTGGTTGATCTCTTACCCTCCCCCCGCAACCCTCTGCAGCCTTCCTGCTGTAGTTTGTCAGTCTGTTTGATGCTGCTCTGCCTCTGTATCTATTTTTGCTCATCAGTTTATAATGGTCTTTATTATCCATAAATAAGTGAGATCATGTGGTATTTTTCCTTCATTGACTGGCTTATTTCACTTAGCATAATGCTCTCCAGTTCCATCCATGCTGTTGCAAATGGTAAGAATTCCTTCTTTTTTTTTTTTTTAAATATATTTTATTGATTTTTTACAGAGAGGAAGGGAGAGAGATAGAGAGTCAGAAACATCGATGAGAGAGAAACATTGACCAGCCGCCTCCTGCACATCCCCCACTGGGGATGTGCCCGCAACCCAGGTACATGCCCTTGACCGGAATCGAACCTGGGACCTTTCAGTCCGCAGGCCGACGCTCTATCCACTGAGCCAAACCGGTTTCAGCAAGAATTCCTTCTTTTTTACAGCAGCATAGTATTCCACTGTGTAGATGTACCACAGTTTTCTAATCCATTCATCCGTTGATGGGCTCTTAGGTTGTTTCCAAATCTTAGCTATGGTGAATTGTGCTGTTGTGAACATAGGGCTGCATATATCCTTTCTGATTGGTGTTTCTGGTTTCTTGGGATATATTCCTAGAAGTGGATCACTGGGTCAAATGTGATTTCCATTTTTAACTTTTTGAGGAAACTCCATACTGTCTTCCATAGTGGCTGCACCAGTCTGCATTCCTACCAGCAGTGCATGAGTGTTCCTTTTTCTCCACCTCCTCTCCAGCACTTATCATTTGTGGATTTGTTGATGGTAGCTAGTCTGACAGGTGTGAGATGGTACCTCATTGTTGTTTTGATTTGCATCTCTCCGATGATTAGTGACGGAGCATGTTTTCATATGTCTCTTGGCTTTCTGAATGTCCGCTTTTGAAAAGTGTCTATTTAGGTCCTTTGCCCATTTTTTCATTGGATTGTTTATCTTCCTTTTGTTAAGTTGTATGAGTCCCCTATAAATGTTGGAGATTAAGCCCTTATCGGTGATAACATTGGCAGATATGTTCTCCCATGCAGTGGGCTTTCTTGTTGTTTTGTTGATGGTTTCTTTTGCTGTGCAGAAGCTTTTTATTTTGATGTAGTCCCATTTGTTTATTTTCTCTTTAGTTTCCAATGCCCTAGGACAGTGACGGTGAACCTATGACACGTGTGTCAGAGGTGACACGTGAACTCATTTTTTTGGTTGATTTTTCTTTGTTAAATGGCATTTAAATATATAAAATAAATATCAAAAATATGTCTTTGTTTTACTATGACAAATATCAAAAAATTTTACTATGCAAATATCAAAAAATTTCTATATGTGACACGGCACCAGAGTTAAGTTAGGGTTTTTCAAAATGTTGACACGCCGAGCTCAAAAGGTTCGCTGTCACTGCTCTAGGAGATGTATCGGTGAAGAAATTGCTTCGGCATATGTCTGAGATTTTATTGCCTTTGGATTCCTCTAGTATTTTTATGGTTTCCCATCTTACATTTAAGTCCTTTATCCATTTTGAGTTTATTTTTGTGTCTGGTGTAAGTTGGTGGTCTAGTTTCATTTTTTTGCATGTATCTGTCCAATTTTCCCAGCACCATTTATTAAATTTTTTTTTACTGTTTCACTTCATTACTGCTGTGTATGTGCTCCATGTGAGTGATGTAGGTGCTTACATAGGTAGGCTCCGACTGAGGGCGAAATCGCGTTACGTCGAGCCGTAGGAACGGATCTCTGACGTAACCCGAGGACCTACTGTATTTTTATTGATTTCAGAGAGGAAGGGAGAGGGAGGGGGAGATAGAAATATCCATGATGAGAGAGAATCATGTATCGGCCACCTCTTGCACTCCCCTTACAGGGGATCATGCCCGCAGCCCGGGCATGTGCTCTGACTGGGAATCGAGCCAGTGACTTCTTGGTTCATAGGTCGATGCTCAACCACTAATCCATGCTGGCCGGGCAAAGCTCTCATTTTGAATGGACGGTCAGATAAAGAGCTTCACAGACAAGAAAAAGCTAAAGGAGTTCATAACCACCAACCAGTATTACACGAAATGCTGAAGCGTATTCTTGAAGAAGAAGAAAATATGAGCAATAAAATGGCAACAGCCCTGGCTGGTTTGGCTCAGTGGATAGAGCGTCAGCCTGCGGACTGAAGGGTCCTGGGTTTGATTCTGGCCAAGGGCACCAAAACAAACAAACAAACAAACAAACAAACCCCCCCCCAAATGACAACAAATACATATCTATCAATAATTGAATCTAAAAATGAAAATAAACGAACAAAAAATCTAATGAACAAAATAAACTTGTGAATAAAATAGAATCAGAGGCATGGAGCCCAGCCAGCATGCTCAGTGGTTGAGCGTTGACCTATGAACCAGAAGGTCATGGTTTGATACCCGGTCAGGGCACAGGCCAGGGTTGGGGGCTCGATCCCTCGGGGGAAATGCAGGAGGCAGCCAATCAATGATTCTCTCTCATTATTGATGTATCTCTCTCTCTCTCTCTCCCTTCCTCTCTGAAAAAAAAAAAAAGGAAAATATATCAGAGGCATGGAAGCATAGAACATACAGATGAATCTCAGGGGGAAGGAGGGAGGGAGGTGGGAAGGGATTAACCAAAGCTCTTACCTGTGGATACAGACAGTAGGGTGTAAAGGCCTAGAGCCGGGTGGGAACTGGGTGGAGGAAGGCAAAGGGGGTGGGGGGGAAGGGAGGGACATCAGTAATAATCTCAACAATAAAGATTTTTTAAAATAAAAATAAATTAAAAATAAACTGCACACACACAAAAAAGCTAGAAAAATTCCAGGACAAGCGGAGTGGGAAACAGGCAGAGTGCTGAAGAGCAGTTTGCAGCCACCTGGTAACGCCCATCTTCCCAAACCAAGGACACTCCAGAGTAAGTGCTTTGCACTTCTCCCAGCCAGAGGGTAAACAGCTTCAACCTCGGACAGCAGAAACCCGATTAGTGCCACTTGCCAGCCACACCCAAGGACAGACAAATTAAAAACAAACACAAAACACTGCTTAGAAACAGAGAAGTCCACCATGGAAGTTAGAAGAGACACCCTTATAGATGTGTGCATCTGTCTGTCTGTCTATGGATTCTTAGTGTGTGCAGCTTGGCTAGGCTCATCATGCTGACCAACCAGGTTTTGAAGACTTAGTATGAAAAAATAGTATAAAATATCTCACTGATTTTTCCTTTTTAAAATGATGCTCTTAAATTTAAAAGTGCACAAGTGAATCTTGCTACTCTGGATAGCTCGAGACATCACTTAAAATGTTTTTAGAAGTGTAGTTTTCATTTTAGTTGCCACAGAGGAAAAGCCAGAGCTTTTCTCAGTAGTGTTACCTGTCAAAATATGCAAATAAATCAAAAATATATATATATGTGGCAAGTTAGGGCTCAAATCTCCTTTGCATAAACGAGTCAAGCAAAAACAAAAACAAGTTTCTTCAGATTCTTTTGCAGATCTGTCAGGAAGCCCCTGTACTGATCCTCTCCCCTCCCCCTCCCCCTCCCCCTCGCCCTCCCTCACCCCTCCCCTTCCTCTCCCCTCTCCTCTGTGTTTAGAGCTGTACCCTAAAGCCCCGGGCCCTTGGGAAAGGCAATGCCGTGAAAATGCTTCGACGGCTTTTTGGGGGGGCGGGGGGTGGGTGTGTGCTCTTTGGTGCCTTGACGACCCTGTGTGCCATTCCACCTGTTGGCCCTGCTTCCGGGGGGGGCTTCCTGCCATTCTTGTTCAGACCCAGTCCGTGCCCCGTGTGTCCCTTTCCGGCTGCTCCAAGCAGGTGTTCTCTCTGCACAGCCCAGTTACCTGCCCAGTTTACTTTCCTAATTCTGTTTACCGTGGCAACCTCTCATAGAGACACAAAACCCGAGTGCCCGCCCGCCCAGGGGCACTTCCTGTCCTGGGCACTGACGGGGAAGTAAGAGAGCAATAGTGCTTGCATGCAGCTGTGCACTTTGAAGGAAGCACGAAAGAGAAAGGAACATTGATTCGTGGCGACTGTGGTTTAAAAAAGGGGCTCCATGGAAAGTCACCTCGCAGGGTGATCTGATCATAAACGCCTGCCTGCGTCATGCCCCAGACAGACAACTTTTTAGTAAAAGATGTACCTTTGCCTTAAGCAAGCCCTGTCCGTGTGTCTGTGCCTCTATCAGCGGTTCTCAACCTGTGGGTCGTGATCTCTTTGGGGGTAGACCGACCCTTTCACAGGGGTAGCCTAAGACCATCGGAAAACACATATTTTTGTGATTAATCACTATGCCTTAATTATGTTCAATTTGTAAAAATGAAATTGGGGGTCACCACAACATGAGGAACTGCATTAAAGGGTCACGGCATTAGGAAGGTTGAGAACCGCTGGCTATGTTAATACACCTTAGAAAAAAGCCGTGACCACCCTCGAGAGAGCACATAACCCTGTTAACTATCCTGTAAGCCAATCCTGGCCTTGCTTTCTCCCACCTCCACGCAGTCTTACTTACATTCCCTCCTTAATTTCAAGCATGAAAGAAACTGCAAAACTCCATTTTTTCAGAACATTTGGGATCTTGCTCCCTGGCATATGTCATCAGTTTGATTCAAATAAACTCATAAAAATTCTCGACAGGTTTGGACGTTTCTTATGTTGACAGAGTCAAGCTTGGATGCCTCCCAGACCGTCATACACACCAGGCCAAGGGGCCAACAACACAGAACTTTCTAGTGGAAATTCCAGCGCCGTTGCCTCATGCCACAGAATTGTAGACGTAAGAAACTTGCACCCCTGTGGAGACTTACAAGAATTTATTTGAGTCAAACTGATGACACTGCCAGGAGGCAAGATCTCAAAATGCTCCATGAGCAACAGCCCACTTTTGTCAAGAAGATGCTTTGGGGGCAGCAACTGTTTGTGGAGAGTTCAGATGTTCTGGCCAGCACAGCAGCCCAAGCCTTCTGAATTTCAGGACCAGCTCTCGTGAAGGTCGTAATATCTGTTGAACAGATTCTTAGTATCATTAAAGGGATCTACAAAATAAATCCGACTAAGTCACAGAGTCAAGCAGGTTTTCTCATAGCCCAGCCCAACAAAGATGATCGAGAGAGAGGCCTGGCACTCAGGAGGGTCCTGGCTGGGCACACATCAGGGGGCTGTAGGCAGGATGTAGATGAGATTGTCTAGAGCCTGTTTTTAAACTGGAATCCTTGCTAGGGGTCAGAGGATCACAGATTTGGAGAGGAAACCATTAAAACCTTTTCCATGCTTTAAAAAAAAGGATTTTTATTCATTTCAGAGAGGGAGAGGGAGTGATAGATAGATACATCAATGATGAGAGATAATCATTGATTGGCTGCCTCCTGCATGTCTCCTACTGGGGACCTGAGCCTGCAACCCTGGCATGTGCCCTTGACCGGAATCGAACCCAGGACTCGTCAGTCTGCAGGCTGATGCTCGATCCACTGATTCACACCAGCCAGGGCTGGGCTGGATCTTTCTTATCTTTCTCTCCAGGAATGCCTCAGGCTTGGTACAATTTACACAGTGCTCAAGTGATGTTTGTGGAAGCATAGGGCTAAGAGCAGGAACTCTGAGCCACGCTGCCTGGGTTGGGAACCTGGCTTTGCCACTTTGTGTGCAGAAAGCCCAGGGCACAGCTTTTTATTGACATTTCTGTGCCAATTTGCTCATCTGTAAAGTGTAATCCTCACATCAACCTTTTATTGTGAGGAATAAGATTAAACAAGTTATACTCAAAGCACTCAGAAGAGTGCCTGACACTTGGTAAGATTTATCAAAGTGTTACCCTATTATAAATTATATATTTAATAGTAGGGGCCCACTGCACAAATTCGTGCACCTTCAAAAGAACTGTGGGCTGCGAGGCTGCAGTGGGTACAGGGGCAGGTCTTGGCCCATCCTCTGCCCCACTGCTGGCCCCTCCTGCCAAGGCTCCCTGTCCTGGGTCTGCCGGCAGCCCCTCTCCTGCTGCCACAGTGCCATCCTCACTCTCACCCACTGACGGCCCGGGGCTGGCGCCACCAGTGAGTGAGCAGAGGTGGTGCCGTTAGTGGGTGTGAGCGGTAGCTGCTGCCCCAATCACCCCCCAGGATCAGGGGGAGATGGAAAATCCCTCAGGGGCGATTGGGGCTGGCAGCCACCGCTCACACCCGCTGACGGTGCCAAACGATTGGGACCAGCGCCAGGCACCGGCAGCGGGTGCAAGCGGCGGCTCCAGCACCAGCTGTGGGTGCAAGTGGGGCCAGACCGGCAGTGGGTGCGAGCAGTGACCCCGGCACTGGGAGTAGGTGCAAGCGGTGGCTGTTGGTTGTGATTGCCCCTCAGGAGCAGGGGGAGGTGGAGAAGCCCTGAGGGATGATTGAGGCCAGCAGCCGCAGCCGCTCGCACCCTCTGATGATGGTGCTGAGTGATCAGGGCTGGCACCAGGCACTGGCAGTGGGTGCAAATGGGGCTGGCGCCAGCAGCAGGCGTGAGTGCCAGGCGAGGCTGCAGCTGGGGGGAGCAAAGAATTTTCAGTAACCATGAGGCTTGCCCCGATGACAGCAACCAGCGCCCTGCCTTGGTCTAGCGCCCCAACTTGCTTGCTCCACCATCCCGCCACAGCCAACACGCACCATGTTACGCGCTGTGCTGCTTGCTACCAACGCCTGCCATGTTCCGCACGCACCCCCTGGTGGTCAGTGCATGTCTTAGCGACCGTTTGTTCGGCTGTTCGGTCTATTTGCATATTAGCCTTTTATTATATAGGATATAAATATTTCATTATTAAATGTTAGCTTTGTTATTAAATTGCCTCATTTATTTTGTACACTAGTGCATCCTCAGGTTCCAGAACAGTGCCTGGAACACTGTAGATACTTAATAAATATTTGTAGAATGAATGAATGAGTGGTGGACTTCCTTTTCCCTTACTCCAGAGTCACCCTGCCCTCCCAGTGTGGGTGGGTGACAGGGTGTTCAAAAGCCATCAGGGCCTCAATCAGGGGGTTAGTAGAAGTTTGTGGGCAGGCCTAGGGAATACCTCTCAATTTTTCTCCAGGAATACGTGTCTAACCTAAACCTAGCTGGTTTAGCTCAGTGGATAGAGCATCAGCCTGTGGGCTAAAAGGTTCCAGGTTTGCTTCCAGTCAAGGGCACATGCCAGGGTTGTGGAATCAATCCCTAGTAGGGGGCACGCAGGAGGCAGCCAATCAATGATTTTCTCTCATCATTGATGTTTCTATCTCTCTCTCCCTCTCCCTTCCTCTCTGAAATCAATAAAAAAAAATATATTTTTTAAAAAAGGTAAGTTGGGAAGGAAAATCTGCATGTGTACCAGGAACAATTTCCCTTGTCTTGTTTTATTTGATACATTCAAGTTTCCTTCTCTAGGCTAGGCTGATTAGAGTGCAAGTTGCAAGTTAATTTGAATTTCACTTTTTGTTCTCGGTCTCACAGGTAGTCAACAGGCTTCAGAACACTGCAAGTATCCCAGGAATCAACAAAAGGAGTGTTCCTCAGCCACATAGACCTGGATTCCATGAGGCCCTCGGAGACTTAGCTGCACTTGGACTCTGAGTCTCACTTTTCTTACCTATAAAATGGAGATACTCTTACTTTCTTCACAAGATTGTGATGGAAAATAATTGTGCATTTGAAACCACTTAAGCCCTATACAAGTGTCAGTTATTGTGGATCTTCCCATGGGTTCCTTGGTAGGGCTTCAGGGAAGGACACAGAGACCCCTACTCTAAGCTCTGTGCAAGGGTCCCAAGGCTACTCGGGGGAAAAGCTGTGGCGGTTTGGGTGGGCGATCAGAGCTGGACCAGACTAGGATCCAGGGGTCGTGGCTAAATCCTATGCTTTCTTGCAGGTCAGAAAATTATGATCAGCCTGGCCGGTGTGGACCCATGAACCAGGAGGTCACGGTTGGATTCCAGTCTGGCACATGCCCAGGTTGTGGGTTAGATCCCCTTTGGGGGGGGGGGTGGTGCAGGAGGCAGCCCATCCACGATTCCCTCTCCTCATTGATGTTTCTCTCTATCCCTCTCCCTTCTTCTCTCTGTAAAAATCAATAAAAATATTTTTAGCCCTAGCTGGTTTGGCTCAGTGGGTAGAACGTTGGGTCCCAGGTTTGATTCCGGGCAAGGGCACATGCCTGGGTTGCAGGTTTGATCCCTGGTAGGGGACATGCAGGAGGCAGCCGATCAATGATTCTCTCTCATCATTGATATTTCTCTCTCTCTCCCCCCTCTCCCTTCCTCTCTGAAATCAATAAAGATATATTACAAAAAATAAAAATATTTTTAAAAAGCCACCACCTACAAATCCTGGTAAGGACTAAAGAAACGCAACCCCTAAAGACGGTGAAGTGGCCCGGCCAGTGTGTCCCAATGGTTGAGCGTCAATCAGCCTGGCCGGTGTGGACCTATGAACCAGGAGGTCGCCGTTAGATTCCTGGTCGGGGCACAAGCCCGGGCAGCGGGCTCGATCCCCAGTGTGGGGCGTGCAGGAGGCAGCCGACCAACGATTCTCTCTCATCTCATCATTGATGTTTCTATCTCCCTCTCCCTTCCTCTCTGAAATCAATTAAAAAAACACCTATATATACATATATAAGACGGTGAAGTGAAAACCGAGAGGCAGAGGGAGGGTCGGAGTGTGCTGTCAGGGGAGCAAGGGGCGCAGGAGCTGGGCTTCCTGAGTGAAAGTGGGGCCCAGCGAACCGCGCCAGCCGAAGGAATTTCGGTTCCGCCCCGACTCTCAGTCGGCGGAAGCCCTGGCCCCTCGCCCCGCCCCCAGGGAATTAGACTCTACCATTATGCCTCTCAGGGGTGAAGGTAATCGTGGGCTACCCTCCAGAGCGAATCGGAGTTCTTTGTTAGAAAAAACATGATTATATATATTATTTGAAGACTCGTATGTTCTTAGTTAATGTGCTTCCCTTCTGCCTGCTCGGCCCTCCATGCTTTCTGAAGGGCGCGAGGAGTCCGGCCACACCCCCTTGGCTTTCCGCACTTGGTACGGTCCCCCGCGGTACGTGGGCGGGCGGCGTACATAAACCTCGACGCAGGCGGCGGGGCGCTCAGTCCTCGCGGCGTCGGCGCTCGGTGGTGTGGGAGTCTGGTGGCGTGTCGGCCTGACTGCGCGTGCGCCGACATGGCCTCAAACGGTATGTAGGAGCGCGAGGCGGCGGCGGCGCGCCGACCCGGGCGCCTTCCCTCCTAGCGGGGCTTTTGTCTCTCGGTGGGACCGGGGCGGTGATCGCGTGTAGGGTCTGGTACCTCTGTGGCGGGAAGCAGCATCGATGGGTGGAGGGGGAAGCCGAGGTCGCCATCTTGTTTCTCTGCTCCGATGCCTGGCGCGGGGCGGGCGGTCTCCCATTCGCAGTCCTGTTCCCTGAGGTGAGGGCCGGGAAGTACGAGTCTTGGTGAGGTGAAATGTGAGGTACGGATGGAAACGCTCGGCTCCTGGCGCCCCTGTCCCCCGCTTCCCGGCCCTGCGCGCGGGCCGCTTTGTCGCAGTGCTGCATCCGGGCACTCGGTGCGCGCACGCGCCCTGCCGGCCCCTCCCCCCCATTTCGAGGCGCGAAGCCCCCTCCCGCCTCTTTTTGGCCCTTTTTGTCGCGAGACCCTCTCTTGGCTAAAGACTGCGCGGTGCCCGTCCCGCATGGACCTCGGTCCCCCACCCTCCACGGGTCCCTCGGGAAGGGGCGGGACCACCCCGTTCCCTCTTGGGTTGCCACGCGGCGCGGGGCCGAAGCTCGGGCTCCGGGGCCGCGTGCCGGCTTAGCGGTTGGCGGGTGGCGGTGGTTCCTGAGGGTCGTCCTTCGGCCTTGGGACCGGGCCTGAGCGTGTTCCCGCCCAGATTTCCTCTCTGAGGTGGGGACGCCGAGGAGCGGCCGCCCCAGGCCACACCCTCTCCCGGTCCCTTTGCCCTCTTCCTGCGGGGGCAGCCTGCACTGTGCGGAGGAGCGGGGCTGATCCGGCTGGGCGCCCTCGCGGTGGCGTTTTAAACGCTTTCGCTACTTTTGGTTCTCGAGTCCCCCCTCAGCTCCGGGAAGGGGAGGGGGGTGAGAGAGCGGGCCCGGTGGAGTTGTCTCCCGAGGTGAGCCCTTGGGTGATGGTCTCTGTCCTGTGGGGTCAGGTCTCCTGGTCCCTGGCTTTGCACGAACAGTCCACTCCCCAGTCTTCAGGTTGTGCAAAGGGTGGTGGCCCCTTTGGGGACGTGCTGGTTCTTTAGTTTCGTTCTTTGGTTGAGAGCGGCCGCATCCGACCACGGCTGCCTCCTGCTTGCAGCTGTAATTGAAACCCTGCCTCTCGCATCGCCCAGACCTCAGCTTGACTCCTGGTGACACCTCTCTCCTGGGGTGGGCGTGAGAAGGAGGTGGGTGTAGGTTTGTGCGGCTCAGCTCTTGGTATTTCCATCCAGAAAGGTCTCTGTAGAAATTTGCTTTTTCTTTATTGGGTTCTGCTTTCTTAGGGATGGCTGCAAGTGAGGTAATTGTGTTTTTCTTTTGCAGACTATACCCAGCAAGCAACCCAAAGGTGAGTGTCATTTCTGGGCTTCCCAAGTCTGCAGAGGGTGGGAGCTGCTATGTTTTCCTGATTGCTGGTTTTTCCCCCTTTTCCCCTCTCCAGCTATGGGGCCTACCCCACCCAGCCTGGGCAGGGCTATTCCCAGCAGAGCAGCCAGCCCTATGGACAGCAGAGTTACGGTGGCTACAGCCAGTCTGGGGACACCTCAGGCTATGGCCAGAGCACCTATGGTTCCTACGGACAGACCCAGAACAGTGAGTCCTCTTCCTGCTCCTTCTGAATGTTGCTTTTCTTAACCCCGAGCAGTGCTGAAATGTTGAAACTGTCCCATGTTTCTTTTCCCTTATCTAACCCTTAAAACTCTTTGGAGTCTGAGTCCTTTTAAACAAAAATGCTCATCGGTTTGTAATTGTTTCCTTTTATTTTATTTTTTTACTTTATGTTTGTGCTGCGCTTTTCCCTATTTCCCCTCAGCATGAAAGTGAAATGTGTGGGGGGCGGGGGGGGGCGGGGAAGTATTCACTAAAGGGGAGAAAGTTAGGCTTTTAATCCTTATAGGGAGAAAATGATTTACCTGCAGATGTTTGAAATTAGACTATTAAATGTCACATGCTACAGTGAGAGGTGAAATTTTCCCTGAAGTATATAAATAATATGGGTTGTCCTACTTGTAGTGCAAACCCATGATCAGGTTGAAATGATGTGAGTAGGGATATCGGGCTGTGGTTAGTGGTGGTCCTGGAGACTGGCTTTGGGATTGGAACTCTGAAGTTGGTAGAAGTTGGAACATTAGCCTTAGAGTAGAGGAGAAGGGTACCTTTTTTTTTACTATGATTTGCACAATTTCTAAGCAGCTTCTAAGAGGCTGACTTTTAAAATATGGTAGCATTAGGTAATATGTAAGGTTTTTTCCTATCATTCTTTGCCTTATCTTTTTCCTCTTAGCTTTTGTGACTTCCTTTCTCTTTTCCTTGTAGCAGGCTATGGCACCCAGTCAGCTCCCCAGGGTTATGGCTCAACTGGTGGCTATGGTGGTGGCCAGAGTTCTCAGTCATCTTATGGGCAGCAGTCCTACCCTGGCTATGGCCAGCAGCCCGCTCCTAGCAGCACGTCGGGAAGGTAAGGGGTTGTGGAGAGGGGTGAATTGAGGAATGATGTGACCCCCAATAGGAGCAATTATGAGGAGTAATGGGGAGTGTCTTTGTTGGATTTAGAGAATGGGGATGTACCAAAAGTGAAAGGAAGTAATGGACATGTTGGCATATAATTCTGTCTTTTTCCTTTTCCTTAGTTACGGTAGCAGTTCTCAGAGCAGCAACTATGGGCAGCCCCCGAGTGGGGGCTATGGTCAGCAGTCTGGCTATGGACAGCAGCCTAGCTATGGACAGCAGCAAAGTTCCTATAATCCTCCTCAGGGCTATGGACAGCAGAACCAGTACAACAGTAGCAGTGGAGGTGGAGGGGGTGGAGGAGGTGAGTGAGAAGGTGTCTTCAGTTTTGTCTCATATCTGTTTTCTATAAAGGTTGATATTCTGCCTGGCCCTTGCCCTAAAAGCGTTCTTAAAAGTCTTGATTTCTTATTCCCTGGCTGTCTTTTTTTTTTAAATATGTTTTTATTGATTTCAGAGGAAGAGGGAGAGAGAGAAACATCAATGAGAGAATCATTGATTGGCTGCTTCCTCACACCCCCAACTGGGGATTGATCCCGCAACCTGGACATGTGCCCTAACCGGGAATCGAACTGTGACCTCCTGGTTCATAGGTTGACACTCAGTCACTGAGCTACACTGGCCGGGCTGTCTTTATTTCTAGTCACTATTCCCTAGTTGGTTGAACTGTTTTATGTCATTTCACAGTGTGTTTTTTTATCCTCTGAAGGTATCTTTTCTTCCTGACAGGTAGCTATGGCCAAGATCAGTCCTCCATGAGTGGTGGCAGCAGCGGTTATGGCAATCAGGACCAAAGTGGTGGTGGTGGCGGTGGCTACGGGGGAGGCCAGCAGGACCGTGGGGGACGAGGCCGGGGCGGTGGCGGTGGTTACAACCGCAGCAGTGGTGGCTATGAACCCAGAGGTCGTGGAGGCGGCCGTGGAGGCAGAGGCGGCATGGGGTAGGTGTCTTGTGAGCCAGGGAGTAACATCACTGGCGGGGGATGTGGTGGGTTGCATGAATTCAGTACCTTAGAGCATGGTTAGTCTTATTACAGGGATTTGTCATGGCTTTGATGGGGGCATAGACTTGATTCCTCCATCACATTTTATTTTTGTGAGAGCTTGGGAGCCTGAACCCACACCTCTGAGTATTGACACATTTCCAAAGGAAAAGGAAAAATACGTGGGTGTGTGTGGATTGGAGTCATTGATATCCTAGGCAGGAAACATGGAGGTAAAGGCTTCTTTCTCTGCAAGGGAAACCGATGATCCCACTCCTAGTAATAGGGAAACTTGTTACTTGTGTTCCCATGTGTCCTTTAAGGGAGTTGTTAACGGTGAATCTGACTTCAGCTTCCAGGATTTGACTACTCTTCCCATATTCTGTAGTCATTTGAATCCATGAGCTTTATTGGCAGTGATTTGACTGACAGTGATGATTTTGTTTCTGACTTGCTTTGTGGGGTTATTGAAGTGTGCAGGCCATTTGAACAAAACACACTGGACAGTTGTATCCTACATATTTGCTCCACTGTCCCCTCCCCCTGGTTACCTGTCCAACTGGACCTTCCCTTCCCGCTATAGTTGATTTGAAGTGAAACCTTCGATTTGATGTTAAAGCATGCGTCAAATCTGTTGGTAAATAGAAGGACCAGACTCTTGTCTCCCTTGAAAAGGGGAGGAATGTCATCAGTGTTACTCCTTTTTTTCTTCTTTTTTTGGGGGAAAAAGGTTTTTAAAGTGAAAATTTATATATGGTAAGTATTCAGAGGGTGGGTGGGGGCAATCTCAAAAACTGTACAGAAATGAGGAAAACTCTATTGTGTGCGTGTGTTTAATGCAAAACTTTAAAAAGAAAAAACAACTGTTATGTGACTGTTAACTTGCTCTGCATTTTATGTGCCACAGGTATGAAAGGTGACAATGCAAAATACTCCGCTCTTCTCGCAGTGTAGAAGGGGTGACCCCGGTGGTTGGGGGAAATAAAAACGGCTCAGTAGTTAGGATAGGGTTTAGTTAGCTAAGTTTGTCTCGCTTTAAGGGGAAAAATTGCCTTTGGTTTTGACTTTTTATGGAATGGGGTTGGGTCTGCTTGCTGCTTTCAAAGCAAAAACCACAAAAATGTGTTCAGGGCTACCCCAGCCTGGTGTGAAATGTCTTCTGGGTAAATTGGGGGTAGGGTTTTTAAACCAACTACTGGGTTGTCAACCACTTGCTTACAACAAGAGGAAAAAACATCTGCTACGTCGGAAGACCAACCAAGGAAAATGGGTCATTTTTTTTCCAGAGGAAATAGTTATAACCTTTTAAAGCAAAATTCTTAAAAAACTGTGTCTAAGAAATTTGCACACGTGTGTGTGACATGATCAAAGGTCAGACAAGGGGTGGTCAGGAAGGGACATGTATTTTAGTAGCCACTTGTATCTTTTTCCCAAAACACATACCCTTGTTTGGGGAATATTAAAACAAACACAAAAAAACGCCCGTTTGTAGCCGTTGGAAGCTTCATGTCCTTTCTTCTAACTTGTCTTCTCCAGCGGAAGTGATCGTGGTGGCTTCAATAAATTTGGTGGTAAGTGAACAGAGTTTCCAAAATTCCCAACTCTCCCAGCAATGCTTTGTCTGATTGTTCATTTGCCAGATGTCTTAGCGTGTTTTAAGTGTCAAAGGTTTTGAAGTGTCCAGAACCACCTCCAGAAAGGGGTGGGGTAGAATGCCACCTGCTGCCAGATGTGTGCTAACGAGGCAGGCAGGGGTAAGACTCAGCAGTCGACTTGCACCAAATTGGTTTGACTCAGGTCAATAGGTGTTTAATGAGTGTTGCCACACCTGGTACTTAGTGACCATGGCATTATGAAAAACTGGAGAGTGTGCTGGAACACAACAAACTTGGCTCTAGGGTCCTTTTTGATCAGTGTGTTTAGGGTGTATGTATGTATGGATGCATATGTGTGTGTATGTGTAAAAGTGTAACAACCTCTAAGTGTTTTAATTCTGGGAGAGGGATGTGAAATACTGCCCTGAGAATGGTGAAGTTGGTATGTGCAGTATTTATATAATAAATACTGAATGGTGTCAGTTCAGTTCTACATATATGTATTTAAACAACTCTGATGGGCAAATAGAAACCAGCTGTGGAAAGGAAGGTGTGGACCACAAGAAAGGTTGGGAGCATGTGTGGCTCATGGGAAATAACCAGGTCTTAAACAGCACAAACTGAATTCTTGAAAAATGGCAAATTTGAGAAGTCTGCCAGTAAGCTGGAACTTTTCTGGTTTGGTTCACAAAAGGTTTCTTGATTTGTCTCACCATTTAAAACCAAAGGCCCGGGTTCATGATTTTGGTGTCATTGAATGTGGGTACAGTGTGTATATATGGTGAATTCAGAGAAACTTTGGTCAAAGATGGTCTCTGGAAAAAAATAGGCTGCATAATGGAAATAAAGCTATTATATATGTTTTTAATTTTTTAAATTTTCATACGTGGTTTTGGGGAAACAACATGGTTTTAAGAATGGTTTCTAAAGAAAAAATTAAAAATTGTTCCACAAGGATTGTGTCTTTGGTGTTAAAAAGTATGGAGAAACTGGATGGATGCATATCACATTGCTGGTGGTGAGCCCATTTCTCTCTGGGGTGAGAGAATAGGGCCAAGTTATGAGTTGGTTTGTTAACTTAAAATGAGTTTCCCTTTTGGCCCCCCACCTCCCCCCAATCTGTGCTGAGGACATTTCCCAGCCTGAGCTGGGGGAGGCAGCATTTTCTGAAGTGCGGAGTTGTCCCTGGAGGGACTCAAGTTACATACAGATCTTAAGGGGCCTGTGTCTTCTTCCCCAGCCATGCCTTGGATTTTCTCTGGGGTTTGGAGTGAGACTGTGAGCACTTAACTGATATTTTGCAAGATTTTGGATTTGTTTTTAAGTTTTTTCTTCGTCAGTCTTTACCTGTTGACTAACGGCTCCCCTTTCCTTGTTTTTTCTTTCCCCCCCATGTTACTTAAGGCCCTCGGGACCAAGGATCTCGTCATGACTCCGGTGAGTCCACAGGTGGCTAAAATGGCATCGGGACCTCTTCTGGATGTTATTTGAGAGAGAGCAGGGGTAGAGAAGGAAAACGGAGGGGAAGGGAGGGACGTTAGGTGTAGCTATAGTGATTTATAAATAAACGTATCAGAAATAACATACAGTTTACTCCCCCAGCAATTTAGTAGGCCTGGGAGGAGCCCAATAACTAGTCTTGCATTTCTAACTAGTCTTAAGAGTGCTGATACATCTGTATGGTCCATGCACCTGAACTGCTGGTTTAAAGTTTAGGTTTTTAAGACGAGAATCATGACCAAATTAGTGAACACAAAAGACTCATATAGGGAAGCATTTAGTGTATCTTTGTTTTGATGATGCTTGCACTGGATTTTAGTGTAAAATGGGTTTTTTACCTTGGGGTCTTCAATTAGAGTTTTACAAACATTGGTGCACTTAATTGTGTGATCTTGGGCAGTTAACTCGAGCCCTGGTTTCTATAATGGTTATTAGCATATTTGAAAGGATAGTTGTAGAACTAATTTTAAATTTGTGAAATGGGTACCATATAGGCACTCAATAAAAAATAGAGATGTGTAATTTTTTTTTGTCTGATGTAAACCAAATTGTATTGGTTGTTTAAGAATTTTTTCCTTTGAAATATCAGGTATTAGGTGACTCAGTTTACCGTTGCTTGTTTTCTAATTCATGTTTTCTTCTGCATTACACAAACAGAACAGGATAATTCAGACAACAACACTATCTTCGTACAAGGCCTGGGCGAGAATGTTACAATCGAGTCTGTGGCTGATTATTTCAAGCAGATTGGTATTATTAAGGTACTTGTGGATCAGGGTGGTGCTTTCTATCTGTTTCAGACTTTTGGATTTCACATATTAGTAAAAATAAATGTCTTAATGGTTATAAATTTAATTTGATGAGGAAGGAGCATTTGCTGTTGATATTTTATAAAAGGAATAACACAAAGACAATTGATAAAAAGGACTATTCTAGACTTTTGAATTTGTAAGCTACAAATTTATCTTTTTAACTAGAGGCCCTGTGTACAAGTTCATGTACCAGTGGGGTCCCTCAGCCTGCCTGTGGGATTGGGCCGAAACCAGCTCTCCAACATCCCCCGAGGGGTCCCAGGTTGCGAGGGAGCACAGGCAGCACAGGCCAGACCGAGGGACCCCACCAGTGCACAATTGGGGATGGGGAGAGACACAGGTTGGCCAGCTGGGGAAGGACTGAGGGAGGGCTCCAGTGTGTGTCCAACAGGTCTCCCTCAGTCCGATCAGCTGAACCCCAGCAGCAAGCTAACCTTGTTGGGGCGTCTGCCCCCTGGTGGTAAGTGCACGTCATAGCAAGCAGTTGAGCAGCCTTAACATATCTTTAGCATATTATGCTTTGATTGGATGAATGGAAGACTGGACACTTGGCATATTAAGTTTTTATTATATTGGATATGATTTGAGAGACAATGGGAGCCATTGATTTTCACTCAAGTTACATGTGAGATGGAAACTAACTGGGAAGAGAGGAGCTGAAGTATGGTTACAATGAACCTCAGGTTCTAGAGGAAGTTAGAAGGTTGGTAGAACTATTATGTCCTGTAAGCCTGATGTTATCTCATGTTGCCTTTTTCAGACAAATAAGAAAACAGGACAGCCCATGATTAATCTGTACACAGACAGGGAAACGGGCAAGCTGAAGGGAGAGGCAACAGTATCATTTGATGACCCACCTTCTGCTAAAGCAGCGATTGACTGGTTTGACGGTATGTATGAGGGGGCTGGTGTCAGGGGGAGATCGGGCAAGCAAGCCTTGGGAAACGGACTACGTTTTGAGTCTTTGAACATTTGCTCTATCTGCGACTGCAAGTAGTCTTTATTTTTGCTTATATCTCTTCAGATTATAAGCCTTTTCGGGAAGGCAGAGTCTTACCTTGTTCATTGTATCTAGTGTTCTTTTCCAAGCATGTCAAGTGAGGTATCCGGCCCACTGGCCGTGAGTTTGACATGCTTGTTTTAGACTCGTCTTAATAAAAAGTCCTGTCCCCCCTTTTTTTGGAATATGTTTTTATTGATTTTACGGACAGGACGGGAGAGTGATAGGGAGAGAAAATCATTGATCGGCTGCTTTCTGCACACCCTGTATTGGGGATCAAGCCCGCAACCCGGCATGTGCACTGCCCGGGAAATCGAACCGTGACCTGGTTTGTTGGTTCGAAGCTCAACCACTTAGCCACACCGGTCAGGCAAAAGCCTCCTTTTTATACCTTCTTTATTTCTTTAGGTAAAGAATTCTCTGGGAATCCTATTAAGGTTTCATTTGCTACTCGGCGTGCAGATTTCAATCGAGGTGGTGGCAATGGTCGTGGAGGCCGAGGGCGAGGAGGTGAGTTATTTCCTGATGTTAGTGTAAAGAGGAGATGGGAAGAGGGGAGAGCATCGTGAGGGCTTGCATAGAAAAGGTTAGATTAACTAAACATGGAAGGGGGCCAGACCCATATTTGGATCTACACTAGGACCCATGGGCCGTGGAGGCTATGGAGGTGGTGGCAGTGGTGGTGGTGGCCGAGGAGGATTTCCAAGTGGAGGTGGTGGCGGTGGAGGACAGCAGCGAGCTGGGGACTGGAAGTGTCCTAATCCGTGAGTGAAACTTTTTTCTGTCTTACATGTGTGCCCTTTGATGTTATGGTAGAGTTGTGTGTTTTCTAAACTAGTAAAGTCAGGGCTGCAGTGATAGGGACAGACGGCCAAGAGCTTATCTCCTAGGTAAGGTAACTGTAGTGGGAAAGGTATTGGACTGGGTTCACTAATTTGCAGTTTTTGTTCCTGTGTCTGAGAAGCAAGCCTTTTACCTTTTTTGAGGCCTCAGGGTTCAATTTTCTTTCTGTAAAGGCACTGGAATCTGAGTCTATTTCTAATTCTATGTCTTGCCCTACTCTCCATCCCTACAAATTAATTGTTCCTTTTCCTCAGTACATGTGAGAACATGAACTTCTCTTGGAGGAATGAATGTAACCAGTGTAAGGCCCCTAAACCAGATGGCCCAGGAGGGGGACCAGGAGGCTCTCATATGGGTAAGGAAAAGGCAGAGCTGGTAACAAGAATTTGGAACCAAAAAGCCCTTAATTTTTTGGGGGGTGGGGGTGGGCTAGAAGGGAAAAAAGGGAGGCATATGTAATACTTTTGACAATGAAAATTTAATTTTTTAAAAAGCCCTTAATTTTAAGCAGGGAAGTTAGGGGGGATTTTGGGATATGATATATCATATTTCTTTTGTCCTAGGGGGTAGCTATGGAGATGATCGTCGTGGAGGCAGAGGAGGCTATGATCGGGGCGGCTACCGAGGCCGAGGCGGGGACCGTGGGGGCTTCCGAGGGGGCCGGGGTGGTGGGGACAGAGGTGGCTTTGGCCCTGGCAAGATGGACTCCAGGTAAGACTAAATTGAAATAAAACTAATTGAACAGGTCATGGGATTGAAAGGGTTTTTTTTAAAAAAAAAATATTTTTATTGATTTCAGAGCAGAAGGGAGAGAGAGATAGAAACATCATTGATCGGCTGTCTCCTACACACCCCCAACTGGGGATTGAGCCTGCAACCCAGGCATGTGCCCTTGACCAGAATCAAACCTGGGACCCTTCAGTCCGCAGGCATATGCTCTAGCCACTGAGCCAAACCAGCTAGAGCGGGATTGCAAGGTTTTGTTGAAAAAGTTGTTCCATTTTAAGGGTGAGGTTGTTAAACAGATTGTAACCATAGTAGGGAAGGAAGGAGGGGATGAAAATTATCTCTGGAAACTAATCTGTATACTCGATACTTGGAGAGATGAGACATTTCTTGGGCTAGGATTTTGGGGATGGGATGAGAGGTTGGTAACTCAGACCTTAATGGATACTCTTTCTTGCAGGGGTGACCACAGACAGGATCGCAGGGAGAGGCCATATTAGCCTGCCTCCTGAAGTTCTGGAACAGCTTTTCTTCTATACCCAAGTGTGACCCTTGTTGTTTTGTAACTTTCCAACTCCTGACCCACCCATGGGTTTTTTGTGTCGGACTATGTAATTGTAACCATATATCTGGTTCCCATTAAAAACCATTTTAGTTAAATTTTCTTCCTCTACCCTCTCTTCTGAGGATTGATGTCCAGGTCAGGAATGTGGGGTGTTTCCCTCTTTCAGATAATCCTGCCCAGTAGGAACTGGAATAAAGTGTTTGATACTTGGTCCTGGGGAGAAAACGTTAAGTGGTCTCCTTAAAAGTAGAGATTAAACTCATCACAAAGTCAGGTGTCTGAATGGGACAAATGAACACGTGATGTCATGAGTGTTGCCCCAAACATGCCCAACTCTGAACAACTTTTAGCACATTTATTTACATGCTGGTCTTAGTGAATTTACTATTTATAGCAGCCTTGCCCTCTTTAAAGACTCTTGGCTCTTTTTATACTTTTTTAAGTGTGGGGCTCAAATCAGAATTGCTTTTAGGGGCAGTATTCAAATATGACCATGACTAGAGGCCCGGTGCACAAAAATTTGTGCACTCCGGGAGGAGGAGGTGTCCCTCAGCCTGGCCTGTGCCTTCTCGTAGTCTGGGACCCCTGGGGGATGACCACCTGTTGGCTTAGGTCTGCTTCCCAGGGGGGATTAGGCCTAAGCTGGCAGTCAGACATCCCTCTGGCAGCCCGGGAGCCCTTGGGGGATGTCCACATGCCAGCGGGGAGCAGGCCTAAGCTGCAGTCGGACATCCTTAGCGCTGCTGAGGAGGCGGGAGAGGCTCCCACCACCACCACTGTACTGGCAGCCATCAGCCTGGCTTGTGGCTGAGCAGAGCTCCCCCTGTGGGAGTGCACTGACCACCAGGGGGCAGCTCCTGCATTGAGCGTCTGCCCCCTTGTGGTCAGAGTGTCATAGTGACCAGTCATTTAGATGGGAGGTAGTGCAGTCAGGTCTTGCACAAAGGAGAGTGAACACCTACTCACTACAGGGGTTCTGTGGCCTCACTATAGACAGAAAAAGTATGGGTCATGTGACTGAGAATCAGAGTGATAGAGCCAGCATTGAGCCCTAGTGTTCTGACTTCATTTTCAATCTGAAACCATTTTTCCAAAGGGATCAAACTCATGCTTATTTGCTTAGACCTTTTTTTTTTTAATGTGAGAGAACTAAATTTGAGGGGAGAGGTTTGTGAAAGGTTCAGAGTGGGCCGGGGTCATGCACATTTATGACATGAGGTCATAATGTATCAAAGGAACTTTTATTTCAGGCACCTGGGTGCAGGTGGGCTGAGTCCAAAAAAGGAATCAGCAGTGACTGAAGGGGGAGGCAGGGTTTTATTACTCTAGAGGCCCAGTGCACAAATTCATGCACAGGTGGGGTCCTTCAGCCTGGCCAGTGATCAGGCAATTGGCCATCTCGTGGGTGTGGGGGAGACCTTGGAAGGTTGGCTGTGGGAACACACTGACCAGGGGGCAGCTCCTGCATTGACTATCTGCCCCCTGGTGGTCAGTTTGCATCATAGTGACCAGTCCTTTGATCACTTAGGCTTTTATATATTAGTATAGAGATACATATAGATAGATGCTGGCTGCAAACAGTTCTGCTGAGGTAAGGGTCTGGTCCATCCTTGGTTCCTCCCAGCACCAGATGTCCAGTGGTTATCTAGGCTATGCTGAGCTCAAGGCTGCAAGCTTTCTGCAAGATAACTGCTAAGCACAATAAGTTTCTCTGCCCTGTTTTATTCTCATTTTGAGAATGAAAGGAGATGGTAAGAAGGGGAAGTGTTAGCTGGGAAAGGAAGTTTAGAGGCATTACCTTGTATTTCAAGGTGCACCCCTAGTTTTCCTAAAGATGGGGCTTGGATAAAGGGAGGCAGTGGTCTTCCTGGATCTCACAGTCCTTGTACCCAGATGGCTGAGGTCATTGCTATTATAAGATTTTAGGCTTGTATGAGGTGGTGGTGGTGGTGGAGATGGGGAAAGGGTGGAGCCAATGAATTTGAAATCTTAGAACAATGCCCCTCAAACTTGAATGCCTTTCCTGACCCTCCCCTCTTCCCCGCCCCCCCCCCCCCTTCTCAAATTGAGTTGAGAAAACTTGGCTGTACCTGCCAATCAGTTGTTGAGCATGCATTTCAGTTACATAGAACTGGAAATTAGAGCCAGCGGCAAAAAGTGCCTGGGAGCCCTGGTGGTAAAGTGCTTTCCTCTGTTGCGATTGTCAAGTATGCTGTATACTGTAGGTGTTTTCTAAAGAGCTGATTGGTTCATCCTGAGGTCTCCCCTGACCAGACAAGCTCTGGCTTTACCCTCCCTACTGGGCGGGGTGCTCAAAAACCAAGAGTAGGCTGAGTGGCTGAGCTTCCAGGCAGTGATCTGAATTTTGGCCTTGGTACATGTGAGAAATTAAGAGCCAAGATTATAGCAGTTCTCTCCTTGGTGTGGCCAGGCTGTTTGATTTCTCAAATGATTGGTTTGAATGGCCTGATCTGGATCTCAGAAGTTTCTGCCTCACCTAGTAGGGTTCTGGGGTTGTGGTTTCTTGGTCCCTGCTCCTAGGGGTAAAGGTTGAAGATCCTTGTGAAAACCTGTATACTGACTGGGATTGTTGGTATTACGTTCTTAATGTCCTTTAATGGGCTTCAGTGATATCGGCTAGCCTTTTCAGGGGTGGGCAAACTTTTTGACTCGAGGGCCACAATGGGTTCTTAAACTGGACCAGAGGGTCGGAACAAAAGCATGGATGGAGTGTTTGTGTGAACTAATACATGTTAACACTGCTGCTGGTGAAGGAGCGGAGGGGAGAGCAAGAGGACCCTCCGCTCTTTCGGCTCTGCGGGCCGGATAGAACAGCTGAACGGGCCGGATCCGGCCCGCGGGCAGTAGTTTGCCCACAGCTGCCTTAGATAAAAGGTAATCTGATTAGTGGGTAGATCCATTTTGGGGACCTTTCTAGGATAATGGATATAGACAAAAATAGCAGAAGATGTTGGTTCTGAGGAGCTGGTTCTGCTTCAAGCTCATTTAAAATCATATATATTTATATTTTATTGATTTTCCACAGAAAGGAAGGGAGAGGGAGAGAGAGTTAGAAACATCGATGAGAGAGAAACATAGATCAGCTGCCTCCTGCACACCTCCCACTGGGGAGGTGCCTATAACCAAGGTACATGCCCTTACCAGAATTGAACCTGGTACCCTTCAGTCCGCAGGCCGACGCTCTATCCACTGAGCCAAACTGGTTAGGGCAAGCTCATTATTATTGAAAAAAACTTAAAGCACTAGGTGCCTAGCTTTTCTTTTTATTATTTTAACTCTTTATTGAGTTTCCTGGCTTTTTTGAATTAGGATTGGGATTGGAACAAGCTAAGTAAGAAAGGAGGGTAGGTTGTGGATGGGGAGAGGTATACTATAGGTCTGCTTGTCTCCTTTGATTTAGTTCAGTCTTTTTAGCTTTTTATCCTATCACATGCTGGGCCTGGCCAGTTTTTGTGTTTTTTTAAATACTGATTTCAGAGAAGGAGGGAAAGAAACATCAGTGAGAGAAAATAATTAAATCATTGATAGGTTGCCTTGTGCATGCCCCCGACTGGGGATTGAGCCTCTGTTGATGCTCAGCTAGTGAGCCATGCCGGCTGGGACCGGCCAGGTTTTATTGACTTCAGTATAGGGCCGAGGTTAAGTCATTGGTGGGTAGACTAACCAGGAGTTAAGGTCTAGGGTCCAGCCCTATGAGACTCCACTTCTTCATCCAGGTATGTTTGTTCCCACTTGGTCTGTCTCTTAATGATCCACCATGGGCTGTGATCTCACTTCCTATACTACTGTGCATGGGAACGAGAGGCTAAATTCGATGGGGATTCATCTGCAACCATTCCTCCCCAGTCTTTACAGAAATTAGACCCTCTTTACTACTTTTGGGCCCTCAGTATGTAGAAAACCTTTAATTTTTAACTTTTTTTTTTTGGAAATAGTTTTAGTTTCCACAAAAATTATTGTTCTTGGTGTTGGCATATAAGGACTGAGGAACTGACAAGTGGGTCCTGCCAGCAGATGTGGCTTTAGGTAAAGCTTGTAGAAATTGTCAGACTGTCAATACTATGGTTTTAGAGGGGCTTTTGGAGACCATTGGATCTGAAATTCCTATTGTTTGCCCGGTTGGCATGCTTAGTGGTTGAGCGTTGACCTATGAACCAGGGCATGTAGCTTCTCTTTTTAAGACTAACAGTTATACAAGGAATTGTTAGCTATGGCCCCATCTATTGGGAATCATAAGGTTTCTGTGAAGTTTTTAAAAATATATACTGCCCTAACCGGTTTGGCTCAGTGGATAGAGAGTCGGCCTGCGGACTCAAGGGTCCCAGTTCGATTCTGGTCAAGGGCATGTACCTTGGTTGCGGGCACATACCCAGTAGGGAGTGTGCAGGAGGCAGCTGATCGATGTTTCTCTTTCATCGATGTTTCTGACTCTATCCATCTCCCTTCCTCTCTGTTAAAAAATATATATTAAAAAATATATACTGTTAGACACTAGGGGTACACAGTAGCTGTCATTCATCGATTACTTTTTATATGCAAGACACTTGCACAGAGGTTGGGAAGATTTTCTTTTTTAAGCCTTCACACGATATGTTTATTTTTTTTTAAAAAAAGCATGGAAGGGGTGTGGGGAGGGAGAGAACCATTGATATGAGAAACATTCATCAGCTGCTGCCAGTACTCTCTACGCCCCAACCAGGGATCCAACCTGCAACTTAGGTATGTGCCCTGACCGGGAATTGAACCCACCACCTTTTTGGTATATGGGATGACACTCTAACCAAATACCAACCAACTGAGCCACCTGGTTAGGCTAGAAAGTTGTCTTTTTATGGGGCTCAGTCTCATTATAGTCCTGGGTGAAAATATACCATGACAATATGGTTTGCATTACACAGAGACTGTAGGAAGTGTCCTGGGGCCCAGAGGAAGGCATTCAATGTGCACACTAGGACAGGTAGATTACGGTGTTCAGAAGTAAGGGACCAGCATGTGCTAGAGCACAGGGTGTGAACAAATAGGGATGCTGGGACCATGGGGTAGGTAGAGAGGAAAATAGGAGAGGTTGAGTAGGTTCTTACAGGCTGGGCTGGAATGAGAGTTTAGGGATCCTAATATTAGACTTGAAGTCCATTTCCATGATCAATTTTGATCACCCAGGTCCTTGAAAGCAGGTAAGACATTAGGCATAAACCAGATGGGACCAGTGAAGTTGAAAAGCAAGGTAATTACAAGACTGACTAATATCTAGGCTTTATGGAACATGGTAAGATTTCTGGTTAGACTGCTGCTGTTGCCACATGTCAAGATACTAGGAGTACTGGTTAATGATGTGGATTTTTTTCAATAGATGGAGTTCCACATATGTTGATATATATGCGATTTGATATGTATGCTATTTTGTGACAACAAGCTTCAAAACTTCGTATGTCAAATTTGCTGAAGGTGTTAACATCATAGATATTTTTACACTTAAAGTGTCAAATTTTGTGCCAAAAAACATTTTCGGGAAGTTTTAATTCATTGTTTTGAAGAAAAGTGCTGCTGAATACTTTGGGAAGCTTATGGTGAACATACTCCATCTCAAGATACTTGTGAACGATAGTTTAAATTCTTTAAAAGTGATGATTTCGATGTGAAAGACAAAGACATCCAGGTCAACCAAAAAAGTTTGAAGACCAAAAATTACCAGCATTATTGGATGAAGATGCATGTCAAACTCAAAAACAACTTGCAGAAAGATTAAATGTTGTTCAGCAAACAATTTCTGATCATTTACAAGCAATGGGTAAGATTTTTAAAGGGAGGAAAATGGTGCCACATCAACTGAACAAAAGACAAATGGAAAACTGAAAAGTCATCAGTAAAATGTTGCTTTAACGGCACAAAAGTAAGTCTTTTTTGCATCGACTTGTGACTGGCGATGAAAAGTGGATTTATTTTGAGAATCCCAAATGCACAAAATCATGGGTTGATCCAGGTCAACCATCAACATCGGCTGCAAGGCCAAATCGCTTCAGAAAGAAGACAATGCTCTGTGTTTGGTGGGATCAGGAAGGTGTGGTGTATTATGAGCTTCTAAAACCAGGTGAAACCATTAATATTGATCGCTACTGACAACAAATAATCAATTTAAACAACGCTTTGATCATGAAATGACCAGAATGGGCCAGAAGACACAGCAAAGTAATTTTGCTTCATGATGAGGCACCATCACACACTTCAAAACCAATTAAAGACACGTTAAAAGATCTTGCCTGGGAAGTATTAACCCACCCGCTGTATTCACCAGACCTTGCTCCTTCATTCAGATTACCACTTGTTCTGATCGATGGCACACGCACTTTCTGAGCAGCACTTCAAAACGTACGAAGAAGTGGAAAATTGGGTCTTTGAATGGTTTGCTTCAAAACAAGAAAAGTTCTATTGGTACGGTATCCACAAATTACCTGAAAGATGGGGAAATGTGTAGCTAGTGATGGACATTACTTTGAATAAAGCACTTTTGATGTTTCTCTTGAAATTATCGTGTTTTCTTTTTTAAAAAAATATATTTTATTGATTTTTTACAGAGAGGAAGGGAGAGGGATAGAGAGTTAGAAACATTGATGAGAGAGAAATATTGATCAGCTGCCTCCTGCACACTCCCCACTGGGGATGTGCCCGCAACCAAGATACATGCCCTTGACCGGAATCGAACCCGGGACCCTTGAGTCCGCAGGCCAATGCTCTATCCACTGAGCCAAACCGGTTAGGGCTATCGTGTTTTCTTTGATTACAAAATCCACTATTATTAACTGGTACACCTAATACAGGGTTGGTAAAAGGAAGACAGATTCACTTTTGGAAATGGTAAGTTCCTTGCAGAACATGTGATTGAACATATCTTGGATTGAATAAGGCTCAAGAAGACTTGGTAGAAGAGGGTTAAGGATGGATCAGCATTTTATGGGTAACTGGCCAAAGAAAGGACTAGGGCATGGGGTTCTGAGGTGTGGGGGCTGATTCCTACCTTTGGGAAGCTTACATTTTCTCCTGGAGTCCCAAGTAGCATTAGCTATCCCACTTGACAGGGAGCACATTTTCCCGTCTTGGTAGACTCCTCCTATAGCTAACCGCCTGTTTTCTCCTATTGCTCTGGTGACCCAGGTCAGAATAGGGAAATGTTGCACAGACTCAGAGTGAGATCCTACATACACCCCAGAAGGAGTGTGTGTGGGGAATTAACACTGCATTTGCGTCATCTAGGTGAGGGTATTAAAATGAAATCTCGTAGCTTTGTTCATTGTGGGTTAGCATATCATTTTGAGTGGCACAGAACCAATCGCCTTATACCCTCATACCTGGATCCCTGTTTGATTAACTACCAAGGCTCCTCCTTAGGGCCTCCTGTTTTGCACACTGGTTACCCCAGCACTTCACTGCTCTACAACTAGAAAGAATTTTGGTGCAAAGTGTATGCAGGTTGTCCTAGGATCCTGGTTTCCTAACAGGCTCTGGAAAGGCTCATTAAGTGCTTTTTCTGGAGAAAGACAGTTGGCCCTTGAACAACATGAGTTTGAACTGTGCAGGTCCAGTTAGTAAGTGGAGTTTTTTCAGATGACCTGCACAGTTCAGATGCAAGTTGTACAAGGGTGGACTCCACAGTTTGGAAGATACTCCATATCTGTATGTGGAAGGCTGACTTTTTTGTTTTTTTACCTTTTTATTGCATTTATTGGGTGACATCTATCTATGCGAAAGGCTAATATGCTAATTGTCCCTCTGCCCATCTGACCTGTCGCTATGATGCACACTGACCACCAGGGGGCAGACGCTCAATGCAGGAGCTGCCGAGCTGCACTGACTTGGCAGCAGTGGTTCTCAGGTGATGCACCCTAAAATGAGAGAGGAGGGAATCCGATTCCTCAAGGGGCCACATGATTCCACCTTCAGCTGTGGGTTTGTTGCTAAGGCATTGTCGGCCCCGAATCTGGTTTACTGCACACTTGTGTTTGCATTCCACACCCTGTACACCCTGTACTATGACAGACACTTTGTAGAGTGCCCTCTCGCACTCCAGGACCCCTTGGGGGATGTCAGAGAGCTGGTTTTGGCCTGATCCCTGGAGGCCAGGCCAAGGGACCCCCACCTGCTGGAGGGACCCCCACTCACTAGGCAGACGCCGGGGAGGGACTGTAGGAGGTTGGCTCCAGGGTGTGTCCAGCCAGTCTCGCCCAGTTCCGCCCTGCTGGCCACCTTCTAATTAATTTCCTTTCCATGTGCATGAATCCGTGCACTGGTCACTAGTTGGGTAATAAAATTATATAGGCTTCGGTGTAGTTTGGTGATGTATCATCTGTATATTGTATTGTGTGTTTACCAGCCCAAGTCAAATCTCTTTCCATCACCATTCATTCCCCTGGACCCTCTTCTACCCCCTCCCCCCTTTCCCCTGTGGCTATCACCATACTGTTTTGTGTCAGATGTTTTTGTTTTGTTGTTTTAATCCTCATCCCAGGATGTTTTTTCCACTGATTTTTTTTTTAAGAGAGAGTGAAAGGGAGGGAGGGAGGAGGGGGAGAGACAGAGAGAGAGAGAGAAGCATCGATGTGAGAGACACATCTACTGGTTGCCTCCTGTACGTGCCCCAACCAGGGGCAGGGAGCGAACCTGCAACCAAGATACCTGCTCTTGACCGGATTTGAATCCGAGGCCCTTTGGTCGGAGGGCTGACCCTCAATCTGGAGCCAAACTGGCCAGGGCTGATGTGCTTTTTTGTATTGTTTTTTGGGGGCTTAATCTCTTCACTTTTTCACTCAACCCCACAGTTCCCCTCCCTTTGACAGCTGTCAGGCTATGAATCTATTTTGCTTATTTTGTGAGGGCTGACTAGTTTTATGTGGATTTAAGACTTCATAGGAAGCCAACACCCCTAACCCCCATGTTCAAGGGTCAACTGTATGTACTCATATTTCCTTTAATTCCATCACAAGAAGAATATCTACCAGAATTCATAAAGTTATGCTTTTGTGATTGGCATGTTTTCTGGGCATAGTGTAACCTATAACGCCTTCCTCCAGGGGGTGGCAGGGAGCAAAGGGAGTAATTTAGCCTGCTGCTGTCAGTGCCAGAAGGAACCCTAGAATTTTATTTGATAGCTGTGGTCTTCCATGTTTAGATGCTACTGTCTCCCCCTGGAAATTGCTCTAATTGTACAATCACTCTTTCCCATGGAAAAGGCAAAAGAGAAGCTCTGCCCGCTAGCAGAGTGCCCTAAGTTCAATGCCTTCTGACACACCTGGCTCCCACCGTCCAGACCCTTTGTACACGCCTCTCTAACGTACAGGGCTAGCTAGAGTCTCAAGGGCGGAACCTCTCGCATAGCCCTGGAGGAGCACTAACTGGCGAATGAGGAATATTTACCATGGTGACAGGCAGGAAGGGTGACAGTTTGGGGAGCCTGGTGCCCCATCCCTGAAAGGGAGCGAGCTGCCCCTGAGCCTCCGCAGCATTGAGCTGTGTAGCTGAGCTCTGCATGTGCGGCCGGCCAGGCTGGAAGCAGGAAAACCCACTCAAGTACAAGCGGACTTTTTATTTAAAAAATCACTCATTCTGCACGTCCAACCCCTGGTAGTTCCAGCTGCTGCCTCAGCTCCTTTCCAGGTCGTCCACCAAGAAGGGTTGGGTGTCCCTCAAGGCCTGAAGGAGCCGATCTTTGCAGGCCAGGTTCCAGGCTGGAGCATAGCTGAAGAGCTTCCGCATCCTGTCTGGATTGGTGGCCTCTGCCCGCACTGCCTGGTACTGCTCCTCCCTCAGGATGCTCCCGTACAGAGCATCCAGCACGCCGTTCACGTCTGTGACCCGCTGAATGAGGGCCTCCCGGTGCCGGTCCACAAAGTGCGGGGCTGCGGGAAGGACGGGGAGAGCAGATGAGCTGGCACCCTGGGTGGGGACTGGGGCCTGTTCCTGCGGAACCCTGCTCGCTTCAGATTGGCTCTAAATGCGCCCTAACGGGGTGGGGCTCCAGAGACAGTGCGATGAGTGTAACATCTCCCCAGCGAGGCTCCGCCCAAGGTGTGTGAGCAGGCGGGCTGGTGGGAGGGCTGGCCCAACCTTGCTCTCTCCCAATGCGCGTGTTCTGGTGGCAGATAGGCTGTGCAGGGCTGTGGTCGGTGAGGCTGGTGAGGTGCCCAGGAAGGTGAGTTTGGGTGTGAAGGCCTCACCTGGTATGGCTGGCACCTGGGGAGGAGAGGCCCGGATCCCTGCTGGCGCGGCTCCAGAGCCTGTAAGGAAAGAGACGGCATAAGGGGCCCTTCCTCTCCCTTCCCATGGTGTCTCCAGGCTCGCGGGGTCAGGACCGAGCGCGGGAAGCCTCCCTCCCCAGCAGGAAGAGCTTTATTCGGGGGCAGGAGAAACAGGAAGCGAAAGAGCCCCAGGGGCAAATGCTCGGCTGGGGGTTGGGTGAGGCGAGGGGCTCCGGGGGCGGAGGGCTCCTCACCCGGGGCCCGGGCCCGGGCCCGCAGCCGCTCCGCGGTGTCCTGCATGCCCATGTCGCGCAGCACCTGGGCCGTGAGCTCGGCGGCGTAGGCCTCCAGGTAGCAGCTGACGAGCTTGTCGGTCAGGTCCACGGCGTCCATGGGCAGCAGTGCCCCCCGCGGGATGCGCCCGTAGCCGTCGCGCAGGGGCACGGAGAGCAGCTTCATCTTGAACTTCTTGAGCTCATCAGCGGTCAGCTCCTCCAGCGCATCCAGGATGGCGTCCCGCGTGCCCGCCATGGCGCCGGGGTCCCCCGCCGCCGCTGCTCACCGGGGTATCCGCCCACCAGGAAGTCTCCTCTGGGGCGGGACCTGCAGCTTCCCGCCTTCTCCCGACACCGCCTCTGCCCCAGCCCGTTGCCCTGGGGTGGGGGTTAGGTCACCCCAGACTATCCCTGTGTTCCTTCGCCCCCCCCTTCCTACTCCCCTGCTCCCAAGGCCTCCGGTGCCAGTCCCCTGGCCATGGAGAGGGGGCGCCAGGAACCGGTCCTCCAGCTGGTCCACCGGGTGGGACACGGGAGACCAGACGGGAGAGGGAGGCGCTCTGGGTGGTGCCTGCGACTCCAGACTTGCATTAGCTGGCACGGACCAGGAACCCAGTTTACTGGAGTGCCAAGGCTTAGAATCTTGGAATTCAGAAGCCCGGACATCTCCCCCTTCCCCTGAACCTTAGCATCCTCTCTCACATGCCAGAGGATGTTAGAATCAGAATCCTAACAGCCAGAACCTCGTAGCTCCCAATTCCACATACTGGGGAGAAATGAGGTATTAAAAAAAGGGAGGAGCCCTAACTGGTTTGGCTCAGTGGATGGAGCGTCGTCAGCCTTCGGACTGAAGGGTCCCAGGTTCGATTCTGGTCAAGGGCATGTACCTTGGCTGCGGGCACATCCCCAGTAGGGAGTGTGCAGGAGGCAGCTGGTCGATGTTTCTCACCGATGTTTCTAACTCTCTATCCCTCTCCCTTCCTCTCTGTAAAAAATCAATAAAATATATTTTAAAAAAGAGAAACATATACCTCTTTTTTTAAAAAAAAGGGAGAATAGCTGTGTGTACTTCATCTCTCAGCCTCCGTTTCCTTACCTGTAAAATGGAGATAACACCCGCTTATCCACTTAGTAAATATTCCAGCATGACCGAGGCTGCCCAGTGGCTCCTGAAACCTTGTCAAAACTTCCTGGGAGCCAGGATTTGGTCCCAGGAGCCGAGGTTCTGGAGATGCGATGACAAGAGACACTTGTAATAGTTGAGAAAATTCTGGACTGGAGGGAAAGCCATGGGTGGGAGTCACTCTGGGTGGTTTGCCCCAGGCGAGCAGGTGAAAGCTTGGGGATTGGAGGCCAAGCTGTGCCCAGAACCCTTCGCTTGCTCTTCACACGGCTGGGAAGGCGCGATTGGTCTGGCCCTGTGGATCTCACAGCCTCGTCTTGCACCACATCCTGTTCTCCCTCCAGCTCAGTTCCAACCACACTGGCTTCTCAGTTCCTCAGATGTGCCGGGCGCCTCTGCTGCTTTTCAGCCTTTGCACATGCTGCTCCCTCAACCTGGGAATCTGTTCCCTCACTCATTGCCTGAGAAGCTCTTGAGACTTTAGGTCTCAAGTTAAATGTCACCTTCTCAGGGAGACCAGGTTTAGAATGCCTCCCAGAGTAGTTCATAACACCTGCTCCTTACCTGTAGCTCTCATAGCAATCGTGGCTACATTGCACTAACTCGGTGTGTGTGTTCAGTCCCAGTCTTCCTAGCCTCACATCATGCCTGTCCACATCATTGTTACAGCTACAGCATCCAGAACAGTTCCTGGCTTGTAGTAAGTGCTCAGTAAATCTTCGTGGCATCAACAATGAGCGAATGGGTCTATGGTACCCTCAAGGAAGGGTACCAGGAACTGGAAGGGGTGCCTCGCAGCTCCCAGGAGCTGAAGGACTGTGGCCTTGAAGACGTGCGGTCCCCAGTTGGAATTCTGGCTCTTGTTCCTAGTTGGGTACTGGGACTCCATTTATCCCTTTCAACGGCGCTGTAACAATCACCATTCCTTCTAGTGACGTGATCCTGACATATTGCACATCCATTTGTTTGTTTATTTATTTGGCATTCATCTCAGTTCATCAGAATGTGAGTTTCATGAGTCTCGACCCTTAAGATTAGATAAGGGACACTGTGCCTCTTCCCTTATCCCTGCGTATCACCACCCAGGAGCCTTCTTTTTGGGCTCAGCTTGTCCCTGGCATCCAACCCCAGTCACCTTCCTGCTCATACACATAGGAGAACCTGGTTGTGCTTTTCACCTGGCATTGCCTCAGAGCAAGTGCCAGCACTTTGGTGTGATGTCGCAAGGAGGCAAAGGGACAAGGGGCCTGGGACACTCAGCCAATCCTCTCCTAGAACTGGAAGCCTCACTCCGCAGTGGTTTCAGGCTGGAACTCAGTGGGAGCAAGTGGTGCTGCTTGATAGGTGCCTGTGTTCTAGGAGAACATCGTAGACACTGAACTCAGGAGGACCCAGGTTTTGGAAGAATCTATATTATTCTAAAAACAGGTGTTAAGGATCTACTAGATGCCCAACCCCATGATAAGTGCTGGTGAAAGACAAATAATAGTAACAACAGCTTTCATTTCTTTAATGTACTATGTCCTGGGTACTGTGCTAAGCACGTAACATTCCTAATCTCATTGAATTCTCCCAATAGCCCTCTGAGGCATGTGTATTTAGCCCACCTTCCAGAGGAGAAAACTGAGGTTTTCAGAAATTACCCTGGAAGCCTACGCTGGTAACACCTGAGAAAATAGGTTGAACCCATGTCTGTCTGACTCCTAGGCCCAGATGCCAGCCACCATTTTAAAGTTCCATGTCTGTCCTCAAAAATTAACAAATTGTTTGGAGAGTTATGTATAAGGGAATTTATGCCTCCTCCAGACTGTCCACAAGCACCCTCAGGAGGACAGGCATTGCAGTAACAGTAATGCTAACAGAAACTTCCTCCTCTTTGAAGACTGCGGAATAGTGGGACGAGCAAGAGAGAAGTGGTGTCAGACCCACTCACATTTGATTCCCAGGCCCTCGGCCTCTTACCTGTGTGCCGTAGGGAGGTCACAGCCCCTCTCTGGGCTCTGCATGCTGTGTCATGAATAGGCTCACCTCATTGAAAAGGACTGTAAGTGGCCCAGGGTCCCTCAGGCAGGTAGAGGTAGAGGTAGAGCCTGCTCATTCCTGGAGACTGCCAGGGTGATTTGCCCTGGGAGGGTGGGGAATAGGGGGCTTGGGCAGCTCTCTGGGAATCCATGGTAATCGCTTCTGCCTTGACCCCCTTTTCTGGGGGAAGTCTCAGAGCTCTGAGCTTTGACCCCTGGCAGAAAAGAACCTCCTAGTCTTACCTCTTGGCCCACCCTTGCCCCCTGGATTAGAGCCAGAGCAGTTGGCGGTAAATTGGTTCCTGGGTGTGACCCTCCACCCAACAAAGTAACCCTTTGATTCCTGGAGCCAGATTGCGCCTCCTGGGTCCAGAGGGCCCTTAGACTTCCAGGAATTGGGCAAGTCAATCTCTTTGTGCCTCATGGCCTCCCTGTCAGATAGGAATAATGATGAGGTTATTACAGGTTATAACTGGATTTAGGAGGTTATAAATGGATGAAGAATTGTGAAGTGCTTGGAACAGGCCTGGCACATAGTAGGTGCCCTTGTCATTATTGAAGTTTCTGAGCCTCAGTTTCTCAATTTGGGGATGATGCAGGGAAGATTCATTGGAATAACTAGTAATAATTGTAATGATAGCAATTGCCAACATTTAGTGAACATTTTCTATGGGCCTGGCATTGTTCTAAGTGCTTTACATGAATTAGCTTGTTGAATCTTCATAACAATTTAATGCTCTGATCTTTAAATAACCCTCATTTTACAGGTGAGTAAATCACGTTAAATAACTTGCCCAAGGTCACACAACAAGGAAAGAGCAGAGTCGAGTTTTAACCTAGCCCTTTCTAAGCCCTCTGGTGCCAGCACACCCCCCTGGTGTTTACCTATATTGTCTAGTTGAATCCTCATGACAAGGCTACAGGGCTGGTGTTCTTACCCTCCGTATCCTTATATTGTAGCTGAAGATGCTGAAGCCCAGAGAGGGAGGCGATTTTCCTGAGCTCGTGGTGTTAGCATTCAGGACCTGCTTCTGCAGCGGCCCTGCTTGGGGAGTTCTGGCTTCCTCTGCATGTTTCCAATACAAGGGGCTCTCATCTCCCGCTGCACTTGCCACTCTGGCTCTTGGGATGCTCTCCCTTAGGACAAGCTAACACCTGCAGCCTCGGAGCTCTGGGCCCCCGCCCTGTCTTAGGGTCAGTGACACGTGTCCTCCTCTCCTCCGCTAGACATGATCCCTGGCCCCTTCTCGTCCTCTAATCTGTTGTAGACAATCCATGTCCCTTCCCACAGTCAGAGGTCAGATCGGGCTCATCTACAGAAAGGGAATGAGTCGCTGTCTCCTCCCTGTCCTGGGTTCCCACTCGTTCGGCCCCAGCCTGGCAGGGATGAGAGCTCCAGGTGAGGTCTACCTTCGGGATGTTGACTTTCTGAGCCAAAGCGAAGTGGCTTGTAGTTTCAGAGTCCAGCTCCAGGTGTGCTCTTACCTTTACCCCCCTCCTGTTTGCCAACCCCAGGCCAAGTCCGAGCCATCAAAAGTGGCAGAGAGACAACCAGAGACTTAGAGATACAGTGGGGAAATCAGACTTCTCTGGATCCTGGGAGAAAGCCTTAGGTCCTTGAGACTGCTCACATATCAGGAGATTCAGTCTGGAGTCATTTGTACAGGTAATTGCTCCGATTCAAAAAAACTGTAAAACTCTTATCTCTTTCTGAGGGGCCCAAGTGATTACAGTTTGAACAAAGTTCCTAGGCTAAGCCCCAAGGTGCCAGGAAGCCTGGAGTAACTTCCTAATCAGGCCAGTGTGCACCACGCAAGATCTTTAAGCATTCCAGGAGAAATGAGCCCCAGGGCTTGGAAATAAGTCCAGAGCTCAGAGACTTGTCATAAAAGCCAAGATGTGCAAGGAGCTATCCTGACTCCTGAGGAGTTTATTTAGACATTTAAGCAGAGGAGGGGGACAGTTGCCGCCTCCCCCCTCTAAAAAAAAATATATTTTTTGCCCTAGCTGGTTTGGCTCAGCGGATAGAGCGTTGGCCTGCAGGCTGAAGGGTCCCAGGTTCGGTTCTGGTCAAGGGCACGTGCCTCAGTTGCAGGCTTGATCCCTGGCCCTGGTTGCAGTGCCTGCAGGAGACAACCAATTGAGGTGTCTCTCTCATCAATGATGTTTCTGCCTTTCTCTCTCTATATCCCTTCCTCTCTGAAATCAATAAAAATATATTGTTTTAAAAAATTTTTTAATGGATTTTTAGAGAGAGATAAATATCAATTGGATGCCTCCTTCACACCCACATGGGAATTCGAGCCCATAACCTGGGCATGTGCCCTGACCAGGAATCAAACCAGCAACCTTTTGGTGCAGGGGCTGATGCCCAACCAGCTGAGCCACACCAGCCAGGGTGCCTCCTTTCCCTTTAAAAGCAGAAACAATTGTTATGTTTTTAATTAATTTTAATATATTTTTATTTTTTTTAATTTTTTTTAATTTTTTATTACAAAGGGTATTACATATGTGTCCATTCCCCCCCTCCCCCTCGCCCTAGACAGTCCCCTAGCCTCCCCTATCCCCCAGTGTCTTATGTCCATTGGTTATGCTTATATGCATGCATACAAGTCCTTTGGTTGATCTCTTACCCCCCTACCTCCTGCCCCCCAACCCTCCCCGGCCTTCCCGCTGCAGTTTGACAATCTGTTTGAGGCAGCTCTGCCTCTGTATCTATTATTGTTCAAAAGTTTATAATGGTCTCAATTATCCATGAATAAGTGAGATCATGTGGTATTTTTCCTTCATTGACTGGCTTATTTCACTTAGCATAATGCTCTCCAGTTCCATCCATGCCGTTGTAAATGGTAGGTGTTCCTTCCTTTTTAGAGCAGCATAGTATTCCATCGTGTAGATGTACCACAGTTTTCTAATCCATTCATCTACTGATGGGCACTTAGGCTGTTTCCAGATCTTAGCTATGGTGAATTGTGCTGCTATGAACATAGGGGTGCATATATCCTTTCTGATTGGTGTTTCTGGTTTCTTGGGATATATTCCTAGAAGTGGGATCACAGGGTCAAATGGGAGTTCCATTTGTAGTTTTTTGAGGAAACTCCATACTGTCTTCCATAGTGGCTGCACCAGTCTGCATTCCCACCAGCAGTGCACAAGTGTTCCTTTTCTCCACATCCTCTCCAGCCCTTGTCGTTTGTTGATTTGTTGATGAGAGCCAGTCTGACAGGTGTGAGATGGTATCTCATTGTTGTTTTGATTTGCATCTCTCGGATGATTAGTGACTTTGAGCATGTTTTCATATGTCTCTTGGCTTTCTGAATGTCCTCTTTTGAAAGGTGTCTATTTAGGTCCTTTGCCCATTTTTTGATTGGATTGTTTATCTTCCTTTTGTTAAGTTGTATGAGTTCCCTATAAATTTTGGAGATTAGGCCCTTATCAGATATGACATTGGCAAATATGTTTTCCCACACAGTGGGTTTTCTTGTTGTTTTGTTGATGGTTTCTTTTGCTGTGCAGAAGCTTTTTATTTTGATGTAGTCCCATTTGTTCATTTTCTCTTTAGTTTCAAATGTCCTAGGAGCTGTATCAGTGAAGAAATTGCTTCAGCATATGTCTGAGATTTTGTTGCCTTTGGATTCTTCTAGAATTTTTATGGTTTCCTGTCGTACATTTAAGTCCTTTATCCATTTTGAGTTTATTTTTGTGTATGGTGTAAGTTGGTGGTCTAGTTTCATTTTCTTGCATATATCTGTCCAATTTTCCCAGCACCATTTATTGAAGAGACTATCTTGGCTCCATTGTGTGTTCTTGCCTCCTTTGTCAAATATTAATTGAGCATATTGGTTCGGGCCAAATATATTTTTATTGATTTCAGAGAGAGGAAGGGAGAGAGAGAAAGAAACATCAATGATGAGAGAGAATCATTGATCGGCTGCCTCCTGCATGGCCCCCACTGGGGATCGAGCCTACAACCCGGACATGCTCCCTTGACTGGAATTGAACCTGGGACCCTTCAGTCTGCAGGCCAACGCTCTATCCACTGAGCTAAACCAGCTAGGACAGGAAAAATAATTTTTGTTGCTCACCTATGGGGCATCTGGCTGCTCTCACAGGTTAATGGACCTGGCTCTCATCGCATCATCCCAGGGTGCAGGGGGCCGAACATTTGCCACTTACTGTAATTAATGAGAAGTCTGTTTCTGATCCAGAACACCTTGTGTGCAAATTTGGCATAAAACACATAAACATGAATATTAAAATCCTGAGAGAGAGGCAAAGAGAGAGTCCAAAGAGGAAGTTAAGTTACTGAAACAGAAACAGAAACTCAGAGACGGAGAGCGGTTGGGGAAAAGAGCAAATCGGGTAAAGGCTGAGGGGGGTGCCAGGGAGGCCAGAAGCTCCTGTGTGATTTCTTTGTTGAGTGTGTACTGAGCACCTGCTGGGAGCCAGACATCTACTTTTAAGTTGGAGACAAGCAGTGAACACACGTATGCTGGTAGGAGGAGACGGGTAAAAAATGAAGTTAAATATTTTGCATGTCAGGTGGTGATAAATGTTATGAAGACAAAGGAAAGCAGGGAAGGGAGACGTGAGATTTAAAATCTGGGAGTTAGGAAAAGCTGCACTGAAAAAGTGACATTGGCCAAAGATCTTCCTTTGAGAGACCGAGGTGGCCAACTTCGAGGATCAGGTGTTGGATGAGGAGAAGGTATGCATCGCTGCTAATTCATCACTCATGCACCCCCAGGGGAATTTATTTATTTATTTATTTATTATAATTGATTGATTTTTTTACAGAGAGGAAGGGAGAGGGATAGAGAGTCAGAAACATCGATGAGAGAGAAACATCAATTCAGCTGCCTCCTGCACGCCCCCCATTGGGGATGTGTCCACAACCAAGGCACATGCCCCCAACTGGAATCGAACCCAGGACCCTTCAGTCCCCAGGCCGATGCTCCATCCAGTGAGCCAAACCAGCCAGGGCACTCCCAGGGGAATTTAATGAAGTATTCAGTGATGTTCGGCTACTACTATCCCTCAGGGAAAGGGCAGCACATGCATTTGCCCAGTATAACATGGATCAGTTCACACCTGTGAAGATAGAAGGATATGAAGATCAAGTCTTTTTTTTTTAATATATATTTTATTGATTTTTTACAGAGAGGAAGGGAGAGAGATAGAGAGTTAGAAACATCGATGATAGAGAAACATCGATCAGCTGCCTCCTGCACATCCCCCACTGGAGATGTGCCCGCAACCAAGGTACATGCCCTTGACCGGAATCGAACTTGGGACCTTTCAGTCCGCAGGCCGACGCTCTATCCACCAAGCCAAACCGGTTTCAGCTGAAGATCAAGTCTTAATTACAGAACATGGTGACTTGGGTAACAGCAGATTTTTACATCCCAGAAACAAAATTCCCTTTAAGTTTGATCACTTATGGAAAGAAGCAAGTGACCCCCAGCCAGAGGAACTAGATGGAGGTCTGAAGTCTTGGAGATAATCCTGTGACAGCGCTTTAAGGGCCTATGTGAAAGACCATTATTCCAGTGGCTTCTGTACTATTTATGCTAAAACTATAGATGGACAACAGACCATTCTTGCGTGTATTGAAAGCCGCCAGTTTCAGCGTAAAAATTTCTGGAATGGTTGTTGGAGATCAGAATGGAAGTTCACCATCACACCACCTACAGCCGAGGTGGTTGGAATACTTAAGATTCAGGTACACTATTATGAAGATGGCAATGTTCAGTTGGTTAGTCATAAAGACATACAGGATTCAGTAACTGTTTCAAATGAAGCACAAACTGCCAAGGAGTTTATTAAAATCATAGAACATGCAGAAAATGAGTATCAGACAGCAATTAGTGAAAACGATCAAACAATGTCGGACACCACATTCAAGGCCTTGCGCCGGCAGCTTCCAGTTACCCGCACCAAAATCGACCGGAACAAGATACTCCACTACAAGATTGGCAAAGAAATGCAGAGTGCTTATAGGCTGAATGTAAGATTCCTTAGTACATGGAAAGAAAGGTTTCAGTGTATGGTCATCCTATATAATAAAAGGGTAATATGCAAATTGACCCTAACAGCAGAATGACTGGGAATGACTGGTCACTATGACACACACTGACCACCAGGGGGCAGACGCTCAATGCAGGAGCTTCCCCCTGGTGGTCAGTGCGCTCCCACAGGGGGAGTTCTGCTCAGCCACAAGCCAGGCTGACGGCTGCCAGGACAGCGGTGGTGGCGGGAGCCTCTCCCGCCTCCTCAGCAGCGCTAAGGATGTCCGACTGCAGCTTAGGCCTGCTTCCCGCTGACAAGTGGACATCCCCCGAGGGCTCCCAGGCTGCCAGAGGGATGTCTGACTGCCAGCTTAGGCCCAATCCCCTGGGGAGCAGGCCTAAGCCAGCAGATGGACATCCCCCGAGAGGTCCCAGACTGCGAGAGGGCACAGGCCAGGCTGAGGGACCCCCCCGAGTGCACAAATTTTTGTGCACCAGGCCTCTAGTATGATAAATAAGTGATTTATAAACAAGAGTGATATTTTGCTAGGGCTTTCAAAGTTAACAGGTTTTCTAGCCTCATGGAATACTGTTGAACCTATAGCATTGTCTTGATACTTTTATGTTCTCTGACTTGTAATTTTCTGTTTTCACTATATCTACCTGTAAATTTTTTTTTTTTTTTTTAAAATTCTGCCACATTTAATGATGGAGAGAAAGATCTATCCTGGAGTCATTTTACTGTTTAGAAAATTTTCCTAGCCATAAAGCCCTGTTTCTGGCATAGACAGGTAATATGTTCACTGCTTTTCTACCCCTGTCCTTCAAAGCGCACCTGGTACTTCCATGGTTTATACTGCTCACCAACAGCTAAAGGGGCAGTGCTACCAACTGTAGCCGAATGGAAGACACATCCATCCTCTCCCTCAACTGCCTTGATCATCTCTTTGCGTAACTGTGGTTTTCAAAAGTTTGGATTGGGCTTTTCAGGTCCTTTTGTTGGGCACAGGAAGTTTTCTGGAAATTCCATTAGAGCCAGCTTCTCCGGGGAAGTTGTTTTTAAATCCAAAGACTTGAACCACATTCCCTGCACATGAACGTGTTTGCTTTCCCCCTCTTTATTGTCTCCTTCCCGTCTAGTACCATTGTAGTTGTAGACATCTGCATTTTTAGCAGAGTTTTACCCACTATTGTTTTTATAATATCCCAGAACTGCTGACATACGAGGGATGTAGTAGAGTATCAGAGTTGAAAGATGAAGAAATAATAGGTATCTGTGCTTTAATACATGTGGCAGGATTGTACTACAGGCAAACAAATCGAACAGCTCTGTAAATCACAAACAAAACCTAAAAATGAACCAAGTGAAAAGGATAACTTCCCAGCAGCATCTTTCTATTGTAGCCTGTTATTGAAGGGAATACTAGCGATTGTTCTAAATAGGATGTAAAACTTGTTCTACATGACTTTTCCTCAGTCCTGCCTGCCAAGAACTTAAATGTAACTGTGGTATAGCAACCCTTCCAGGTTTATTGGCAGGTATATGTGTGATCTCAGAATACACAGGTGACATAGATATGATATGACAACTGAAACGGTGGATTCATTTACATTGTTTACACTTCCATGACCAGGCCTTAAGGGAAGGTCAGTTTTTTAAAAACCAAGTAGTGTCTTCCTACCTATCTGCATATACGTGTCAAAAAAGAAGGGTGTTTGTGCTTCAGCTTTGTTTTTGCTCAGTAATACAGTCAAGCAAGAGTTTGTTTCCAAGCGATCTATTGAGCTGTGTAAGCATATTTGTTTATTTCAAATAAAATATATTTGTATTATTTGTCATTCATACTATCCATCCATACCACTATCCTCTGTATCAGGTAGTCCAATAGAAATATATCTGGATTCAGTTCATTCATTTATTCAGCTGCCAGTGGAATATTTATTTTCAAGCATTTAGGGAGGCCAGCTTTGTCCCCGGGCTTGAGCTGAGCTCTGGCGAGACAGAAAAAAGACTCTTTCCTCAGCTCTGGAGGAAGAAAACCTTCCAGGGTGGGGTGAGGCCCTGTCCCAAAGGGGGAGATAATACTGTCATCAGCTTGGGAAATAGTGAGTGGGTGACAAGCTGGGCAGGGGCCACCCTTGGGGAGGGGGAAGCTGCAGATTGTGGCGTGGGGGTGGAGGTGGGGGAGAAAGGGCAGACCTCTCTTCTCTCCTATGGAGAGGCCCTGTGTTCTGTTGGCCCTGAGCGCTGGCTTCAGATTGGGCAGCGGAGGGGACAGTGGGATGGGCCAGGACAGGTGGCCTTGACATGTGTTGCTTGTTCCCTGACCACTCAGTCTTCACTTTTAGAATGGTTTCCAGAAATGATAGGAGGCAGAGTCAGGGCAGCTAAATATAGTCCTGGGGCCAGAGCTCACGAGGGAGGCTCCCTCTGCCAGTCACTGCTGCCGGTCAGCTGTGGTGTCCACTGCTAGCTGCCCGGTGAGTGCCAGCGCCCGTCCCTGCTCTGAGCTGGTCGCTTGCCTCTCACCTGTCTTCAGACACCACCCTGACCCCCTGCGCTTAGTTAGCCTCACGGTGGCTGAGCCTCCTGGGAGTCTCTTTTTGCCCGTGATCTCCAACCAGACCTGTGAGTCCATGGATCCTGTGGGCCGGGAGATAATGGGGAGGGGGTGCTGGGGGTCCTGGGGAGGTGAGGGCAGGAGGGTCGGCAGGCGGCTTTGGAGAATCTGGGCCTAAGTCAGGGAAGGACAGTGGGTAAGACCGCAACCCGGGCTTGTGTGTAGGAACTGGGATTGAGACAACACCCCGATGGGGGATCTTTCTGGGCTGAGTCTCCCTGACTGACCTCTCCTGTACCCAGGCCGCCATGTCGGCTGCGCCGGGTCTCCTGCGCCAGGAGCTGTCCTGCCCGCTGTGTTTGCAGCTGTTCGATGCGCCGGTGACAGCAGAGTGCGGCCACAGCTTCTGCCGCGCCTGCCTGAGCCGAGTGGCCGGGGAGCCGGGGCCGGACGGCACGGCGCCTTGCCCGTCCTGTCAGGCACCCACGCGGCCGCAGGCGCTCAGCACCAACCTGCAGCTGGCGCGCCTGGTGGAGGGGCTGGCACAGGTGCCGCAGGGCCACTGCGAGGAGCACCTAGACCCGCTCAGCATCTACTGCGAGCAGGACCGCGCGCTCGTGTGCGGCGTGTGCGCCTCGCTGGGTTCCCACCGCGGCCACCGCCTGCTGCCCGCAGCTGAAGCCCACGCGCGCCTCAAGGTGCGGGGCCCGGCGGGGCGGTCAAGGGATGGTGGATGGGGCAGGGCCCATCGGGGGGTTGCTCTCTGAGCTTCAGGGCCCCAGGCGCCAGGTGTTGTGGGGACGCGGGGCGGGGGGGAGGCGGCTGAAGGCGGGCGGCGAGAGGGAAGCTTTGAGAGGCGCTCAGGGCGGGCCCTGGTGGGATGGTTCGGCGCAAACCTAGATGTTCTGGCGCCTGGGCGCGCAGCTCGGTGCGCAGGCCCAGTGGGCACCGGGATGGAGTCCGGGCTGTTTTACCGGTTGGAGCTGTTAGTCCTGATCGCGTGCAGCGCCCGCACACAGTTGTGCGCGCCCGAGGTTTGCGATCCCCACGGGGCCGGAAAGGGCCGACACATTTCCAAATGGAGACGCAGGCGCACACGGGCGCGCCCATGCCATACGCGCGGCCAGTCACGAGAGGGTAGGTGTCTACACAGGTCAGGAAGGTTTGTCACGAAGGTTTTATTGGTGCAGGGGCAGAGCGAGGGGTGGGGGCGGGGGCTGGAGGCGCGCAGCGGCCGTCGGTCCCGCGGTGGAGGAGTGGCCGTGGTCTCAGGACTCGGGTCGGCGGGTTTCTGCGTGGTCCCAGCCCCCGCGCATCAGCACTGCCCTTCTCCGGCCCGGACTCCTAGCGGGGTAGACGCAGCCCTCAGGCTCCCGCAGGGGCAGCCCCCCTTCCCTCCCGGCCCGGCCTCCCGTCCAGCCAGTGCCGGCGGCGGTCTCCCCGGCCCGTGCAGGAGCCCCCCAAGCCAGGCTCACCTCTGCTGAAAACCGTACCGCTCCCGACCTCGTCCGTTTTCATCTGCGAAGAGATAACAGAGTCCGTGAAATGCGACCGGGGCCCCGGAGTCCAGGGCGCCTCCAGGGGCAGGCGGGGCGGGTGCAGTGTGCCAGGGTCCGCATCCGCTCAGCCCGAAAACGCAGGGAGAGGCTGGGGCTGGGGGTGAGGGTGGGGGTGAAAGAGGGGGCAGGAAGGCTGGGCGGGACCGGACCCCTGGGTTTCTGGCGGGGAAGAGGAGCGGGTCCCGCCTTGGCCGGGTACCGAGACTCAGGAGTAGCCGAGGGCCCGGCGGGCGCGGGAACTCACGCGGTGCCCCCCAGCCGCGCCGCCTCCTCCTGCAAGCCCATGTCGCGCAGCACCGCCTCGGTGACCTCGGCGCCATAGTCCTCGCAGTAGAAGGAGACCAGCTTGTCGGTGAGGTCCACGGCGTCCAGCGGCCCGAGCGCGCCCCGCGGGATGCGGCGGAAGCCTTCGCGCAGCGGCGCCGTCCCCAGCTTCAGCTTGAACTTCTTGAGCTCGTCCGCCGTCAGGTTCTCCAGCGCCTCCAGGATGGCGTCGCGCTTCTTCCCCATGGCTCAGCCGCTCCTTCCGACGGCGCGTCCGGCCCAGACCTGCAGCAGGCAGGGCTGTGGCTCCCAGGACGTCGGGGGAGGAGACTGTTGGCGCCGGCGCCAAGGGGCTCCCCTATCCCCTTAGGGGGTGGGAGGAGGCCGCCACTGTAGCGCCCTCAGGTGCCAGGTGAGGTGCCAGGCTGTTCCCACAGAAGGGGACCCAGCAGTTGGAAGCCGTGGAGGCGGGGCTGGACCTGTCTGATCCCATGGCCCTGCAGCCCCAGCGCAGGGCGGCTTTGGCAGGAGGTGTTAGGAGCTCCAGGTTGTCGGGGAATAGGAGGAGGTTGCGTTTCTACTGCAAACACCCTACACTCACCCTCCGGAGCCTGCAGCCAGCTTCATTCCCGCGGGTGGAGGAGAGCCAGTCACACTGTGTGTGTCTTTCTCACAAAGCCCTGAGGGGGGTTGGGGTGGGGGGCTGACTGCCAAGGGGCTGGGGAGGACCTCCCCTGAATAGGCAAGTGGAGGGGCGAGCGCTCTAGGCATCAGGACCAGAACTGGCAAGGGCCTGGAGACCTGCACGTGGGTTTGGGGAAAGGTAAGAGCCAGCGTGGCTGGAGGAGGAGCTGGCCTTGAGGCTGAGACACAGAGGGCGGGTTCAGTGGGGGAGCAGCATCGCCTCTTTCTGTCTCACCCCCAGACCCAGCTCCCCCAGCAGAAGCTGCAGCTGCAGGAGGCATGCGCGCGCAAGGAGAAGAGTGTGGCTGTGCTGGAGCACCAGCTCTTGGAGGTGGAGGTGAGGGCCCAGCGTGGCAGAGCCTGGGGAGGCGGGGGGGGGGGGGGGGCGGGCTAGGCCTCCCCAGCCAAGGGCTTTGGCTTGCCTGCCCCGCAGGAGACAGTGCGTCAGTTCCAGGAGGCGGTGGGCGAGCAGCTGGGCAAGATGCGGCTGTTCCTGTCGGCCCTGGAGGGCTCCTTGGACCGGGAGGCGCAGCGGGTGCGGGGCGAGGCGGGGGTCGCCTTGCGGAAGGAGCTGGGGAGCCTGAACTCCTACCTGGAGCAGCTGCGGCAGATGGAGCAGGTGCTGGAGGAGGTGGCAGACAAGCCGCAGACTGAGTTCCTCATGGTGAGCTCGGGTGGCCTTCCTTCGCTGCCCCTCGGCCGGGTCCAGGCCCCGGAGAGCTCATCGCAGGGTCAGGCAGGGGCCCTGAGGTCCAGAGGGGGCAGGGACCAGCCAGGGTCACACGGGGAGGAGGGTGGCCCAGGGCTGCTGGATGTTGCTTAGGCTGGGCGCTGCACAGGCCGCTCTGTCTAAGGGGGGCCCTTCACATAACAGACGCTGTGGGTTTGCTTATTTCTCAGGACAGTCTTCTGCCACAGAGTGCTGTTTCTTGAGGAAGGGGTCCCTTTTCTAGTTTACACGGATAAAGGGCTAGGGGTGGCCTTGAATTCTCAGTTTCTTTTGGCTTTTCTGGTTTTTCCTGACCCCATGCTCAGCATTCTTGGTCCACCCACCCCACCCTCAGTCGTGTCCAGAGTCTTTCCTGCTGCCTAACCTCTGTTTTCTTTTTCTCTCTCCAGAAATACTGCCTGGTGACCAGCAGGTGCGACCACCCTGGCCCCGCCCCTTTCCCAACCTGCCCTGGTCTTCAGGGACACTGCCTGGCTCCCCCTACTCCCCGTGTGCCTGCCCATTCCCTTCGGTCCTCTGCGATTTCCCTGCACTTTGTTTTGAACATAGAAATGAACGTGACCGGGTCCTTCTTAGGAGCCTCCCAGACGAAGCGGGGGAGAGAGGGGGGGTGGGGTGGGGACATAGGCATCACTGTGCTCAGTGCTGCCCGGAGAGCAGTGGGTGGCCGGGGCAGGCTTTGCAGTGGAGTTGGACGTTAGAGTTGGACTGGACGTTAGAGTTGGATGCTGGAGGAGCGAGCTGGAGTTAGCCAGGTCAAGAGCTGGGGGAAGAGCATTGAGAGAAGGCAAGAGGGAGAGAAGGTGTGCTGGTGTGGCAAGTGGGCAACCTGAAGAGCTGAGGGGCTTGGACCTCATCCCAACAAAAGACTTAAAAAATTTGTGGTAAAATGTACACAAAGTAAAATTGACCATTTAAACCATTTTTAAAATATATGTTTTTATTGATTTTCGAGAGAGAGGAAGAGAGAGGACGAGAGATATAGAATTATGGATGAGAGAGACATGGATCGGCTGCCTCCTGCACGCCCCCTACTGGCGATCGAGCCCACAACCTGGGCATGTGCCCTGACCGGGAATCAAACCAGTGCATGCATGGGTTGATGCTCAACCACTGAGCCACCCTGGTGGCAAACCAGTTTTTAGTGCACATTTTCGATTCAGTGTCATTAAGTACATTCATGTTGTTAGGCAACCATCACCACCATCCATCTCCAGAACATTTCATCTTAAAAAAATGATCACTCAAGGATATGTTTATTGATTGTAGAGAGAGAAAAGGGGGAGGGAGAGAGAAACACATCCATGTGAGAAAGAAACATCATTTGGTTGCCTCCTGTACTGGCCCTGACTGGGGATTGAACCAGAAATCTTTTGGGGTATGGGACAACGCTCCAACTGAGCCTCCCGGCTGGGGCCAGAACTTTCCATCTTTCCAAACTGAGAATTCAGCAGAGGAATGAATGGAGAGGTCCCGGAACTGCACAGCCTTGTCCACTCTTCTGGGCACTGCTTCTTGCCCTCCCCCACCCCATGCCTCCTCCGGAAGTCCCCTCACAGACACTCCCCATCCCCCCCAGGCTGCAGAAGATCCTGGCAGAGTCCCCGCCGCCTGCCCGTCTGGACATCCAGCTGCCTGTCATCTCAGATGACTTCAAATTCCAGGTGTGGAGGAAGATGTTCCGCGCTCTGATGCCAGGTACGGGAGGCATGTTATGTTTGTAACCATGCGGGTGATGGGAGGCCGCAGCTACACATAGAGTGGCCTCCCGGTCTCAGTGAAGAAGGTCACAGAAGAAGGTGCCTGTTGCCCCTTTGCCTCTAGACTCTAGGGCAAGCATGTCAAACTCAGAGGCTAACACGAGCCAAATAAACAAGGTCTAAGTTTATGTGGGCCACAAAGAAACAAGAGCTTCAATTTCATAGAAACATAGGTTTATTTCAATAGAGACATGCTGAATACAAAGGGCTGAACTAAATGAGTTGCCGTGAACATAAAATAGAACATTTTAATAAAAATTAATATTTTTGCTTGAACATTAACTTACCAGACACTGAATGCCTGCACAAATTAATAAGTGTCACGCTTATAAACCTATTTTTCTTGTTCTTTGAAAGCGAAATATATCCTGTTTCACACACCAAACAAGTCAGTCCAAGACTAATGATGTGGCAATCGGCTGCTAAAATATTCGCCACTAGTGTTAGTGGAGAGAAATGGTGTGCCTGCGTGTAAGGTGCATAAGGGAAATGAATGCAACATGATTATAGTAATCAGTCATTAGGGAACATTGTAGTTCATTATTAATAATTAGTAGCCCGGTGCACAAATTCATGAACATCAAAAGGAAATTAATTAGAAGAAATATTTTAATATCGCTACTCACCCTTTCTCTATAATAGAAGTGTCAACCAAATTCACTATCGACAATGACAGATGAAACACACACATGTGACTGGCGCCAACGAGAGCTTTATATATATCTTGCATCTGCAAGTCAACTTAGCCTTTTATAGATATAGAATAAACTTGCTTAATTAGACCTGCTTTCTGATGTAGCTAAACTTTTTTCCAGCCCAGTGAAGCACCCCAACTTCTCTTTCAGGTAATTGTCAGCAACACAGCAGTAAATATCAACATGAAGCAGATTATTATTGTAGATCATGCAGGGAGAACAAAGGGTAAAATATGTAACTGCAGCAGTGTTTGACTATATTCTGCGCAGTGAGAAAACCTGAAGTCATTTTCAAGTTCCACCATTTCTTAGTTCTTTTCAGTCGAGTCAAGTTTCTAAGCTTTCTAAATCTCCATTGTCTGGCTAATGAAAAGAAAATAGGATTCCACCGAGTCTCCTGGCTACCTGCTCCAGGACTTCTGTGAGGATCAAATGAGATGAGGCACCTGAAAACGCTTCACAAACATTTGGTTAAAGTGTGAAGTGTCTGCACCTGGCTATAAAGCAAGTTGTGTTCCTGGGCTGAAGAAACTGCAAGGAGGCTAGTTGCTAGGGAGAGGAAGCCAGGCGTTGCCATGTGACATCATTAGCGGGAAGGTTGGACACTTTAGCATATTAGCCTTATATATATATATATAGATTATGTATAACAGGATTGTGTAAAAATTAAGTTATGAAATTTTTATTAAAACATTTCTAACATACTGTTACATTGGCTGGGCTGCAAAAATATTTGTTGTGGGCTGCATGTGGCCTGCGGGCTGCGAGTTTGACATGCTTGCTCTAGGGCAGTGGTTCTCAACCTTCCTAATGCCGTGGCCCTTTAATACAGTTCCTCATGTTGTGGTGACCCCCGATTTCATTGTTACAAATTGAACATGAAGCATAGTGATTAATCACAAAAACAATATGTAATTATATATGTGTTTTCCGATGGTCTTAGGCGACCCCTGTGAAAGGGGCATTTGACCCACAGGTTGAGAACCGCTGCTCTAGGGTATCCCTGTACCCTTGTACTTGCTAAGAGAAGGACCCCTGAGGGCATGGGATTTATAGGTGGGTGCCTGACAGGGGAGGGGAGAGGATGCTGCTTACAGGAAGGTGCTGCTGCTGGCAGAGGGGATGGGGGGTTTATACCCTGTGTGCTCCTTGTCCAGGCTCTGTCCATGTGGACAGTGGAGAGGATAATCCCTGCTAATGGGGCCTGAGGGTCTGCAGAGCTGGAGCCCTGGCACTGGCCTGGGCCGGACACTGACTCTGGCGGCCTGTGGCTGGAACGACTCAATGGCTGAGCCTCCTGGGGGCTCCCCTCCAGAGCTCCAGGGCGTGCACATGTGGTGGGGATGGGAATGGGGGGACTGTGTTTTATCCAAGAGAAGACTAAGGCCCAGAGACTGACTGAGGTCACACAGCGGTGAGACGGGGCGCTGCGGACCAGGCTTCCTGTCCCCTCCCGGTGACCTGGTCCTAGATGGTGCTGTCTGCCCTGTACCCACCTAACCCACCCCAGCCTGGAAGGAGGCAGCCAGGGCCCCAGCTGACAGCCGAGCAAACGGCAGCTCAGGGAGGCAGTCTTTGGCCCAAGCCGGTCAGCAGAGGGGGTTCACCCGCCCCCCACCCCGAGGGCCGGGAGGGTTAGAGGAGGCCGGGCCGGCCTAGGTGGGTTGGGGGGAAAGCCCCGGAGGCTGACAGGCCTGCCGGTCTCTCCGCAGTGAAGGAGCTGACGTTCGACCCGAGCACGGCCCACCCGAGCCTGGTGCTGTCCCCCTGCGGCCGCCGCGCCGAGTGCTCGGAGCAGAAGGCGCCGCCGGCCGGCGAGGACCCGCGCCAGTTCGACAAGGCGGTGGCGGTGGTGGCGCGGCAGCTGCTGGCCGAGGGCGAGCACTACTGGGAGGTGGCGGTGGGCGACAAGCCGCGCTGGGCGCTGGGCGTGGTGGCGGCCCAGGCCGGCCGCCGCGGCCGGCTGCACACCGTGCCCTCGCAGGGCTTCTGGCTGCTGGGCCAGCGGGAGGGCAAGATCCTGGAGGCGCACGTGGAGGCCAAGGAGCCGCGCGTCCTGCGCCACGTGGAGCGGCGGCCGGCGCGCGTGGGCGTCTATCTCAGCTTCGGCGACGGCGTCCTCTCCTTCTACGACGCCAGCGACGCGGACGCGCTGGAGCTGCTCTTCGCCTTCCGCGAGCGCCTGCCGGGGCCCGTGTACCCCTTCTTCGACGTGTGCTGGCACGACAAGGGCAAGAACGCGCAGCCGCTGCTGCTCGTGGCGCCCGAGGGCCAGGAGGCCTGAGCTGCCTGCCGGGAGGGGGGCGGGCGGGGGCGGGACGCCGGGAGTTTGGCGAAGTTGGGGATTGGCATGGATGGGGGGCTGCAGTGAGGGGTGGGGGGCAGGGGTCTACCGTCAGGTCCGCGAGGAAACCCCAGTTTGGGAACCAGGAGATGCACGTGTTCCAGGAAGAACGGAGGTGGAGGGGAGGAGGGGAAGGGCCAGGAGCCTGGGGAGGGGAGGAGCTGGGGGTGGGGGTGGGGGTGAGGGTGGGAGTGGGGGCTGCAGCTTCCCCTCCCTCCTCCGAACGGGGAGCAGGCAGGCTCCCCCGCCGCTCAGTGTCTCCATCTGGAGCAGGTCAAACCCTCCCTTTCAGAGCCGCGGCAGTGGCTGTGGGAGCGCAGGCGCAGTAGGTGTGGGCGTGTAACGGACAAACAGTGGGTCCTGCTGCCTGTCACTATGAAGCAGAGACAGGGCTGAATCATACGTGAGCGTTTGGTCCAGTCCTGCCGGCAGCTGGGAGAGCAGCAGGTCAGCCACAGAAATCTGCTCTGCACCCCCCATTAGCCGGCTGCTTATACAGCAGAAGCACAAAGGAAAGCAGGCAGAGGGCAGCTGACAGATCCGCAGAAGGACGAGGGTCTTCCCAGGGCTGAGTGACATGCAGGGGCTGGGGGTTCAGGGGAAACAGCCAAAGGGAGTGCCTGTGGGCAGTGAACCGGCGAGCAGGCTGGAGGTTTGCAAAGGCCTGTGGATAGCAAAAGGGCCGGGACCTTCCAAGGGCTGGGACTGGTTTCTGTAACAAACCTTTGTTCATCTTCCCATGATGACAGGCAGCTCCAAACGGGGAGGAAGGCTGTGCCTCCAGGGCAGCTCCAGCCAGGGTGGCACTGCTTCCTCTAATCAGACAAACATCATGGCTAACAGCAGGATTAATATTTCCCACAATACCAGCTGGTTCCCCACATTCTACTGCTGCCCCCTTCCAGGCGGGTCCCAAATGTGCCTTTCTAACAGGTTCCCAGGTGGCGCTGACCCCTGGAGAAGCGCCCGGGCAGCCGTCTGTTCAGTCAGCGCCACCTCAGAGCCAACGCTCAGATCCTATCAGCCACCAGGTCTAGAACGTCCCAAACACATTCCTCCGTTCAACAGCCGTTTAAAAACCACCTGAGCCCGTGCCGGCTGCACAAATCCGCCCCACCGTGTTTGCCGTTCTCTCTGGAATGTGCTCACGGAGTGTCGGGGCCTTGGAGGAGACCCCCCAGTTGCCTGATGTTACCCCCCCTCCCCCGCCCTGGGCCCCGCTGCTGGTGGAGAATAGAAGGCCCCACCCCGCTGAGCTGGCCCCACACTTACCTGCTGGTTCACACCTTCTTGGTTTTAGCTCCAAGACCCACTTTCTGGGCTTTGGAGTAACCCCTGAGGCTGAGGGGCCTTTGGGGACTCGCAGGTGGGCCTGGGGGCTGCGGCCCTTCCTACCCTAGGGGAGACGCTGGCCTGGGACCATCGCCTGTTGATGTGTGACAGGCCTGCGGACCCCTGGCAACTGGTGCCAAAGTGGGGACTTCCTTGGGTGATGGAACTAAGAGATGGGGCCAAAGGAAGGCTGTGGGTGGGTAAGAAAGGCCTGGGGGTCTGGCTGGGTGGGCACCCCTGGCTCTGTCCCTCTGGGGAAGCCTGCTGGGGCCTGGCTCAGGGACGCAGGAGAGAGGATTCACTGAGGGCCTCTCACGTTGGAAAATAAAACAATAAATGGGCTATTTGGTTGTAAAATCCGGCAGCACTAATAAAAGCGATTGCACTCTGACTCCTTCCGCATGAAGTCTCTGTGAAGAGACGAGTGACCTGGTTTAGGCAGTGACCTCCTTGCTGCCCTCCCAGCCCTCAGCCTCCACCGGGCAAATCTTCCTGAAAACACAAATGAGGTCGGTCATGTGAGTCAGCGGCTCAAAGCTTTCAGCAGCTCCTTGTTGCTTAAGGAGAAAGCCCGGTCTTTGGCTCGGATCCGATGGGCCCTGCCCTTCTCCAGCCTGGCCCGTGCCACCTCCTGCCCCCACACGCAGAGGCCCTGCCGTCCCATCCGCCCTTCAGTTCTCTGGGGGAGCAGCACCGTTTCTCACCCGCCCTTAACCCCGGCACCTCCTTACACTGCACCCTGGGCACTGAGCCCCTGTCATGGGCGTCGGGGGAAGGCTGGGCGAGGGGGAGGGGGGCCCAAGAGCCCACAGCCCCTTTCTGAGGAAATGGGGACCCTGAGAAGCAGACGCCAAGGTGGGATCACATGTGCGGAGATTGGCGAGGGGAGACGGCTCGGGAGAGACGGAGCCCACAGCGTGGATGCCAGTCCGACCCCGAGTGAAGGCAGGAGGGAGGCTGGGTGGAAGTGACTGCTGTGGGGACTCCTCCCCAGAGCTGCCCGGCCACGAGTGTGTGTCCCTGCCTGCTCCGAGGCTGGCTGAGCAGACACAGGCGTGGGGTTCACAGCTCCTCAGCTGCGCCCTCACTCATTGCTCCTCGTCGTTGGAGTTATGGAGGAAACTTCCTTTTCACAGCCACCATGAAGTCACTCTGGCTCGAGCTGTGTGCATGGAGGGAAATGACCTGTGACCTTGCCCAGGGCTGGCTGAGTGAGAGATGAGGTCCCTGAGCCGGAGGCAGTCATGAGGGCCAGTTTGTGGAAAACTGCCTAATCGGAGTGTTCCTTGTTGGACAGCGGCTGTGTGGCCCAGCCAGAACCTCCCTGCGAAAGTGGGAAGGTGGTCCTGACCAGTTTGGCTCAGTGGATAGAGCGTCGGCCTGCGGACTTAAGGGTCCCGGGTTCGATTCCAGTCAAGGGCATGTACCTTGGTTGTGGGCACATCCCCAGTGGGGAGTGTGCAGGAGGCAGCTGATGGATGTTTCTAGCTCCCTGTCCGTCTCCCTTCCTCTCTGTAGAAAATCAATGGAATGTGTTTAAAAAAAAAGAAAGTGGGAAGGTGAAATGGGAACCGAGAAGTGGGTCCCTCCAGCACTCAGTACTTCCCCCTTGTGGAGACTGGGATCCCAGGGAACCGGTCACAGAGGGGGGAGGGGGGGCCCTGACTTCCGGTGGACAAGAGCAAACTGGCACCTGCCAGGGCCGTGCTAAAGGGCAAAGACATTGAGAGCTTGTTATGTGTCAATAACCTAATACTCTCATTTAATTATCTCATCCTCACAACACCAGGCCTCCAAACAACTAACACCCCCCTAGGCTTGCTTGCCTCTTCCCCTGGGTTCCAGTGTCCCCAGGGAACAATGGTGGTGCAAGCTGAGGACCCGGGTCCGAGTCATGGTGCCTCTTGGAGAACCAGCTATGCCAGACTGCCTTTCCTCGGTGATGGCGGCAGCAGGAAAGCTGCCTAATTTAACCAATAAGTAAACATCGAAAATATGATCATATCAAAACAAACATATTATGGAGTATAGAATTTGCATGGATTTTTAAGATTAAATAAAAAATATCCATAAAGTTTAAAAAATATGTTTTGCCGAAATCGGTTTGGCTCAGTGGATAGAGCGTCGGCCTGCGGACTGAAAGGTTCCAGGTTCGATTCTGGTCAAGGGCATGTACCTGGGTTGTGGGCACATCCCCAGTAGGAGATGTGCAGGAGGCAGCTGATCGATGTTTCTCTCTCATCGATGTTTCTGACTATCTTTCTCCCTTCCTTTCTGTAAAAAATCAATAAAATATATTAAAAAATATGTTTTTATTGATTTTAGAGAGAGGATAGGAGAGGGGTAGAGATAGAAACAGTGATGAGAGAGAGAGAGACATCGACCGGCTGCCTCCTGCATGCCCCCCCCCCCCCCCCCCCGGGGATCAAGCCTGCAACTGGGGCATGTGCTCCGACTGGGAGTGGAAATGAGGACCTCTTGGTTCATAGGTCGATACTCAACCACTGAGCCACACCAGCCGGGCAATCCATAAAGTTTTGCATTGGTAGTGCTGGCTGTTGGATCTAGACTTCCAGACCCTTAGGTATAAGTTCTTAAAATTATTTTTAAAATTAAAATATACAGAATGCATGGCTATACTTAATATCTTACGGATACGGGGACAGTCCCCTGATCATGCTCCCCAGTCCCAAGTTCTGGTCTCCCCGGTTGCCAGTTTGGTGAGTGGTTTTCCAGGACTTCCTGTACATGCTTATGTCCCACAGAAAGTAGATGCGACCGCGTTTTTCTTTCTCTATAAATGATGTCATGTTCTACGCGAATCTCCTTTTGAATTCCCGTGCAGTATTCCACCGTACGGCTGTGCCATTGCTTACTTAATCATGCTCTGGTTATTGCTGTTTGTTTCTTATTTTTGTTACTGCGAACATTGCTGAGATGAGCATCCTTGCACACGCCTCTATGTGCACGTGTGCGAAGGTCTCTCTTCGGTGGATATTGTGTGGGGAGAGTCTGTGTCCTGGCATGTGTGCCTTTAACATGTCAATGGCATTACCATTAGATGGTGGACTTGAGGAAGAAGTGGCGGGCTTGGAGGGTTACATCAGGACAGTACCGTTTATCAGTGGCTCAGCCATGCTCTGGAGGGTCACACAGCTTTAGGTCATCCCAGCTTGAAGGACAGTCTCATTTTCAGGCATGAGAGTGTCCAGTCCAGCAAAATTCAAACCTTCAACAGCACCGCCAATTTAAAGTGACCCCACGTGGAAGGGGATCTGGTCTTTCACTCTCCCCCTCTCCTTCCCCCAAACCCTCCCCACCCTGCTCTGCTGGCTCCTTCAGGTTCGGGTGACTTAGAGAAAAGAGAGGACACAGGGTTGGTGTGGTTATAAGCTGGACCTCTGTCATCATGGCCGTCCAAACACTCCTGCTGCCATGGCCGGTGCTGTGGGCTCTTCAGAGATGATGAAAGCAGACACTGGCAGGTGGACTGTCTCAGCTCCTGCCCTGCCCTCCCCCCACCCCCCTGCTCCTGGAGCTACACTCCTGTGGTAGTAGCTACGCTACTGCTGGGACCCTTTGCCAAGGTAGGCAGCTGTCTTGGCTGGGGGTCTATCACAATATCTTTCTTTTAAAAATTTTATCTCTATGTTGAAAGTATTACAGATGCCCCCCTTTTTCTCCATTGACCCCCCTCTGCCCTATACCGCCCCCCTCCCGCCTTCACCACACTACTGTCTGTGTCCATGGGTTATGCACATATGCCTCGTCCTGTGCACCAAAATGTTACCAGTAGATTCCTGGTCAGGCCAGCTTGCAGGCTCGATCCCCAGTAGGGGGCGTGCAGGAGGCAGCTGATGGATGGTCTGCTCTCACTTTATGTTTCTCTTTCTCTCTCCCTCTCCCTCCCTCCCTCTCTCTCTAAAAAAACAATGAAAATATATAGCAAAAGAGAATGTGGGGCAGTATTTCTATCACATATTGTCCCCATCTTAAGAGAATTCGGAGTCATTTGCCACGGGGGCTGGGACAGGGAATCTGAGATCCTCAGAGGGAATGCTGTACCAGTAAAATGGAAGGTCGTCATAGACATCTGAGTTGTTGCTACTGTTTTTCCGGCTTTTTCCTGAGAGTAGAGGCTGAGGAGGAAGTTTAGCAAGGTTGGCAGAGCTGGGAGTTCCTGGAAGGGCCTTGTGAGTCAGGCAGCAGCCCCTGGTCAGTTGCCCAGGGCCTGGCTGGAGGGGTAGAAACAGTTCCCACTGTGTACACAGCTGCCTTTTCCTTTAAACCATCGAGAAACTTTGTGAACCAAATAGTGTGAGATATAATGTCAAAGAGTTTTTAATGAGATGGGACATACTCATGAAATGGGTGAGAAACCACAAAGCCTTATATCAGACTATAAATCCATCATGGTTGCAATTATGAGAAAAAACTCCCCTGAAAAAAAGCAAAAGAAATGTCAAAACATGCCACCCATGGGATTCCTGGAGACTTAGCTTTTCTTTATACCCCTCTGCCGTGTCCCCGTGTTGGGGAGTGAGTTGCTCTGACTGTCCACCAGGTGGAGGAACGAGGACTCAGAGAGACGCCTGGTGGCCTGCGCTCTTAGGTGGGGACTGAGCGCTGTTTTCTCTTTAGAACCAGCGAGGGTGGTGATGCTCAGAGAAGGGAACACAGGTAGGAAGTGGCAACGCTGATTCCACCAAGGAGCGAGTTTCCCAGGGCCAGGCCAGGCAGGGCTGTTCTGCCAACTGTGAGCTGTTGTGCGGGCAGAGCCTGGGCGTGCAGCCGTGACTCACCTGGGAACGCTGTCCCTTCCCAGTCCTGCCCTCGCCGCTGATTCAGCCTGAAGACAGTCTCTGCGGGACTCCCGGCGGGAAGCCCACTTCTCAGGCTCCGCCCGTTAAAATGCAAAGTCATCCAGGAATTTCATTTTCCTTTGTGTTCATTGTGTTTACTTTAGCCATTACTTTCGATTCATAACCGAGCGATGATTTTTATGTGCGGTTTTGAGATGACATTAACTTTTAAAGTCCATGCAGTAGAGAAAACTCATGCGCACACTGGACCTCCCTGGGTGACCTGGAGAGACTGGTGTTGCGGTTCCGGAGGCTGGGCAGGACTGGGAGGGAAGCTGTTCCCCGTGTGCATTGTTACACCTTCTGAATTTTGAGCCATGTTGGTGTATTTATTAAAAACATAATTTTATTGCACCGCTGCCAACCACAGCTCCTCCGACCAGTGTCCCGCGTCCTCTGTCTATGACTTCCTAAGCTATGGCGTGGGGGCACCGTGCGCTTCTGGGCGGGAGGCACCCAGCACCCACGAGGCCCGAGAGGCCTGGGAGGCCGAGGCGTGTGGGTGTCCTCTGCCTGCTTCGTGTCCTCATTCTCCTGTGGGGGTTACGTGGCGGCTATGCAGACGCCGTGGCCGGGCCAGCCGGCTGCTGGTGGGCAACGGGAAGCCACCATGCGGGACCTCAGCGACCGCCTGGCCTGCACTGGACAAGGTGTGTGTCCTGGCAGCGCCAACGGTGACCTGGAGGTGACGATCGCGACCTGTCCCAGAAGCAGGCGCCCGGCCACCAGGGACTACAGCCACCTCCTCAAGGGGCAGTGGGACAGGGCGCCTGGGGCCCCTGAGAGCACCGAGGTGGTCCTGCTGCGGATGGCCTCCCACCCACGCTGCTGGAGCAGGCCCTGCGCGAGCGTGGAGGGGACAGCCGGCCTGCGCGGCGCTGGGTGTGGGTGCTGGGCCCGCTGGCCTGGCCAGAGCCCGTCTGGAGACCAACCTCAGGAGGAAGTCAGCCCCCGGAGGGGCCAGAAGGCCGCCAGGTCAGTGCAGAGGTGGATTTCGCTCCAGAACGGCCCTTGCCAAGAGCCCGAGTGCCATGGGAGCCACCGGAGGTCATGCTGGGAAGACCCGGAGGGATGCTGAGCCTGACCACCAGCCAGCCCAGGAGCCCGCGCAGCCACTCCGCACCCGGCCCTGCCCTGGGCCCCGCATCAGAGCTGCCACCCTCCCCCCACTTCTCCTGCCCACCTCTCCAGACACTGCCCCTCCATCCTCACTCCACCGCTGGGTCTGTTCCATCTGAGTCCCCAGCTGGTCCCAACTGCCCTTTCCCTCTTCTTTCTGTCTTCCTCCCTCCCTCCCCCAGCCGCCCCCACCCCCCATCCCTTTTCCTATAATTTAATAAAGAAATGGTTAAGCTCCTGTTTATTTTGTGGGTGGTATACTCCACTCCATTGAAAATCAATCAACCAGCAAATTCCTGCGGGGCTGGGCTGTGGTTTGGGTAAACAGCGCCAGCTTAGTGAGTTACAGGTGCTATTGCCTCACACAGAGGAGGCTTCACTCTAGAGCTCCGCCCACAACAGAGCGTCTGAGACACACGCAGGGAAGGCAGTCTGATGTGCACCGTTTCCCGGAGGTGGGATACACCTCATCCATATGGAGTTTCTGTCCAGGACCCACAGCACGTTAAATGGAGAGAGGTTGATGGGGAAGCAGGGGCAATATGGTTCCCTGCCCATTTCTTCAATTTAAAGAAAATCCCCCAAGAGGTGACCCATACTCCGAGGTCGCTGGCCACACGGAGCAACTGCAGATTAGCATGACGGAGGCACGGGCTGCAGCAGCCTCCGGGCCTGTTCTGGTGAAAACAGAGGCTGGGTTTGGAGCCCAGCTGGCCCAAGGCCAGGTCCTGGCTGACCAGCCGAGTGATGTTCGTGCCCACACTGAATGGCAGATGCTGCAGTAGCGGCAGCTCATGGACATCAAGATGCAGCTGGAGGCCCTGGCGGGCGTGGCTCAGTGGTCACAGTTCCATTTCAGGTCGGGGCACACGCCAGGGAATGTGTGGCGGGACCGCCAGTAGGGGGCGTGCAGGAGGCCGCCGATCAAAGTTTCGCTCTCATCATTGATGTTTCTATCCCTCTCTCTCCCTCTCCCTTCCTCTCTGAAATCAGTAAAAATATATTTAAAAAACATATCTTAAAAATTAAAAAAAAAATGCGGTTGGAGCAGGGAATCACCACCCAGCACAGCCTGCTCCAGGGACAGGACACCACCGGCAACAACCTGCCCACCAGCAAGAGTTCAGCAGCCTCTGGCATCCTGCTCCCAGCAGAGAGATGCCCCTGGGCAGGGGCATGGGAGGGGAGGGACCTGTCAGTAAAATTTTATGTCCCCCAAAAGAACCAATCCCCCCATCATTTTATTTTTAAAACAGAAAATAACATGGAAAAAGGAAATTTAAGTAAAAAAGAGAGTCTATTAAAGTGTGTTAAGTACCACAGGTGGTACTGTGGGTCTGATACACATGAAAATGGCATGTGAAGATGGTGCGTGAGTGAATGAAGCCTGGGGAACACTCCTCGAAGGGTTTGAGGTATCTTGGCCTGTTGTCTTTCAAGTGGAGGCGGCCATGTGGGTGGAGGGCCCATGGTGATGGCCAGTGTCGGGGGCGGCGGGGAGACCAGTCATTTTTCTGTCTGGGTCTCAGTTTCCTCATCTGTAGTGAGAAGGGGTTGGCCTAGAGAATTCTCTGAGATGCCACTGTCTTAGTCTGGGTTCCCCCCAAAGCAGACCTTAAGACGAAGAAAGATCCCCGTGACAGCAGGCTTACTTACGCAGTGCAGGAAGCACCTGGGTGTGGGGAAGGGGGCCGGGCCGGGGTCGGGGTTGGGGCAGGGAAGGTGAATTATTAAGGAGGTTAGCGCAAGGAGAGGGGAGCTTCTCGCCAAGAAACTCCTCATCCCACCCGAGGTGAAGAGTTTGGGCGTGTAGCCTGGGACTCCTGCCGGCCACGGGCCCTGAAGGAGGTCATCTCCCCTCCCGTCTGCCTGTTCTCAGGGCCAGGCCATCGCTGAGGTTTCTGAGGAAGCCCCTGGGCAGGGAGGGGCAGCTGCAGGGTGGGGAGTCCGAGCGCACAGAAGAGAGAGGCCCGGAGAGTGCGCCTCGCCCGCCCTCGGCTCTGGCTGGCTTGAGTCTGAGCCTCAGAGCCTCCTGAGAGAAGGCGGGGTGGGGGGTGGGGGGGGTGGGGGGCAGCGGAGGCTTCCCGGGGATGCTCAGTTCCTGGATGTGGCGGAGACAGGAGGGGAGAGGCAGGGGTGAGCGTCCTGGCCGGGAGCGGACATAGCAAAGCGGGCTCTCTGGGGGTTCCTGGTTGGGCTGTGTCTCCTGCGTGGGGACCGAGCTGTACTCTCGGGCCCTGCCTGTGTGGATGTCTGAGAGTGACATTCCAGGCCTGAAGCAGGGCTCGTGCAGGTGGCTTCACCAACCACCAGGCCTCGCATCGGGTCTTCAGGTACCCAAGGCAGGATGGATTTCCCGGGAACAGTCAGGGGCGAGGCAGGATGTCTGGGTTTCTGGGTGGGAGCACACAGTGGGGCGGGGGGCGGGGGTGGTAAGGAAAACTGAGGGGCAGATGTCGGGTCTGGGGCGTGGAGGAGCGGGCTCAGTGCTGTCTACAAAGGAGAGGAGCCAGGGAAGAACGGAGGCCAGGCCCAGAGCCCCGGAGGAGAGGCTGAGGGTGTGGCCCTCTGTTGCTGGTGGGGCTGGAAGCCTGTTGCCAGAGATCTCTGTTGTGTTTTGCCTCTCGGCCCAGCATTCAGTCATTCTTCCTCTTAAGAGGAGCTTCAGCAATCGTTGGTCAAATTGCTCATTGCACGGGTGAGGAAACAGCCATTTGCAGGAATTTGTTTCTGAAGCAATGTGGAAGTTAGTGGCAGAGCAAAACCCAGAACATGTCATCCCACCCCCAGTTCAGAGATCTTTCTGAGACTTCTCTTTCACAGGGGAAGTGTAGGACCCCTAAGGGCAGAAACCGTACGCTGTTTTTTTGTTTTTAAATATGTTTTTATTGATTTCAGAGAGGAAGGGAGAGGGAGAGAGAGATAGAGAAAGAGAGAGAAAACATCAATAAGAGAGAATCATTGATCAGCTGCCTCCCGCACGCCCCCTACTGGAGATTGAGCCTGCAACCTGGGCATGTGCTCTGACCCGAATCCAACCGGGACTTCCTGGTTCATAGGTCTGAGCTCAACTGCCGACCCACCGCCGCTGGGCCCGTGTGCGATTTTTAACCTCAGGCGCACAGACCTGGATTAGGCACCATGCTCTCAGCATGGGTCTGTGTATACCTCCTGCATTCCGCTACCTATTTATTAAAAAATCAGCACCTGTGAGCCCAGCACCTAATCCAACAAGCCAACTATTTCTAAAAACTTCTCCCCTGACCCACACCCGCCCCCCTCTCAGAGGGACGGTGAGCCTGGATTTGTGGTTTTTGGTTTTCTTGCTCCTCCTTTTAATCACCACACATGCTTTTAGTTTCATTTTACGTGTTTGTGAATTGTATAACAGAGGCATGAAATTCCTTTGTCTCCTGGGATGGGTTTATTAAAAATCTCTGTGTTATGAAAATTTCAGACCCACAAAACAGAAGAATATCGTGAACCTCTTGTACCATCACCCAGCTTCAACAGGCATCAAGATTTTGCTGCACTTGCTGTACTGATCATGTTTTTCTTTCTCTTTTCTTGCAATAGTTTAAAGTAAATCTTGGAAATCTTACTGTTTCACCAAAGCCCTTTCTACTGCTGATGTTAATTTGCAAAGCAGGTGTTAAAGTAGAAAACAGCCTTAGGAGACATACAGTTGCAAAAATAACTTTAATAAAGATTCCAAGTCCATTGCCAAAACGTACATACAATCACGCGTGCATACTTTCACACTCATTTCTAAAAACTGGACATTTTCTTACACATTCATATTACTGTTAATACAACCTGACAAAATCAACGCGTATTCCTTAGCACCATGGATCTGCAAATTTGATGTAACATTATGTTGCTAGAATTAATCCACGGTGTTGTACTTGGCCGTATAGTAATATTTCATTTATTAATTGTAACTGTCCATTCTCTTGTTGGTGGACATTGGGTAATTTCCAGCTTTTAGGCAATATGGATAGTGTGGATATGAATATATTTGCCTGTGTTTCCTCACGAATATGTGCTAAATTTATTTTGACAAATACCTGAAAGTGGAATGCTGGGTAGGTTATGCAGTGTCCCACCTGTTCTGCCAGTTTCCACACTAAGCAGCCGTGCATTAGTGATCCCATCCATCCTTAGCCTCTGACACTTGGATGTACGTATTGGGGTGTAAAGTAAAATTCAGTTTCTTACTGTGGTTACAGTCAGAAAAGTTTGAAGAGCATTGGTTAAAGAAGTCAAATGGTGACAAAGAATTTGCTACAAAAACCTGCAGTCCCTTAGTCCTTCTTCCCCATCCACTCCTTATCCCGTTGAGCAATTATTTTGTTAATTTTATTATTTGGCATGAGTTACAAAGCCATCTGCGGATGGCTGCTACTTGTGCTGGACTTGGAGTGCCCAGGCAAGGCCAAGCTGTGAATCATGTTGGCTGCTGCTAGTGCCGGGGCTGGGCCACTTAGCTGAGACCAGATGCTGCTTTTTTGAGAGATTTTAGGAAAATCTGAAGCATGAGCCAAGACAGGTCATTCATATGGAAAAGCCACAGGAAACAGCTTGGGTAGGTCTGAAGGTTGGGTGGGTGAGGCCTCAGATAGCCATCAATTGGGGTAAACAGCGCGAGCCAGGTTGATAGAGTCTCAGACATGGTGTCCCTCTGCCAGCATTCTATCTTGGAGAAAGCTTTCCCCCCAGCTCTTGCCCTAATGTCACAGACTTCAGTTCTTCCCCATATGTCTCTGTGCCTTTCAAACTGCTGCCCCAGTGCTGGGACTCAGAAAGAGTGAGTCCAATTAAATCCAAGCACAGGCCCTTTAAGAGGAATTGCCTGGGATTCCAGCAGCCCTCTGTCTCCCTCAGTCAAAATCTCCATTGGTTTTTACAGCCAGAAGTCATGGGGACTTCTATTTCTGGCACTGGAGTCCTGGGCTGGGAGGCCTGGTATAGGGCTGGGACTTCTTCTCCGGGAGAACCTCTGCAGCCAAGATATCCACCCCGATTTTTATCCACCACACATGGGTGTGGGACCAGCCTGTTTTGGGTCTCTACCCTTTCTACCAGTCTCCAAGTGGTTTCTTCTTTGTATCCTTAGTTGTAGGACTTCCATTCAGTCAGATTTCAGGCAGTTCTGAGTGGTGGTTATTGTGTCATTTAGTTGTAATTTTGAAATGATTGTGGGAGGTGGTGAGTACCATGTTTACCTATGCCGCCATCTTGACCAGAACTCCCACAGCCATTTTGTTTCAACTCCTCAAGCCACATCTGTCTGGTACCCACATGCCCCACACCTCTGCCAGGGCCTTTTTGAAGGTCAAGTTTGTGTTGCTAAATCCAATGGATCCTGTTCTGTTCTTATCTTAACCTCTCAGCAGCATTTCACATGGCTGCTATATGACTTCCTGGGAGCAGTTTCCTCATTCTTGCTTATCAGCTGCTTCTCTGTCTTGTTTTGCATTCTCCTTGAAGCAGACCCTGAGACAAGGATTCGAGTACCAGGAGGGTGGTGCGGGGATCACTGGCAGAGGGGCAAGGGGGGAAAGGCAGTCAATTAAAGGTGTGCCCCACTTCTCATTTTATTGAGGTATAATTGACACATAAAAATGGCACAGCCCTGGCTGGTATGGCTCGATTGGTTGGGCGTTGTCCTGTGCACCAAACGTCACTGGTTTGATTCCCGATCAGGGCACATGCTTGGGTTAGGAGTTTGATCCCTGGTTGGGGCGCATGTAGGAGGCAACGTGATGCTCTCACGTTCATCTCTCTTTTTCTCCCTCTCTTTCTCTACCTCTAAAAAATCAGTAAAATATTTTTAAAAATTGCGTATACTTACAGTGTACAATGTGATAATTTTATATAAATTAGTATATATAATTTTATATATACTAATTTTCACATAGTAATTTCCCCCCCTATGGTGAGAACACTTAGGACCTACTCTTAGCATGTTTTAAGTGTACAATATAGTATTATTAACCAGAGCCACCATGCTGTACATTAAATATCCAGCACTCATTTAGCCTGCAAAACCTTCTACAAAGGGCGCATTATTAAGCCAGTTACCTCGGGGAGTGACTGGACATTAATCCAGAGGGCAAGCTCTGGGAAGTGATGAAAAACACACACGTCAGAATTGGGGTGTTTATACAGCAGCTTCTGAAAGTGGTTGGTTGGGAGCTGCCTTGGGAGCAGAGTGGCACTTGCAGCTCAATGGGTTGTGTTCCTAGCAGCCACTTGGAAGTTGACCCGCGGGGTCTGAGGGTGTTGGGATCGGAGGGATTTGAGGGCAGGTGCTGTCATTGTCTGCTGCACTCCCCAGGTAGAACGTAGGTCTATGAGGGCAGGGGCTTTGTGTGTTTTGATTATTTTGAGATCCCCAATGCCTAGCACACAATGATTGCTCAATGTGAGTATTTTAATGAACAAACGAATGAGTGAGAGATTCATGAATTCAGTTGTAAGGGTCCAGAAAGAGGCTAAGCAAGCCACAGCAGTGGAGCTGTGGAAATGGAACACTTCAGGTAAAGGATCAAGGAGAACCTTTAGCGGAGTGAAGAGGAGCTTGAGAACAACTCAGTTTAGTGTAATCATGGGCTTAAGTGAAATGACGTGGAATCACGGGTCCTTAATTGCACTGAGCTGCTGAGTACCCAACTCTGGGCTCCCACCGGTCTTGTTCTGTGCTGTGATGTGCTGGCTATTGTTTGAGTTGCGATCTCCATTATTTAGCCCAAAGCACCCCAACAGATGTCATCTCTGTTGTAAAAGCTTGATATATAATCACACAACTTTTGTGGGGCTCAGTTTATTCACTTACAAAATGAGAGTATCATCTTCATAGGATTTTTATGAAGAATTAGACGAGTGAACAGGTGCAAAGCACTTAATACTGGCACAGAGTCAATGCTGAGTCACTGTCAGTTATTATTAGTGTTTTATTATTATTTTATAATATAACATGTTATATGCAATATGTTCTTAAACATATTGCAACATGTTATATTTCTTCTATGTCCTTAAAATGTTTAATTTTAAAAATTAGCCCTAGTCGGTTGGCTCAGTGGATAGAGTGCCAGCCTGCAGGCTGAAGGGTCCCAGGTTTGATTCTGGTCAAGGGCACATGCCCGGGTTTGTGGGCTTGATCCTCGGCAGGAGGCATGCAGGAGGCAGCCAATCAATGATTCTTTCTCATTATTGATGTTTCTATCTCTCTGCCTCTCCATGCCACTCTGAAATAAATAAAAATATATTAAGAAAAATTAAATATTTTTGTTGTGTTTATGATATTTTCTATTTTCTACCTTAATGTATCATAACCAGAGAATATGGCATATATCATTTCTGTCCTTTTGGGGCATAAAATTAAAACTGTTTTTGTAAAACATGCTTTAATTCTTAAAGAAACGACATTCTATTTTTTAAAGTTAATCTTTGCCCAGCCAGCATGGCTCAGCGTTTGAGCATTGACCTATGAACCAGGAGGTCAGGGTTCGATTCCCAGTCAGGGCATATGCCCGGGTTGCAGGCTTGATCCCCAGTTGGATTCTCTCTCATCATTGATGTTTCTCTCTCTCTCTCCCTCTCTCTTCCTCTCTGAAATCAATAAAACATATATTTAAAAAGTTAATCTTCGACATATATCCTTATTAGTTGTGTTCAGATCAATCACTTAATTCCCACATCTATAGCTAAATCAGAAGTTGTCCTCAATTTTTACTGAGGAAAGAGTGAAGAAATACAACAGGCTCACTATAATTAAGCTGCTAAATTACTAAAACCGAATAGGCTGAGTCAGGAGGAAATGACTCTATTCTTGTGCTAACTAGCCCAGGAGCTTAAACTCTTGAACTTTCCAGTCCTGTGTCATGGCCTGGATATACATCAGCTGATCGTGTGTCAATACGTGGGCGTGCACCAGACCTCCAGATACCCCTCTGATTACGCCACAAAGGACTCACGAATCCAGGCCACCTAACATCCACCTGATACATTCATCATCGAGACCTCCTGGCGGTCATCCTCTAGACCAGAGGTCGCCAACCGGTGGTCCGTGGGCCACTGGTGGTCCGTGAGGTCTGAAAGGTTGGCGACCGCTGGTTTAAGGAAACCTTTGGAGCAGTGGTAGCCAACCCGTGGTCTGTGAGGTCCGAAAGGCTGGCCACTGTTGCTCTAGACCTGGCATCCATCATCCAGACAGGCTGACATCTGCCTGGTAACCATCCTGGACCAACTCTAGGACTAAGAATGCAGGACTGATTATTTATTTAAAAATTTTTTTTTACACTGTACTTGGATAGAATGGAGCAGTTCAGTAACCCCTGAGGCTAATAACATTTCTATCACCACGGTTACTTTAGCAAACCTGGTTCCCCTCACTTCTGCAACATTATGCAGAGTTAGTGATCGTGTTTGCACAAGAATGCGCTTTTTATTGTAGGAACTCTTAACTTGTCTTCCTTTTTAGGATCACGTCCTGTTTTTTTCCTGGCCATGTCCCCAGTTTGCAAACTCTAAGACCTTTGAATAACTCTTTACCATTTACTTCTAGCAAAGCCTCTGGGCTTTTTTTGAGTTCATTTGACACTACTTTCTAACTCTGTCCAAGTCCTCCTATTGCTAACTGGACATCGGTCCAACTCTTCCTCAAATTCCTGTTTGTTTCAAGGCTCAGTGCCTTACCTCGGAGACCTTTCTGTCTCTACTCCCAAAATAACTTTCATGTCCAGATTTTGGAGAAAGACCCCCAGCCCATGGGTTTTCTAGCCTCACTGGTGTAACTCTTAAAACCACATTTCCTCTTGCTCTGTCTGTGAGCAGGATGTGTCTAAATCCAGACCGTTCCTTCCTCCTTTCTAGATGCTGTCAAGATATAGCCCTTGTGCCTCCTCGCACTCGCTTTTGGCCACATCATTGCTTCAGTTCTCTGTTGCGATGGCTTTTACACTTTTTTACATGCAGGTTAATTTTTTAAGAGCAAAAATGGAACAACCCACTTCTGCTTACCCAGGTTTTGTAGACATTTTTGTGACCAGGGAAAGGAGATTTCAAAGTGAACGAAAGAGCTAGGAGCAAGATGAGTCCTGCAATAACATCTTTGGTCCTTCTCACCACTATTCCCTTCTTTCTTACCCTTTCTTAGCGCCTTAGACTAGAGTAAGGCATTTTTTGTCTTGTCCAGAGTTGAAATTTTAGTTATTTATTTATTCAAGCAACATTTAATGTGGCATGTACCATTCTCAGTCTTGGGAATATCCACTAGGATAATTGAAAACTGTTGCCTTCAATAGGCTATAATGGAAGAAATAACCTCATACACATTTAATGCAGTCGGAGTGTGAGTATTTCTAATAAAGCTACATGCAAGAGAGCCTGGGTCTGAGCAGGAAATCAGGGCGGGCTTCTCAGAAAAGGTGACAGCTTGAGTTGGCACTTGGAAAGCAATTAGGAGTTTTTAAGGATTACACACAGATGCAGGAGGCATGCTAGACATGTTCAATGTAGGTTGTAGTCGTCATCTAAAACGGCGTAACAAATTACCCCCAACCTAATGACTTAAAACAGCAATCGTCATTGCCAGTGAAAACGCAAAAACGGTGCAGCCACTTTGCAATTTGGGTTGGCAGTTTCTCCCAGAACGAAACACACGCTTCTTGTGTGATCCAGCCAGTAAGCTCCCTGGTATTTACTCAAAGGACCTGAGAAATATGTCCACACAAACCCCGCACAAGGATGTTCTAGCAGCTTCATTCATAGTTTCCAAAATTGGAAGCAACCAAGATATCCTTCAGTAGGCCAATGGATAAACTACGGTCCATCCAGACAAGGGAATATTAGTCAGTACTAAAAGAAAGTGAGTCGCCCTAACCGGTTTGGCTCAGTGGATAGAGCATCGGCCTGTGGACTGAAAGGTCTCAGGTTTGATTCCTTCAGCTCTGCTGTATTTTATAGGTCAAACAGCTGATCAATGTTTCTCTTTTATTGATGTTCTAACTCTCTATCCCTCTCCCTTCTTCTCTGTAAAAAAAATCAATAAAATATATTTTTTAATAAAGGAAGTGAGTTATTAAATCATGAAATGGCATGGCAGAAACTTAAATGCATATTGCTAAGTGGAAGAAGCTAGTCGGAAAAGGCTATATACTGTATGATTCCAACTATACGACGCTCTGGAAAAGGCAAAATTATGAAGGCAGTGAATATGTCACTCTGGTGCAGGATGATAGTAATGGGAAAGGCTATGCCAGCGATTTTCAACCAGAATTTTTAAAGCATGCAATACCTTACTATTTCGTCAGCGGCCCTGACCTCTTTTCTCTTAGATTGGCAAATAAAAGCATGACAACATAATGCCTTAATCAATAAAGAAAAAAAGAAAGAAAACAAAAACATGACAGCAGCCACACAATCGCCATCTGGTGTGAATGAATCAAAATTATGCCTATTCTTTTTGTATGAGATCAGCAAAACATATTTTTTGGTGTGCCACAAAATTTCAGTAATTAGTTTATGTGTCATGAGGTGAAAAAGGTTAAAAATTGCTGAGCTACGTGGGGGTAGTAAGTATATGGGGAATCTTCCCCTCAGGTTTGCTGTAAACTTAAAACTGCTCTAAAAAAATGATGTCTATACTTAAAAAACTCAAATGAACAAAACCCCCAACAATAGTTATTTCTTATCTCCCATGAGTTCTCTGGGTCAGGAAATTGGGGATGGTGTGGCTCAGCAGTCCGACAGTCATGGTCAGACGTCAGCTGAGGCTGCAGTCACCCGAAGGCTTGACTTTGGCTGAAGGGTCTGCTTCCAGAGCAGCTCACTCACTCGGAGGGGGAGTGGTCTGGCTGTTGGTGGGCAGCCTCAGTTCTCCACCAGGAGGTAGCTTGAGCATCCTCACAGCATGGGGAGTGGCCTCCTCCAGCCTCCAGTGAGAGTCATCCAAAAGACCAAGGCAGAAGCTGCAAAGCCTCTCAGAATCTAGTCTTGGAAGTGACACCCTTTCAGCTCTGCTGTATTTTATAGTCACACAGGCCAGCCACGTCTCAATGAGGAAGGGGGCTACACGAGGCTATGAGTATTTGGAGAGGAATCCTTGATGCCGGCCTCCACATCGGGCAGCTAAGTGTAACTGATGGAGTGCACTTGGGCTATAAGTGGTTAGACATAAGCTGAAAGTTATTTATGGACTAAATTGTCAGGAGCGAAGGAGTTTGACTTTTAACTGTTGGTGATAGGGAACTGCTGAAAGGTTTTTAAGAAGGCACTCAGGGGGTTGAACTGTCTCTTCGTATCCAAATGTGTGAAACCCCACGTAGACGTACACATATCCCGTTCTGTCATTTTGTGTTGGACTGTGTTTGGAACCTGTTGGTTTGTATTGTATGTCAGCTTGAACATTTTTCTAATATGTAGGACTTAATATCTCTATCAGTTTGGATACTTTTGGTTGCAAATAATATTTAACTCAAAATGAATCCTATATAATAAAAGGCTAATGTGCAAATGGGCTGAACGGTGGAATGACCGATTGCTATGACGCACACTGACCACCAGGGGCAGAGGCTCAACGCAGGAGGCTCAGCCGCAAGCCAGGATGACAGCTGGCAAGCACAGCAGCCTGCCTCCGTGGCAGTGCTAAGGATGTCCCACTGCAGCGTAGGCTCACTCCCCTTTTATGAAGGCCTAGGACTTATGTGGTCCCCTAAGAACATAAACGCTCTGAGTGCAGGGATTTGTCCTCTCTTATTCACGTCTGTATCCTCCGAGCCTGGAAGAGCACCTGGCACACAGTAGGCACTCAGTAAATATTTGTTAAATGGAGAGTCTGGGGGCAAGAACAGGAGAGATGGCAGAATTCCTCAAGTGCCTGGCCACCCTCCAGGCCAGGCTGGGCCCAGCTCCTGCTCACGGTCCTCGGGCTCTGGGGTGATAGCTGGCTTTCTAAACTCAGACCCAGTGCATTTACGTGTGTCTCCACAGAGCAGCTCTGTGCCTAATCCGCTTTCTGCTAACTGATGCTGCTTCGAAGAGGGTATAAACATAGATCCAATGGGAGCCCCTTTCTCCTGTTGATTCTTTGACTACAAATGGGAGGCATATTTGACTTGGAAAATCAGGGACATGTGGTTGTCACCCTTACAGGCTGCTTCACCCTCCACACTGCCCTGCAGGATACACGTGGTTCAGGCAGCGATCAACGGCCCCCGGGGTATGACACGCTCCTCTCCCCCTGGGGCCCCGGAAGAACAAAGCCTCTACTGCCCAGATCCTTTGACTCCACCAACTAGAATATCAATTGTGAGAAAAATAGTTGTAATCCCTGAAGGCTTACTTGTCTGCAAGGAACAGACACCTGCCCAAAGTCTTACAAGAAAATGGGGTTGGGGTGAAGATAGGCGGGGCTCACCTGCTCCTCTGTGAATAGATTCCACCCCCTCCCTGTCACCTCTACTCCTTCATAACTTAGTTTGCTCTCGGCATCCCTCCCACCTTCTGGGAAGGAGGTTCAGGGAGGGGAGGTGTCAACTCCTCTGTCCATCAAGGCTTCCCCGTACATCTCATTGGTCATAATGGAGTCACATGGCCACTCCAGCTGCAAAGCAGGCTGGGAAAGTCCGTGGGTAGCTTTTCCAGGCTATGGGAGAGAGGCACAGGAGAGGGAGCTGCAGTTAATCTGCTGAAGTGCCTCAGGAGAGAGAAGTCAGACCAGCTTGCTCAGATGGTTGAGATGAAACGTCTGAAGCGGGTTGGAACTATAAAGCGCTCTATGACGTGGCTTCAGGATAGAAAGCGTGTGGCCCACCCGTTTGGAGAGCCATTTAGCAGAGGGTATGAAGGGTCCCAAAATGTGCATCTAATTTGCCCCAGTCGTTTCATTTAAAAAATTATATCTGGAGGAGAGAATTCCAAAGAAGCAAAAGGTTGTATGTAGAAAAGTCTTTAATGCCGCATTGACTAAAATAGTAAAATATTAAAACTTCCCAACTTAGCGAAATCTTTTATATGCACTAAAATCGAGTCCTGTAAAGCTCCATGAAATATTTATGCTAAAATGTTATATGTCAAAACCATGTTACAAAATTAAACCTACCCTATCATGACAAGTTTGTAAATATCTGTGCTGGGTGTGAATGAAGGAAAGCTGATCTATTATGGTGGTGGGACTATCTTCTTTTTGCTTGTTTTCTTTAATATTGTTATACTGCTGTTTGTATCGTTAATACAATTGGGAGGAAAAAAATACCATTACAGTGGCTTCCTAGACCTTTCAGGGGTTGAACAGAGTCAGGTATCTTAGGACGCATCTGATCCACGCTCCAAAAATGACCTGTCCTGTGCGCTTGGGGGGCGGTGTTGCTTTGATATTTGCATCTCCCTGAGTCACCCCTAAGTAACCCACATAAAAGAGGGTGGTTCTCTCCTTGGAGGGAAGGGCAGCGTCCTTCCGGTCCGATTCCAGGAATGAGCACTTCTCTGAACTGTTCAGGTCAGGCCTCGAGAGACTTCTGTTTTCAAGGATGGGAAGCAAGAGGAAGCACTTCAGGGGTGGCACCGCACGGCTGTCCCTGCCCTGCGAGTGACCTCTGGCCAACCATCCTCTTACATGCTCTTGGAGGAAGCACCCAGCCTTCCACAAAGCCTATGGGTGTGGAAGTCGGGGGTATTAGATATATAGATTGGCTTAGTTCACAACTAAGCCAAGCCAATCTATACATTTTTCTGACCCGCCTGACATTTGGCCCCTGGCTTACACTCCTGAGGGAGCAGGTGGAGTGGTCCAGGATGCTTCCATCTGGGCAGCAGGCAACGTGGAGGCCAATACTCTTTACGTGTCTTCAGGGCTGGTCAGCCCAAGACCCAGTGGGTAGAATAATGATAGGCGATAGTGACTGAACATTCACCACATCTGTTATCTCATTTAATCATCAGAGCAACTCCAAGAGATATGTCTATTATGACCACTGTTTTTCAAAGGAAGCTAGTGAAGTCCAGAGAGTACCTTGCTCAAGGTCACTTGTAGAGTTAGGATTTTAACCTTCCATATAGTCTGGTACCAGACCCCAAAGCCTTACTGCGATAGTTGAGAATGACTTTCAGGTGAAATTTTTACTGGCAGTACAGTGTAATGGAAAAACAAGGTTTTCTTATTTGTACTTCTCAGCACCTTCTCAGGGGGGTAGATTCTGAGTGGCCGGTTCCTTTGAATGCGGCGGGCCAAGCAAATGGGAGGCTTCCAGACAGAGGCTTCTAGACAGAGCAGGTTGGCTGTGTGTAGGTCAGGGGAAAAGACTGGGAGAGACTGGATGAGAGATTGGGAAGAGAGGAGCCGTGATCCTGGGTGACGTGTGGGCCCACCCTGCTACCTGCTACTCTCATTCTCTTGAGAGCAAAGCCAGAAAAGCTTGGGAGGAGAAACATAACAGCAGGAATTTGTGATGTTGAGTATAGAGAGTCATGTGCTGCAAAACCCACTTACATGAAGGATGCAAAGGAGTGAGGGAGGTATCTGGGGAAAGAATAGTTGAGTCAGAGGGAACAGCCAATGTGAGGGCCTTAGGTTGGAAGTGTTTGGCATGTTTGAAGAACAGCAAGGAGGCAAGCATTGCTGGAGTGGAAGGAGCAAGGGGTCAAAGAAAAGGAGATGAGCTTAGGGAGGCAAGTGGGGGCGGGGCAGGGGGCGACAGGTCATGCAGGGCCTTGCAGGTTATGGAGAAGACTGGCTTGCCCCCAGGGAGGTGAGGAGCCTTTGGAAGGTTTTGAGCAGCAAGCAATCTACGTCTTGTGTTTTAACAGGATCCCTCTGGCTACTGTATTGAAAACTGACCTTGGGGAAGGGGGAGTAGAGAACCTGTAGGGCACAGGAGAGGCCTACTGTCGTAGTCCAGGTAGATGCCGGTGGCTCCCACAGTTGTTTTCTTTTTTTATTATTGCTTAAAGTATTACAAAGAGTATTACACATGTCTCCTTTTTTCTCCCCTCTTGACATTCCCTGGCCTCCCCTACCCCCCAGTGTCTTGTGTCCATTGGTTATGCTTATATGCATGCATACAAGTCCTTTGGTTGATCTCTTATCTCCCCCCCCCCAGCCCCCCCCCCGGCCCCTCCGTCCCAAACCCTCCCCGGCCTTCCTGCTGTAGTTTGACAGTCTGTTTGATGCTGCTCTGCCTCTGTATCTATTTTTGTTCATCAGTTTATAATGGTCTTTATTATCCATAACTGAGTGAGATCATGTGGTATTTTTCTTTCATTGACTGGCTTATTTCACTTAGCATAATGCTCTCCAGTTCATCCATGCAGTTGCAAATGGTAAGGATTCCTTCTTTTTTACAGCAGCATAGTATTCCATTGTGTAGATGTACCACAGTTTTCTAATCCATTCATCTACTGATGGGCACTTAGGCTGTTTCCAGATCTTAGCTATGGTGGATTGTGCTGCTATGAACATAGGGGTACATATATCCTTTCTGATTGGTGTTTCTGGTTTCTTGGGATATATTCCTAGAAGTGGGATCAAAGGGTCAAATGGAAGTTCCATTTTTAGTTTTTTGAGGAAACTCCATACTGTTCTCCACAGTGGCTGCACCAGTCTGCATTCCCACCAGCAGTGCACGAGTGTTCCTTTTTCTCCACATCCTCTCCAGCACTTGTCGTTTGTTGATTTGTTGATGATAGCCATTCTGACAGGTGTGAGATGGTACCTCATTGTTGTTTTGATTTGCATCTCTCGGATGATTAGTGACTTTGAGCATGTTTTCATATGTCTCTTGGCTTTCTGAATGTCCTCTTTTGAAAAGTGTCTATTTAAGTCCTTTGCCCATTTTTTGATTGGATTGTTTATCTTCCTTTTGTTAAGTTGTATGAGTTCCTTATAAATGTTGGAGATTAAACCCTTATTGGTGATAACATTGGCAAATATATTCTCCCATGCAGTGGGCTTTTTTGTTGTTTTGTTGATGGTTTCTTTTGCTGTGCAGAAGCTTTTTATTTTGATGTAGTCCCATTTGTTTATTTTCTCTTTAGTTTCCAATGCCCTAGGAGCTGTATCAGTGAAGAAATTGCTTCGGCATATGTCTGAGATTTTGTTGCCTTTGGATTCCTCTAGTATTTTTATGGTTTCCTGTCCTTTACCAATTTTGAGTTTATTTTTGTGTATGGTGTAAATTAGTGGTCTAGTTTCATTTTTTTGCATGTATCTGTCCAATTTTCCCAACACCATTTATTGAAGAGAATGTCTTTTTTTAAAATTTTTTATTACAAAGGGTATTACATATGTGTCCATTTTTTCCCTCCGCCCTAGACAGTCCCCTAGCCTCCCCTATCCCCCAGTGTCTTATGTCCATTGGTTATGCTTATATGCATGCATACAAGTCCTTTGGTTGATCTCTTACCCCCCTACCTCCCGCCCCCCAACCCTCCCCGGCCTTCCCCCTGCAGTTTGACAATCTGTTTGAGGCAGCTCTGCCTCTGTAGAAGAGACTGTCTTGACTCCATTGTATGTTCTTGCCTCCTTTGTCAAATATTAATTGAGCATATTGGTTTGGGTCGATTTCTGGGTTCTCTTTCTATTCCATTGATCTATATGTCTGTTCTTGTGCCAGTACTAGGCAGTTTTGAGAACAGTGGCTTTGTAATACAGCTTGATATCGGGTATTGAGATCCCACCTACTTTGTTCTTTCTCAGGATTGCTGCAGCTATTCAGGGCCTTTTTTTATTCCAGATGAATTTTTGGAGAGTTTGTTCTAGATCTGTGAAATATGCCGTTGGTATTTTAATGGGAAGTGCATTGAATTTATAGGTTGCTTTGGGTAGTATGGACATTTTAATGATGTTGATTCTACCAATCCAAGAACATGGTATGTCCTTCCATCTGTTTATGTCTTCCTCTATCTCTTTTTTCAACGTCCTATAGTTTTCTGAGTAGAGGTCTTTTGCCTCTTTAGTTAAGTTTATTCCTATCTTAATTTTTTGGTGTGATGGTAAATGGGATTGTTTTTTTAGTCTCTCTTTCTGTAAGTTCACTATTGGTGTATAGAAATGCCACAGATTTCTTGGGGTTAATTTTGTATCCTGCTACATTGCTGAATTCATTTATCAAGTCTAATAGTTTTTTGATGTAGTCTTTAGAGTTTTTTATGTACAATATCATGTCATCTGTGAATAAGGACAGTTTTACTTCTTCTTTTCCAATTTGGATGCCTTTTATTTCTTCTTCTTGTCTAATTGCAATGGTTAGTACTTCCAGTACTATGTCGAACAGGAGTGGTGAGAGTGGGCATCCCTGTCTTGTTCCTGTTCTTAAGGGAAATGGTTTTAGTTTTTGCCCATTGAGTATGATGTTGGCTGTGAGTTTGTCATAAATGGCTTTTATTATGCTGAGGTATGATCCTTCTATTCCCACCTTGCTGAGAGTTTTTATCAGAAATGGGTGTTGGATTTTGTCAAATGCTTTTTTTGCATCAATTGATATGACCATGTGGTGTTTTTTTAAAAAAATATATTTTATTGATTTTTTACAGAGAGGAAGGGAGAGAGATATAGAGAGTTAGAAACATCGATGAGAGAGAAACATTGATCAGCTGCCTCCTGCACATCTCCCACTGGGGATATGCCCGCAACCCAGGTACATGCCCTTGACCGGAATTGAACCTGGGATCCTTCAGTCCGCAGGACGACGTTCTATCCACTGAGTCAAACCGGTTTTGGCGACCATGTGGTTTTTTTCTCTCAATTTGTTTATGTGATGTATCACGTTTATTGATTTGCGGATATTGTACCATCCTTGCATCCCTGGGATAAATCCTACTTGGTCATGGTGTATGATCTTTCTGAGGTACTGCTGGATCCGATTTGCTAAGATTTTGTTGAGGATTTTGGCATCTATGTTCATGAGGGATATTGGCCTGTAATTCTCTTTCATTGTGTTGTCTTTACCTGGTTTTGGTATGAGGGTGATGCTGGCTTCATAGAATGAGCTTGGAAGTGTTCCTTCCTTTTGAATTTTTTGTAGTAGTCTGAGGAGGATAGGTTTTAGTTCTTCCTTGAATGTTTGGTAAAACTCCCCTGTGAAGCCGTCTGGTCCTGGGCTTTTGTTTGATGGAAGCTTTTTGATGACTGCTTCAATTTCTTCCATAGTTATTGGCCTATTGAGATTTTTAGATTCTTCCTGATTGAGTTCTGGAAGGTTGTATTTTTCTAGGAATATGTCTATTTCCTCCAGGTTGTCTAGTTTGTTGGAGTAGAGTTGTCCATAGTATTTTTTTTCTTTTTGGATTTTAAGAAATAAACAATACACTTTTATTTATTCAACAACTATTGGTCATTGGAAACCTGTCAGCCACTTTCTAGGGCACATTCCTGGGATTGTGGGCTTCATCCCCAGTGGGGGGCATGCAGGAGGCAGCTGATCAATGACTCTTTCTCTCATTGATGTTTCTCTCTCTCCCTCTCCCTTCCTTCCTGAAATCAATAAAAATATAAAATAAAATAAATATATTTACACACACACACATTACAGGGAGGAAGCTCCGGGCGTGGAGGCCCTGGATATGGAAGCCTGGCGCGTGGAGTCCCTGGACGTGGAGGCCCGGATGTGGAGGCCCCAGACGGAGGCCATCCTCTGGTGCATGGCGGTGATAGGTGGAGGACGCGGTAGGTCCTCTCGCGCTGAGAGCACACGTAGGGCTTGGCGCCCCTGTGGATGGGCTCCTGCGCCCGCAGGTTGGTCCGGTGGCAGAAGGCCCGGTCGCAGTGGCGGCAGCGGAAGGGCCTTTCCTCCGCGTGGATCAGCTCGTGCACGCGCAGGTCCGAGGCCTGGAAGAAGCCTTGGCCGCATGTGGCGCAAACGAAGGGCCGCTTGTCGTTGTGTCTCCTCTGGTGCAGCTGGAACCGAGAGAGATACCCGAAGACCCGGGGACACCGGTCGCACTGGTACAGCTTCCCGGCGTCCCCGCCTCCCGGGGCGCCTTCTCTGGGGGAGGCTCTTCCTGGGCGGTGGGGGCGCCCCGACTTGCTGAACCGGAGCTGCGTGGACTCTCCCCAGACACCTCACCCTCTGTGGGCCCCTGAGGGCTCTCTCCCTCCAGGATGAGCAGGGAGGGGGTTGATGATCTGGACTGGACCATCTCCTGGTGGTGTTGGCCGGGGTGTCTCTGGGGGAGTCGGGGAGGGTGTCCCCGAGGTGAGCGCTGCTCCTGGAAGCGGGCCCGGACCTGTCCTAGGCGCATGTTCTCCGAGAACAGGGCTTCCTGCCCCTGCATGCTGACATGGACCTCGCTGGGGGGCCTCGGGCCCTCATTCCCCAGGTGCTCCATGAACGCCTCCATGTCTCTGCCACTCGACTCCCACTTCTCCTGCCACGCGGCCCTCTCGCTGCTGGGCCTGTTGAGCAGGAACTGCTCCCCTGACAGATGGGAAATCATCTCCTGCTTACTGTGGTGTCTTGTTGCAGCCACAGCAGAAAGACCAAAAGATGCCCTGCAGCTCCGCCTTCCCGTGCCCGTGGCTGCTGTTGTTCAATGAGATGAGCCCAGGGCTGGGGAAGCCGGCCTCCTCTGCCTCCTCTCCCTCCTGGTTGACGGGTCCTCCGTGAGATCTGAGCTGGAAGTTTCCTGCCCCGGACCGTTCCTGGCTGGTTCATCTTGAGATGCCATTCTCCTCACGGACACAGACGTTCACGCTGGGTGATCCTGGCCCAATGCTCAGCTGCTGTGGGGCTTGGCCGTCAGGGCTGGTGCCTCTGAGGTGTTTCCAAAGGCTCCTGCCTTTTATATGGCCCGGGTCGGCAATGAGATTAAAGCCGGTGATCGGATAAACTCAGCCTGTGAGGAGTGTCTGGTGGCATCTAGGCCTCCAGGCTCCAGCTCTAACACCTGGTCTACACTCCCGGGGCAGGAGCGAGGGGTCATCCTCACACACACTTCTTATCTGCAGGGGCATGGGACCGTCTCACTAAGGGGGATGAAAGGTGAGCATCGTCTCACGGACATTCTGGTCAGGGTTGGTCATAAGGGAGTCTCCCACAGATATGGAGAGAGAGAGAGAGAGAGAGAGAGAGAGAGAGAGAGAGAGAGAGAGAGAAGATAGACTTCAGAGAGGAAGGGAGAGAGAGAGAGAGAGAGTGGGAGAGGGATGGAGGGGAGAGGGAGAGAAACATCAGCCATGAGAGAGAATCATCCATTGGCTGCCTCCTGCAGGCACCCACTGGGATTCAAACCCTGACCTCCTGGCTCAGCCACTGAGCCGTATAGGCCAGGTTCCTACTAACTTCCTAATCTTCCCAGATTTGTGAATCAGATTTGTGTAGAACAGGAACATTTTTCTCCTTCATAGTATTTTTTAACAATCATTTGTATTTCTGTGGGGTCTGTTGTTATTTCACCTCTGTCATTTCTGATTTTGTTTATTTGGGTCCTCTCTCTTTGCTTCTTGGTGAGCCTGGCTAGAGGTTCATCAATCTTTTTTATCCTTTCAAAGAACCAGCTCTTGGTTTCATTGATCTTATGTATTGTTTTTTTGGTCTCTATGTCATTTATTTCTGCTCTGATCTTTATTATCTCCTTCTTTCTGCTCACTCTGGGGTTTTCTTGTTGCTCTCTTTCTAATTCTTTGAGTTGTAGAGTTAGATGATTTACTACCATTTTTTTCTTGTTTTTTGAGGTAGGCCTGTAGAGCTATAAACTTCCCTCTCAGGACTGCTTTTATTGTGTCCCATAGGTTTTGGATTGTTGTGTTTTCATTGTCATTAGTTTCCAGGATGTTTTTAATTTCTTCTTTGATCTCATTGGTAACCCAATCAATATTTAATAACATGCTATTCAGCTTCCAAGTGATTGTGTGTTTTGGATTGTTTTTTATTGTAGTTTATTTCTAATATTATGCCATTGTGGTCTGAGAAGATGCTTGGTATGATTTCAATCTTCTTGAATTTGGGGAGACTTTGCTTGTGACCCAATATGTGGTCTATTTTTGAAAATGTCCCATGTGCACTTGAGAAGAATGTATATTCTGTGCTTTGGGGTGAAATGTTCTGAAGATGTCAATTAAGTCCATCTGATCTAGTGAGTCATTTAGGATTGCTGTTTCTTTGATTTCTCTGATTTTTTGTCTAGAGGATTTATCTAGTGATGTCAGTGGTGTATTAAAGTCCCCTACTATGATTGTATTGTTGTCGATCTCTCACTTGCTATCTTCCAGGAGTTTTTTTTTATGTATTTGGGTGCTCCTACATTGAGTGCATATATGTTTATCAGGGTTATATTCTCGTGTTGTATCGATCCCTTTAGTATTATTAAGTGACCCTTTCTATCTCTTGTTATGACCTTTACGTTGAGGTCTATTTTGTCCGATATAAGTATTGCTACCCCAGCCTTTTTTCCATTTCCATTTGCCTGAAAGATATTTTTCCATTCCTTCACTTTCAGTCTGTGTGAGTCTCTTCTCCTGAGGTGGGTCTCTTGTAGACAGCAAATGTATAGGTCATGTTTTTTTTTAATCCATTCAGTCACTCGATGTCTTTTGTGGCTCCCACAGTTTTGATAACAGGGGAGGTGTTGAGTAGTGGTCATATTTTGGACGTATTCAGAGGCAGCATAGGATTTCCTGATGACTTTTGGTCTGAGTAATGGGAAGGACACTATTGCCACTGAATGTGGGGTCACAGCTCCCCATGGTGCCCTGGCCACCTGGCACCACCACATTGGTCACATAGGCAGTAGCCAGAACCACAGCTCCCCTGAGTCTCAGCAGGATGCCTGTGAGCTTCCCGGACACAGAATGCGCGGCCTGTGAGGAGCTGCTCTGGGGTCATCTCCCACTTATCCTTCTACCTCCCTTAGGAGCTGTCCCGAGCCAGTTTCTGTGGTCTCCCAGGTTCTGATGTGGTTTGAGGCTTCCTGGCTCACCCCCTGGCAGAGCTACAGACCAAAACAGCTTTGTCTGTTAGTCTAGAAAGTGGTCTCCCTCTTTTTTGGTGTCATTTTTGTTGTTGTGCAGGACAGGAACCACAGGGATGCCCTAACCCAGTGGTCGGCAAATTGTGGCTTGGCAAACCGTGGCTGGGAGCCACATGAGGCTCTTTGGCCCCTTGAGTGTGGCTCTTCCACAAAATACTGACTTCTGCGCATGGGCCATGAAGTTTTAATCGCACTGTATGTGCGCGCCCGCACGTGGTATTTTGTGGAAGAGCCACACTCAAGGGGCCAAAGAGCCATGGTTTGCCAACCACGGCCCTAACCGGTTTGGCTCAGTGGATAGAGTGTCAGCCTGCGGACTCAAGGGTCCCAGGTTCGATTCCGGTCAAGGGCATGTACCTTGGTTGTGGGCACATCCCCAGTAGGGGGTGTGCAGGGGGCAGCTGATTGATGTCTCTCTCTCATCGATGTTTCTAACTCTCTAGCCCTCTCCCTTCCTCTCTGTAAGAAATCAATAAACTATATTAAAAAAACACCACAGGGACATTTGGTTTTGTTGTCTATGTAAGTAATACAGTGCTTGAATCTATGAGTTTGATTGGTGGTTCCCAGAGGGGAAGGGGTGGGGGATAGTAAAATGGGTAAAGGGGGTCAATTGAATGGTGATGGATGGAAATTAGACCTTTGGCGAGTGAGCACACTGTAGTATATATAGATGTCGAATTACAATGTTGTACACCTGAAACTTATATACAGCAGGTCCTCAAATAACATCATTTTGTTCAACATCACTTCATTATGAGGTTGACGAGATGATGATCAACTCTTATTTATATCAATTAGCCCATGCTAAAACTGGTTTCATTATATGTCATTTTGCTTAAAGTCACAGAACCAATTCACAATATTAAGTGAGGACTTAATGTTATAAACCAATGTAATCTAAATAATAAAAAAAGACAAAAACAAAACTAAATACATTTTTTTGACCTAAATGTGGCTCATTATCTTTACTGGTTGAATCAGTCAGGCCTTGGTCTGGCCTAGCCTTGTCTTGTGTGCTTGAGACTGACATGCGGCCAGCTGGAGGGGATCAGGATTGGGGGTGATCAGGAGTTCCATTTACAACATACTTGGTTTGGAGTGCTTGTTAGACATGGATCAGGCAGTTAGCTGGATATATGAGTCTGGAGCTCAGGGGAGGGGTCTGGAATGAAGACGTAAATGTAGGTGTTATCAGCATATAGATGCTATTTATAGCTATGTATAAGGACAGAGTATAGGTAAAAAATAGGACCAAGCACCGAGCTCTGGGATCCTCCTTATTCAGTTGGAGAGAAAAGGAGGGACTGGCACAAGAAACTGGGAAGAGGGACCAGGGTGAAAGAGAATGCGGAAAATGGGGGTGTGGGGGGGTCCCAGAAACCAATGTTCAAATGAGGTCCAGGTGTTACTTGAAAGGGGATCTGGCCCTGAGTGGGCCTGCCTAGGGCTGGCAAATTCTATGTGGGTTCTTGACTTCATGTAGAAAAATTTCACACGAGTCCAGGTGAGTCTTAGAGGGCAGTTATTAAAGCTGAGGACAGCACAATAAGGAAGGGCCTGGCTATCAGGAGAGGGACTAGTGGAGAACGGAGCCGAGGCTGGCCTGCGTTGGCTCACCAAGAAGTCAGAGAAAAGGGGCCTTGAGGACAGGGTCAGAAGTTTGCCCAGGACGAACAACCACTGCCCTGGTTGCCAGCCTCATGGGGGCCTGTAGAGTTGAGGAGATGCTCGTCTGTGGGGAAAGAAGTGGGGGAGAGGCGGGAAGGTGCAGGCGTGCTTCTGGGAGGAAGAGCTGGAGCTGGGACCTTCGTTTTTTTTTTAGGGGTTTTAAAGGCTAGGCTGTTAGGGGAGGTCTTAGGGGAGGATCAATAGAATATTCATGAGCTTTATGCTGATGTACCAAAATGAGATTTATTCTCTTAGCTTCATCTGCCCTTGAGTGTTTTGGCAAATGGCACTACAGTATAGTAATTGGATTTCTGCTATCTGTCTCCCTGAGTAGGGTGATTTAAGCTATTTACCCTCTGGCTGCAGAGAAGTGCAAATCATTTACTCTTAAGTTTCCTTGGTTTAAAGAAGATACGATTTACTAGATGGCTGCAAACTACGTGGTATCTAGATTTTCTAGATGGCTACAAACCGCTGTTTAACCATCTGTCTCAATTTTCCTTTTTCGCTTGCTCTGGCTTACTGGCCTGCCTCACAGGAAGAAGTGGTTAACTGTCAAAAGCTGCTGCTGAATCACTTAAAAAAGTGGGGCAGTGGTTGATGTGGGAAGTGGGGTTAAAAAAAAGTTTGTTTTTTTCAATATATTTTTATTGATTTCAGAGAGGAAGGGAGAGAGAGAGAAACATCAATGATGAGAGAATCATTGATCGGCTGCCTCTTGCATGACCTCCTCTGGGGATTGAGCCCACACCCGGGCATGTGCCCTGACTGGGAATTGAACTGTGACCTCCCGGTTCATAGGTCAACACTCAACCACTGAGCCACGTTAGCCAGGCTGCTTTTTCATTAAGAGATAAAAAATTGAGAGGAAGCTTCAGATAAATCTCCAGGCAGATTGTATTAAGCTTATGCTTAAGCACAGGGAGGCAGCACAGCGGAAAGGAAGGTCCTCTGAACTGGCTTGTGGGCCGGCTCTGCTTGGCTGCTTTTATAAGGTGGGGACAAGCAGGCTTGCGTGAAAAGGCGGGCTTTTGTAAAAGGTAGGCTTGCACAAAAAGAAGTGTTTGTGAAGGGTTCAGGGAGTGGCATTTCCATGTCAAGTTGGGGTTACTTCCTCTTGTTGGGTTGCTTGGCAACCGTCTTTGTGTTTGTGCTGTGGGGGCCAGATAGTACTGGTGCTGGTTACCACCACTCCAGGAAGCCCAAACCTTGATCAACTGCACACGTGGAACAGCGATTTTCTCACCTTCTGGACACATGATCTTAACTTGGCTTCCTGACCACCTGGTATTTTTCTTTTTAAAAATATATTTATATTTTTAATGATTTCAAAGAAGAAGGGAGAGGGAGAGAGAGACAGAAATATCAATGATGAGAGAGAACTATTGCTCCTAGGGCATTGGAAACCAAAAAGAAAATAAACAAATGAGACTACATCAAAATAAAAAGCTTCTGCACAGCAAAAGAAACCATCAACAAAACAACGAGAAAGCCCACTGCATGGGAGAGCTTATTTGCCAATGTTATCACCGATAAGGGTTTAATCTCCAACATTTACAGGGAACTCATCCAACTTAACAATAGAAAGATAAACAATCCAATTAAAAAATGGTCAACGGACCTAGATAGACACTTTTCGAAAGAGGACATGCACAAGGCCGAAAGACATATGAAAACATGCTCAAAGTCACTAATTATACGAGAGATGCAAATCAAAATGACAGTGCGGTATCTTTTCACACCTGTCAGAATGGCTATGATCAACAAATCAACAAACGACAAGTGCTGGAAAGGATGTGGAGAAAAAGGAACACTCCTTCACTGCTGGTGGGAATGCAGACTGGTGCAGCCACTGTGGAGAACAGTATGGAGTTTCCTCAAAAAACTAAAAATGGAAGTCCCATTTGACCCAGTGATCCCACTTCTAGGAATATATCCCAAGAAGCCAGAAACACCAATCAGAAAGGATATATGTACCCCTATGTTCATAGCAGCACAATTCACCATAGCTAAGATCTGGAAACAGCCTAAGTGCCCATCAGCAGATGAATGGATTAGAAAACTGTGGTACATCTACACAATGGAATTCTACGCTGCGGTAAAAAAGAAGGAACTCTTGCCTTTTGCAACAGCATGGCTGGAACTGGAGAGCATTATGCTAAGTGAAATAAGCCAGTCAGAGAAAGATAAATACCTCATGATTTCACTCATTTGTGGAATATAGAGAACAACATAGACCGATGAACAGGGACAGATCCAAAGACTGAGAAACAGCGATCAGACTATTAATCCCCAGAGGGAAAGTAGGGGATGGAGGGCACAAGGGGAAGAGATCAACCAAAGGACTTGTATGCATGCATATAAGCCAAACCAATGGACATGGACAACAGGGGGATGAGAACATAAGTTGGGCGGGGGGAGGATGGGGATTTAATGGGGGGGATGAGGACACATTTATAATACCTTAACTAATAAAGAGTTAAAAAAAAAAGAAATATCAATGATGAAAGAGAACTATTGATTGGCTGCCTCCTGCACGCCCCCTACTGGAGATTGAGCCTACTACCCGGCATGTGCCCTGGATTGGTCCATTTCTATGCAAATGAGGTCTCCTGGTTCATAGTTCAACACTCAACCACTGAGCCACACTGGCCAGGCACACCCAGTATTTTCCCATTCCTGGGCCCAATCCCCTATGACGTCTTAATATCAAATTTCTGTGTATACACCCAGCATCCTTTCCATTGGCCTTATGTATTTATTCAAGAATAAATACTCTTAGTTACTATAGCTTTAGGGTATCGCTTTGATATGGAACATCTGGTTGTGGAATGGGATTATATAATAAGGTATTTTTTTGTGGACAAAAAGTTGCTGCCACCAATTCAATGCCAACAGCAGTCTGCAGTCTGGAGCGCAGTGATGGGAGAAACTTGATTCGAGTGAAATGGCTCAAGTGAAGCAGCTCAAACAAACCACTTGTGCTACTGCTCAAGTGTCACAGCTCAAATGTCACAGCTCCAGTGAGACAGCTGAAGCTGGGGAAGGGCAGTATTTGGTGGTGCACTCCACCAAGGCAAAGGGGAGATGTTCCCATACTTGGCCCCTGATTGGTCCATTTCTATGCAAATGAGGACTCCAAATTCTCACATTTTGATTGGTCCAAATAACACTGTCCCGATGGGTTAGAATTTTGTGTTCTAATTGGTTGTTACGGAGCTGCTCTGATTGGCTGGTAAATATGCGATGAGGATATAGCTGCACACCTAGGATTGAATGAGAAAGGTCTCAGTTACACTGTTTGAAATACAAGACCCGGAGCTTCTTTCTAAAGGCTGGCTCAGTGGCCGATAGCTCAGCCTGTGGCTTTTCCCTGATGTGCAGCAGTGTGAGACGCCTCAGTAAACAATGGCTGCTAGACTCTGGATTTGGGCCTAATTAACCACAAGGAGCCCTTCTTTGAAGGTACATCTTTTCTTGGTGTTGATATTTCCCGCTTTCAATCAAAACCTGCTGACAGACAGTGTGATGATGAGCAGGTCATTGTGTCCCATGTTGGTGCTGGAGTGGCGTGGGTAACCCAGTCCCATCTCGTCTGTTGGCAGAACTCCTGTGATTGGGCATTAGCCAATGGAACAGCTAGGCCGTTTGCTCACAAGAGGTCTCTCAGCATCTGCTGGATTAAGGAAATTCCCAGTCTCTTATAGAAGCAGCCAAAACAGATTGGCAAAGGCGAAAGAACAAGAAAGACACTTATTTGGTAACATTAAGAGAAATCAGGGGTTATTGACAAAAATGATATTTGGCATCAGGAGTAAAGGTTTTAACTATTACGAAGTACAAACATGAAGGGGATTCAGTGGCATGATGAATCATTTCCATCTTTGGTTCAACAACTGCTCAAGTAGAAGGCTTTACATATTTGGCTATGCACAGGGAGGAGTGGGTGGGTGGGAGGTAACCAACCAAAGACCTTGTATACATACATGCATAAACCATGGACGCAGAGAGTGGGGTGGTAAGGGCCTGGGGTGGGAGGCGGGGGTGGGCTGGAGGCAGTTGATGGGGGGAAAAAGGTGACATAGGTAATACTTTCAATAATAAAGATTAACAAAAATATTTGGCTATGAAGAACATCAATAGCTTGATAATAAATAAATTATATTGAACAAGTTAGAATAGCAATGAGTAAAACAGTTTGCAACCCAGACCTTAAAATAGCCCTGAGTTCAGTTGGGAGTCAGCTAAAAATATCAGAGGATTTAAATCCTCACCAGCCTGTGGTGCTAGAAGCAAAATGGCCAAATCATTTAAGAGATTTTGTGAGTTTAAGGAGTTTGATTGTTGCTAATTCTGCCTGGGAAAAGGTATTTATCCAGGGGCAGTAGGAAATAGTGGCTATAGCATAAACTCCCTCTCGAGCTGTGAGTAAATAATTAAGGGCAATTTTGTTGTCAGGGACCACTTATGCTAAAGAATCTAAAGATGTTTGCTGAGCTCGAATGTCTAGTGGCTGAGAAGGCTATTTTGGTAATGGTCTGGTTAGATGGTGCATCATTATGTCTAGCTGAGCGTACAGTTCTAAGGAAGTCATTGCTCTCATATTATCTTAAAATTCTATCCACACTCATCTTTGGATGATAGAGATTCAGCTACCTCTGAGAAGACTTAAAAGGAATGGGACTGATGGAAATCAGAAGCTATAACTAAAACCATAGCTTCACTTACTTTACATGTTTTCTTTCTTTCTTATTTTTTGAAATATTTTTATTGATTTCAGAAAGGAAGGGCGAGGGAGAGAGATTAAAACATCAATTGCTGGGAGCCGGTCCATTCTTGCTGCTTGACACAGTCGCTGCAGGGAAGAAACATCGGCACAGCATATGTTTCAAGGGACCTGGTGTATATGACACACTGTTCTTAATGTTTGTTCACCTTCTTGGCGCTATGTGTTTTAACCAAGGTCACCTCTCCGAGAAAGGTTGTTTCCCCAGGTAGGGATTTTTCCCTGAAGTTAGGGAGGGAATAAAACCCCTTAACTAAGTGCCAGGCGGGTAGTTAATCACTTTAACTACGAACAATCATGCTTAAGCTACATAATCTTTACTCCCTGGAATAGAGATAAGAAACGCCCTAACCTTTGGAATAGAGATTAATAGGATTGGAATCAACTGGTATAAATACAGATGTAACAAGACAACAGGACACAGAACCTAGAGACAGAACCTAGAGACAGAACATGGCAAAAGATCCTGGACAGAAACTGGCAACAGAGCCTAGAGACAGAACCTAGCGAGAGAACCTGGCTGAAGATCCTAGAGACAGAACCTGGCTACAGAACCTGGATAGAACATGGCAAGAGAACCTGACTAGAGCCTGGTGACAACCTGGCTGGGGAACCTGGACAGAACCTGGCTGGAGAACCTAGTGAGGGAACATGGCTACAGAACCTGGCTGGAGAACCTAGTGAGGGAACATGGCTACAGAACCTGGCTGGAGAACCTAGCAAGAGAACATGAACACAGAACTTTGCTGGAGATCCTAACCAGAACTTCGCTGGAGATCCTGAACAGAACTTGGCTAGAGATCCAGACCAGAACTTGACTGGAGATCCTGGCTAGGCTGCTGATCAACTGAACGCTGTCTTCGTGTCATTCCTTCTTCGCTGACTCCGTCTACACCTTTGGGAACCCCTGGACCTGCTGGGGTTGGACCCCAGCAATCAATGGTGAGAGCAAACTATTGATTGGCTGCCTCCTGCACGTCCCTACTGGGGATCAAGCCTGCAACCCAGGAATGTGCCCTGACCCAGAGTCAAATTGTGAACTCTGGTTCATAGGTTGACCCTCAACCACTGAGGCACACCTGCCAGGCTATGGAACACACACACGAACCCCTAGCTGGTTTTGCTCAGTAGTTAGAGCATTGGCCCTTCGACTGAAGGGTCTTGGGTTCAGTTTCGGTCAAGGGCATGCACCTTGGTTGCAGGCTCGATCCCTGGCCCTTGTCAGGGTGCCTGTAGGACGCAACCAATCAAATCAATGTGTCTCTTGTACATGGATGTTTCTCTGTCTCTCCTCCTCCCTGCCACTCTCTCTAAAAAAAGTCAATGGAAAAAGTACTGTTGGGTGAGGATTCACATACACACACAAATAATAAATTAAAAAACCCCCATAATGTGTAGCATCATTAACTTTTAAAATTATGTTAAATATTATCCGTACTAATAGACATTTAATTGTTAGGCTTATCCTCTCTGACATTACTTAAAATACACTTTAATACTTAAGCACTGGCATGAGGGGAAAGATAAGGAACTCACAAAGGAAGGTTATTTTCAAAATACTGAACTCTATTCAATAGAATCAGTCCCAAGAGAGAAGAAAGGAAAGTTACAGCCTTAAGTTGGTGGACTGACTGCTGTTAAAATATTACTTCCTCCCTGGCCAGTGTGGCTCAGTGGTTGAGTGTCAACCCATGAATTAAGAGGTCACTGGTTTGATTCCTGGTCAGGGCACATACCTGGGCTGTGGGCTTCATCTCCAGTGGGGGTGTGTGTGTGTGTGCAGGAGGCAGCCCATGGATGTTTCTCTCTTATCTATGTTTCTATCTCTCTATCCCTTTCCCTTCCTCTCTCTAAAATCAATAAACATTTGAAAAAATATTACTTCTGTTTGAAGGAAAATTTATTATGTTTGAAATTGCCCCCTTTGTTCTCAGGTATTGGGAAAAGGACAATAAACACCCTGAACTATGCATGAAGGTTGTGCACAACAGGCTATCTTAGTCATTAGTTTCTGCCTTCCATGTTGCTCTAAGTCACCTCAACTGATAACAGGTCCTTTCCACTTGAATGACTAATCAAATATCAATACAGGGGTTATCCTAGGTCTAGCATAAAATGGATGATTCTAGATAAAATAAATGATTCACATTTGAAATGATGTGCTTTTTAAATTTTTAAAAAAAATATATTTCTTTATTGATTTCAGAGAGGAAGGGAGAGAAACATCAATGAGAGAGAATCACTGCCTCCTGCATGCCCCCCCCCCCCCCCCCCCCGCACTGGGGATCAAGCCCACAATTTGGGCATGTGCCCTGGGCCAGAATCAAACCCAGGACCCTTCAGTCCCCTTAGGCCGACACTCTATCCCAGGGGTGGGCAAACTTTTTGACTCGAGGGCCACAATGGGTTCTTAAACTGGACCGGAGGGCCGGAATAAAAGCATGAATGGAGTGTTTGTGTGAACTAATACAAATTCAAAGTAAACATCATTACATAAAAGGGTACGGTCTTTTTTTTTTTTTTTTTAGTTTTATTCATTTCAAACGGCCAGATCCGGCCCGCGGGCTGTAGTTTGCCCACGGCTGCATCCACTGAGCCAAACCAGCTAGGGCAGAGGTGATGTGCTTTTTATAAAAACTAGCCAGCACTTCTTTCTGCCAGGACATAGAAACTTGACTTCATTGACTGGTCAGAATCAAGGGAACATACAGATAGGTCTAAAACAGCTCCTTATACAGGAGAAATGTGAGGCTACAATTTTTCCTTAAGCTACCAATTGTCCTTAGTAATGAATTATTTCTCACAGGGTTGGTGTGTAAATTACTGGAACGTTGACTTCGTTGGCAAAATAAGGCTGTCTCGAAAAAGCAACCATGTAGGTTGCGCTGGTGTAGAATAAAGAAAAAAAGCTTTTTTTTTTAAAAAAAGAATCAGGCTGTCTCCTGCCACCACAGTGGCTTTATAGAGGGGGCTTGTAAAATCAACAGTAAAGTCAGAGATGGTGGAGAAATAGCTGAGGAGTAACTGTAGGATCATCAGCTTTGCCAGAGGTAGAGGCAGGCATTGGAAGGCCATCCAGTGTTCAGACCGGTTCCCCGCGGAGGCTGAGGTTTGGAAGCACTGTGTATTTCCATGCCAAGGTCCCCACTTACAAGGGTCAAAACAGCAAAAGTCAGGAAGTGCCATATAGTCAGAGGCTCACGCTGTGGAATAACTAGAACATACAATCTAAAACACAGGGAAGGTGATGGGCTTGTTGCAAGAAAATTAAGCTCACTAATATGCCCAGGAACATAATCATTATGACAACGACATGATGGAATAAAATAGCAGGCGTTAACTTTCCTGGACAGGCCGCGGATCCCGGGAAAAGCCGTGGGCTCCGAGGGCCATCTGCTTTTTGTCTGACCCGTGGGCTGTTCTGGGTAACTTTCATTTGAGGTCTCTGATAGGCTGGACGTCCAGTCAGGCGAGTGAGGTGTGAGTTTGAGAGCCTCTTTACGATGAGAAACATAACCCTTTGATTCCTGCAGCACAGAGACTGGTTCCCGGTCCCCAGGGGGGGCTCCTTCAGTGCGGCTGGAAGGAACTGTGCGGAGAGGTCCTTCTCCACGGGCCCTCGCTCCAGGCGGTGGGCCATGATGATTGAGGCCTTCATCTCCAGGGAGAGCGCCGAGAAAAGATGGCTCTGCAAGCTTCACGGGCTTTTGTAAACTCTTGGCAATAGGTCTCCTTCATACATTTGTGCATTGCCTAATCTAACCTCATAAGTCTTCTGATAATGATTTCAAAAGGAAATCGATGTTTACAAAGGGAGTGGATCTTAGGTTAAGCAATACAAGGGACAGACTTTAGGCCAAGGCAGATCAAAAGATTCAACATTTTTTTTCCAATTGAATTTAAAGTACTTATTTGGTTTGTTCCGTAAAGCCAGAGGACTGGGGGTGTTAAGTGCAGTGGGGATGCTGCAATATTGACTGCATTCTGCATTCCTGGTATAGAATTTGTCTTGTAAAGTGGGTCCTCCAATTGCCAAATAGGGAAACTCCTTTCTCAAAGTATTTTAAAAAAATATATTTTTATTGATTTCAGAGAGGGAGGGAGAGAGAGAGAAATAGAAGTATCAATGATGAAAATCATTGATCGGCTGCCTCCTGCATGCCCTACTGGGGGTCGAGCCCATAACCCTGGCATGTGCCCTTGACCAGAATCGAACCCGGGATCCCTTCAGTATTCAGGCCAACGATCTATCCACTGAGCCAAACCAGCTCGGGCTCTCAAAGTATTTTTGCAACTGTGGCTGTAGCCCTTCCACATGGTAATGCTTCTACCCAATGAGAACACATGGAAATCATCACTAGGTCACTTTAATCCTTGAAAAAGAGGCCAATTGGATAAAATTTATTTTTCAAACCTCAAATAGGCCTGATTAGTTTCATCTCTCCCATTTGTAAAGAGAGATTTCCTTACTTTAATTATTCATTTAATCATAGTGACAAAGGCTTCACAAGCAGTTACAGAAATTTAAATGCTTAGAACCAAAATTTAGCTTTTTTCAATCTTAAGAAGGGTTGGTTTACCTAAGCAATCAAAGATTTGATGCTATACACCACAAGAAATGACTTTAAATAAACATAAATTTTTGTTTTATCCTTTATAATTTCTTATCAAGAGCATATTATAGTACAGGAAAATATGTTCTTTCAACACAGAGAGAAATCCAAATTCCAACTCTGTATCAGCATACTCTTTAGAAAAAGGAACTTTATGATTTTTAGAGAGAGAGGAAGGGAGGGGGAGAGAGAGAGAGACATTGATCAGCTGCCTCCTACATGCTCCCTACACTATATGCTGCTCTCTATAGGGAATTAAGCCCGAAATCTGGGCATGTGCCCTGACCGGGAATCGAACCTGCGACCTTTCAGTGCACAGGACAATGTTTGAGCAACTGAGCCCCACTGGCCAGGGCTGTATCAGCATACTTTTAAAATTAACTTAAATAAATCCATTCCAATTTTGGTTAGTTTGACCATACATAAGATTTCCTTTTCAAATTTCTTCCTTCATTAACCTGCAATATACACAAACCATCTGCAATTTTCATAAAACTTTCAGCGTTTGTTCTTTTTCCTCTCTTATTCTAGAATAATTATTTTACTCTAGGATAAAATCACACTCTTTTCCTATAGCAAAATGTATTTCCTTTCCTCATACCTTCTTTTATCAAGCACACATATCTTATTCTCTATATGCAATCATTTTCAATCACTCTAACATCCTAATCAGGCCTTATCACAAGTATCTGGATCTTAATAGAAGATTTTAAGGAACCAAAGGACTTTGGAAACTGCCAAAATTTCACCTAGAAACTCTTATTCCATTTATTTCCACAATCAGTTTTAGATAACTTTTAATAATCCTTTTTAGAGAACTCCATGTAGGTTTCACAAGACCGAAAAGTGATAAGCCATTATCTCTAATTAAGTCAGCCACCTTAAACTAGCTTTTATTCACTGAATATTGATTCTAAATTATGTGCAGTTAAAAAGCAATTGGGTTGCCTTTGGCTCAGTGCATAGAGAGTAGGCCAGCAGACTGAAGGGCCCCAGGTTTGATTCTGGTCAAGGGCACATACTTCAGTTGCAGGCTCAATCCCCATTCCTGATCAGGGTATGTGTGGGAGGCAACCAATTGATGTGTTCTTCTCACATCAATGTTTCTCTTTTTCTGTCTCTCACCTCCCTTATACTCTCTCTAAAAATCAATGGGGAAAAAAAAAAGGATCTTAAAAATGGTGGCTGAGCAAGTGGAAGCTACACTGACACTCTCCTAGGACCAAACTGAAAATATAACTAAAACACAGAAAACCACTCTGAGAAATCAATTGAAGACTAGCTGGAGAGAGCCCTGATAACTAAGGATGGAAAGTGGATACCACATAGAGACTGGTAGGAAGTGTGAAGACGCAAAAGGGCTGGCTGGGCTCCCCCAGACAGCAGCTGAAGGTCTGGAGGGATATCTCAGCTGTGGGGGGTTCCCACTGAGAACTCCGGGGTCTAAACCCCAAGATGGGCTCCCCACCCCAGAGAACCAGAACTGAGATAGGTGCCCACAGAACATGTGGCTGTGAAAAGCAGCAGAGTTGCTGTCTGCAGGCACCCTTTTAAAAGGGCAACACACAAAACTTCTTGTGCAGCCACTCACCTTGGGCTCTAGCAGAGGGAGGGAGAGTGGACTGGAGTGTGTAAGGAGAGTCCAGGGTTTGGGGTCCTGGGATTGGAGATTAGAGGGCAGCCACCCTAGTTTCTTGTGCTGAGTTGTTCCCTCACTGCAGAGGACATCTTTTTCCATAGACCTTTGCTACGCAGGCAGTTTTTGCCTGGGGGAAGGCAGTTTCCCCACCCTATTGGAAGACCTCTCATCTCACCCTGTGGAAGATGGCTTGAGGCTAATCAAGCCAGAATACAATCTGAGTACAGCAGAGGTGGGTCTCTAGGGGCTTTGAATCTTTGCCTGATCTCCTTCTAGGCCTGGGGCTAGGAAAAGAAGACCCTGGTGCACATCTTGGTCCTTTCCAAAGATATCCAACCCCAGCAGAGGGAGCCACAAGCTGTGGATTGCTGATAGTTCCAAATGAGGTACTCAGGGCCTTTCAGAAACAGTGTCTGACATTGTTTTACAGTAGAGATTGGGAGCTGTGGCAGATCTACCTAATACATAGACACAAACCCAAACAGGCAATCAAAATGGGGAGACGAAAAATCAACCCCAAATGAAAGAATAAGAGAGTTCTCTAGAAGAAGTGCTAAACAAAATGGAGATAATAAATTTATCAGATACAGAATTCAGAATAATGATGGCAAAGATCTCAACATCATGAGAAAAGATATAGTAACTATGAAAAAAGACCAGTCAGAAATAAAGAATGACATAGCACTAATAAAGAACACATTGGAAGGCATACACAGCAGATTAGGGGAAGTTAAGGATTGGATCAGTGAATTATTTTATTACTATTTTTTAATTGTTTTATTGCTTAAAGTATTACAAAGAGTATTATATATGTCTCCTTTTTTTCCTCCCCTTGACCCTCCCCTAGCCTCCCATGTCCCCCAGTGTCTGTGTCCATTGGTTATGCTCATATGCATGCATACAAGTCCTTCGGTTGTTCTCTTACCCCCCACCCCCACCTTCCCACTGTAGTTTGACAGTCTGTTTGATGTTGCTCTGCCTCTGTATCTATTTTTGCTCACCAGTTTATAATGGTCTTAATTATCCATAAATGAGTGAGATCATGTGGTATTTTTCTTTCATCACCCAGAGAACCAAAAAAAAAAAACAATTAAAAAACAGGAGGACAGCTTAAGGGAGCCAAGGGATGACATGAATTGTAACAATCCTATCTAATAAAGAGGGACTATGCTAATTGATCCTAATGCCATCCCAAAGATGGTGGAACCCATAGCCAATAAGGAGGGAATATGCTAATTGACTGCCCCACCCTCAAAGATGGCGGCACCCACAGCCACAAGATGGCAGTGCCCAGTCCCTTCAGCCCCACCAGGGTAGCAGGCTCCCAGCAAGGCCAGGCCTGCCCCCAGGCATGCCCGGCCGCTCCACGTACCTGCCTCTGGAGACCCCTAGCCCCCTCAGCCCCCCAACCACCCAGGGCCAGCCCGAGGTGCAGGCAAGCCTTAAATGGCAGCTGCCCATCCAACTCCCGAGGTGCAGGCAAGCCTCAGATGGAAGCTGCCCATCTGCTCAGGGCTGCTTGAGGCTCAGGTAACCAGGGCTGGCCAAGGCTTGTGCTGCTGGCAGTGGCAGCAGTAGAGGTGTGATGGGGTATAGCCTTCCCCTGATTACTGTGTCGCCTCCTGCCCCTGAGGGCTCTCAGACTGTGAGAGGGGGCAGGCCGGGCTGAGGGCGCCCCCCCCTCCAGCGCATGAATTTTCATGCACCAAGTCTCTAGTATTCACATAATTAAAGTGCCAGAAGGAGAAAAAAGTGAGCAAGGGACAGAGAAAGTGTTTGAAGAAATAATGGGAGAAAACTTCCCTAATCTGGTGGAGGAAAAAGCACAAAAGTCCAGAAGGCACAGGGAGTCCAAAGCAAGAAGAACCCAAACAGGTCCATGCCCAGACATCATAATTAAAGACAAAGAGAGAATCTAAAAGGCAGCAAGAGAAAAGCAAACTGTTACCTACAAAGGAGTTCCCATAAGGAGTTCCCTTGATTTCTCATCAAAAACTCTGTAGGCCAGAGGGATTGGCATGAAGTATTCAAGGTAATGAAAAGCAAGGGTCTGAAACCAAGATTATATATCCAGCAAGGCTATCATTCAAAAATAGATGGTGAAATAAAGAGCTTCCCAGACAACAAAAAGGCTAAAGGAGTTTATCACTGCCAAACCAGCACTACAAGAAATGCTACAGGGACTGCTGAATGAGAAGAGGAAATTTATATATATATAGATAGAGAGAGACAGAGAGAGAGAGACAGAGAGACAGAGAAAGAAAAATAGGCATACAGAATTAAAATGGCAATAAATAAGTACCAACCTTAACTGTAAATGGATTAAATGCTCCAATCAAAGACATAGGGTAGCTGAATGGATACAAAAACATGACCCAACTATATTCTGTCTACAAGAGACCTACCTCAAGACAAATGACTCACACATGGTGAGAGTGGAGGAATGAAAAAAACTTTTCCAGGCAAATGGAAAAGAAAAAAAACTGGGGTAGCAATACTCATATCTGACAAAATAGACTTCAGAATGAAGGCCATCACAAAAGACAGCAAAAGTCACTACATAATACTAAAGGGATCGATCCAACAAGAGGATATAACCCTAGTAAACATATATGCACCCAATATAAGAGCACCTAAATATATAGAAAAACTTCTAGAGGACTTTAAGGGAGAGATTGACAGCAATACAGTTAGAGTAGGGGACTTTAACACCCCATTGACTTCACTGGATAGGTCCTCCAGAAAAAGAATTAACAAGAAAACAGTGGCTCTAAATGACACACTGGATCATATAGATTTAATTGACATTTATAGAACACTTTAGCCCCAAGCTGCAGAATATACATTCTTCTCAAGTGCACATGGTCATTCACAAAGATAGATCATATGTTAGGACACAAAACAAGTCTTTATAAGTTCAAGAAGATTGAAATCATATCAAGCATCTTCTCAGATTACGAAGAAAAGATATTAGAAATCAACTATAGCAGTGGTCGGCAAACTATGGCTCGCAAGCCACATGCGGCTCTTTGGCCCCTTGAGTGTGGCTCTTCCACAAAATACCACATGCAGGCGCGCATGTACAGTGCAATCGAAACTTCGTGGCCCATGCACAGAAGTTGGTATTTTGTGGAAGAGCCACACTCAAGGGGCCAAAGAGCCACATGTGGCTTGCGGGCCGCAGTCTGCTGACCACTGAACTATAGTAAAAATACTCAAAAACATTCAAGCACATGGAGGCTAAATAGCATATTATTTCTAAAAAATATACTTTTATTGATTTCCAAGAGGAAGGGAGAGGGAGAGAGAGATAGAAACATCAATGATGAGAGAGAATTATTGATTGGCTGACTCCTACATGCCCCACACTGGGGATCCAGCTCTCAATCAGGGCATGTGCCCTGACTGGGAATTGAACCATGAACTCCTGGTTCATAGGTTGACGTTCAACCTCTGCACCACACCTGCCAGGCTAAATAGCATGTTATTAAACAATGAATGGATTATCAATGGGATCAATCAATAAATAACAACTTCTGGAAACAAATGAAAATGAACACACAGCAACCCAATCTTAGCAAAAGCAGTCCTGAGAGTGAAGTTCATAGCACTACAGGCCTACCTCAAAAAACAAGAAAAATTAACAATAAACTACTTAACTCTACAACTTAAAGAATTAGAAAGGGAACAACAAGAAAAGCCCAGAGTAAGTAGAAGGAAGGAAATAATAAAGATTAGAGCAGAAATAAATGACACTGAGACTATACAAACAAACAACATATCAATGAAACCAAGAGCTGGTTCTTTGAAAAGATAAACAAGATTGATGAACCATTAGCCAGACTCATCAAGAAACAGTGGGAGAGGAACCAATAAAATAAAACCAGAAAGGAAAGCAGAGAGGTAACAATTGACACCACAGAAATACAAAGGATTGTAAGAAAATACTATGAACAACTATATGCCAACAAGCTGGACAATATGGATGAAATGGACAAATTCTTAGAAAAATACAACCTCCCAAAACTGAATCAGGAGGAATCAGAAAACTTGAATGGGCCAATAACAACTGATAAAATAGGAGCAGTAATAAAAACAAAACAAAACACCCCTCAGCAAACAAAAGCCCTGCTCCAGATGGCTTCACAGGGGAGTTTTACCAAACATTTAAAGAACTAACACCCATACTCCTCAAACTATTCCAAAAAATGCCAGAGGAAGGAACACTTCCAAGCTCTTTTTATGAGGCCAGCATTTTCCTCATTCCAAAACCAGAGAAAGACACTACAAAGAAAGAGATTTACAGGCCAATATTCTTGATGAACATAGATGCTAAAATCCTCAATGAAATATTAGCAAATTGCATCTAGCATTATATTAAAAAGATCATACACCATGACCAAGTGGGATTTATTCCATGGATGCAAGGCTGGTACAATATTCACAAATTAATAAATGTGCTACAGCATATAAGCAAATTGAAAGACAAAAATCACATGATCATATCAATAGACACAGAAAAAGCATCAACAAAATCCAACACCCATTTTTAAAAAAATATATACTTTATTGATTTTTTACAGAGAGGAAGGGAGAGGGATAGAGAGCTAGAAACATCCATGAGAGAGAAACTTTGATCAGCTGCTGCTGCACACCCCCTACTGGGGATGTGCCCACAACCAAAGTACATGCCCTTGACCAGAATCAAACCTGGGACCCTTCAGTTCTCAGGCCAGCGCTCTATCCACTGAGCCAAACACGTCAGGGACCAACACCCATTTTTGATAAAAACTCTCAGCAAAGTGGGAATAGAGGGAGCATACATCAACATAATAAAGGCCATATATGACAACCCTGCAGCCAACATCATACTCACTGGGCAAAAACTAAAACCATTTCCCCTAAGAACAGGAACAAGACAGGGATGTCTTCTTTTACCACTCTTATTCAACTTAGTACAGGAAGTCCTAGCAACAGTGATAAGACAAGCAGAAATAAAAGGCATCCAAATTGGAAAGGAGGAAGCAAAACTCTCATTATTCACAGATGACATGATATTATATGTAGAAAACATAAGGACTCCACCAAAAAAAGTACTAGATTTAATAAATGAATTTGGCAATGTAGCAGGATATAAAATCAACACTAAAAAATCGATGGCTTTTTTATACACCAATAATGAATTATCAGAAAGTGAAACTAGCTTGGCCAGCGTGACTCAGTGGTTGAACATGGACCTATGAAGCTGGTGGTCACAGTTTGATTCCCGGTCAAGTCACATGCCTGGGTTGTAGGCTCAATCTGCAGTGTGAGGTGTGCAGGAGGCGGCCAATCAGTGATTCTCTCTCATCATTGACATTTCTATCTCTCTCCTCTCCCTTCCTCTCTGAAATCAATAAAAAAATTTTAAAAAGTAAAAAAGAAAAAAGAAAGTGAAACTAAACAAACAATCCCATTTACCATTGCAGCAAAAAAAAAAAAATAAAAAAAATTAAGATACTTAGGAATACACTTAATCAAGGAGGTAAAAGACTTGTACTCAGAAAACTACAGGAAAAAAGATAGAGGAAGATGTAAACAAGAGGAAGAATATACTGTGTTCATGGATTGGTAGAATCAACATCATTAAAGTGTTCTTACTACCCAAGACAATCTGAAGATTCAATATAATTCTTATTAAAATACCAACAGCATATTTCACAGATCTAGAACAAATACTCCAAAAATTTATATGGAACCAAAAATAGCCACACAATATTGAGAAAGAAGAACAAAGTTGGAGGAATCACAATGCTGAGATATCAAGTAATACTACAAAGCCACTGTAATCAAAACAGCCTGGCACTGGCACAAGAACAGGCATTTAGATCAATGGAACAGAACAGAGACCCCAGAAATCGGCCCACATCATTATTCTCAATTAATATTTGATACAGGAGCATGAACATACAATGGAGTTAAGACAGTCTCTTTAATAAATGGTGTTGGGAAAACTGGACAGATAATATGCAAAAAAATGAAACTAGACCACCAACTTACACCAGACACAAGAATAAACTCAAAAAGGATAAAAGACTTAAATGTAAGTTGGGACACCTTAAAAATCCTAGAAGAAACCATAGGCAGCAAAATCTCAGACATCTCTCATAGCAATGTGTTTACAGATACATCTCCTAGGGCAAAGGCAACTAAGGAGAAAATAAAAAAATGGGACTACATCAAAATAAAAAGCTTCTGCACAGCAAAAGAAACCATCATCAAAACGAAAAGGGAGCCCACTGTATGGGAGAACATATTTGGCAATATACATTTGATAAAGGATTAATATCCAAAATATAGGGGAAAACCAAGATGGCGGCATAGGTTAACGCCAGAGATTGCTGCCTTGAACAACCAATTCAAATTACACCTAAAAGACAGAACGGACATCATCCAGAACAACAGGGAGGCTGGCTGAGTGGAAATTCTACAACTAGGAGGAAAGAGAATATCATACTCAGACTCAGAGGAGGCGCAGTGCTGACGTGAAATTCTCAGGTACGAAGTGCGCACGGAGCGGGCTAGCGGCGAGGGCGCAGTTGTTGTTTACAATCGGGAGGGAGCTTCAGACTCTGAGCTCCAGATCCGGGCGAGTCTCTAGGGGCCCAGACTCAAACAGGAGAAGCGGGACTGTCTGGCTTCGGTTGGAACCTGAAGGCAGCTTTCTCTCCAAGGTTTGCAGCGGTTGCTGGGACTCTGTGAGGCAGAGCCCCTAGGGACAGAACTGAGAGCAGCCATAACTGCTCGCTCCACCCGCCCTGTTGATCCCCGGGGACCAGCCCCGCCCAAGCCCTGCGCTGAGCCATTTGCCCATAGCCTCAGGCAAACGCTAGATTAGCACCGCCCTAGAGATCCAGCACAGAAGCTCTCCCACTGCAGACACAGCTGACTCTCATAGCCAGTTAGCCTGGAGGTCAAATCACCCCAGGTATTCCCGACATCAATCAAGGCTTAACTACAACAAGACTTCGAACAAATACCACCTGGGGGTGCACCAAGAAAAGATAAAAAAATGCGGAGACAAAGAAACAGGACGGAAATGTCAGAAATGGAAGATATAGAGCTCAAAACCATACTTTTAAGGTCTCTCAAGAACTGTCTAGAAGCTGCCGATAAACTTAGTAAGGCCTTTGAAAAGACTGGTGAGACCGCCGATAAATGTTGTGAGATCCTCAAGAAATCTAATGAGACCCTCGATGTTGTGATAAAGAACCAACTAGAAATTAAGCATACACTGACTGAAATAAAGAATATTATACAGACACCCAACAGCAGACCAGAGGAGCATAAGAATCAAGTCAAAGATTCGAGATGTGAAGAAGCAAAAAACACCCAACTGGAAAAGCAAAATGAAAAAAGAATCCGAGAATACGAAGATAGTGTAAGGAGCCTCTGGGACAGCTTCAAGCCTACCAACATCCAAATTATAGGGGTGCCAGAAGATGAGAGAGAGCAAGATATTGAAAACATATTTGAAGAAATAATGACAGAAAACTTCCCCCACCTGGTGAAAGAAATAGACTTACAGGTCCAGGAAGCGCAGAGAACCCCAAACAAAAGGAATCCAAAGAGGACCACACCAAGACACATCATAATTAAAATGCCAAGGGCAAAAGACAAAGAGAGAATCTTAAAAGCAGCAAGAGAAAGAAACTCAGTTACCTACAAAGGAGTACCCATACGACTGTCAGCTGATTTCTCAACAGAAACTTTGCAGGCCAGAAGGGAATGGCAAGAAATATTCAAAGTGATGAATACCAAGAACCTACAACCAAGATTACTTTATCCAGCAAAGCTATCATTCAGAACTGAAGGTCAGATAAAGAGCTTCACAGATAAGGAAAAGCTAAAGGAGTTCATCACCACCAAACCAGTATTATATGAAATGCTGAAAGGTATCCTTTAAGAAGAGGAAGAAGAAGAAAAAGGTAAAGATACAAATTATGAACAACAAACATGCATCTATCAACAAGTGAATCTAAGAATCAAGTGAATAAATAATCTGGAGATCATAATAGAATCAGGGACATAGAAAGGGAGTGGACTGACTATTCTTGGGGGGGGAAGAGGTGTGGGAGATGTGGGAAGAGACTGGACAAAAATCGTGCACCTATGGATGAGGACAGTGGGTGGGTGGGGAGTGAGGGCGGAGGGTGGGGCGGGAACTGGGAGGAGGGGAGTTATGGGGGGAAAAAAGAGGAACAAATGTAATAATCTGAACAATAAAGTTTTAATTAAAAAAAAACAAAAAAACCCAAAATATATAAGGAACTCATACAACTTAACAAAAGAAAGACAAACAATCCAATAAAAAAAATGGGCAAAGGACCTAAATAGACACTTCTCTAAAGTGGACATACAGGTGGCCAAGAGACATATGAAAAAAATGCTCAAAGTCACTGATCATCAGAGAGATGCAAATCAAAACAACAATGAAGTATCACCGCACACCTGTCAGAATGGCTATCATCAACAAATTAATAAATGACAAATGTTTGCAAGGATGTGAAGAAATGGGAAGCCTAGTGCACTGCTGGTGGGAATGCAGACTGGTGCAGCCACTGTGGAAAACAATATGGAGTTTCCTCAAAAAATTAAAAATGGAACTGCCATTAGACCCACTGGTTCCACTTTTAGGAATATATCCTAAGATATCAGAAACACCAATCAGAAAGAATATATGCACCTCTGTGGTTATAGCAGCACAATTTACAATAGCTAAGATCTGGAACAGCCCAAGTGCCCATTAGTAGATGAATGGGTAAAAAAATCTGTGGTACATTTACACCATGGAATACTATGGAGCAGCAAAGAAGAAGGATCTCTTACCCTTTGAGACAGCATGGAGGGACCAGAAGAATATTATTGCTAAGTGAAATAAGCCAGTCAGAGAAAGACAAATATCACATGATCTCACTCATATGTGGAGTTTAATGAACAAACTAAGCTGGTGAACAAAACAGATCCAGAGACATAGAAATATAGAACAGACTGTGGAATCTCAGAGCGAAGGCAGGGAAGAGTGGGTGGGTGGGAAGAGGTCCATCAAAGAACTTGTATGCATATATGCATAATCCATGGACACAGAGAACAGGGTGGTGAAGGCCTGGGTTGGGGGAAAGGAGTCAATGGAGGGAAAATGGGGACAAATGTAATACTTTCAACAATAAAGATTTAATTAAAAAAAGGCAAAATAAGCATATAAAAATGCATGTCTTTTAAATTATATTGAAAACAAAATGTGGAGTGAGAAATCAAAGCTAAAATAATACTAGCTTTTAGACTAATGGTTTAAAAATGTAGACAACATGTTATACATCATTGTTACAATAATACTAGCTTTTATAATTGCATGTATTTACCTTTAATGAGATTTATATTTCTTCATATGACTTGAAGTTACTGTCTAGTGCAGTGATGGCGAAACTTTTGAGCTCGGCGTGTCAGCATTTTGAAAAACCCTAACTTAACTCTGGTGCCGTGTCACATATAGAAATTTTTTGATATTTGCAACCATAGTAAAACAAAGACTTATATTTTTGATATTTATTTTATATATTTAAATGCCATTTAACAAAGAAAAATCAACCACAAAAATGAGTTCACGTGTCACCTCTGACACGCATGTCATAGGTTCACCATCACTGGTCTAGTGTCTACTTTCATTTCAACCTGGAGCACTCGCTTTAGCATGTCTTTCAGGGCAGGTTTAATGGTAATGATTCCCCCTCAGGTTTTATTTATCTGGGAATATCTTGATTTCTCTCTGACTCTCTTTTAAAAAAATATTTTGATTGATTTCAGAGAGGAAGGGAGAGGGAGAGAGAGAGATAGAAACATCAATGATGAGATAGAGTCACTGATATGCTGCCTTCTACACGCCCCACACAGGGGATTGAGCCCGCTTCCCTGGCATGTGTCCTGACCAGGAATTGAACCATGGCCTATTGATTTATAGGTTGATGCTAAACAACTGAGCCACGCTGGCCAGGTTCTCCCTCACTTTTGAAGGACAGTTTTGCCAAGTATAGGATTCTTGGTTGACATTGTTTTTCTTTTCTTTTTTTTTAAAAAATTAAATCTTTATTGTTCAGATTATTACAGTTGTTCCCCCCCCATAGCTCCCCTCCACCAGTTCCCACCCCACCTTCTGCCCTTACCCCTGCCACTGTCCTCATCCATAGGTTGTATTTTGTCCAGTCTCTTCCCGCACCCCCCACATCCCTTCCCCACAGAGAATTGTCAGTCCACTCCCTTTCTATGCCCCTGATTCTGTTATATTCACCAGTTTATTCTGTTCATCAAATTATTTATCTTCTTAAAGAATACTTTTCACCATTTCATATAATACTGGTTTGGTGGTGATGAACTCCTTTAGCTTTTTCTTATCTGTGAAGCTCTTTATCTGACCTTCAATTCTGAATGATGGCTTTGCTGGGTAGAGTAATCTTGGTTGTAGGTTCTTGCTATTCATCATTTTGAATATTTCTCGCCACTCCCTTCTGCAAAGTTTCTGTTGAGCAATCAGCTGACAGTCGTATGGGTATTCCCTTGTAGGTAACTGACTGTCCTTCTCTTGCTGATTTTAGGATTCTCTCTTTGTCTTTTGCTCTTGGCATTTTAATTATGGTGTGTCTTGGTGTGATCTTCTTTGGATTCCTTTTGTTTGAGGTTCTTTGTGCATCCTGGACTTGTAAGTCTATTTCTTTCACCAGGTGGGGGAAGTTTTCTGTCATTATTTCTTCAAATCGATTTTCAATATCTTGCTCTCTCTCTTCTTTTGGCACCCCTATAATTCGGATGTTGGTACGCTTGAAGTTGTCCCAGAGGCTCCTTCCACTATCTTCATTTTTTTGGATTCTTTTTTCTTTTTGTTTTCCCAGTTGGGTGTTTTTTGCTTCTTCATTTTTCAAATCTTTGACTTGGTTCTTGGGATCCTCTAGTCTGCTATTGGGTCTCTGTATAATATTTTTTATTTCAGTCAGTGTATGCTTAATTTCTAGTTGATCCTTTTTAATGAGAGTCTCACTAAATTTATTGGCAGTTTCTAGAAAATTCTTGAAAAACCTTATAAGTGTGGTTTTGAACTCGAGAGTCTCACTAAATTTATTGGCAGTTTCTAGAAAATTCTTGAAAAACCTTATAAGTATGGTTTTGAACTCTATATCCAGTAGTTTGCTTTCCTCCATTTCTGTCATTTGTAACCTGTTTCTTTGTCTCAGCATTTTGGCTGCTTCCCTGTGTTGGTAGAGTGGCTTTGTGTGCTAGGTGTCCTATAGGGCCCAGTGGATCAGCCTCCCCATTTACCTGAGGTGGACACTCTTGGTGCACCCCTTTGTGGGCTTTGTGCACAGTCTTATTGTAACTAAGCCTTGATTGTTGTAGGTAACACTGGGAGGAATTGACCTCCAGGCCAATTGGCTGTGAGAATCAGCTATGGTTATGGTGGGAGAACTTCCGTGCTGGAGACACCCTTATGGGGCAAGACTTATTTCAGTGGGGCTTTGGTACTCACTGAGTCAGCCCCCTGAGTGTGTCCCTTATGGATCTGAGGAGTTGTAATCTGGATGGTCCACTCTGATCACTGGGTATACTGGCAGGTCAGAAGCGAGTGGCAAGAAATATTCAAAGTGATGAATACCAAGAACCTACAACCAAGATTACTTTATCCAGCAAAGCTATCATGCAGAATTGAAGGTCAGATAAAAAGCTTCACAGATAAGAAAAAGTTAAAGGAGTTCATTTCCACCAAACCAGTATTATATGAAATGCTGAAAGGTATCCTTTAAGAAGAGGAAGAAGAAGAAAAAGGTAAAGATACAAATTATGAACACCAAATACTCATCTATCAACAAGTGAATCTAAAAATCAAGTGAATAAATAATCTGATGAACAGAATGAACTGGTGATTATAATAGAATCAGGGACATAGAAAGGGAATGGACTGACTATTCTTGGGGGGGGGGGAAAGGGGTGTGAGGGGTGCGGGAAGAGATTGGACAATAATTGTGCACCTAGGGATGAGGACAGTGGGTGGGGAGTGAGGGCGGAGGGTGAGGTGGGAACTGGGTGGAGGGGAGTTATGGGGGGAAAAAAGAGGAACCAATGTAATAATCTGAACAATAAAGATTTAATTAAAAAATAAATAAATAAAAGGAAAAAAAAAGGACAAAAAAGAAAGGAGAACTAGGGCAAAGGGAAAATGTGTAGGAGATAGAATGAAATAAATCTTTGTCTTGAGGGTTACATTAGCAGTCACATTCAAGTTCCAGTTTGGTGTTCCGTATATTTCATGATAGGACGCTCCCGTGTCTTTGAAACAGAAGCAGAAGTGACGGATGGAGCGTGAGGCATATCTCAGGTGAGGCACCATTCAGCCACTCCTCTGCTGGTGGGTGTTGAGGCTGGCCCAGTGTTTCACGATGAAAAGCAATGCTGCAATGCACCAGCTCACACATCTGCTTTGATTGTACTTCTCAGCTGTTTCTTAGGATAAGTTCTTAGAAGTGAAAATTCCTGGGCAAAGGGTTTATTTTTTTTTTCTGAGCTGTCCTTATGGATGGCTACAAAGGAGGGCAATTCTGGCCGAAGGGGACTCCTGTCTCCTTGGGCAGGAGGGCAGGGCATTTTACAGAGCGTGCTTTCAGGGAGACCCAGGGGGTGGCCTCCCACACTTGGGGGGTCCGTGTTAATGTGTAGAACACACGTTCCAGGAGGCAGGCCCTGAGCCTACTTGGCTTGCTTTTCACCATGCTTTCACAAGCCTAGAAGCTGGTGGGCAAACACCACCTTGGAAATAGTGACCTTTCTGGTTTGGGCTAGGAAGCTGGGGGGTGCGGGGAGGGAGCTGAGTGTGGCCACAGGAGGAGGTCAAGAAGGCTTTGTACTAAGCCCCGCCCTCTTCCTTTGGGTCTCTAGCATATTTCTGCTTCTACTACTTCTCTTTTTATGTCCTTCCTGGCTTTGGTGATGCCCACAGTCACAGGCTCCTGCTCCCTCCAGCCATGACTCACCAAGTCCTTCTCTTAACAGGTGGGCCAGGGGCCTGGGGCTGGGGGAGGTGCTTAGGGTGAGGAGGAGGGGAACTTATGAGTCTGTGAGTAGAGGGAAGAGGTGCAGAATATCAAGGGGTCAGATTGGAGAGAGACAAAGAGGATTTGGGGAAGGATAAGAGATTCACGAAGGAGCGGAGAGTAGAGCTAGACCAAGATGAGATGAGCAGAGAAGACTGGATGAAGGACTGAATCCGTAGGCTGTGCAAGGGGGTTGGCTGTCCCCTCTGCTGCACAGATGAGGAACCAGAGACTAGAGAGGTGAAGGGCAGCACAGCAGGTATTGGATGCTCTTCTCAGAGTGTTTCTTCTTGGATCCCACCTCACCACCACTTTGCCTGCAGTTCCTTTTTCTACGGACCCAGGTGTAAATGTTTGTGGAATGACGGATGGATCAAATGATTTAAGTTTGTTTTCTTTTATGCCTGTGTTTTGTGGTGAACGAGCCGAAAACCGGGATTGAAATGCTTGAGAGTTGCATGGGAAGGAAATTGCCTAACCGAGATTTAGGAACTTGATCTTGGGCAAATCAGCAGGGTGGGAGCATAGGGTGGGGCTCAGAGAGGGGCGGGAAGCACCCCGCGTTGGTGGGCTAGGCCAGGGGTCAGCCACTGAGGTCTATGGGCATAAGGCAAGGATTCCGTCACCGACGTGTATGGCCTGCGATCCTTGGGTTGCAGATGGACATTTATAATTGGTTCATGCTCGGGAACACTAATTTAATCCCAGTGAAGTGAGAAATGTCATCTCCCCCAAAGAATTCCCTTTGTGTCATTAGCAAATTTGTATAACAAAAAGTGTACTCCATTATTATATTTTGAATCTCCTCAATGAAAAATCTGTGGGAATGCATTTGCTCTCTTGTGTATGAGTACCTACCTATATAATACATATAAGTACATGACATACATTATGTAAGTACATAATATACTCTACTTGCCTGTGGGCCCTCAGAGCCTAACATTGTTACTATCGGGTCCTTGGTGGGAAGAGGGTGCTGAGCTCTGGCCCAGGCTCTCAGAGCTGCATGTGGGAGCCCCACATCTCCGTGCCGGGCGGGGGTGGATCCCACAGGAAGACGCACGGAGCAGGATGAACTGCTTCCTTCACTATGTCCTTCTCTCCTCCTCACTCTCACCCTCTGTTTTCCCTCCAGCCTTGGCCTTATGTCATGGGTTCAACCTGGACACCGAAAACCCCGTGATCTTTCAAGAGAATGCGAGGAGCTTCGGGCAGAGCGTGGTCCAGATTGAGGGATCCCGGTAAGGGCCACTGTGGAGCTCCCTGCCTCCCGCGCTTTCCCTCTAAGATGCATCCCTGAGAACCCCTCACCCCCACATTTCCTTTGTGTTTTTAAATTTTGTTTTTCTTGATTTATATTCCGAATAGTTAATCCCAAACAGTGTAACTATCCCAAATAGTTAATCCCAAAGAGTGCGATAGTGAAAAATCTCCTGCTCTCCTTTCTCCCAGTTCCTATCCCAGGAGGGTTTAGGCATTTCTTTTCCCAATTACAGCTTACATTCAATGTTATTTTGTATTAGTTTCTGGTGTACAGCATGTACCAGCATAGAGGTTAGACAATCATATACTTTATAAAGGGCTTTCCTGATAGTGCCAGTACCCACTGGCACCATACAGTTATTATATGTCTCTATGCTGTACTTTACATACCGTGACTATTCTGCATCTACCAGTTTGTATTTACTCTCTTTACTATTTTTAGCCAGTCCCTCACCCTCCTGCCCCTCTGGCAGCCATTAGTCTGTTCTCTGTTTCTATGAGTCTATTTCAGTTTTGTTTAACTGTTTTGTTCTTTAGATTCCATATGTAAGTGAAATCATATGGTATTTGTCTTTCTCTGACTTATTTCACTTAGCATAATGCCTTCTAGGTCTAGCCATGCTGTCGAAAATGGTAGGATTTCATTCTTTTTTATGGCCAAGTAATATTCCATTGTATATATGGACCACAATTTTTTATTCACTGGTCTGTTGATGGGCACTTGGGTTGCTTCTATAGCTTGGCTATCATGAGTAAATAATGCTGCAATGAACATAGTGGTGCATATATTCTTTTGAATCAGTATTTTGGGGTTCTTCTGACATATACTCAGAAATGGAATCGCTGGTCATAAGGCAATTACATTTTAAATGTTTTGAGGACCGCCCTCCATGCTGTTTTTCACAGTGGCTGCACCCATTTACATTGCCAACCGCAGTGCAGGAGGGTTCCCTTTTGTCCACATCCAGGCCAACACTTGTCACTTGTGGGTTGGTTGATGGCTGCCATCCTGACGGGTGTGAGGTGATATCTCACTGGAGTTTTAATTTGCGTTCCCCTGATGGTTAGTGATGTTGAGCATCTTCTCATGTCTATTGGGCGTCTGTATGTCCTCTTTAGAGAAGTGTCTGTTCAGGTCTTTTGCCCATTTTTAAATTGAAGAAAAAAAATCTTTTTTGTATTGAGTTGTATGAGTTCTTTATAAAGTTTGGATATTAACCTCTTATCAGATGTATCATTGGTGAATGTGTTCTCCCATTAAGTACGCTGTGTTTTCATTTGGTTGGTGGTTTCCTTTGCTGAACAAAAACGTTGTAGTTTGATGCAGTCCCATTTGTTTACTTTTTCTTTTGTTTCCCTTCCCTGAGAAGATATATCAGTAAAAATATTGCTATGAGAAATGCCAGAGATCTTACTGCCTATCTTTTCTTCTAAGACAGTGGTTCTCAACCTTGGCTGCACATTAGAATCACTTGGGAATCTTTTTAAAATCCTGATTTCTGGGCCGCATCCTCTGGAAATTCTGTTTCTTTGTTACTAATGTTGTGGCCCCACCCCATAACAAAGAAACAGAATTCCTGGAGGATGAGGCCCAGAAATCAGGATTTTAAAAAGATTCCCAGGTGATTCTAATGTGCAGCCAAGGTTGAGAACCACTCTTCTAAGACTTTATGGTCTCGAGTCTGACATTTATATCTTTAATCCATTTTGAGTTTATTCTTGTATATGGCATAAGAAGGTGGTCGAGTTTCATTTTTTGCCTGTATCTGTCCAGTTTTCCCAACACCATTTATTGAAGAGACTGTCTTTACCCCACCGTATGCTCTTGCCTCTTTGGCAAGTATTAATTGACCATAGAGGCATGTGCTTATTTCTGGGCTTTCTATGCTGTTCCATTGATCTATGTCTGTTTTTATGCCAGTACTATGCTATTTTGTTGTTAAATGATCTTTAAAAAAATATGTTTTTATTGATTTTATAGAGAGAGGGAAGGAGAGGGATAGAGAAATAGAAACATTGATCGGCTGCCTCCTGCATGCCACGCCCCACACTGGGGATTGAGCCTGCAACCTGGGCCTGTGCCCTTGATTAGAATCAAACCTGGGACCCTCCAGTCACCAGGCCGATGCTCTATCCACTGAGCCAAACTGGCTAGGGCTGCTTGTGGATTTTAGAGGGGGGGGCGGGTAAGAGAGAGAAAGAGAGATAGAGAGAGAAGCATTGAGGTGAGAAGCATCCATTTTTGCCTTCTGTACGTGCCCCAACTGGGAATCAAATCCATAACCTTTCAGTGCACAGGACGACCCTCTAATGAACTGAGCCCCCCAGCGCCCCCCCCGCCCCCCCCCCCCCCGCCGGCCTCCCTTCCCCAGGGCAAGAAAAACCTCATTTTTGACTGAGCTCAGACTTAGAGGTAGGAGCTCTCAGGGAGCACAGCCTAGACCTCTTGGCAATCTGTTTCTTACGTTTTCCTGTGGCCCCTCCTCCTCTTGGCTAAAAGTTTCGCACATTCAGCGGCCTCTTCGTTATTTTCGTTAGGGCGTTGTTTCTTCAGAGCAACACGCCCACGTCTGTGTCCTGGGCTGCGTGGCAGGCCGCGTGGGTAACAAGACACTGACTCATGGGTGCTTTGGTTCTCGTTCTTAGCTTCTCTGTGGAGGGCTGTCTCCTCGTAAGTGAAATCATATGGTATTTGTCTTGTAAGGAAATGCCGGCTCCATGATAGCGCACTGCTGGACAGCATCTGCTCTAGAGATGGAAACGTTTGTGGGTTCTGCTAGCTCTTTCGGGGCCCGGGCATGAGGCACGGCAGCATCAATGAGACCAGGAATATCTTTCTCCCCTTCTTGTACAACGGCCAGGTTGGGAACATGGCGCACACAATGCAGCCCCAAGCAGCGGTGACTTTCTCTCTCCATCCTCCTTGGTCTCTAACAGGAACGCCTCTCACACGGCAGCGGGCCACTCGGCGATGGCAAGACACCCCGCTTCACGGGGAACCTTGTTTGTAGTTCCCACCACTGACTCCGACCACATAACCCGTCCGGCTCCGGTGGCCATACGCTTCTCACAAAAGGCAGAAGCTTGCGGCCATCGCCCAGGTCAGCGAGCAGAATTCTGGCAGCCGGTTACTGGGAAACAGGTGCCCAGCTTCGTGCTGAGCAGCCGCCACCTCTGGGTGCCACGAGAAGAGCGAATTGAACCATTTTTAAATAACCTATTTGGTGTGTGTCCTTCCCATGCTGAGATTTAAAATGTTCCCACTTTTTCTTTGTTGAGCGTCCTGGCCCTAGGAATTGGAGAACCTGTGTGGATTGGCTCCCACTCCCGTCCCCCCAGCCCCGGGGGCAGGACTTCTTCCCTGGCCTCCTTCTCTCTCCACGTGTCCATTTCCTCGGGTTCCTGTGGCGACCTGTGCCCAACTCTCCCCACAGGGTGGTGGTGGGAGCCCCCCAAGAGATAAAGACGGCCAATCAGACAGGAGGCCTCTACCAGTGTGACTACAGCACATCGGCCTGTGAGCCCATCCAGCTGCAGGGTGAGCCCCTGCCCTCCCTAAGCCCCGGGGCCCTGCTGTGCATATCCCTGCCCTTGCCAGGCATTCCCTTCTCTCCCGTTGTTCTGGGGGGAGGGTCTGTGTTTGGGGCCCCTCGCGGGTCTGCTCCCAGCCTCTCCCAGCCCAGGCACGCTCAGGCACTCCTTTCATATTCTTTTCCCACGACCCGGTGCCCCCTTGACCTGCCAGCCTGTGTCTCCTGGGTCGAGGTGACCCCTGTCCAGCTTCTCCTCAGGCCCTTTCCTCTCCTGAATGTGACCATGCACATGCCTGTCCTCTCAGTGCCCCCGGAGGCCGTGAACATGTCCCTGGGTCTGTCTCTGGCATTTGCCACCAACCCTTTCCGGCTGCTGGTGAGTCGCCCCTGGGTCACGGGAGTGTCTGAGGGGAGGCGTGGAGACCTGGGGCTGTTGGGGCTGGCGTCTTGCAGAGGATGGAGATGTTGGGGTAAAAGGACAGGAAGCAGGGGACAGCCCCTCCTACCTGCACCCTGCCTTCCAGGCCTGCGGCCCCACCCTACACCAAACGTGCAAGGAGAACACCTATGTGAACGGCTTCTGCTTCCTGTTTGGATCCAACCTGCGGCAGCCGCCCCAGAGGTTCCCAAAGGCCCTCAGAGGTAGGCTGCGCTTGGTATAGAGGGGAGATGGGCAGCAGAGGCTGGAGGCAGGGGCAGCACTGGACTGGGGACTGCTCATAGTCTGGAGCGTGACTTAGAAGTCTAGGTGTAGAAGGTTGAGAGAGAGAGAGAGACAGAGAGAGAGAGAGAGAGAGAGAGACTTGGGCGAAGTGCTAGGGTCTTGCACTTCAAGAAAAGTCCTGCGATAGCCGCTCATCTTTGTAAGGTGATATCCACACACTGTCCTTAGAGGAAGTGCCTTGGTGAGGCCTCTGCCCACCTCTCCAGCTTCTCTCCCATCCCGTCTCCCTCTGTAATGGGTTCACTCAGCGAGACAGACCACCGACTCAGAATTTTAAATTTAAGAGCCTTTATTAAGCTGGCCAGCTGACTACAGCACGTCCCTCCTGTAGGGAGCTTCGTACTGCAGTTCCGACCGAGGGTACAGCAAAGCCTTTTATCTGCAACACTACAGAGTATTTAAAAAGAAAAACAAACTGCAAAGCGGTTCATTAGCCGTTTCTGGTACTGGCAGGGTAAAAAGTTTACATAAAATCTATGAGCAGGGTCACACCTGGCTGGGTTGAATCATAACACATTGCTTTTCTAGCGAGATTATTAGCATTTTTCTCTGCCAGGCCCCTGCCCCTAGCACACCTCAGCCGCTGTGCTACAGCCACACTGGCTTTCTTCTCCAGGAACCACACAGAACTGCCCCTGCCTCCGGGCCTTTGCACTCACCGTTCCTTCGGCCTGGGGTGCTCTTCCCCAAGAGCTCAGCTGACAGCCCATGATCGTCATCTCAGCTCCAATGCCGCCTCTTCAGAGGCTCCCCGAGTGCCCTTCCAACCATCCCCGCGTGACGCCCTGCCACATCGCCCTAACTACCATTCTCACGTCGGCATTCCCATTTTCCACGTGCTTCTCATCTGTCCTTTCTTCTGGAATGTCGGCTCCATGACAGCAAGGATGTTACCTAGCTTGTTCACTGCTCTGTGCTTTTGTATTTATTGCTTCATAACCAATTCCCCCTGAACGTAGCAGCTAAAAGTAACAAGATTCATTATCTTGCAGCTTCTATGCATCAGGAAACTGGGCGTGCCCCAGCTGGGTGCCTCTGCCTTAGGGCTGCTCATGAGATGGGAGTTAGGCTGTCACACCAGAGCTGTTGTCTCATCTGAAGGCTTGACTGGGAAAAAGCCACCTCCAAGCTCCCTTCAAGGTTGTTGCACCGAGGCCTGGGTCCTCACTGGCTGGTGGCTAGAGGCTTCCCCTAGCTTGTACATGGACCTCCACAGCGAGCAGCGCACACCATGGCAGATGGCTTCCCTCAGGGGTGGGTGGATAAAGATTGAGAGAGAAGAGAGAGCAGGCACCCAGGCAGAAGTCACAGTCTTTTCATACACTAATCTCAGAAGTTACAGCTCATAACTTCTGCAATTGCTTTGAAGTGAGTCAAAAAGTTCAGCTGAGCCCAGCCCGTATGACTCAGTGGTTGAGCGTTGACCTAAGAACCAGGAGGTTAGAGTTGATTCCAGGTCAGGGCACATGCCTGGGTTGCAGGCTTGATCCCCAGTGTGGGGCATGCAGGAGGCAGCCAATCAATGATTCTCTCATCATTGTTGTTTCTATCTCTCTCTCCCTCTCTTTTCCTCTCTGAAATCAATAAAAATATATTAAAAAAAAAAAAGTTCAGCTGAGCCCTAGCTGGTTTGGCTGTGGGTAGAGCATAGCTGTGGACTGAAGGGTCCCAGGTTCGATTCCAGTCAAGGGCATGTACCTTGGTTGTGGGCTTGATCAGGGCCCATGTGGGAGGCAACCAATCAATATGTCTCTCTCACATTGATGTTTTTCTCTCTCTGTCTCCACCCCTCCTGCCCATCCCCTCTAAAAATGAAAAAATATCCTCAGGTGAGGATTAAGAACTCACTCATTCACTCACTCACTAAAAGAGAGTCATTCTGCAAAATAATAATAAAAAAATAATCTAGTTAAAACTCAAGAGGAGGTGACTATCTTGGCGGTTGCCTACCACACCTGGTTCCCCAAACATTTGTTGATGGAAGGAGAGGGAGCGAGCGGATCTTTTTTAAGCTGCTCTCTGCCGCTGCGTCCTCTCACTGCCTGGCCACCTTTTTGCTTGTCTCCAAGTCGGCTCTGGACCCAAGGGCAGCGGTGTCCTCCTGTTACATTTCTTTCCCTTACGCGCGGTTCCTCTGCGCTCCACTCTCACCAGAGAGCTACCTCCTTCTTCCCAGAGAAAACCGCAGCTGCCAGGCCGGAACTCCCTCCCGTCCCCCTCTCCTTGTCCAAATCCCCGAGAAGGCACCGTCTCCCTGGGGTTGGGGGGCCTCTCCGGGAGGGGGTCTCTCCTCTGGGCCTCAGAGGTTCTTCCACGTCACTGACCTGGGGCTCGTGTCAATCACTCATTCCCTCCAGGACCTCCATGGTCTCCCCTTCCTTCGAATGTAAACCTGCTGCTGACACCCACATCTCAGAAAGCGTCAAGGACTAAGATTGACACCAATAAACATAACCTCCCCGCTTCCTGCTCTCTGCCCTGTCTCCGCCGACTCCCCTTCCCTTCACCAACCCTCTTCCAAGGGCTTTCCTGCTCCTCTTGGCTCCCTCTCCCCCAGGTCCTGGCCTCCCGCTCCGACATCTGGCTTCTGCCCATCGCGGTACAGACCGTGCTCTGGCACGTGGCATCTGTGACCCTGAATGGCGAGTGTCTTTTCTGTCCTCATGTTCACTGGCCTCTCTGAGGTGACCTGCAGACCCTCCTGCCCCGCACACCTCCGCCTCAGGTTCCCCCCCCCCCTTCCTGCCTCTCCTCTGCCAGGCCATCTGCCCCGCCTGCCCAGCCTGCCCAGGGCACCAGGTTACCTTTTCCCTTCCTTCCCATGCGCTCTTCCTCCCCGACGCCTCCCCTTCTGTGGCCTCAGCTCCCGTTCTCCCCTCTCTCTTCGGTCCTCACTCTCAGGGGCCCAAGGCTCTTCTGTGAAAAACCATTTCCGTTTCCTTTAAGATGCACTTGGTTTGCAGTCCAATCGGCACTAAGGGGTGGGCTGTGAGACGCTGTCCGTCTTGGGTCCCCAGTCTGTGTCCTCTCTGGAGGCAGCCCTGCTGCCTGTGTCTTGTGACGTCTCTGGAGATACTCCCTGCATCACGATGGTGGCCCGCTGGACACACCGTATGTGCCTTCATTGTTTTTAACGCATCTTTGAGATTTAAAAACATTTTTTTCTGGCTAATTTTTGTATATATTCCACATAAACCTTAGAATCTGTTTGTTTACTAGTATTTTTTAAATTTCTTTTTAAATCCTCACCTGATGGTATGTCTACTGAGAAAGAGAAAGAGAGAGAGAGAGAGAGAGAGAGGGAGAGAGAGAGATGGATGTGGGACAGAAACATTGATTGGTTGCCTCCTGGGGATCAAATCCACCACCTGGGCATGTGCCCTGACTGGGACTTGAACTCACAACCATTTTGGTGCACCAGGCGACACTCCAAGCAATTGAGCCACTTGGCTGGCATTGCTTGTTTATTTTTAAAAAGCCAATACTTTTGGGTAATCTTTGTTTTTTAATGTCCTACAAAAAAATTGATCTTTTTTCTTTTTTTAAAAAATTTATTTTTTTTCCAATTACTGTTGATATATATTATATTAGTTTCAGGTGTACAACATAGTGATTAGGCATTTATATGCCTTATGAAGGGATAACTACGATAAATCTATTACCCATCTGACACCATACACAGTTATTTCAATATTATTGACTATTTTCCTTTGCCCCGCCTTATATCCCCATGACTATTTCTAGTGTACAGTTTCATGAATTTTAAGAAATGTATCTATTTGTGTGAAAACAACATGAACAGGATGTAAAAGAGTTCCACTCCCCCTCTAAGAAAACCTGTGTGTCTTTATAGTCAGTTGCCTCCTCCCCTTCACCCTAGCCCCTGGCACTCACTGATCTGTTCTCTATCACTATATAGTTTGTCTTTTCAAGAATGTTACATACATGGAATCATAACCTTTTGAGTTTGCATTTGGGATTCACCCACATTGTTGTGTGTGTCAGTAGTTCTTCCCTTTTTATTGCTGAGTAGTATTCCATTGCATGGATTTCCCACAGTCCCATTCACCAATTCATCCATTCACTCATTGAAGGGTGTTTGGGTTATTTCCAATATTTCACATCATGAATAAAGCTGCTAAAAGTCTTCACTGCTATGGCAAGCTTTCTACAGCATAAACAATCATCTCTCTTCCTTCTCTAAGAACCATCCGTGGCTCCCCACTGCCTAAGGGGCAAAGTCAAACTTCTTTTTGGGATAGAGAGGCTCTTTCCAACTGTTCTCTGCTTAATGTCATAGCCCCGTCTCCATCTCCATCAGATAGGTTTACCCTGGCAGTTCCATGTCCATTCCTGGATCCTGCCAGAATTCTCTGAGGTCCCTCCCCTTTGTATCAGTCGGGTCCCTACTGGAACAGGGGCACACTCCAGTTAAGATAACTCAAAGGGACTAATTATAAAGATGTGCTAGGGTCTAAGCTACTAGGGACAGTCCAGGAACCCAGGGCCAGCAGAGCTGTCACCAGCCCTAAGCTGATAAGACAAGGAGAGGGAAGTCACCAGAATCTAGAAGAGAGGAAGTGTGTGGAGCGGGCCTCCTTGAGAGGATGGGAGAGCTGCTGAGGGACACAGCTGGCTAGAGCAACCTTGCAGGGAGGGAGTCAAGAGGAGAATACTCTGATCTCACTTTTCCTCCTCCCTCCAGTCTCCTGTTGAAGCTCCTAACTGAGCAAAGCCAACTAGAAGCCAGAGGGTAAAAGGACCCTGTTGCTCTGGACCCCATGGGCCCACTTCTCCCAGGCTGCGGAGCGGAGTGGGGAGGGTATAAAGTAGGTTTGGGGCTGAGGGCAGAAGGGAGAACATCCAGCATACCTTTATATGTGCTAGTCCTCCCCTCCCGCCCTCCTAACTTGTTTCTTCCTTTGTATTCCTGGCAAATTATTTCTCATTCTTCTTGAGGTAGCTCTAATATCACCACTTTCCTCGACTCTCTTGGGCAGAATTAACCAATTGTTTTTCATACCAATTTGTCCACGTTTTTTATTTAAAAAGTAGAGGCCCGGTGCACGAAATTCGTGCATGGGGGTGGGGTTCCCCTCAGCCCAGCCTGCACCCTCTCCAATCCAGGACCTCTCGGGGGATGTGGATTGGGCCTAAACCAGCAGTTGGACATCCCTCTCTGCCGGGGTTCTTGTCCCAGCATCTAGAAGGGTTCAGGAATCTGGAGAAGGGGCTGTGCGTAAATTTAATAGGAATCCGGAGACTAATAGAGTCTGGAGACGAAATATAATTTTGAAAGGCATTGGGGTCAGAGGAGCTCAGCTAAAGGAGCTAAGATCTAAGGTCTTAAGTCTAAGGCCTTAGGTTCTCCTCATCCCCAGGGCCCCATGCTTTTCATTAACACAACTTGTCCTGAGGCGAGGCAGGGATATACACCTCAAAGGGTCAGGGTTTGGTACAGAGTCCATTGTCAGAATGGGGGAATTAGCCTATGGCTGTTCAGGTGTTTGGCCTGTAGGAGGTAATAACATGCAGATTAAGATGCCCTTTAACTGTCTGGCAGCCAAGAATTCAATTTAATGTATCCTATTCACGTTTGGGGAAATGCCTTCAGCTATTTCCAGATGTAGTCCTGCTGTCATGCTGGAATTGGTCTCCCGCACCTCTCACAATCTGGGACCACTGGCTCCTAACTGCTCACTGCCTGACTGCCTGACTGCCTGATCGCCTCTACTGGCCAGCCTGATCACCCCTAACTGCCTCTGAATGCTGGCCTGGTTGCCCCCAACTCCCCCCCTGCCAGCCTGGTCACCCCTCACAGCCCCCCCTGCCGGCCTGGTTGCCCCCAACTGCTCCCCCTGCAGGCTTGGTCACCCCTCACTGCCCCCTTGCCAGCCTGGTCACTGCCAATTGCGCCCCCTGCTGGCCTGGTCGCCCCTCACCGCCCCCCTCTGCTGGCCTGGTCACCCCTCACTGCCCCCCCTGCTGACCTGGTCGCCCCACGCAGCCTGCTGTTTGGTTGTTTGGCTGTCCCTCACTAACCCCCCTGCCAGCCTGGTCACCCCACTCAGCCTGTTTGGCCATCTGTTCAGTTGCAATGGCCCCTGCCTCTTTATATATATAGATATGTTTTAATTGATTTTTAGAGAGAGAGGAAGTGAGAGGGATAGAGAGATAGAAACATCTATGAGAGAGAAACATCATCGATTGCTGCCTCGTGTATGCTCACTACTGGGCAATCAAGCCTACAACCCGGGCATGTGCCCTGACCGGGAATCGAACCAGTGACCTCTTGGTTCATGGTTTGATGCTCAACCACTGAGCAACACCGTCGGGGCTGTCCACATTTTTATTTAAGTTGGAGATGGGTTGACTCTTGTTTACCTTTGAACCTCATTGTTCAGCAGCTAACCTGCATGTAGCACCCGAAGCTGAAGTACGTAATCACGTCACACCCTTTTCCTTTGTCCAGAGTGCCCTCAGCAGGAGAGCGACATCGCCTTCTTGATTGATGGCTCTGGCAGCATAGACCCAAATGACTTTCTGCGGATGAAGGATTTCATCTCAACTGTGATGAATCAGTTCACAAAGTCCAAAACCTTGGTGAGGACCATGGGGAGGTTAGGGAACAGCCCAAGCAAGGCTGCGGGGACAGAGCAACCAGGCCACCACTTTCCTCTCCTCCCTCAACTGCAGACTTTGACAAATGGTCAGTCGATCATGATTTTCTTTCATGATTCTCCTTCTTGCTCTGTCTGGATAGAGCCTCGGTATTTCTCCAACACTCTGTAAAGTGGGCAGCTCTGATATTTGATAGGGGTTGGTGTGGGAGATGAAACCCCCGTGTCATCTCTGACTGAGTTCTAGTACTGAGAGCAGATGGCAGGTCTCTTTCCTGGTGGGGCAGAAAGAGGGGGCAGTGTAGAAGTTGGAGACCGGGGTGCTTTAAGATTTCTGCAGGGCTTTCTGGGAGATGGCTAAGGGGGGCTGGTGAGGGGGGTGGAGAGGCATCTTCTTCAGTGTAATGCCAGGTCCCGTCCCCAGTTCTCTTTGATGCAGTACTCTGACGAGTTCCGGACGCATTTCACCTTCCAAGATTTCAAGGCTAACCCTGACCCGAGGCTACTGGTGGGGCCAATCACACAGCTGAAAGGGCAGACATACACAGCCACGGGAATCCGAAAAGTAGTGTAAGCTCTTCCCTTTTTGCTTAGGATGTGGGAAGGGGTGATCCTCTTAGCTGGGTTTTGAAGGATGAGGGGAGTTGTTCAGGCAGGAGGGAGTAAAGGCTACTTCTGGTTGAGGAAACAGCATGCTAAGGTGTGGAGGAGGGATTGTTCATGACAAAACAAGTTGTGAGTAAAGGTGGGAGTGAAGGAGGAAGCGAGAGGAAGGCTGGAGGGAGGCTGGAGAGATAGTTAAGGCCAGAGGGGATCCACGGAAGGTTTTAAACAGTGGGGAGATGGAACCATCACTCTTTTTGGAACGTTCATTCTGATTTCTGTGTGTGTGTGTGTGTGTGTGTATGTGCGTGTGTATGTGTGTGTGTATGTGTGTGTATGCATGTGTGTGATGTGTGTGAGTGTGTGTGTGAGAGTGTGTGTGTATGAGTGTGTGTATGTGTGTGTAGAGGCAAAGGTGGGGATGGGACAAAAGTGCAGGAGATAAGCTAGAGAGCTGTTGACGAAGCCCAATTAAGATTATTAAATATATATATTTAATATATATATTAAATATATATTAAAGCTGGCCATTCAGAACCAGCTTCTGGAAAAGATCTTTGCGATTGAAGGTGAGCTCTGGTTCCGAGTTTCTGAAACAGGCCCAGAGGCAGCCCTTCGCCCTGAAACACGCCTTCCTCTTCAGAAACTAGAGCCTCCTGACCTGGTATCCTGACCCTCAGCATCAGCTCTTGCCGGGGTTCTTGTTCCGGCGTCTATAGGGTGTCCCAAAATGCACGCAAGAAGTAATTTTGATAGAAAACACAGGTTTTTAATTAAAAATTGTAAATTTTTTATTGATTCATAAAGTATATAGTAACAAGTATATATCTATACACACACACACTTTTTAATTTAAGAGGAATAATACTCAGTTAAAAAGCTCACCCTCTGCAAAGCATGGAGAAGCAGTGACGGTGTCTTCCCGCCACTCCTCGCCCCTCTCCTGCTGCCTTCACCCCAGTGGTCGGCTCAGGGGAGCCCCAGCCTGTCCTAGACAGGGCCAGCTGAGCCTCACCAGCGACTGCTGAGCCTGACCCCTCCCGGCATCAAGCGTATCTCCACCTGCTCGCACTTGACTTTTCCCTCCTCTCCCCGCACAGAAGAGAACTGTTTAACAGCAACAGCGGAGCCCGGAAGAATGCCCTTAGGAGCCTAGTTGTCATCACAGACGGAGAAAAGTATAGAGATCCCTTGGAGTACCGAGATGTCATCCCCGAGGCAGACAGAGAGGGCGTCATTCGCTACGTCATTGGGGTAGGAACTGTGGCTCCCGGGCCTGATGCCTCTGCGGAGGCTTTCTGCTCAGATACACCCTCCTGCGGCGAGCAAATACCAATAAAATCGAGGTGGGCGACAGTCCCGGCCAACCCCGATGTGGGTGTATCAGTGAACTACGGTCACAACGATGCTGCGTCAGAAACTCCCCCAGCCCAGAGGTTTAAACAGTGAGTGGGTCTGGAGGTGCTCTGGGCAGTGTTTCTGGTCTCAGCCGGGCTCACTCCTGTAGCCCCCTGACCATGGCTGGGCGCTCTCCTGCGCCCTCTGCTGGACGGGATGGCGGGGCAGCAGTAAAGGGGCTTCTGCTCCATCTCACCCTCCAGTGGCCTGGCCTGGGCACGTCTCATGGCGAGGGCAGAGGAACAAAGAGCCAGTGGAGATGTCGCAAGCGCTCTTTCAAGCCTCTGTTTGCATCGCACTTAATAGCATGCATGTGGCTGAGGCAGAGAAGTGAGCGAGGCAGCTCACTCGGCCAGCAGCAGGAGGGCACAGGGACGCTTTGGGGAAATGGCTGGGGCTGTGGAATGGGTAAAGAGTTGGGATCCCACCAGTGTAATCCAGCTACCACAGGACCTTGTGTGACAGAAGAGGGTGCACGGCATGGCAAATGGAAAACACCTTCATGAAAGCAAAGGGCGCCCCTTCCTCGGGGGTAGCCAGCCCCCCCCAGGAGGCAGCACAGCTCAGACCAAAGGTGGGGTTCAGTCCCAGCTGCCCCCTTGACATAGAGGACAACCGCTCTCTTCTGCGTGGCGGCCTGGCCCAGGGGCCTCTGGTGCTCCCTCCTGTGACACACATTGTTTCCGATACTTGTCCTGCAGAATGCTCTGTGCCGCAATGTTCTTGGTCTGATTCGGCCTCTGTTCCTTGGTAACAGGTGGGCAAAGCCTTCACTACCAAGGAGTCCCGCGAAGAGCTGGAAACCATCGCGTCCAAGCCGCCTCGCGACCACGTGTTCCAGGTGACCAACTTCGAAGCTCTGAAGACCATTCAGAACCAGCTTCAGGAAAAGATCTTTGCGATTGAAGGTGAGCTCTGGTTCCGTGTTTCTGAAACAGCCCCAGAGGCAGCCCTTCGCCTCGAAACACGTGTTCCTCTTCAGAAACTAGACCCTCCTGATCTGGTATCCTGACCCTCAGCATCAGCTCTTGCCGGGGTTCTTGTTCTGGCGTTAAGAAGGGTTCAGGAAATCTGAAGACGGGGCCGTGTGTAACTTAGAGTCCAGAGACGAAGCATAATTTTGAAAGGCATATGGGGGGTCAGAGGAGCTTAGCTGAAAGGAATTAAGATCTCGTCTCAGGACCTCATGGTTTTTATTAACATAAATTGTCCTGAAGCGAGGTGGAGATATACACATCAAAGGGTCAGGGTTTCCTATACAGAATCCATTGTCAGAATGGAAGAATTAGCCTACAGCTGTTCAGGTGTTTGGCCAGTAGGAGGCAATAACATGTAGATTAAGATGCCCTGAGCTGTCTGGCAGCAAGCAATCCATCCCTTTTCAGGTTTGGGGAAATGCCATCAGCCATTCCCAACAGGTGACAACATATGTGACTCAGCCCTTGTTGAGTCCCCAAGTTCCATCAACCTTTCAATGAAACTCTTGCAATTATGACATGCTGGAATTGGCTTCTGGCAAGCTCTCTCCCCGGTTCCTCCTTTTCCAGCAACTCTGGCTCCACTTGGTCAGTTCCTTTGGAATAGAAGGATCTAGACATTTTTCCTCTAATTTTGTTGCTCTTGCCACAGGCTGAACATTTGGAGGGTGGAGGAGCCAAACCTTCAACTGCATTTTTCTAAAAATGTGGATGTTGCCAACATTTGTCTATTTGGTTCACTGCTGCTTTCCCAGTGCCTGGTGCATAGAGGGTGCTCGATAAAAGTTTTCTGAGTAAAAGAATTTAAAATTGGGGGAAGGTTCACATACAATCTGGATTTATGGCTACTCTTGAAAAGCTGGAACATTATACACCTACAGGACCACATTCCCACTTGGCAAAAAGTGGCCGGAGCCAAAGAGCCACCATCCCTTTCAAAGGGGTGGGGCATATGCTTTCTCGTTTAACATGGCTCTCACCCGAGCCTCTCTTTGGCCACCAAAGCGCGCGTGTTCCTGTGTGTTTCACAGGAACATGAAACTATTTATTGACACTGTTTACCAGTACTTACAATAAAGTAAACAATGTACAGTTGGGTAACACTGTTTACTACAAAGTGACTGTTTTTCCTGGCTTCTGCTGAACGAGTACCCCAAATGCTGAGACAGAGCTACGTGTAAGGGATGAGTTGGGCTAAAGAGAAAACAGGCAGGTCAAGAGTTTAAATGACAACAGCTTGTCACCACCTATCCCAGCAGGTCCTCAATGGCCAAGGTTTCTAACCATCTGATTAGGTTCCCATGAACATAGTCCATGAATCAAGGCACTAGTCAATGTGGCACAGGGATTTCAACTTCAGGAAAAGAGATGGCTTATGAGGAAGAGGCTTTAAGTAAGCCTGCTGGCCTGATGAACCCACTAGTTCCCCTGTTTGGATGGGAGTTGTTGATAGTGACAAAACTTTCCTTTCAGGGGGTTTTCAAATAAACTTGCATTTATGATTGTAGGCATGGATAGAGATTCTGATATGGCTGGTCTTAAATGGTCCGATTTAAACTGCTTACATTATATTTAAACTAGAGGCCCAGTGCATGAAATTCGTGCACTGGGGGGGGGGGTTCCCTCAGACTGGCCTGTGCCGTCTTGCAGTCTGGGACCCCTCGCGGGATGTCTGACTGATGGTTTAGGCCCGCTCCCTGCGCTGCTGCAGAGGTGGGAGAGGCTCCCGCCACCACCGCTGCACTTGCCAGCCGTGAGCCCAGCTTCTGGCTGAGCAGCGTTCCCCCTGTGGGAGTGCACCAACCACCAGGGGGCAGCTCCTGTGTTGAGTGTCTGCCCCCTTGGTGGTCAGTGTGTATCATAGGGACTGGTTGTCCTGCTGTTTGGTCAATTTGCATATTAGCCTTTTATTATATAGGATTGCCCAGTTAACTACCAATTATCTATCTAATTCTGGAGGTTAAAGCCTTGGGGGAAATTTCAGTGGTGTGGCAGTGATTTATTTCTTAGGCAGCTCAGAAACACACGCTTATCTGTGGCTGTGGATGTTGTGCTTGTTTTGGTGAATGTTTAAGAAAAAGAAACAAAAACCACTTAAATATGTGTTTTATGTATATTCACCAAACCACCCAAATAAACAGAAAATCTGCAATGATCCTTAGGTATAAATGAGTTTAACACAGGTTCTGACTGAGTCATGACTATGGGGATTTCCCCCAACATTTAGGAAAGTTTCCTAATGCAGAGGGAGAGATACACCATGGCATCCAGTGTTCCTTCTGATAAAGGAAGCGACTCCAGAGAGGCTTTGTTCAAAGTGCCCCGTGCCACAGATGCAACCGCCCAGCCCCTCCCCCAGTGCTCCTTCAAAGCAGATATCAAACTTGATTTTCATTAGAATGTAGTTATTTCTTATGCTAACAAATAAAAAACCCAAGACCCAGATTCATCTGTAACTATAACTAACCATAACCATGACTAAACTATAACTATAACCATAACCATAACTATAACCATAGCCATAACCAAAACTAAACTATACCCATACCCATACCCATAACTATAACTATAACCATAACTAAACCATCACCATAGCCATAACCAAAACTAACCTATACCCATACCCATACCCATAACTATAACTATAACTAACTATAACTATAACTGTAACTATAACCATAACCATCTATAAGTACTATTACTATATATGGAAAGCAATGCAATTATTGGGCTTCCTCTTCGGGACAAGAATGCCAAGTCAGACTCTCCTCATCAGAAGCAATTACAATGGGGGACACTTCCTATTTGACTCTTGCCAGCACCACATCCGCGAAGTCTGCATCCTCTGTCTCATGAGAAACGTTGACTCCCCACTGTCTGTGGCACGAGTGGTCCTTCAGGATCACACCTCTGCCAGCCACGTGGCTTATGAGCAGCAGCTCTTCTCTTTGATTTACTGTCATCAGATTCACTGCAGATAAAGATTTTCTTTCTGTACCAGCTTTTCCTTCACCAGCTTTTTGAGAATAGAGAAATGCTTCCGTGAGCTCTGGGCCATCTAAATGTCCTCCAGGCTCCCAAGCATTGTCAGCCTACGAGTCCCGAGGGAATGACCCACTGACCATTTGCTCAGCGTCGGTCCGATACTTTTTCCACTACAAATTCTTCAGGTTCTGTCTCTTCAACTTTTCACTCTTTTGTTTTTTTTTTGTTCCCAGTTTTTGCAGTGTAGTTTTATTGGAGACCATTTTTTATTGCAGACTTTGATAGTTAATTCTCCACCTTAGAGCTGCTCTGGGCCCTGCCCACTGCAGTCCAGCCCCATCCTAAGGGAGGGGTGGGGACTGGCTACCATAGCATTTGAATTTCCAGCCAGTGTTCCAGGCTCTTCTGCCTTCTTTTAAAATATATGTATTTTTATTGATTTCAAAGAGGAAGGGAGAGGGAGAGATAGGAACATCAATGATGAGAATCATTGATCGGCTGCCTCCTGCACACCCACTCCTGGGGATTTAGCCTGTAACCTGGACATGTGCTCTGACCACGAAATGAACAGTGACCTCCTGGTTCATATGTCGATGCTCAACCACTGAGCCACGCCAGCCGGGCTCTTCTGCCTTCTTTAATGTGAAGAGTTCTCTTCCTCACAGGTACTCAGTCAGGAAGTAGCAGCACCTTCGAGTATGAGATGTCTCAGGAAGGCTTCAGTGCTTCCATAACCTCCGTAAGTGTCCTTTGTTACGTTGTGGGGGTGGTAAGAAGAAGGGGGAGAAGAGGCAAAGGGGTTGGGGGCTCTCCTCTGTGATGGGTAGTTTTTGGGAGGCACCTCTTTGATGATCAGCAGTGGTCCTTTCTCGCTTCTTTGTCAACCCTGTTCGGTGTGCAACATAATGAGTCTATATGTGTGTACACTGGGAAGTGAAATGACCACCACAGTAAGTCTAGTTAACATCTGTCACCTCACATGGCTACAATTTTTTTCTTGGAATAAGAACTTTTAAGATTTATTCTCTTAGCAACGAGCAAATATACGATGCAGTATTTTAACTATGGTCGCCATGCTGTACATCACACCGCCAGGACTTATTTATTTTATAACTGGAAGTTTGTACCTTTTGATCACCTTTATCCATTTTGCCCACTCCCCATCCCTTGCCTTTGGCAACCATCAATTTGTTCTCTGTATCTCTGAGTAGTTCTTTAGATTCTATATATAAGTGAGATAATACAGTGTTTGTCTTTCTCTGACTTTGTTCACATAGCCTAATGCCCTCCAGGTCCATCCATGTTGTCACAAATTACAGGATTTCCTTCTTTTAAAAAATTTTTTTTTTATTGATTAAGATATTACATATGTGTTCTTATCCCCCCATTGCGCCCCCCTCCCCCACTCATGCCCTCATCCCCCTGGTGTCTGTGTTCATTGGTTAGGCTTATATGCATGCATACAAGTCCTTTGGTTGATCTCTCCCCTTTACCCCCACCTTCTCCTACCTTCCTTCTGAGGTTTGATGGTTTGATTGATGCTTCTCTGTCTCTTCCTTCTTTTTTTTATGGCTGAGAAATATTCCATTGTATCTGCCACACTTTCTTTATCATCCATCCACTGACAGACACTTAGTTTGCTTCTAAGTCTCGGCTATTGTAAATAATGCTGCAGCAAACATGGGGCGCAGCTATCTTTTTGAATTAGTGTTTTTGCTTCCTTCAGATAAATACCTAGAGTGAAATTCCTGGTTTGTATAGTAATTCTTTTTTTAATTTTTTGAAAAAAAATTCCATACTGTTTTTCATAGTGGTTGCACCAATTTACATTCCCAAAAAGTGCACATCCTCACCAACACTTGTCATTTTTTACCTTTTTGATGACAGCTATTCTCACACGTGAGGTGATCTCTCACTGTGGTTTTGACTTTGTTGAGTGTTGTTGAGCACTTTTCATGTACCTCTTGTCTATCTGTATGTCTTCTTTGGAAAAATGTCTACTCAGATCCTCTGCCTATTTTTAAATCGTGTTGTTTGTTCTCTTGCTATTGAGTTGTATGAGTTCTTTACAATTTGGGATGTATTAACCCGTTGTCAGACATATGACTGAAATACATGTCTTCTCCCATCCTATTGGCTGCCTGTTTCATTTTATTGATGGCTTCCGTTGTCGTGCACAGCTTTTGATGCAGTCCCATCAGTTTATTTTTGCTTTTGTTGCCTTTGCTTTTGGTGTCAAATCCAACAACAACAACCACCCATCGCTAAGACTGATGTGAAGGAGCTTCCCGCCCCTCTTTTCTTCTCGGAGTTTTATGATCTCAGATCTAATGTTCAAACAGTTAATTCATTTGGAGCTGATGTTTGTGAATGGCGTAAGATAGTGGTCCAGTTTCATTCTTTTGAATGTGGCTGTCCAGTTTCCCCTTCCCCATTTGTTGAAGGAACTGTCCTTTCCCCATTGTATGTTCTTGGCTTCTTTGTTGTAAATTAGTTGACCACATATGCATGGGTTTATTTCTGGCTCTCTATTCTGTTTCATTGGTCTATGTGTCTGTTTTTATGTCAATACCATACTTTTTGATTACTATAGCTTTGCAATATAGTTTGAAATCAGGAAGTGTAGTGCCTCTGCTTTGTTCTTCCTCAAAATGTTTTAGTTATTTAGGTGTGGGTTGTTTTTTTGTTTTTGTTTTGTGTGTGTGTGTGTGATTCCATACAAACTTTAGGGTTGTTTGTTTTATTTCTATGGAAAATACCATTGCAATTTTGATAATACTGAAGCTATAGATTGTTCAATCCCGTCCTCTTCTCTTTCCCAGAATGGTCCCTTGCTGGGTGCTGTGGGGAGCTTTGACTGGGCTGGTGGAGCCTTCCTGCATATGTCAGAGGATAAAGTCACCTTCATCAACACAACCAGGGTGGATTCAGACATGAACGATGCTTACTTGGGTAAGCGGGGAGGGCAGGGTCAGGATGTGGTACAACTCAACCTGATGTGGCTGGAACTTTCATAGGCCCTTGGGAGAGGTTTAAAGACAGAAATTTCAAAATTTTATTTTAATTATGTTAACGAAGAGCAATTCAGTGCGGGGTCCAGTTACCCCAACCTATTAAGCGTGGGCCTACTAGAGGGGGCAGGGCCTACAAGAAAACACTCTTCTCTTGATATCACCCTTAGGTTACGCTGCCGAAGTCATCTCGCGGGGCCGGGTGCAAATGCTGGCCTTGGGGGCTCCTCGATATCAGCACACTGGCCTGGTGGCAATGTTCAGACAGAACGCTGGTGCCTGGGAGGCCAACGTGATTATCGAGGGCAGCCAGGTGAGTGTAGAGCATGTGTTCCATGAATGTGCACATAGAGGCACCTGGGACAGAGAGATTCCAGGGTGGCATCGCCAGGTGCCATGTGTGACAGAGGTTTATAAAGGCACCTCAGAGGGCCTTGGGCTGGAGACTCACAGAATCAGCTTTGCATTTGAGGATACTCTCACAACTATCTATCTATATATATAAAAGTCTAAGCGACCAGCCAACCATTCAGCCATCTGACCTGTGGCTATGATGCGCACTGACCACCAGGGGGAAGATGCTCAACACAGGAGTGGAAATCACAGGCATGGAAACATGGAACAGACTAATGAATCTCAGAGGGAAAGGGGGAGGGGGAAGGGCGAGAACAGATTAACCAAAGATCTTATATGCATACTAGAGGCCCAGTGCACGGATTCGTACATGGGTGGGATCCCTTGGTCTGGCCTGTGCCCTCTCGCAATCCGGGACCCTCAGGGAATGTCGGAGAGCAGGTTTCGGCCTGATCCCAGCAGGCCAGGCAGAGGGGCCCCGCTGGTGAACAAATTCATACACTGGGCCTCTAGTAAATAATAACACAGGCCTGTACAGAGCTCTCTATGAGTTTACCTGTATAAGGAGCTGGTATTTGACAGTACATAATCATACATTAGTTATTAAAGCATTGAAATAATTCCATATCTGTCATATTTCCCTGCGGTGGCCCCTGTCTTACAAAATGGTCCCTTCCCCAGTACTTCTTTTTTTATTTTTAATCCTCACCCAAGAATATTTTCCCATTGATTTTTAGAGAAAGTGGAAGAGAGAGGGAAAGATAGAGAGAAATATCAGTGTGAGAGAAACACATTGATTGGTTGCCTCCTGCATGCACTCTGACCAGGACTGGGGCCAGGGTGCAGCCTGCAACTGAGGTACGTGCCCTTGACCAGAATCATACCCGGGACCCTTTGTCCACAGGCCAACGCTCTATCCACTGACCCAAACCGGCTAGGGCCCCAGTACTCTTTGAACTTCTCCAGCAACTATGAAGTCAGGCAGGACACCTCAGGGGACCTCTAGGACCTACTCTGGCTAGGACCATGCTTAGAGCCTGAGCAGTCCTAACAGTCCCCTATTTTAAATATTACCCCTGCAGAAGCGGTGTGGTTGCATCTTATGTGGTGTGTGAGGCAAAAATCTTTAGTCAAAACCATCCTTGCAAATTCCTTAAATAGGACTATATCCATGATACCGTAGTTCTGTGTGTATTCCTTTAATTTTCATCTGTGGTTCTCTTTGGTCTGCAATTAATGCATCACGTGTGGATGAAACCAGTTTGCTCTGTACCAGAACGATTTTGTTGTAATTCTTTGTCAATAGTCAGATTCTTCATATGCTCTTTAAAAGTCTCACCGATACAGACTGACCATTGATGGCGCCAGTGCCTGACACACAGAAGGGGTAGGGTGGGGGAGAATGTGTGGGGATTCCAGGGAGTCCAGGGTGAGTGTGTTGCTACTTCTCTGTGTGTGTGCGTGTGGTCCAGAATCACAGGGGAAAGGCCAGCTGGTAAACTTCCCCACCACATGCAAATATTAAACATGCAAATTACAACCAAGGGTGATAAATACTTACACTGGAACAGTCAAATGGGAGCAAGTGGGAGGGACACCCACACAAGAGCATCAGGGAAGGCTTCCTGAAGGCGGTGCGCAAGGGGGAAGCACTAGAGAAGTGAGGAGTGAGGAAAGGAAATGGCCAGAAGGAGAAAGTGTGAGTTGGGAGTGTGAGTGTAGGGGAAGGGGAGGAGGTGGGAGCAAACACTGAGGAGAAGGATAGGAAACAGATTCATCTCAAATTTACCCCCTCCTTCCACTTTTATTGCCACAGCCTGGTCCAGGCCATCATCATCTTTCCTGTAGAGCCAGCTATAACCTTCCTACTGGTCTCCCAAAATCCCATGTTGCCTCTCTCTAACCCAGTGGTTCTCAACCTTCTGGCCCTTTAAATATAGTTCCTCATGTTGTGACCCAACCATAAAATTATTTTCGTTGCTACTTCATAGCTGTAATGTTGCTACTGTTATGAATCATAATGTAAATATCTGATATGCAGGATGGTCTTAGGCGACCCCTGTGAAAGGGTCGTTTGACTGCCAAAGGGGTCGCGACCTACAGGTTGAGAACTGCTGCTCTAATCCATAGACGGAGGGTGAGCTTTCTTTCTTTTTCTTTTTCTTTCTTTTTTTTTCTCAGATGTAGTCCCTTATTCAGTCGGGGCTGCCACAAAGACAGAAAGCGCAGGGATATTTTTCTTCCGCATCCCAGTGCAAACCAAAAGAACAATGAGCTTTCTAAGTGAGAAACTATTTATTAGTCCTCAGTTTAAGACCCTTCGTTGACTACAGACCAATATCCAGTAAAGATTTAAAAAATTTCAACAAAATACAGTTGACTCTTGAACTATATGGGTTATAACTGTATAGATCCACCCTCACCCCCCAGTAAATACCATATTGGGAAAAATTTTTGGAGATTTGCAGCAGTTTGAAAAATTCACAAACTGTATAGCCTAGAAATATTGAAAAATGAAGGAAAAGGTGTGTCATGAATGCATACAATATGAAACATATACAAATGTGTGTTAATCAACTGTTTATGCTATTGGTGAGGCTTTTGGTCGACAGTCGGCTATTAGTAAAGTTTGCTGTGTGGATTTCATTTACATGAGAGGGGATAGGTCGAAACCCTTTCATTGTTCAAGGGTCAACTCTATTAGCAAATTGAACTCAGTAATCTCCAAAAAGGGTAATAATACATCATACCAAGTCTGGTTTATCCTGGGGATTAGGGCTTGTTCAACAGTGTTACAGAAATGAACAAACTGGTTCTAAATGGAACAGCAAGGGACCCAGAATAGCCAAAATAATCTTGAGAAAGAAGAATGAAGATCTCACTTATATGTGGAATCTAATGAACAAAATAAACTGACAAACAAAATAGATCCAGAGACATGGAAACATGCAACAGAGTAAGTGAAGATCCTCAGAGGGAAGGGGGATGGGGGAGGGAAAAGATTAACTGAGGAACTTATATGCATACTAGAGGCCTGGTGCACAAAATTTGTGCACTTGGCGGGGGCCCCTCAGCCTAGCCCAGCCGTGGGCAAACTACGGCCTGTGGGCCGGATCCGGCCCGTTTGAAATGAATAAAACTAAAAAAAAAAAGACCGTACCCTTTTATGTAATGATGTTTACTTTGAATTTATATTAGTTCACACAAACACTCCATCCATGCTTTTGTTCCGGCCCTCCGGTCCAGTTTAAGAACCCCTTGTGGCCCTCGAGTCAAAAAGTTTGCCCACACCTAGCCTAGCCTGTGCCCTCTTGCAGTCCAGGACCCCTCATTCCTTACTGCCTGCCTGCTCGCTGCTTCTTACTGCTCGGCTGGCGGCTCCTCAGCACTGCTGCAGAGGCAGGAGAGGCTCCCACCACCGCCGCTGCCCTTGCCAGCCATTGAGCGTCTGCCCCCTGGTGGTTCTATGTTCTATGCACATCACAGAACTGGTTGTTCCAGCGTTTGGTTGATTTGCATATTAGGCTTTCATTATATTGGATAGGCATAGCCCATGGACACAGACAATAGGGGGTGAGGACCAGGGTAAAGGATGGAGATGGGGAGGAGGGGCCAATGGGGAAACAGGGGACATCTGTAATACTTTCAACAATAAAGATAAATTTTTTTAAAAAAGAGAAAGAAGAATGAAATTGGAGGACTCACACTTTCTAATTTCAAAACTTTTAAAAAAAATCTTCACCCTAGGACACGTTTTCTCCATTTACTTTTAGAGAGAGTGGTTGCAGGGCCAGGGATTGAGCCCGAAACCGGGGCACATTCTCTTGACCAAAATTGAACCCAAGATCCTTCAGTCCATGGGGCCGACGATCCAACCACTGCTCAGGGAAAAACTTAACTACTGTTGACTGAAAAATATCAGCTAGGTATTTTGTCATCAAAAAGGACTTATTCATGAAAAAGGAAGGTTGCAACCCAGTGCATGCAGACATGGCAAGCCACGTGCACACTCTGGCCTGCGTGCCAAGGCGAGGGGTATTTATAGGAGGAAAAAGGAAGTTAAGGGATGGGGAAATCAGAACCTGGGCACTTTATTATAAACAGTGCTTCCAGCAGGGTCCTCCTGATTACATAGAGTGTGAGAACTGTCATAAGCCCTAGCTCCTTCCATAGATCCTCCCTACCAATTATGTTTGCTTAAAGTATCAGTTAGTCGGAGAAACTAAGATGGCGGCAGAGATAAACACCGGGAAATTGATGCCGCTCACAACAATTGATTAATACCTCAGAAAAACAATACGGACATCATCCAGAACCACAGGAAGCCTGGCTGACTGTAAATTCTACAACTAGAAGGAAAGAAAAGCACACTGAGAGCCAGAGAAGCTGCAGAAGAGAAGCGCAGAGGTAGGGGGCTCGCGCGCGGAAAGGGGCTGGCACCTGAGGACGCGGCTGTCTTTTTGAATCCGGAGGGAGTCACAAGCTCCCGACGGCTTTGAACTCCGGTTCCGGGAAGTCTCTGGGGACCCAGGACTCATGCGGGGAGAAACTGGACTGTCTGGCAGCGGGCGATCTTGAGGGCGGCTTTCCCTCAGAGGTGCTTGCAGCCGTTACCGGGACACTGAGACCTGCGGCTCCTTAGGGCAGGGCTGAGGCTCCGCCATAGCTGCTTGCTCCGCCCATTGATTCCCTGAGACCCCGCCCACCCAGGCTGCCGCAGAGGCTTTTGCATATGAATGCCCCGGCCATTTGCAACCTGTAATTACCTAACTGCAGCCAGGTCAGACCAACCCAGAACTTATAAGAGAAGGCCCAAGGCCCCACAGCGCTTGCATCCTTCACAGCTGAGACTTATCAAGGCACTTCCAAACTCCAAAAAAAAGGGAAGGGGAATCTTCAGCCCTCTTCGTAGTTCCTGCTGGGTAACCTCAGGCAGAGGCTAAATTAGCACCTCCTTAGACTCAAGAGCCACTGTACCCAGTGGTCAGAGGGGGACCATCCAGATCACAACTTCTCAGATCTATAAGGGACACACTCAGGGTGCAGTCTCAGTGAGCACCAAAGCCCCACTGAAGCAAGTCGCGCCCCAGAAGGGTGTCTCCAGCACAGAAGTTCTCCCACTGCAGACACAGCTGATTCTCACAGCCAATTGGCTGGGAGGTCAATTCCTCCCAGTGATCCTACAACAACCAAGGCATAGCTACAACAAGAATGTGCACAAAGCCCACAAGGGGGTGCACCAAGAGTGTCCACCTCAGGTAACTGGGGAGGCTGAGCCACTGGGCCCTATAGGACACCTAGCACACAAAGCCTCTCTATCAACACAGGGAAGCAGCCAAAATGCGGAGACAGAGAAACAGGTCACGAATGGCAGAAATAGAGGAAAGCAAACGATTGGATATAGAGTTCAAGGCCACGTTTATAAGGTTTTTCAAGAATTTTATGGAAACTGCCGATAAATTTAATGAGTCCCTCAATAAGTATAGTGAGACCATGGAGGACATGAAAAAGGACCAACTAGAAATTAAGCATACACTGACTGAAATAAAGAATAATTTACAGAGATCCAACAGCAGACAAGAGGATCCCAAGAATCAAGTCAAAGATTTGAAATACAAAGAAACAAAAAAAATACCCAACCGAAAAAGAAAAAAGAAAAGAGATTCCAAAAATATGAAGATAGTGTAAGGAGCCTCTGGGACAACTTCAAGCGTACCAACATCAGAATTATAGGGGTACCAGAAGAAGAGAGAGGGCAAGATATTGAAAACTTATTTGAAGAAATAATGACAGAAAACTTCCCCCACCTGGTGAAAGAAATAGACTTACAAGTACAGGAAGTGCAGAGAACCCCAACCAAAAGGAATCCAAAGAGGACCACACCAAGACACATCATAATTAAAATGCCAAGAGCAAAAGACAAAGAGAGAATCTTAAAAGCAGCAAGAGAAAGACAGTCAGTTACCTACAAGGGAGTACCCATACGACTGTCAGCTGATTTCTCAACAGAAACCATGCAGGCCAGAAGAGAGTGGCAAGAAATATTCAAAGTGATGAATAGCAAGAACCTGCAACCAAGATTATTTTATCCAGCAAAGCTATCATTCAGAATAGAAGGTCAGACAAAGAGCTTCACGGATAAGAAAAAGCTAAAGGAGTTCATCACCACCAAACCAGCATTATATGAAATGCTGAAAGGTATTCTTTAAGAAGAGGAAGAAGAAAAAGGAACTCTTACCATTTGCCACAACATGGATGGAACTGGAGAGCAGATAAATACCACATGAACTCACTCATTTGTGGAATATAAGGAACAACATAAACTGATGAACAAGGACTGATCCAGAGATGGAGAGGCATTGATTGGACTGTTGGGCTTTGGAGGGAGGGTAGGGAAGGGTGGGGGTAAGGGGGGAAGATCAACCAAAGGACTTACATGCAGGCATATAGGCCTAACCAATGGACACGGACAACGGGGGGGAGGGCAAGAGCGGGGGGGGGGTGTAGAGGGTAACGTGGGGACAAGGACACATATGTAATATCTTAATCAATAAAAAATATGTTAAAAAAAAGTATCAGTTAGTCTTATGCACTACAAGCTACAGTAATAAAGACAGTACAGTACAGTACTGGCATAAGGATAGACCTATAGATCAATGGAATAGAACTGAGAGTACAGAAATAAACCCATACATCCATGGTCAATTAATTTCTGACAAAGATACCAATGGAGAAAAATAATTCTCTTCATTCAATGGAGAAAATAATTTTTTCCAACAAATGATGCTGCGATAAATGGATATCTGCATGAAAGAGAATAAATTTGGACCCCCTACTTCACAATATACAAAAATTCACTCAAAATGGATCAGAGACCTAAATGTAAGAGCTAAAGCTATAAACCTCTTAGAAGGAGCTATAGGAGAATTTTTGTAATCATAGATTTGGCAACGATTTCTTAAATATGACACCACAAGCCAAAGAAACCAAAGAAAAAATAGACAAATTGTAGTTCATCAAATTAAAAACTCTTGAGCATGGATACACTATAAAGAAAATGAAAAGAATGTGAGAAACTATTTATATATAATATATCTGATAAAGGTCTGGTATTTAGAAAACAGAGAGTGGGGCAAAAATTGGGTTACAGTTATGAAACACAGAGTTTACTCTTGTTATTTATTAATTACTAGAGGCCCGGTGCACAAACATTTGTCCACTCTGGTGGTGGTGGGGGGGGAGGGCGGAAAGGGGGGTCCCACTGCCCCGCCTGTGCCCTCTCGCAGTCTGGGACCCCTTGGGGGATGACCACCTGCTGGCTTAGGCCTGCTCCCAGGGAATCAGGCCTAAGCTGTCAGTCAGACATCCCTCTGGCATCCCAGGAGCCCTCAGGGGATGTCCACTTGCCAGCGGGGAGCAGGCCTAAGCTGCAGTCGGACATCCTTAGCACTGCTGAGGAGGTGGGAGAGGCTACCATCACCACCGCTGTACTGGCAGGCATCAGCCTGGCTTGTGGCTGAGCAGAGCTCCCCCTGTGGGAGCACACTGACCACCAGGGGGAAGCTCCTGCATTGAGCGTCTGCCCCCTGGTGGTCAGTGTGTGTCATAGTGACCAGTCATTCCCAGTCGTTCTGCTGTTAGGGTCAGTTTGCATATTACCCTTTTATTATATAGGATAGAGGCCTGGTGCACGGGTGGGGGCTGGCTGGTTTGCCCTGAAGGGTGTCCCGGATCAGGTTGAAGGTCCCGCTGGGGTGCCTGACCAGCCTGGGTGAGGGGCTGAGGGCCGTTTTCAGACTGGTCACACCCCCTTCAGGGTAGGCGTCCCCGCTGTGGTGCCTGGCCAGCCTGGGTGAGGGGTTTAGGACCATTTTCAGGCTAGCCACACCCCCTTCAGGGAGGGGGGTCCTGCTGGGGTGCCTGGCCAGACTGGGTAAGTGGCTGATGGCTGCTTGCAGGTTGGCCATAGCCCCTTCAGGGTAGGGGTCCCCGCTGGGGTGCCTGGCCAGCCTGGGTGAGGGGCTAAATGTTGTTTCCAGGCTGGCCACAGCCCTTTCAGGGTGGGATCCTGCTGGGGTACCTGGCCAGTCTGGATGAGGGGCTGATGGCTGTTTGCAGGCTGGCCAAGCCCCCCAGCAGGAACCCTCACCCCATGAGGGTGTGGCCATCCTGGGTGAGGGGCTGATGGCTGTTTGCAGTCTGGCCACGGCCCCCAGCCACCCAAGGTCCCGGTGGAGGCTGGCTGGAAGCAGGTATCTGAGATTTATTTATCTTCTATAATTGAAACATTGTTGCCTTGAGCGGAGGCCACAGCTGGCCAGGGCAGGCGGGAAGCTTGGCTTCTTCCATCACCGGGGCAACCAAGCCTCCTGCTTGCTCCAGCTCCGTGGCTGCTGGCCACCATTGTGGTTGGGTTAATTTGCATATAGTCGCTCTGATTGGCTGGTGGGCATGGCTTGGGGCATATTGGAGGTATGGTCAATTTGCATGTTCCTCTTTCATTAGATTGCATTATTTTCCATACAAATAACTGTAAACCTACGTTTGCCCCACCCTGTATAAAGAACCCTTATACCTCAACAATAAAGGATAAATAATCTAGTTTTCAAATGGGCAAGGCTTTGAATAGACATTTCTCCAGAGAAGGCATACAAATGGCTAACAGGTACATGAAAAGATGTTCAACATAAACAGTCATTAGGGGAATGCAAATTGAAAACACAATAGAGATTTCACTAGAATGGCTATTCATTGATTATCATTTTATTTTATTTTATTTTATTTTATTTTTTTAAATATATTTTATTGATTTTTTACAGAGAGGAAGGGAGAGAGATAGAGAGTTAGAAACATCGATGAGAGAGAAACATCGATCAGCTGCCTCCTGCACACCCCCCACTGGGGATGTGCCCGCAACCCAGGTACATGCCCTTGACCAGAATCGAACCTGGGACCCTTCAGTCCGCAGGCCGACGCTCTATCCACTGAACCAAACCGGTTTTGGCTTAAATTTTTTAATTAAAAATATAGTTGACATGCAATATTATATTAGTTTCACATGTACACCCTAGTGATTAGACATTTTATAACTTAGTGACCATCCTGATAAATCTTGTACACATCTGACACCATACATAGTTATTAGAATATTATTGACTGTATCTCCTATGTTGTACCTTACATCTCCATGACTATGCTGCAATAACCAAATTGTACTTAGCTCATGAATACATAAACAAAATGTGGCATATACATACAATGAAGTACTATTTAGTCATAGTTCAGCTGGTGTGACTCAGTGGCTGAGCATCAACCTATGAACCAGGAGGTCATGGTTCGATTCCCAGTCAGGGCACATGCCCAGGTTACAGGCTTGATCCCCAGTGTGGGGCATGCAGGAGGCAGCCAATCAGTGACTCTTTTTTATCATTGATGTTTCTATCTTTCTGTCCCTCTCCCTTCCTCTCTGAAATCAATAAAAAGATATTTAAAAAACTTTATGCTAAGTGAAAACAGTCAGTTACAAAAGGCCACATATAGTATGATTCCATTCATCTGAAATATCCACATTAGACAAATCCATAGAGCCAGAAGGTACACTAGTAGTTGCCAGGGGATAGAAGGAGTGGGGGAATAGGGAGTGAATGCTAACAGAAATAAGATTTCTTTTCAGGGTGATGGAAATGTTTTGGAATTAGTGGTGATGATTATACAACATTGTGAATATACAAAAACCCACTAAGTGTTATAGTTAAAAATGGTAAATTTTATGTTTGTAAATTTTATCTCGATTAGTCCAGCCAGTGTGGCTCGGTGGTTGAGCACCTATGAACCAGGAGGTCATGGATGCATTCTGTCAGTGCATGTGGCCTGGTTGTTGGCTCGATCCCCAGTAGGGGGCATGTAGGAGGCAGCAGATCAATGATTCTAATCACTGATGTTTCTATGTCTCTCTCTCTCTCTCTCTCTTCCTCTCTGAAATAAATAAAAATATATTTTTTAAAATAGCTATCATGACAAGAAGGCAATCAATGTAATTCACCATAACAACAGACTAGAAGAGAAAAAAACATAATATTAATAGATACAGAAATTTTTTTACAAAATATGTCCTTTCATTATGTTTAGTTCTCAGAAAACTAGGAAGTAAAGGTAAAATATTCAACCTGAGAAAGAGCATTTATAAAAAATAATTATAGCTGGCATCATATTTAAAAGTAAGAGAATATCTCTTAAAATTGGAAAGAAAGCAAGAATATCCACTTTCACCAGTCTTATTCAACCTCATACTATAAGATGTAGCCAGCGCAATAAGGCAAGAAAAAGTCAGGGGGGGATGAGGGGTTGGGGGCAGAAAGAATACAGAGTGGAAAGAAAAAAATAAGATTATCTCTATTTGCAGATGACATGATTGTTTGGAAAATTGCATGACAAATTCCAAAGAATCGACAAAAAAACTATTATAAGTAATAAGTTATTTCAGTAAGTTCTCAGGATACAAGATCAATATATATAAACTAGAGGCTCAGTGCATGAAATCTGTGCACTCAGGGGAGATCCCCTCTACCTAGCCTGTGCCCTCTCACAGTTGGGACCCCTCGGGGGATGGCCAGGCCTAAGCCAGCAGTTGGACATCCTTAGTGCTACCATGGAGGCGGGAGAGGCTCTCGCCACTGCCGCTGCACTCGCCAGCCCTGAGCCTGGCTCAGGGCTTCTGGCTGAGCGGCGCTCCCCCTGTGGGAGTGCACTGACCACCAGGGGGCAGCTCCTGTGTTGAGTGTTTGCTCCCCGGTGATCAGTGCGCGTCATAGTGACCAGTTGTTCTGCCATTCGGTCGATTTGCATATTAGCCTTTCATTCTATAGGATAAGTTGTAGTTCTATACTAGCAATAAACATTGGAAATTAAAATTTTACAAAGTACTATTTATCATAGCACCAAAGACTATGAAATGTTGTGTAACTTTAACAAAAGGTATGCAATATCTGTATGTTGTAAACTACAAACACTAATGAGAGAAATCAAAGACGTGAATAAATAAATATACTATGTTCATGGACTAGAAGACTCAATATTGTTAAGATGTCAACTCTCCCTAAGTTGATCTGTAGATGCAACATAGGTCCATACAAAATCCTAGTAGTTTATTATGTACTAGAGGCCTGGTGCACGAATTCGTGCATGGGTAGGGTCCCTCGGCCTGGCTGACAATTGGCCCGATTCGAGCCAATCAGGGCAGCTGGCCAGCCAGGGGGAGGGACTGCGGGAGGTTGGCTATGGGAGTGCACTGGCCAGCAGGGGTCAGCTCCTGCATTGGGCGTCTGCCCTCTGGTGGTCAGTGCATTGTCATAATGACCAGTCGACTACTCATAATGGTTGCTTAGGCTTCTCTATATAGAGATAATTAACAAGCTAATTTTTAGATTTATATGAAAAATCATAGAAAGTAGAATTTCCAAAACAGTTTTGTAAAAGAACTTAGATAAACACCATTAGGTATTTAGTGGAGGATTCATACACTATGGGATTTTTATCACTGCTAACTTGTACTTCTGTTCAGCACACTTGCCCCTAGAGAGTTGCCCTGCACCCTGCCTCTCAAGCCCTCACCCTAAGTTAGTTAATCTAGTTCCTCCTTATGTGTCCTCGGCACTTTTGAGCTACTGTCCCTATGTTGGAGCTTAGAGTCAGTGGGTTTGTGAGCAAGTGCATTTGTTCGTGGGTTGTTTAAGAGCAGTGTCTTGGTATTCAGCAGCCCTTTGTCTTTCTCCAACACAATCCCCGCTGGTTTTCACAGCCTAATATTGTAGGGGCTTCTCTTCCTTGCACTGGTGCCCCAGGTTGGGGAGCCTAGTATGAGGCTGGGACCCCTCACTCCTCAGAGGAGACCTTCACAGACAAGCTATCCCTCCCAATTCTTAATCGCCACACTGTGGGTGTTGGACCTGCCAATTCCTGTATTTTCCACTCCTCATGCCAGTCTTGACATTGCTTCTTCTTTGTATCCCTAATTATAGGACTTCTGTTCAGCTAGTCTTAAGGTGGTCTCAATGATGGCTTCCTATAGTTTAGTTGTAATGTTGATGTGATCACTGGAGGAGGTGAGCACACAGTTTAGCTACTCCACTGTCTTGACTGAAAGCCTTTAGTCAGTTGATTTTTTAAATTGATTTTTTTTTTTAGAGAGAGAGGAAGGGAGAGGGAGAGAGAGAAAATATTGATGTGAGAGCATTACATCAATCAGCTGCCTCCCGCATGCCCTCTACTGGGATCAAGCCTGCAACCTGGGCACGTGCCCTAACCAGGAATCAAACCAGCAACCTTTCAGTGCATGGGATGATGCCCAACCAACTGAGCCACACCAACCAGGGCTAGTCAATTGATTTTGTTAAAGGCACAAAGACAATTGAAAGGAGAGTTCAATGATGCCAGAGCTATTGGACATGTATAATAAAAAACAAGAAAACAAAAACCTCTACCCATGTCTAATATCATATTAAGATGAATTTAAAATAGATTATAGAGCTAAATGTAGAATCTAAAATTACAAAACTTTTGGAGGAAATCTTCATGACCTTGTGTTAGGCAAAGAGTTCTTAGATATAATACTATAAACATAGTCTATAAAGGAAACATTGATTAAAAAAAGCCTTCATTAAAATGAAGAGTTTCTGCTATGTGAAAGACACTGTTAAGAGGATGAACAATAAGATACAGACTTGGAGAAAATATTTGTAAATTTTCCTTCTTTTTTTAAAAAAATATTTTTATTGACTTCAGAGAGGAAGGAAGAGGGGGAGAGAGAAATATCGATGATGAGAGAGAATCATTGATTGGCTGCCTCCTGCACACCCCCTACTGGGGATCGAGCTGGCAACCCAGGCATGTACTCTTGACTGGAATCGAACCTGGGACCTTCGAGCTAGGGCTTTCCTTCCTTTTTTATTACATATCTGACAAAGGATATATCTAGAATATATAAAGCATTCTCAAAATCAACAATAAAAAGCAATCCCCCCCAAATATAAGCCAAATATTAGAAGAGACACCTCCCCAAAGAAGATCTATGGATGGGAAATAAGCACATGAACACATACATGTTCCAATGCTATTAGTCATTAGGGAAGGCAATTAAAACTGCAATGAGAGACTACTGTACGTGTATTAGAATTGTTGGCATAAAATAAAAATAAATGGGCAATATCAAGTACCGGCAAGGACACGTAGCAACCAAAACACTCATACAATGCTGTCAGAATGGAAAATGGCATGCCCATTTTGGAAAACAGTTTGTCAATATCTTATAAAGTTCAACATATAGTTCCCATGCCAGCAATCCCATTCTTAGGTATTTACTACTTACTTAGGAGAAGTAAGAACAGATATTTACATGAAAACCTGTATGTGAAGGTTTCTAGTGGCTCTATTCATACTTGTGCAAAACTAGAACAACCCAAGTGTCACTCAGCTAGAATGGCTAAACAAACTGTGGTAGATATGATGGCATACTAAGCAGAAATAAAAAGGAATGGATTACTGATACATGCAACACCATGGATGAATCTTAAATCCATTATTCTAGTGAAAGAAGCCACACCCAAAGGCTAAATACTATATAGTATGTAGTCCAAAAGGCTACATACTATATCATTCCCTTTATATAACATTTGGAAAAGGCAAAACTATAGGGAGAGAAAGAGATCAGTGGTTTTCAGGGGCTGGTGATTGAGGGAAGAGGTTGATTACTGTGGGGCATGAGTATTTGGGGGTGATGCAACTAATCCTGACCATGGTGGTGGTTAGGTGACTGTGTGTTTTGTCAAAACTCATAAAACTACACTAAGAAGGCTGAATTTTATTGTAAGTAAATTATGCCCCAATAAAGCTGACCTAAAACAAACAAACAAACAAACAAACAAACAATCCTATTGATGAAGCTTAAATGCCTTTGTTGGCTGTCAGCATGGCCTGTCTCAATGCTGGGGGCAGAAGTCAGTCTTGACGTCTTGACGTCCCCTGCAGTTTTTCTTCCTAGAACCTGCCTCAGTTCAAAACTGCTGTAGACATGTCCCTGTTCACCTGTTACTATTCCCTCTGCTCCACCACGCTGCCCAAGAGCCCTGGAAGGCTCTGTGTCTCCAAACCCTTGTTTATTGAATGAATGAATGAATGAATGAATGAATGAGTAGGTGAATGGCTAAATGGATGAATCCTGTGGGTGAATTCTACACATTGACATTGAACATACTTTTGTGGGATTTTAAAAGAATTCTTTTAAAAGGTAGACATTATTTCTCAATATCACACAAAAACATTCCTGTAGTAATAGATATTTTTAATCCATGTTAGTTGATTCCTTATTAGCAAGACTGCCAACTTTGACAGCCCCCTCTCCCCACCAACTAAAAACTTCCAATGTATTGAAAAGATCTGTCTACTCTTCCAGGCTTTTCTGTCTATATTTTCCAGTCCTTCTTTTTTGTTACCTTAATTATCTCCTTATAACACTATTTGGGGTAAAATCCACGCACTGCCCGTCACTCTGCTCCTCTCTCTGTCAGCACATTCAAATGAGAATTTGTGGTCAGCTACAGAGAGGAGAGAGGTCCACATGTGCTCCTAAGCCGTTCTCCAGCCCAGCAGCCATGGTTTCTCTTCACAGGGAGAACCCCCCGACCCGGCTTTAGGCGTGACCCTGGCCTCATCTCTTTCAGATTGGCTCCTACTTCGGGGCCTCCCTCTGCTCCGTGGACGTGGACAGAGATGGCAGCTCCGACCTGGTCCTCATCGGGGCTCCCCATTACTACGAGCCGACCCGGGGGGGCCAGGTGTCCGTGTGCCCCTCGCCCCGGGGGGTGAGTGGCTGAGGAGGCCTGGCTGGGTGGGGCCTGGGTGTGGGGTGGAGGGGCTGCCCGGGTTGGGACTGGCACTGTTTCTGCTCTGCAGAGGGCCAGGTGGCAGTGCCGGGCCATTCTCCGTGGGGAGCAGGGCCACCCCTGGGGCCGCTTTGGGGCAGCCCTGACCGCCATGGGGGACGTGAATGGGGACAAGCTGACGGACGTGGCCATCGGGGCCCCGGGGGAAGACGAGAACCGGGGTGCCGTGTACCTGTTCCACGGAGCCTCGGGGCCGGGCCTCAGCCCCTCCCACAGCCAGGTGAGGCCCCCTCACTGTGTCCATGGTGACAGCAGACTCTGCAGATCTGTCCCTTTCTCGTTCAGTGTTCCCACAGCCGCCAGATTAGCTCTCCCATTACTCCTTCCAGAACCTTTAAAAACTATAATGCGCTGCACAGAAACCTCAGCCCCCTCTGTTCTAGATGAGCTCTCACACAGCCGGAGGCCAGGGGCACAGGCCGCACTGTGCGGGGCGGGGAGGGCTTGGAGGAGGGGCGGCTGGACGTGCGCCGCGGCACTGTCTTCCTCGGGCAGGCAGCGGGCAGCCTGGTTTTAGGGGGAAAGCCGCCCTCTCAGAAGACCTTCCCATCGGCCGCCTCCCAGAACCACACAATTCAAGGGCTGTCGCCGGTGCAGTCACACAAGGCCCCTCTCTCAGGAAAATCAGAAAAATTTCAAATTTACAAGCAAAGTTGAGAGAATTGTACAGTGAACACTCACACATTTACCTACAGTCTACAGTGAACATTTTACTAGACTGACTTGACCGCATAGCCATTCCCTCTCTACAGTCCCTCTTATTTTCCAATGTATTTCACACCAGTCTGCTTCACCCGTCAACACTTCAGCACGTATATCATGAACTAGAATTCAACATTTGCTTACTGTTATTCTTAAGATCAAATTTGCCAACAGGACATGTTGCTTCTTTAGACGGCCAGTGACTACTGCCGGGTGTATGCACCTGCTGTAACCCACCCTCCATCACCCATCATCACCTCAGAGAGTTCCCTCCTGCCCCCTCTGGCCAGCTTCTGACCCCGCTCTGCTGCAGAGGGAACCGCAGTGCTGGTCACTGTGGACCACAGCTCAGCTCCGCCCACTAGACTTCCGTAGGCCCAGTGTCTGCACAGGCTCCTGACTGCTGAGCCCGCTCCGTAGCCACCTCTCTGCGTCCGGGGCCTCTCCACGTGTGTGAGCAGCAGGGTTATGCCTCTTTTCATTGGCGCCTGTTGCTTCTCTGTGTAAATGGCGTTTGAAGGCTCTGGTTTTACTTTATTTTTATCACAAAAGCTGTACATGCTTGAACAAATTTATAAATGGAAGGTAAGCAGTGAAAACCTGTACTTCCCTCCCCTTACCTGCACCGTAACTCACCCCAAGAGAAAATCAAGGGAAAAGGGAGGGTACGTTATCTGTCTGCACACGTGCACGCCTACCCCACAGACTTTGGAATGAACACCAAATGCCAAAAGGACCACACTATCCTAGAGTTGTATTGTCTGCATTTTTACTTGCTTTCCCCTATGACAGGGACAGGGATGCTCCGTGTTTGGACCAGCCAATAGGCTGTGGATTTCCCAATCGCCACAGGACACACAATTTCAGAACAAACTTCATCCCAACAGAATACAATACATTTTCCTTAAAAAATTTGAGGTATAATGTACACCCAGTAAACTCATAAACCTTACGTGATGAATTTTTATGTGCCCGTTTATCCGAGTAAGCAGCACTTACGTTAAGATATAGCACATTTCCGGCACCCCATGCTTCCTTTCCGGTAACAAAATTACTTAAAAAATTGTGGTGAGATATACATGACATAAAGCTCATCATTTTAACCATTTTAAAGTGTGTCGGTAAAATTTCTTTTTATTTTGCTGTTACTCTTTCAGTGTTATTCTTGCACATGGACTCACTAGAGAGTCAAATTGCCCTTTTTAAAAATATATATATATATTATTGATTTTTTACAGAGAGGAAGGGAGAGGGATAGAGAGTTAGAAACATCGATGAGAGAGAAACATCAATCAGTTGCCTCCTGCACACTTCCTAGTGGGGATGTGCCCGCAACCAAGGTACATGCCCTTGACTGGAATTGAACCTGGGACCCTTGAGTCCGCAGACCGACGCTCTATACACTGAGCCAAACCGGTTAGGGCCGCTCCTTTTTAAAAACTATATTTTTATTGATTTCAGAGAGGAAGGGAGAGGAAGAGAGAGATAGAGACATCAATGATGAGAGAGAATCACTGATCGGCTGATCCCGTACATCCAGGCATGTGCCCTCAGAGGGGATCAAACTTTGACCTCCTGGTTCATAGGTTGACACTCAACCACTGAGCCAGCCGGCCAGGCTCAAAATCGTTTTTAAAGGCTGATTATGGAAAAGCAGTGTCCACACCTACGCTCGATTTCCTCTTTAGTTCCCTGGGTCTCCAGGAAGCACTGTTACTGATCCTCCATACTTCCCAACAACATGATTTTGCTGCTTCTTGCTTGTTGTCTTAGCATGGACTTCCCGTGTGGGAGGTCAGGCCTGAGCACTTTCGGACCCCCTTGGCCACGCCTTCGCATGCCTCCCCCCATCCCCAACTCCTGATATTTACACGATGCTTTTGGTTAGATCAATATTCAGGGTTTGCACCATCCGGACCATGTAAATGAGATTCATGAGTCAAATAGAATGCTATGCCACTTCCTTCCTGTAAAACTATTTGTTTCCTAAAAGCCCAGCTGACTAATGGAAACTTTGGGTGCCATCTCAAGACTGTGGTCTAAAGCTGACCGGCTGCCCTGACTCCTTGAGAAATTATGGGAGATGAGACTTGAATGGCGACCAGACAATCTCTCCTTGGGTCACCTGGGATAACTGAGCTACACACTTCCGTGTTCTCCCCTGCTCCCTTCCTCCCCTCCTCTTTTCTGTTCTCAGCGGATTGCAGGCTCCCAGCTCTCCCCCAGGCTCCAGTATTTTGGTCAGTCACTGAGTGGGGGCCAGGACCTCACGATGGATGGCTTGATGGACCTGGCTGTAGGGGCGCAGGGGCACGCGCTGCTGCTCAGGTGAGACCCTCTTTCAGAGCATACCTGGTTGTCTTCCCTTTAAGGAGCAGCTTAAAGAGACCTCTGGTGTCTCTACAGGTCCCAGCCTGTGCTGAGGGTTGAGGCCACCATGACCTTCACGCCCGGGGAATTGGCGAGGAGTGTGTTTGAGTGTCGGGAGAATATGGTGAAAGGCCAACCTGCTGGGGAGGTCAGAGTCTGCCTCCGTGTGCAGAAGAGCACAGCGGACCGGCTGAGACAAGGTGAGGCTGGGGGAGTCTCAGCAGGTTAAGTGGCCGGGGCACTGACGGGTGGCTCAGCCTTCTTGGCAGTCGGGAGCAAAGTGCTCACTGGCGCCAGCAGCCTTCTCCAAGCTCAGCTGGAGCAAGCGGGTGATTCCCCTATTGGGCGGGAGGCCCAGCAAACCCGATCGAAGAAGTGAGCCCGTGGCACGCTCTTACTCTCTCAGGTCTCCAGATAATCGGGGCCCCCCCACCTGTGAATTAACTGGGATCTTTTTTATTTTTTAACTAGAGGCCCGGTGCATAAAATTTGTGCATGGGGAGGGGGGTTCTGTCAGCCCAGCTTGCACCCTCTCCAATCCAGGACTCTTCGGACATCTCTCTCACAATCTTGGACTGCTGGTTCCTAATCGCTCACCTGCCTGCCTGCCTGATCACCCCTAACTGACCCCCCTGCTGGCCTGATTGCCCCTAACTGCCTCTGAGTGCCAGCCTGATCACCCCCAACTGCCGCCTCCCTGCTGGCCTGGTTGGTCCTACTGCCCCCCTACCCCCCGCCAGCCTGGTCACCCCTTACTGCCCCCTCCCTGCCGGCCTGGTTGCTCCTACTGCCCCCCTACCCCCGCCAGCCTGGTCACCCCTTACTGCTCCCCCTCCCCCCCGCTGGCCTGGTTGCCCCCAACTGCCCCCCCCACTGGCCTGGTTACCCCTCATGGCCCCCTGCCGGCCTGGTTGCTCCACACAGCCTGCTTGTTCAGTTGTTTGGTTGTCCCTCACTAACCCCCCTGCCAGCCTGGTTGTAGGCAGCCATCTTGTGAGGGCATAAGGGTTAATTTGCATTTTACCTCTTTATTATATAGGATGGAGGAACTCTTTTAAAGGGGAGTTTGCATTGATGAAGCTAAACACAAATTCACAAAGCACTCAGACATGCATTTTATCGTAAAGAACTTGACTTATTTTTTCTACTTTTAAAGAGCGACATTGTGCTGGGGTGAGGATAGTAGTGGTGGTACTAGAGAGAAATAGGGGGAGTTCATAAAATTACGTTTCTAGCAGTAATCTTACTGGGCTGAGGCGACAGCAGTCAGAGTTTGGGGCAGCCAGCATGGCTAGAAATTGAAAGCAAAGTCCTGGAGATTAGAGGATTACAGAGAAAATACCCCCAAATCTACATAGAAATTCCTCTCAAGTCATTTGCAGGTCAGTACTCCAGGGAACTCAGTTGATGACAGCAACTGGAGAGCTAAAGAGTTGAGCAGAAATTCATCAGCTTCGTGCTGCTGGGGCAATGGAGATTTAGGGAGGGGCCTTTGTAAACAAATTGTTCTTTCTATTGGGACAATGTCCATTGAGTCCAGCAATCAAGAGAAACAACAGACCATAGAAATAGACCCACAGGTGATTCATAAATTAGAGTCATCAGACAGGAATTCAAAATGATGGAGAACCTCAGAAAAGACTTGAAATTCATAAAATAGAGTCAAATGGAAACTCTAGCCCTGAAAAACATGCTAACTGAAATTAAGAATTCAATAAATAGTTTCAATAGAAGATTAGAAGCAGAACAGAGAATTATTGTAGTGAACTGGAAGGTAAAGCAATAAAAATATACAGGCTAACAGAAAGAGAGAAAAGGATGAAAACTATAGAAAGAAACCATTAGAGCATTAGAGATGTATGGGACATGGTGAAAGATCTCATAAAGATTGATTGGAATTCCAATAGGGAAGGAGGGAGGAAGGGAGAGGGAGAGGGAGAGGGGGAGGGAGAGGGAGAGGGAGAGGGAGAGGGAGAGGGAGAGGGAGAGGGAGAGGGAGAGGGAGAGGGAGAGAGAGAATAAGAAAGAAGCAACAGTTAAAAAAATTGTGATAAAGAATTTTCTAAAACTGGTGAAAGATATCAAGATTCTCTATCAAAGTAGGATAAATATAAAGGAAATCATACCAGGGTACATTACACTGGTGTACACAACATTATACACTGTACTAGATCAAGGCACAAACTGCTGAAGACCAAAGACAAAGACAAAAAGCTAAAAGCAGCCAGAAAAAACATGCAGTTTTCTAGTATGTAACAGATTAGCTACCGTGTATTGAGCACCTACTATGTGGCAAACACTGTGCTATGTGCTTTGCAGACACTATTCCATTTCATTTTCTCCACTGGGAAGGTACAATTATTGTCCTTCATGTAAAAATAAGGAATTGAGACTCAAAGAGGTCAGATAAGCTGCTCAAAGCCATACAGCTGTGGAGCAGAGGCGCCGGGCCTCCCACCTGCCTGACGCCCAAGCCAGGCTGCTCACCCCCATGATGCCCTGCCCCTGCAGGAGAGGTGCGGAGCACGGTCACCTATGACCTGGCTCTAGACTCAACGCGCGCAAGTCCCCGGGCCGTTTTTGATGAGACGAAGAACAGCACACGCAGACAGACACGGGTCTTGGGGCTGAGTCAGACGTGTGAGACACTGAAGCTACACTTACCGGTGAGCAAGGAGCAGCCACAGGGGCCTCCCAGCACAGGGTGGGTTTGGGAAGCTGACAAGGCAGATCCCCCAACCAACACTGTCTCTCAGGACTGTGTAGAGGACTCAGTGACCCCCATTGTCCTGCGCCTCAACTTCTCTCTGGAGGGGCAGCCCTTGTCCTCCTTCGGGAACCTGCGGCCCGTGCTGGCTGTGGATGCTCAGACGCTCTTCACAGCCGCGGTGAGTCCTGGAGGCCGGCCCTGCAGGGCACGGGAGGTCCCGATGCCATCATGGTTGGAACTCATTTCATTTCAAAATTGTATTTTATTGTTTCGTTTCACAGCGTTTCACTATTTCCTTTCGTTTCATCATATCCTATTTTCTTGCAGTTTCCCTTTGAGAAGAATTGTGGCAATGACAGTGTCTGCCAGGATGACCTCAGCATCAGCTTCAGTCTCACCAAGTGCGTTTCTCTTCCTCATCACCGCCTCCCAGCCCAGGCACAGCCGCCGTTTAGGTGGTGTCTGCGTGGCTGCCCACCCCCTGCCTTCTATCTCCAAGTGTCCATGCCTCTTCCCCCCGAGAGCCGACCTCCCCCAGGGGAGCCCTCAGCATCTCTGGCCTGGCTTGTCCCCCCCACAGCCTGCACACCCTGGTGGTGGGTGGTCTCCGGAACTTCAACGTGACGCTGACTGTGAGGAACCAGGGCGAGGACTCCTTCGGGACTCGGGTCGCCTTCTTCTACCCGCCTGGCTTGTCCTATCGGACGGTGTCAGGGGTGCAGGTAGCCAAATACTTCTCAGGCTCCCCCTGGCCTTCTTTCTGGGTCCCCAGGAAGTGGCTGAAGTCACCACCTCTGCTTCCCTTGCCTTCCAGTCCCCGCAGTCATGGCGATCCTGGCGCGTGTCCTGTGATCCCGGCCCCTCCACCCAAACCAGGACCTTGCAGAGCGGCAGCTGCGCCATAAACCACCCCATCTTCCCAAGCAACTCAGAGGTCAGGCTGCGGACCCCACTCACCTTTTCTCCTTCGTCTTCTTCTGAATTCCCTTCTTTCCCTCCTCCTCCCCTTCCCCTTCCTCACCTTCTCCTCCTCCTTCTCTTATTCCTCTTATAAAGCTTCCTTTTGTGAGAGACAGCTTTATTGAGATATAATTCAAATACCACACCACCCACCCCTTTAAAGCATTCCCATTCGGTGGCTCCTAGGTTGTTCACAGACTTGTGCGTCCATCATCTCGATCAATTTTAGAGTATTTTCTTACCCCAAGAAATGACTCTGCTCCCCTTAGCCATCAGCCCCCGTTCCTATTTCTCCCAGCCCCAGGCCACCGCTAGCCCACTCTCCGCCTCCAGATCCTCCATCCTGGACAGGGCGCACCAGTGCGTCCCATAGCGCGAGGTCCTCCGTGACCAGCTTCTTTCACGCAGCAGCAGGTTTGCAAGGATCATCCACGTTGCAGAACTTCATTGCCTTTGCCTGCCGAGGGCTATTCTGTTAGCCCAGGGGTCCTCAGACTTTTTAAACAGGGGGCCAGTTCACTGTCCCTCAGACCGTTGGAGGGCCGGACTATAGTTTAAAAAAAACTATGAACAGATTCCTATGAACACTGCACATACCTTATTTTGAAGTAAAAAAAATAAAACGGGAACAAATGCAATATTTGTATTTGCATGTGGCCCACGGGCCGTAGTCTGAGGACCCCTGTGTTAGATGGATGCACCACCCTTGACTTATTCATGCTTCCATTAAGGAACACGTGGTTGTTTCTTCTCTCCTATTCTTGTTATCTCTCCTTTCTCCAACTCCAGGTCACCTTTAACATCACATTGGACGTGGACCCTGATGCTTCCCTTGGAGACAGACTGCTTCTCAAGGCCAATGTGACCAGGTACAGGCATCCTCTGCGTTAGATCATGCCCACTCCCCCCCCCCCCCCCCCCGGCCACACACACTGGTTCTTGCTTCAGGTCATTCATTCAACAAACACTGAATGAACACCCACACCCACCATGTGCCAGGCATTGGGCCCAGTGCTGGTGGGACAGGGATGGACCAGACACTGAGGCAGCCCTCACAGAGGTTATCACTTAGCGGCAAAGGTAGGCAGGAGCGCTGGCGATTACCATACACTGAAATGGGCTGTCCTGTGTTCTCGGGAGCTGGGTGTCCAGAGAGGAATCCCGGAGAAGATGTGATGAGGCTGTGATTTGGCCAAATAAAGGCTTAATTTGGGGGGGGGGGCGTGAAGACAGAATGAAGGAAAAGCGTACGGAGGAAGGGCCGGAGACTGGAAAGATCGGACTGTGTGGGGCGTGGCCCGGGCACATGGCATAGGGTTTAAGGAGTGGCTGAGAGGTTGGCATAACTGAGGTAGTGTCATAAACTGGCTGATGGGTGCTATCAGCACATGTGCAGTGTGACCAGGGCGTGACAAGATCGCACGTGCATGGTAGAAAGACAACCCCAGGAGGGCTGGGGCTTGGGGTGGGAGCAGTTTCGAATTCAGGGACTAGTGAGAAGAAGGCAGCACACACATCTGGGAAGTAGGGGTGGGCCTGGGCGAGGTGGAGGCAGGGGTTGGAGAACAGTGGTGGGTGGGATGCAGAAAGGGCTAACTTGGTGGCTGGTTTGAGGTGGAGGGAGAGGAAGAGAGAGAAGAAAAGCTCTGTCTCCCTTCAGTGAGAACAACTTGCCGAGAACCAACAAAACAGAGTTCCAGCTGGCGCTGCCCGTGAAGTACACAGTCTACATGGTGGTCGCCAGGTGCTGCGCCCAGAGCTCCCCTCCCCTGCGCACGGGCTGGACGGGCCACTGAGCACCTGTGTCTGTCAGTCTGCACGCGTACGCCCATGTGCTCTGAGGATAAACATGCATGTGTGTGTGTGTACATGGGTATTTGTATGCATGAGCATGTGTGTGTGCGTGTGCATGTGCGTGCACATGTGTGTGAGGCCCCTTGCACTCCATCCTGCTCGCACCCTCTCAGGCCTGCATTACCCATGTGCCTGTTTACCCCTTCCACACGTAGTCCGAGACTCCCCTTCCAGAACATTCCTGATGTTCTCTCACCGGCTCCTTCTTCTTTCTACCATCAGCCGTGAGGTCTCCACCAAATATCTCAACTTCACAGCTTCAAAGAAGACCAGCCACGTCATAAACCATCAGTATCAGGTGGGGAGCTGAGAGGCCAGGCCAGGGTGCAGAATGGTGATGGGAAGCGTGCGTCGGGGCCTGCTGTGTGCCAGGCTCTGTCCGAGCTCGCTCTCACTCTACACACACGTACGTGCGTACACGTATGTACATACCGTCATTCCTCGGTCTCCGCGGGACGTTAGTTGCAGGATCCCCCCTTTACCCAAATCCGTGATGCTCACGTCCCTTAGATAAATGGTGTCATAGTTGCCTATAACCCACGACATCCTGGATCGCTGAGATCCCAGTGCAGTGTAAATGCTACGTGAACAGTTGTTGTGCTGTATTGCTTAGGGAATAATGACAAGAAGTCGGCACGTGTTAGGCAACCGTCGCAGGCCTAGCTACATAGCTCACACCAGCAACAACATAACATTTCCTTCTGGGTATTGTCCTTCTGGGCTTTACCCACGGCGCCCAACCCGTGGGTGCTGCAGGGCGGCTGTACACACACGTACACGATTCACTCATTTTACCTCCATAATGACTGCGACGGAGGCACCGCCCCGTTTACAGGGTGAGACACGGCTCAGCGAGGTTAACGACACCCCGCGGTCTCACCACAGTGAGGATGAGCCGCTGCCTAGCACCAGCCCCGCTGGCCCGTGAGCAGGTGTTTAAGGTCACACTTGCCGGCCTCCCAGAAAGCAGGTGGCGGGCGCTTGGTCACCAGGTGTCCTGGGCAGGTGGGGGCTGGGTGCAGGGACAGCGAGGCCGGCGCCCTCATACCCCGCCCCCGCCGCTTGCAGTTCAGCAACCTGGGGCAGAGGAGCCCCCCCATCAGTGTGGTCCTCTGGATCCCCATCCGGCTGAACCAGGTGACCGTGTGGGGCGACCCAGACGTCGTCTTCTCCCCGGTAAGCCCAGGGCCCCACTCCTCCCTCCACAGCCCTGGTCTTTCCTAAAATCTCCGTTTCCTCTGCTGGGTTTTAGAGCCATTTCTGACCGTCTCTTGGGCCTAGGACATCTCCCCCTCCTTCGGGTGCATCCAGGAGCCCTCACATCTCCCTTCACAGCACCCCTCTTTCCTCAGAACCTGAACAGGACATGCCACCGGGAGGAGAGGGTGCCCCCTCACTCCAGCTTCCTGGCTGAGCTGAGCAAGGCTCCGGTGCTGGTAAGAATGCGGGCAACCCCAGCTTCAGGCCACGCAGACTCAGCACTGCCCCCGGGTTGGTGCTGGGGGTGGCCCGGGGTGTGTGCTCTGCACCAGCTTCCCCAGGCCCCCTCCTCTACCCCCCCACCCCCCCAGAGCTGCTCCGTGGCCGTGTGCCTGAGAATCCAGTGCGACATCGCGTCCTTCGGCAGCCAGGAGGTGTTCGGCGTCGCCCTCACCAGCAACCTCTCCTTTGACTGGTACATCAAGGTATGCGGGGCCCGAGGCTCAACGGGTCTGGACACGATGCTGCCCAGGCCCGCGCCCAGCTCTGCCTGTCTCTCCCCAGACTCCGCACAACCACCTACAGGTGGTGAGCACAGCGGAGATCCTGTTTGATGACCAGAGGTTTGCCCTGCCCTCAGGACAGGAGGCGTTGGTGCGGGCCCAGGTAGCTACCTGTCTGGGCCCAGGGGGGCTCCTGGGAAGGGGAGAGGAGGCTGGATGTGGGGCTGTCTGGGTACAGAGAGGGAGATTGAGAGAGGCGGGGAGGAGGGGGAGTGAGGGCTGGGGTTGGGGGCACACGGAGCGTTAGTCATTAGGCCCAGGGTGCAAGGTCTGGCTGGGGGACCTCCAGAAACCCAGAGCCTGTCTCCCCTGGTGCGCCCCTCCCTTCCCCTTCCCTGCCCCAGACAGAGACCAAGGTGGAGCCATATGAAGTGTACGACCCGGTGCCGCTCATCGTGGGCAGCTCCGTGGGGGGGCTGGTCCTCCTCGCCCTCATCACAGCCGCTCTGTACAAGGTACCCCCTGGGCGCCCTCTGCCTGCCCCTCCCGCCTCCTTGCTGCTTCCTTTTGGGCTTGACTGCGGCAGTGCAGCCGCTGTGTGACCTTTGGCAAGTCCCAGGCCTCAGCTTCTTCAGCTGTGAAATGGGAACACAAATACCCATTTGGTGAAGGTAACTGAGTTAATGCGTGCAGAGCACTTAGAGTGACCACTATATCAGAGCAGCTCTCCTCCTTCTTATAGTATTTTCTTTTCTTTCTTTCCTGGCCCCAATATTTTTTAAAAAATATATTTTTATTGATTTCAGTGAGGAAGGGAGAGGGAAAGAGAAATAGAAACATCAATGATGAGATAGAATCATTGATTGGCTGCCTCCTGTACGCCCCCTACTGGGGATCGAGCCGCAACCCCGGCATGTGCCTTTAACTGGAATGGAACCTGGGACCCTTCTGTCCGCAGGCCGACGCTCTAGCCACTGAACCACACCAGCTAAGGCCCTGCCCCTATAGGGATGCCATCTTCTCCCTGCCCCACTTTTCCCAGGTCCCTTCTATACTCTGACACACGATTCGTTGCATCTGTTGGTCCTTCTGTCCCCACTCGGGCCTGCACGGCACTGGCCTCAGTGTCTTGACTCCCCTGTCTCTGCCCCACAGCTCGGCTTCTTCAAGCGGCAGTACAAGGACATGATGAGTGACGCCGCTCCTGAAGCTACCCCACCCCAGTAGCTGCTCCTGCCCGCTGCGTGGCGTCTCCTGCAGCCAGCAGGACTCTGGCTAGACCAACGCAGGCACGTCTGTCCGTCTGTCTATCCGTCCAGAGACTGATGCTGATGTCTTACTCAGAAAAGACCTGCTTGGGTTTCCATTCCCATTCTTGTTTGTGTGCGAGTGTGTGTGCGAGTGTGTGGGGTGTGTGTCTCGGATGTCTCTTGCATGCGGGCCAGAAGCTTTGGCAAACCCTCAGGCACAGGGAATGCTCGAGCTGCACGCGTGTGGGTGAAGGCGCCGTTCAGCCTTCCTCCAGGACAGAGTGGTGGCAGCTCCTGCGGGAGGACCTGAAGGGAAAGCAACAGATGCCATCCCTGCGGACGGAGTGAGGCCTCTCTTTGCGGGCGAGCGCGCACCTGCAGAAGCCTGGACAGCCACCGCCCAGGCCGCCTGGGAGCCATGCTAAGGCCCGGACCTGGTCAGCCAACAGCGTCCTGCCAAACCCACTCCACACCAGAGCTAAAAGCGTCCAGTAGGCAATGACACACCTCCCTTTACCTATCCGTTATTTACTATTTTAATGTTACTTTTATTCTTTAAATTGATCAACCTGTTCATAGTATAAGTCAAAAGTCTCCCTTCCAGCCTGATCACCCCAGCCATTTAAGTCACTTCTGAAGGGCAGTCAAATCGATGTGTTTTCGGGTCCCCTTCCCAAAGACTATGCAAACACACACCAACACATGCACACACGCACGCGCGCGCGCACACACACACACACACGCTTCTCACACAAATGATAGCACAGGTTATTTATCCTCTTCTGCATCATGCTTTTTTCACCATATAGCTCAGACATTGTTTCATATAAGACATAAAGTACTTAGTTCATTGTGTCATGAGTCATAATGTATTTAACCAGCCTCCTTTCGATATATTGGTCCAATCTCTTGTGATTAAAACGATGGTGAGTTAATAAATTGAATATATGTCATTTTTGCATATGTGTAAAGATAATTTAAAGGATATATTCCCAGAAGTTTGCATTCTCCCAAAGGAAACCCAAGATAAGAATTTCAGTGAAAGAATTGTGTTTAACAGCGGTATCAGGAAATATCAATAGAGAATAGAAGTCATAACTGAGGACTTGCAGAAGAAGCCACACTGAGATTGGTAGGAAGGGCAGAGACAGAAAGGACTGGCCCTGCTTCCATGAGTGGCAGCCAGGATCCCAGAGTGATAGCTCAGCTGCAGAAGTCCCCCCTGGGGGGCATGGGGTCTCACCCCCAGCCAAGCTCCCCAGCCCAGAACAGCAGAGCCAGGTACCCTCAGGCACAGGGATTCATTCATGACATCTGGCTGTGAACATGGCAGGGATCTGTCTGCCAGGGAGAGATGGGAGTCTGCCTCTTAAAGGGCCAATGCACAAAATCTCATTTGCAGCCCATTACCCGCCCCCTGCCCCCCACGGGCCCTAGCAGTGGGAGGGCATAGCGGACTGGAATCATGTGAGGAGAGACCGGAGTGGCTCTGGGGAGAGAGAGCTGAAGCGACAGCCGCTGGGAACTCTGTGCTGAGCCCCTCTACTGCACCTCAGATACCATCTTCCTCGTTCTAATACAGCGGTTCTCAACCTGTGGGTCGCGACCCCTTTGGCGGTCAAACGACCCTTTCACAGGGGTCGCCTAAGACCATCCTGCATATCAGATATTTACATGACGATTCATAACAGTAGCAACATTACAGTTATGAAGTAGCCACGAAAATAATTTTATGGTTGGGTCACAACCTGAGGAACTGTATTTAAAGGGCCAGAAGGTTGAGAACCACTGACTTAAGGGCAGAGCTCATGACTGGAGCCTGTGTTTCTCTGTCATGGTGCCTAGATAAATACTCAAACGCCTTCCAGTCCAACTGACTGTGATGAGAGAGGCCCGCCGTTGCTGGAGACTCTGATTTTTACTTAAGGGGCCTCACTGTGCTGCGCCTTTACAGAGGGGTGCGTAGGGGCGAGGGAATTTGGGGAAACCCAGACAGAATGCTCCTCCTGCGAGAGTTTGCTAAGCTGGCGCCTGGGACCGCGGGCATTGGTCCAGCTGAAACCCGGACGCACAGCAGTAACAGCCACTGGTCCCCGCGGCTAATGCCGGAACTCACCCCCGCGCCAGGGCCGGCCAGGGGTGGGCCTGGGCTGGCGCCCCTGCCTCCGGGGAGAGGGCGGTTCCCGTGGCCCGGAAACTACCACCAACGGGAAATCAGAGACGCACAGGGGACGACTCAAAAACACGGAAGACAACGCTGGCGGTTCCTTCATCTCTGGGGTAAAGACAAACCAACAGAAAACCCTGAACTTGTGCCCGCGCGCGGACAAACGCTGCTCAAGGGGAAAGCGATGCAGGCCCGGGAGGGCTGCGGCTGGAGGCCTGGGCAACGCGCCCACGAGGAGCGACCCGGGGCTGGGCCGCCGGCGCGTGGGGGCCGCGCACCAAGCCCGCGGGGGCCGCGCACCAAGCCCGCGGGGGCCGCGCACCAAGCCCGTGGGGCCCACGCTGCCCGGAACCTCCCCCGAGCAGAGCCCTTTCCTCCCACGCAGCGAACACGAACGCGGTGGAGCTGCCGTGCGCAGCTGGGCCGGCCTGAGGCAAGTGCGCTTGGCCTCCCGCCCGCCGCCCGCCTGCCCCCCTCTCCCCCCCTCTCCTGCCAGCCGGGCGGCCCCTCACTTACCGGCAGCCGGGGAACACTCCGGCAGGTCCCCGAACAGGACCATGGCGGAGGCTGGTCGGAGGAGCAGCATCTTCGCCCGGGGCCACGGGAGGCTTCTCCTGGGCCGGCCCAGCTTTGTCAGGAAGAACATCCGGAAGGTCGTCCGGAAGACCTTGGGTCTAATTAGCATACTACCCTGGGATGACATCAAACTACAGTTTTTGCACAGCAAAGGAAACCAGCAACAAAATAAAAAGCCCCCTGAGGGGGAGAACATATTTGTCAGTGATACATCCATAATTTATAAAGAACATGTACAACTCAACACCAAAAAAACCAAACAATCCAATTTAAAAAATGGGCAAAGGACCCGAGTAGACATTTCTCCAAAGAGGACATACAGATGGCCAATAGACATATGAGATGCTCAACTTCTCATTAATCATTAGAGAAATGCAAATTAAAACCACAATGAGCTATCACCTCCCACCTGTCAGAATGGATAAGAATAAAGCAACAAACAACAAGTGTTGGCGAGGATGTGGAGAAAAGGGCATCCTTGTGCACTGTTGGTGGGAATGCCGACTGGTGCAGCCACGTGGAAAACAGTATGGAGTTTCCTCAAAAAATTAAAAATAGCCCTAACTGGTTTGGCTCAATGGATAGAGCATCGGCCTGTGGACTGAAGGGTCCTGGGTTCAATTCTGGTCAAGGGCACATGCCAGGGTTGCAGGCTCAGTCCCAAGTAGGGGGTATGCAGAAGGCAACCGATCAATGATTCTCTCTCATCATTGATGTTTCTCTCTCTCCCCCTCTCCCTTCCTCTCTGAAATCAATAAAAATATATTTAAAATTTTTTTTAAATGAAACTGCCTTGTGACCCAGCGATTCCACTTCTGGGAATATATTAGAAGAAACCTGAAACACTAATTTGAAAGAACATATTCACCTCCACGTGTGCCACGCCAGCACGGCCAAGGGTGAACCTGACTGGGGGCAGCTGAAAGGCTTAGAAAAGACAGACAAGAGAATGAAAGCCAGGTCTCGGTGGGATGCTGCTTCTCTGAGAGACAGCGATGCTGCCCACAAGCCGTGTCTTTATTTTACAGCAGATGCCACGAGGCAAAGTAAGGGCATGATCAAGATGTTTACAACATTCTCGTGGGTTTCAATCCTTCTCAACTACATGCACCTGAACTCTATCAAGCCCACATCACTCAGACACGTGGGGCCATGTGTTTGGACAATAGGCTCAAGCTCACAACTACAGCTGTTGGCTATCATTGTGCTGGGAGGGCCCTGCTCTCCAAGCTGGGGCTTGCATGTGGCAATGAGAGGACTATGCCCTCTCAGTCCAAGGCTTGTGCCTGTCCAAACACTGTAGCTGCTCCCCACATCCATGTTCATAGCAGCGCTATTTACAATAGGCAAGATCTGGAAGCAGCCCAAGTGCCCATCAGTAGATAAATGGATAAAAAGGCTGTGGTATATTTATGCAATGAAATACTAATCAGCCATAAAAAAGATGGAAATCTTACCTTTTGTGACACCATGAATGGACCTGGAGGGTATTCTGCTCAGTGAAATAAGCCGGTTAGAGAAAGACAAGGACCATATGATTTCACTTCTGCGTGAAACCCAGTGAACAAAAAACACTAACAAACAAAATAGAAACACACTCATAGATACAGAGAACAGACTGACAGCTGTCAGAGGGGAGGGGTTAAGGGGCTGGGTAAAAGGTGACGGGATTAAGCAAAAACAAAACACCTCAAATCCGCACTAAAAACATCTCATAGACACAGACAACTATATCTCATAGACCAGAGGGAAAAGGTGGTGGGGGGAGGTAGAGGAAGGTAAAGAGGGGATAGATGGTGATGGAAGGAGACTTGACTTGGGGTGGTGAACACACAGTACAATATACAGACGATGCATTATAGAATAGTACACAGAAACCTATATAATTTTATTAACCAATGTCACCCCAATAAAAATAAAAATAAAAATAAAAGAAGAAATACCAGTATGGGAGGGATGTGGACTGGGAAGAGAAGGCAGCCAGTAAAGGTGGGCAATCAAACGAAGCACCGCTGTGAGCCCTGGACCATAACCCACTGGGAGCCCCGGGGGGAGGGGGACAGACCATGCACCTGTAGCGGTTCGACCGAGGAGAGAGGGACGGGAGTGTGCAAACACAATTCCACACCGTCATTAGCAGAGGGATGCTCTAGGGAGGGGGTGGGTATGCCTTCCCTGGGCCTCTGGCCTGCCTTGAGTGTGGGCAGAGTGGGCTCTGGGGCCAAAGAGCGGGATGCAGGTGCTCCAAGGGGAAGTCCGACAGGAGGACAGCCCCAGGCAAGGCCCCGGGGATCCAGGCGGCGCACCAGCAGCACCTGCTACCAAGGGTGCTTCAGGTGAAGTTGGGATAACTGCTTCCAGGTAACCCTCCCTCCTCCGGGAGCACCCTGGTGCCCACACCCCGTATTTGTGCCAGTGCAGTGACCGTGACTCTGGCCTGGGCATGCGCCCTGCCTGGTTCTCACACCAGTGATGTTCAGTGGCCTCCACTGGCTATTTAGTAGCATTTGAATTTCACTTATGAGCAGATGGAGGTCATCCAGTTGCCTGAGGGCACGCAGGCAAAGGGGCCTGGAGCTGGGATTCGAACCTGGCTCTGTCTCTTTTCCCTCTTACTGTCCTGATGGCCTCGGAGGATTGGCCCGTTCTGCCCGTAGCAGGCACGAGGGAGGCGTGGGAGAGAGGCTGTCATTTAGCCCGTTCACTGAAATACAGGAAAACCATGGCTTAAATGAACGTCAGTTCCAGTTGGGATTGGAAGCAGGAATGGCTAATTCTGCCCAGAGCGGGGAGGGACCCCTGGCTCAAGTCAGAGGGCAGCACAGCGAGGCTAGGGCGTGGGCAGGGCTCCCTAAGCCAGAGTGGGGGGTTTCTGTTGTATTGAAAGCACTGGATGTCACTAGAGGGTGACGGCTGAGAGCAGGGCCCTGCGTACACTTGGCTGTGCACAGGTGTCGCCTTTCCATGGTTCTGCACCATTTCTTCTCTTGACTGTAAACTCCATTCAGAACGTTTTTCTTTGCTCTAAGGTGAAAGCTGAAAGGGCTCGGTATCTCCAGCAGCCTCACTGGCCGGCGAGGAAAAGGTGTCCGAGTGCGCAGCCCGGGTCCCGGTCGGCAGCCGAGGGCTGCAGCTCAGAGCCCACAGGGGCACCTTGGCACTGGAAGCTGTGCCGAGTGCAGCCAGACCGGAGCTTTGCAGGGGGTGAGAAAGGAAATCCTTTCAGTGACAGATGACCCGCGATGGCCACCCGGGCACTAACAAGCCGCAAATCGCTGCTGATGAGCAGCCAAGTCCAGGACAAGTGGCCCTGGGTTTTACGTTCGGGGGTTTCTTGCTTCAGAAAGAATAAATCCCTTCAGTGTCCAGTCTCTTTTTCTTACTTAAAATAGGGTTCTCATCCCGGTCACCGGCAGATTGTTACAGCTGTGACCCCAGAATCCCGCCTCCCTACACCCGCCCCTTTGCCCGGTGACATTGCAACTCCTCCCATCCTGTCTCCGCGCCTGGAACGTGGCTGCGCTCCTGGCTGCCATGACCCGTAGGACACAGGTGGAGGGACGACCTGAAGCCCAGACCCCCAAAAGCACTGCGGCCGCTCACAACCCTGAGCCACCATGGGAAGCCCATCCAGCCCCACCAAGTCCCACATTTCTCATCTCACGGCACACGGAAACGCGCCCCTGAAATTCTGCGGCACCCCAAAATACATTCTTTGCCATGTGACAAAAATAGGTATAACTTTGATTCATTCACACTGGATGGATGGCTAGGGTTGGGTTGGCTCTTGTCACTTTTTTCATTTGGCAATCGAGGGAAAAGGAGTCAGGTAGCGCCTGTTTTCAGCATCCTTGCTGCACACCTTTTGGAAATCGCTGATCTAGCCCACTGGTGACCTTGCGGCCACAGGGCGATGGCCGAGGCCCCCTCCTGGCCGCCAGCATAGCTTTAGGCATGAGGTCCTGGTGGTCGTTCCAGCCCAGGCCAACCCAGCAGGAGAACTGCCCAGGTTGTCACCTCACTGAACTGTGAGAAACAGAAATGGTCTCAATCCGAGGTGTTTGGAGTGATTTGTTGTGCTGCCATGGATAAATCGCACAGCCTCCCAGTGAGAGAGGACATTTCCCAGCTTCCCTTGCAGCTAGGGATGGCCAGGTGGCTGGGCTCTGGGCCTCGGAGGTGAGCAGGGTTGGTGAACAACTTCTGGGTCGGGTCCTTTGAGAGAAGGAGAGTCCTCCTCTTCTCCTTGGCAGCAGCTGGAGCACCAACGCCATGGGAAGCACTGCGGACCCTGCAGCCAGGCGAGGGCAAGCCCAGGAATGCCCGCCCGAGAGACAGGGGAGCAGCTGCCCCTCCCGAGAGCCGCTCCGCATTCACAGCCACGTCAGGGACAGGAGTGAGCGCCGATCTCGGCTCAGACGTTGGTGCTCCAATCCCCTGGTCCAGCAGCTGCCCCTGCACTGTAGCTAATCCGCTACCTCCCAAATGTTCTGTTTCCCACTTGGTTCAAGAAGCTCAACCCGTGGCAAAGCCTGGAGGCTTCTTGATGGTCTTGCTACCCCAACTCCTAGCATTTCAGTCTCCCCTTCTTATCACGACCCTCGATCTGGCTGGCACCAGAATGGAGGGGCCAGGAGTGTCCCCCTTCATCCATCCTGGGGGCGGTCACAGGCTTCAGTTATGTTCTCCATCAGCAAGACCTTCCTGGTGTCCCACTTGGACCAGTCTTCAAGGATTTGCCCTCAGCCTCTAAGAGCACATGGGGAGGGTCCTACTCCTCCCTCTGTCCCTCCTGAGAGATGACCCGGAGGGTGTGTCCTCAGGGCGCGGCTCCCCTTCCCCAGGGAAAGCTCAGGCTTTGGGCTATTTTTTGGAAACCTTAGATGTTAACCACCTACCGTTTAGAAAAGAGGTCCCACACTGGAGGCCTCTGAGCCAGCTTCGGCCTGCAGGCCTCACTGGTTTTGTTGATCTGATTTTGATTCGTTGCTGACATTGTAACATGCACCAGTGTGATGGGCAGACCCCGCGTGAAAAAGGCAGTGCCTCCCTGGCCGGTGTGGCTCGGTTGGTTGGGCGTTGTTCTGTGCACCGAAAGGGTGTCGGTTCGATTCCCAGCCAGGGCACATGCCCAGGCTGTGGGCTCGATCCCCCGTAAGGGGAGTGTAGGAGGCAGCTGCTCCATGATCCCCACCCACCTAGAAGCTTCCCCATCCTCTGCCTGCCTTCGAGGCTGACTCCCTGCTGGAGCAAGCTCTGCGGCAGCAGCCTTGGCCCGGTCTCCTGGGGCGGGCCTCGCGCATGTTCACACTCTCTGATTCGGCCACTGGGAGAGAATTGCATATACAGGGCTACATTCTTTCCATTTTCTCTGTGGGCATTCTCAATTTGGCACAGACCTGGAAGAACAACTGCTGAAACCGGTCCCCCTTTCTGCCTCCTGCCCCTGCTGCCCATGAATTACAGTTCTGGGCCCCTGGGCAGGCTGGGCTGAGTAAATACGAAATGAATGCATTGGCTGCCAGGCCCTGCCAGATATGCAGTTGCCTGTGGAGGAGAATCCTGCTACCAAGCGAGGGCTAAGCTGTAGAAGTTGAGCAGGAGGACCCAGGCTTGCCCCTCCTCTCCGGATCCCTCCTTCGCTTAATTCTCACTGGCATCCCTCGCCCAGCCCTCCCTCCGTGCACACCCCCTGCTGGCCCACGTTCCCCCTGAGACTCTCGGTGTCTGCTCTGAGCCCCACTCCACCTTCCTAGGACCCCTTGTCCCCTGCACCCCCAGAAGAGTTTAAGATGCAACCAGAGAGTCACTAGATGCGGTCTGTGCCCTCCCAGCTCCCGCTACTGGAGTAGCCCCATCTGCGTTGTGGTGGCCATTGGCGGCTCACAACGGCCCCCTTTTCTGGAGACCCATCCATGCTGAACAGGAGCAGCCCTATCCCGGTGTGTGTGTGTGTGTGGGGGGGGAAGTGGCCAGGGGTCAGTGACTGACCAACACAGCAAGTTCTCCGCCGGCCCCTGCCTCCAGGTGAGGTGGGACCCATTCCGTCTGTGGCTCCTGCTCCAGAGCTGCCCCTGGGCTGAGGCCGGAGCCCTCCCTCCCCCCTCTCAGTATCACTTCCCTTCTTCCCTGCTCCGTCCTGCGTCCCCATCCCCTTGTCCTCACAGCCTCCTTCAACACACTGCAGCACCCGCCCCCGGCCTAGAGAGCCAGACTAGGGTGACTGCATCCTAAGGAGCTCCGCCGCGGTGTCATTTGTTTTCCTTATAACCCTAACGCCGCCTGACACCGCGTTGGGGTGATGTGGTGCCTGTCCTGGCTGCGGTGCTTGGCTGGAGTGAGTAGGTACTCGGTGGCTGCCTGCTAACGAATGCGTGAGCCAAGTCCTTCTTGCAGCCGTAGCAAGGCACCGCCTTTGCGTTTACAGACTTTCTTAAGGGCCCCGGCAGCACAATCTTGTACAGACGTGGAAAGGGGAAGTGGGTGTCTGTGTGGCAGGAGAGGGGTGCCCTGCCGGGGAGTGTAGCAGCCCCTGGTCAGGAAGGCCAGGGCGGCAGCTTTCAGATTCTCCCACGTGGCTCAAACCCAGGCTGCCTACCTCAGCTCACTGCGTGCCCAGGAGGGCAGCTTTGGGGGATGAAAAGGGCCCTGGTAACCCTTATGCTGGGGCCACATGGTAAACCAGACCCACGTTTACCCTGTGTTTAAGGCACCATAAGGTGGAGGGAACCATTTTTGTGAAAATGATACAATATTTGGCATCGCCAGAGAAATATCAAAATAGTCACGGGAAGGAAAACGAGATCTTTGGGGCCCTCGCGCGCACCTACTTTTCCATCTGGGATTGCTTTCCTTTCGACTTGCAGAGCGGGGTCGGCAGGAAGTGGCCACCTGGGAGCAAGGCGCCCTCCACCTGCAGCCGAAGCTGCAGGCCTGCCCGGCTCAGACAGGGGGGCAGCTGCCCTGGCTCTCAGTGCCCAGCCAGGGCTCACGATCCCTCCGCCTGCCCAGGGAGGCGCGTGCGATTCTCATGTTGCAGGAGAGGATGCCCACGACCAGTGAGGGTGCGTGGCCTTGCCCAAGGTCAGGCAGGCTCCGAGCGCGGGCTCCAGCCTGGGTCTGCCTGCTCAGCTCTGCGGCTGCACCCAAGGCTGGGGCTGAGGCGTGGTGGGGCCTTCAGATGGGACACCCGGCCGGCGGTAAGGCCTGTCACCAACACGCAGACCCGCGGCCCTAACCCTGCCCTCCTGGTTTCTCTCTCCTCTTCCCTCTCTCTCTCCCCGGGGCCCAGTGACTTATCTCCACTTCCCCTTCCCCCCTCTGCCCTATTTCATAGAATTTACATACATATGACGGGCTGTGTTGTCATTCTGGCTTCGTCACTGGCCAGCTGTGGGAGCTGGAGCAGGAACACCCTTTAGCTCGCTCAGGGGCTTAGCTGACGTGCGCATCTGAGCCCGCTGGGCCCCTTCCTCTCGCCTCACTCGCCACCCACATCCACCACGTCCACATTGGCTCGCTCCCTGACGTCCTCCACTTGACTTATTTTAAAACTTCCTGATCTGTGATTTGTGCAATGACTCAGCTGGCCTCAGGGCGTCTGAGCTGACCGCTTGGTCCACTGGCTTCAAATCTGTGCAGCTCCCCTTCCACCCATCCATCTACCTTCTCACTCACCCATCCACTGCCCTACCCATCCTTCCACCCACCCACAGCCCACTCACCCATCCACTTGTTCACACACAATCCTTACTACGCTCCCATCGCACATCCACCCACACACCCAGCAGACGTGTAGGGCCTAGTCGTGTCTGCTCCAGGTCTACCGGCCATCCTCGGAGAGACAAGGGCAAATGAGTATGAACTGCGGTGAGAGGATGTCACCCTCTATCCGTCACTGAGGAAGGCTGATGCTGACTCCCTCCCTCGCCCCCAGCTTTTAACAACTGCAGCAGCACAACAGGGGTGGGGGCAGAGGAAGGAGCAGGGTCATTAGCAGCCAACGCTTCCCTGCTGTGGAACCTGCCCGAGCTGGGCAACCTGAAGCACATGACTCAACCTCAGTGTCCGCTGGAGACAGAGAAGTGAGACAGATTGCATGCAGCAAGAGGAGGGCTCGGGCCCGGGGGTGGGTGTGGGTGGAAATGGACTAAGACATCCCAGGGTTGCTGCATACAGATTTCTGTTTTCTTCTTCCATGGAAAAGAAACGCCCCAGGAGATAGACTCCAAATTCTTCAGTTCCACTTCGCTCTGGCACGTCAGACCTGAATTAAACCAGTTTCTGCCCTAGTTTCTTCACCACCACCCCTCGCCCCAGCCTCCACCTCCACCTCCACCTCCAATATGTGGCAGATCAGGTGCACCTCCCCTACGCCCCCTGGAATGGTCTTCAGGCAGCACCTTGAGCAAAGGAATGCCAGCAGAGGGGAAGGCTGGCTGCTCTCCAAACTCGCCCAGACCTTCTCTCGGCCTCTGACCTCTTGCCACGGGCTCAGCCGAAACAGAGCTGGGTGTGCCTGATCCCGCTCGGCTGAGGAGATGGGTAACTTGGGTTCTGCCCCTTCCTCGCTTATATCATCCCCCCTTAGCTGCCATCCTTTCTCTGGAAACGTCCGTCATGATGCACTGAAACAGGACAATGAGGTATAGACACTCAAGATCCTGGCTGGAGCCTCAGTGCCCTCATCTGTAAAATGGGCGGGTTGAATTAAGGATACACCCCATTCCACATTTTGACGGTCTAAGTTATTCTTGCCAAAGGAGAGGTGTATTGCCTTGGTTTTTCTCTGAAGTATCATGGGGATGAAGCACTATCGTCCACTATTCTTGTCCACCGAGTGTGGACCCCAAGCCCGAGGACAGGGAGCAATGAATGCCCAGGACTGAAGGCTCCTTCGAGGCAGAGGCCTCCCTGGTCCTCACCGGCCCCGTACGCCAGCCCTGAGTCCGGGTTGCTGCTGCGTCACTCATCTCTCATCATTTATCCTCTCCAGAGTCAGAGCCACCTCTTCCTCCTCTTACTGGGTTTTTTTTTTGCCATCGTTTTCCTCTTAGAATTTACCAGCTCCCCTTCCCCCTTTCTCTCAAATTGTCTTCATCTCTAAGGCCTTTCCCAGCCACCTTGTGTCTGAGGCCTTCAGGCCTGCTTTCCTCCGGGCAGTACCGCCACCCACATTCTTTATGCCCAGGCCCCTGACCCCCACTGCGCTGCATGGCAGGGCCACCCACCGCCTCTGTGGCCAGATCCGGGCTGTCCTCATTTCTCACCTCGCTGATGCCCAGCCGCCGGTGACACTGCTCACATCCTCCCTGGGCTGCCCTTCCAGGATGCCCTTCTCCCTCCTGGGCTGCTCTCCCTCACGGACTCCCTCCTTCTCAGCCTCCGCAGGCACCCACTCTGCTGCCAACATCGGCATTTCCCCGGGACTCACCCCCGGCACAGCCTTCTTCTCCCCTTCGTGCTCCCACCGGGATCTCATCCAGCGCTTCTGCAGGCGGCTCCCGAACTCATCCAACCCAGACGTCTCTCCTGAGATCCGGCCCCACACGCCCAACTGCCTCCAGGAGTCCTTCAGGCCCCTCTTACCTAACGCAACAGTCACCACAGCGTAGCCATGATAAATAACAGCCGGGGAGGGTGGGGGGAAGGCTCTCACACAGGAACTCCAGCTTCCAGCAGCAATAGCCGGTGCATACTTTTATTCTCACCCCGATTTTGCAGAGGAGGAAGCTGAGGCATAGAGAGGTTGAAAGAAGCCAACCTCCTAACCACTGCGTTTTGGTTGCCTCAAAACCAAAGTTGGCCTGGCCCACGGCCCCTCCCCTCATCCTGGGACCAGCACCACGGTCCTCCCGTCTGACCAGTCACCCTCCAGCCCATCCTCACAGCCACTAGCTCCTTCCACAGGCCCCCTTCATCTCCCTCCTGACTGACCTGTCTCCAGCCTCATCGGCCCCTCTTTCCCGCGTCCTAAAATAGAAACGTGAAGGTCAATGCTTCCCTCCACCCAGATAAAATCACATGCCTGAGGGGGCTTTCTGGGCTGGGCCTGCTTCCCCTTCTCTCTGCCCCCACAGCACTGACTTCATCCCTCCTCTCTGGTTTCCACCACCCATTTCCCCAAGCCCCCCGCTGTTCACGCCTCGTCCACATTTGGCCACCCCTTCCTAAACACGCTCCCCTGTAGTCAGGCGCCTTCAATACTTAGCTCAAATGCGACCACCTCCAGGAAGCCTTCCCTGACCTGCCCCTGCCAGCCCGGGGAAGGTATCTGTGGTTACCGGGTTTCCTCTCAGAGCAAAGCCTTGCTGTTTACACGTTGCCTTATCCACTGACCCCAGGGCCGGGGCTTTGTGGTTTGGGTTTTCTCACTCTGCTAACAGAGGGCACATATCCTCGGCCTCCACTTGGGCTTGCTGAGTGAATGACGAACAAACAAGGAGTATTCACTCCTTGGCCCACAGGTTTCCAGGACAGAAGTGGAGGGGTCCCCCAGAATCTCCATTAGGGCCCTAACCCCACCCTGACACCTGCCCCTTCCCCCTCCCTAGGCGAACTGAAGTTTCGAGGTCAGGGGGAACCTTCAGCTGGAACCAGGGGAATTGGGAGAGGTGGGCAGGGGATTGGCATCCACACAAGCCTAGATCGGTGGCGAGGCAAGAGGGGGCAGGTCATGCCATCTCCGCTCAGAACGACTCCTGGATGGAGTGTGTCGGCTGCGGGGGCCCCTGTGTCTGCTTTTGTCACACTCTCCGCCCTCCACGTCTGAGTCATTCTGACAACTTCCCTCTCTAGCTCCGGCCTCTTGACCACCTCTCTGCTCACTTGCTCCAGCGGTTCCCAGTGGCTCAGGAGCTCTGGAGCCCACATCTGACCTCCCAGTCATGAGCAGGACCAGAACAGCCCTTCTCCTGTTGATAGGTAAGCTGGGAATGAAGGGGGGCGAAGAGGATGGGGTCCAGGGAGGGGGAACTGAGAATGCATGTGCTCTGGACTCAGGCATCAGGAGAGGGATCTAGGGGTTGAGATCTGGAGTTTGTGGAGAGAGGAGATTGAAGGGCCCATCTGGGGGGTGTAAGAGGAGCCGGGGGAGAGGCCGGTTGCCCGGACAATCCAGAGATCCCTCAGGAAGGCAGGACCAGCTCACTGTGTTCTCTGTCCACAGTGCCCCTTTGGGCCCAACTTTCCCTGGATCCCCCCTCTTAGGAGCCCCCAGGGTGGGGGTGGGGAAGGCGCACCTTTAGAGTGGGGGGTGGGAGGGTGTAGCTTGGCAGAAACTGAGAGTTGAAACTTGCCAGCCGGCCACTGGGTGAGGCGCTGTCTCTGGGCCGTCTGAGGCTGTCTGAGAGCAGCAAGGCGGGGGCGGCCCACGCCCGGGTGGGCGGCCAGAAGACCAGGAGACACTAGGGCGCTGGGCCTAGCGAGGAAAGAGGGGGTCAGGCCCGGGGAGATGAAGCAGAGGAGGAACCTTCTTCAAAGCTTCTCTCTGCACCCTCCTCCCCAGGCGTGGCTTCCTCTCTCTGCTTCAACTTGGACACGGACAAGCCGACCATCTTCCCCATGCACAGCGCCGGGTTTGGACACAGTGTGGTCCAGTACGCCAACTGGTGAGGACTGGGGTGGGGTGGGGGGCGACTGGCCTCGGTCACCTCATCAGCTCCTCTCCCTGCACAGCGTTCTGCTCCTCCCCACCACGCCCTTAGTTCACAAGCTCTCCCGTCTCTCTGGTGGGCCATTCCCCCAGGGCCATGATGAGCTGGACTGAAGGCGGTGTTGTCCGGCCACCTCGATGATCAGAGCTCGCTAACATTTATTGAGCACTTACTTGGCGCCAGACACTGGGCCACGCACCCTTTACGTGGGTATGATTTTAGTCCTCAACTCAACAATTATTGAGCACCTACTGTGTGCCTCAGGAGCCAGTCATACACCAGAGAATAAAACAGACAGATATCCCTCCCATGTAGAACTTAAATTGTTATTAATCTCCTCTTGACAGATGAGGAAACTGAGGCACAGAGAGCTGAAGCACACTTGCTGGAGTGGCAGTCTGGCGTTAGTGCCCACACTACTTTTATTTTCTGTTAGTTTCGCGTGTCCATCATAGTGCTTAGACAACTGTATAATCTATGAAGTGATCCCCCTGATCATTCTAGTACCCACCGGGCACGGGACGTACTTACCACACAAATATTGCCCACAGTCCCTAGGCTGTGCTTCCCATCCCCGCGACTATCCTGTGACTTCTCCTTCCCTTCCCCTCTTTCCCCCAGCCCCCTCGCCCCTCCCACCCGGCAGCCCTCAGTGTGTTCACTGTATCTGAGTCTGTTTTGTTTGTGTGTATTTTGTTCTTAAGATTCTACATCTACCAGTAAGTGAAACCGCACGGTATTTGTCTTTCTCTGTCTGCTGTGTCCACACGCTTAACTGCAGTGTTCTCTGTCTCCCCCCCAGGGTGGTGGTGGGAGCCCCCCTGGAGATAAAAGCTGTCAACCAAACCGGTGGCCTCTACCGGTGTGACTACAGCACGGCCACCTGTGAGCCCATCCAGCTGCAGAGTGAGTCCTGCCCCTCCCTGGGACCCAGGTTAGGTGCCCATGCTCCAGGGGGTCTGTGCGGAGCACAGGGGGCCCACGTTCCAGCTTCAGCTCTGTCTGAGAACCCTCACCGTCAGACATGCTTCCTGGCCTCCCTACCCGTGGCCCTCCTGCACCCCAGAGCTCCGTCAAGAGCTGGGAGCCCCCTTCATGTGTCAGACCTCCTTGTCTCCCAGGGATGAGGCGACCTCTGCCCAGAATGTGCATAGCTCCTCTGTCCTGAGGGTGACCATCACCTCCCTGTCCCCTCAGCGCCCCCAGAGGCTGTGAACATGTCCCTGGGCCTGTCCCTGGCAGCTGCCACCACACCCCCTCGGCTGCTGGTGAGTCGCCCTGGGTCACCGGAGCGTCCTGAGGAGGGTGGGGACCTGGGACTGCAGGAGCGGGGCTCTTGTGGAGGGTGGGGTGCTGGGATGGGACAGAGGCAGGAGCTGCCCTGCCCACCACCCTCTGTCCCCAGGCCTGCGGCCCCACTGTGCACCATGCATGCAACGAGAACATGCACTTGGCCGGGGTCTGCTTCCTGTGGACCTCCTCTTCCTGGCCGACCCAGAGGCTCCCAGATGCCCTGCAGGGTGAGTGTCTGGGCCCTGGGTGTTTCGAGGAGCCCACACACATCTCACTGGAGGCGTAGTGGGGCCAAAGACACTCTACCAACGCAGATTGAAAAGAGGGAACTGGCCTGGCTGGTGTGGCTCAGTGGTTGGGCGTTGACCCAGGAACCAGGTCACAGTTCGATTCCTGATCAGGGCACATGCCTGGGTTGTGGGCTTGATCCGCAGTAGGGGGCGTGCACGAGGCAGCCGATCAATGATTCTCTCTCATCATTGATGTTTCTCTCTTTCTCTCCCTCTCCGGTCCTCTCTCTGAAATCAATAAAACCATTAAAAAAAGAGGGATCTGGAAAAAGGTTTACTGGGTTGTGTAGTGGGTCAAACACGGTGGGAATCCCTGCTGCCTTCACCGCCTGCCCTGTGACGGCCACTGCAGCCTCTCCTGTGCCCTCGCCCTCTCTGAGGCCCCTGCTCCATCTGTCGGATGGGCATAGTAACACCCAGTACAGGGCAACGCCAGACATCCGCGGCCAGAGCTTAGCACAGCGCCTGGCATGTGCTGAGGGCTCAGCGATTGCCAACTGCTATTGTTTTTAGAGAGAAGGGGGTTTATTTTCACCCAGTGTAGCTGGGAGAGACATGACCGATTGGTTTGTGCAGCCAAGAAAGGGTGATGAGGGCAGGCAGGCTGAATGTGTCTGTGCATGATGTGTCTGTTCGTGTGTATGATGTGCGTATGTGTGCGTGTCTATTTGTGTGTGAGGACATGAAGTGTGTATTGTGCATTTGTGTGTGAGTGTATGATGTGTGTATGTGTATGATGCATGTGCATTTGCATATGAGTGTATGATGCATGCATGTGTGTATTTGTGTGTATGATTTGTGTGTGAGTGTATGATGTGTGTGTATATGGTGTATGTGAGTGTATGGTGTGTGTATGTGTGTATGATGTGTATATGTGTGCATTTGTGTGAGTGTATGATGTGTATAGTGTATGATGTCTGTGTATTTGTGTGTTTGATTTGTGTGTATTTGTGCATGCATGATGTGTGTATGATGTCGGTGTATTTGTGTGTGATGTGCATGTATTTTTATGTGAGTGCATGATGTGTGTGCATGTGTGTCTTTGTGTGTGTGTGTATGACGTGTGTATGATGCATATATGTGTGTGATGTGAATGATGTCTGTGTATTTGTGTGTGGTGTGTATATATTTGTGTGAGTGTATGATGTGTGTGCATGTGTGTCTTTGTATGATGTGTATGTGTGTGTGATGTGTATGGTGTCTGTGTATTTGTGTGTGATGTGTATGTAATTGTGTGAGTGTGTGATGTGTGTATGTGTGTCTTTGTGTGTGTGAGTGTATGATGTGTGTATGTGTGTGTGTGAGTGTGTATGATTTGTGTGTGTGTGTATGATGTGTGTGTCTCTGTGTGTGTGTGAGTGTGTACGATGTGTGTGTCTCTGTGTGTGTGTGTGAGTGTGTATGATGTGTGTCTCTGTGTGTGTGTGTGTGTATGATGTGTGTCTCTGTGTGTGTGTGAGTGTGTACGATGTGTGTGTCTCTCTGCGTGTGTGAGTGTATGATGTGTGTGTGTATGTGAGTGTGTATGATGTGTGTGTGTGTGTGAGTGTGTATGATGTGTGTGTGTGTGAGTGTGTGTGTGTGTGTGTGCGCGTGCGCACAGGTTGAGGCACAGTGTCTGGCTTCCCGGTGCTGGTGGGAATGGAAAATGAGGAAGTGGAACAGTGAGTTCTTCACACAGCCCACAGCAGCCCAAGGCCCCGCCCTGGTTTCACTCTCACACTCAGGCCCTTGGGGAGGCCGGCATGGGCCACTGAATGCAGTGCCCCTTGCAGCACCTCTAGGCTCTAACTTGACCCACAGGCACTGGGCTCCCCAGGGAACACCCAGGACGCCGCTCTCTCGGGTGGGAGGCTGCTGAGGCAGAAAGGGGAGCTGAGAGCTGGGCAGCCTCCTCTCCTGAGGGCAGACCCGTGTTCACCCAGGAGGGGAGTGGGGTCCTGCATTTAAGTGGAGAACAGAATAGGGCCAGTGTGTGGCTGTTGCCAGGAGTGGCATTACAAATATTTAACAGCCCTGGCCTGGTGGGCTCAGTGGTTAGATCATCAGCCCATGCACCAAAGGGTCTTGGGTTCGATTCCTGGCCAAGGGCACGTACCTGGGTTGCAGGTTCAATCCCCAGCCCTGGTCAGGGCATGTGCGGGAGGCAACCAATCGATGTGTCTCTCTGACACTGATGTCTCTCTCTCTCTCTCTGTCTGTCTTTTTCTTTCTCCACCTTTTCCCTTCCCTCCCCCCCTCCTTTACTCCCTCCCTCCTTCCCTTCCTCCACTCTCTAAAAATCAATGGAAAAATATCATCGGGTGAGGATTTACAACAGCAACAACAAGTTAAAAAACTTAACAAAAATTCAGTTCAGCTCCGAACAGTGAGGAGGGAGCCTGGCCAGGCCTGGAGTAGTGTAGATGCGGTGGGGAGAGGTGTGGAGGGCCAGGGGGTTGGCCCCCCAAGGTAGAAGAGGGGAGCAGCTTCTCACCATCTGCATTGCAGGACCTTCCATGTTTTTACCAACCAGGCTGGCTGCGCAGGTGTGAGCAGCCGAATCCTAGGTGCAGCCTCTTAGAGACTCCAGGAGACCACCGGGCCCTGTTCCGGGCAGGGGGCAGGGGGCAGGGAGCCCCCTGGTCGGGGGGAGCTCCTGTTACCAGGAGGGTCTGGGCTCTGGGAGCACCCGCAGAGGACCGTGCCACCTCCTTCCTCAGAGTGCCCGAGGCAGGAGCAGGACATTGTGTTCCTGATCGACGGCTCAGGCAGCATCAGCTCCACGGAGTTTACCCAGATGCTGAGCTTCGTGAAGGCTGTGATGAGCCAGTTCCAGAGACCCAGGGCCCAGGTGTGCCCGTGGGGCAGGGCAGGCGCTGGGCAGGCCTGCAGGAGGGCGCTGGGGCTCCCAGGGAGGGCGCTGTGGTTTTGGGGGAGGGCGCTGGGGTTCTGGGGGAGGGCTCCGGGGCTCCGGGGGAGGGCTCTGGGGCTGGGGGGAGGGCGCTGGTGCTCTGGGGGAGGGCATTGGGGCTGGGGGGAGGGCGCTGGTGCTCTGGGGGAGGGCATTGGGGCTGGGGGGAGGGCGCTGGTGCTCTGGGGGAGGGCATTGGGGCTCCGGGGGAGGGCGCTGGCACTCCGGGGAGGGAGGTGCCAGCCCCTGCTCTTCTCCCAGTTCTCCCTGATGCAGTTCTCCAGCACCTTCCGGGATCACTTCACGTTCAAGGAATTCTCGCAGAGCTCAAACCCACTGCGGCTGCTGGACTCGGTGACCCAGCTGGGTGGGAGCACATACACGGCCTCAGCTATCCTGAGGGTCACGTGAGTCCTGACCCTCCGGTCCTCCAGGCAGCCGCCCTTCCCCTGGGCCTCCTCCGGCTCCAAGACAAAGGGGCCGATGGAACTGAGATTCTGCCTGGTCTCCTCACCACGGGGGGCGGGGGTGGCTCTGGGCCGCACGCATCAGGCCTCCAGAGGAAGTCACCTCCTCGTTGCCACCGAGGCGGAGGGGCTCTGCCCAGGCGCCTCTGGACCCTCCTCTTTCCTGCAGAGAAGAGCTGTTCAGTGCCCACAAGGGGGCCAGACAGGACGCCTCCAAGATCCTCATCGTCATCACGGACGGGGAGAAAGTAGGCGACAGACGGAAATACAAGGATGTCATCCACCGGGCCGAGGCCAAGGGCATCGTCCGCTATGCGGTCGGGGTAGGATGCGGATGCTGCCCTCTGCTTCCTCTTTGGGGACTTCTCTTCCAGGAACAGAACCCGGCTCTCGGCTTCCACTGCCCGAGGGGGGAGGCTGGTTAGCCTGGGACCTGGCCCTCTGCCAACCTCCGTGACGCTTTCTGAGCCTCCATTTCTCTCCCGGATCTGGGGTGGGGGGTCGGGGTGACACTGGCCCCGATCACGGGAGGACACGGCGCCAGAGTGTGGCAGGCGCTGTGGGCTTGTCATCTGTTCACTGAGTCGGTTTCCTGTGGGGACAGGTGGGGTCGGCTTTTCAGAAAGCAAGCGCCTTCGCAGAGCTGAACGCCATCGCGTCCAGGCCCCCGCAGGAGCACATATTCAGAGTGGACAACTTTGATGCTCTGAGAGACATTCAAAGGCAGCTGAAAGAGAAGATCTTTGCCATTGAGGGTAAGTCAGAGCGGGGACTCGCTCTAGACACCTCATTCATGGGTGCCTTTCCTCTGGGCCCTGCCCTCTGGACATAGTCTCCACCATCAGCCCTGTTAAAGCTGGGGTGTCCTGCCCTGGCCGGTGTGGCTCAGTGGATAGAGCGTCAGCCTGAGGATCGAAGGGTCCTGGGGTGCAGGCTCCTCCCTTAACCGGGCCATGGTTGGGGCGTGTGCAAGAGGCAACCAATCAACGTGTTTCTCTCGCATCAGTGTTTCTCTCTGTCTCTCCCTCTCTCTTCCTCTCTGAAAATCCATGGAAAAACACCTTCGGGTGAGGATTAAAAAAAAAAAGCTGAGGTGTCCTGGCAAAGCCTGTCCCCCCCCCCCCCCGCCCCGAACCCGAGTGCCATGCCTCCCCCAGGTACGCACACCATGAGCAGCAGCTCCTTCGAGTTGGAGATGTCCCAGGAGGGCTTCAGCGCGGTGCTCACGCCCGTGAGTGGGCCCTTCCGGCACCGGTGTGGGATGAGGGGAGCGTGTGGGATGAGGGGAGCGTGTGGGATGAGGGGGAGCGTGTGGGATGAGGGGGAGCAGGGAGGAGGTAGGTGAGGGTGGGTGTCAAGGGTGGGCCGCCTTGGAGTTGCTGTCTCTCCTGCTCCCCGGCTCAGCCCCAGGACCTTCCTTCCCAGGACGGACCAGTTCTGGGCGCTGTGGGGAGCTACAGCTGGTCTGGAGGTGCCTTCCTGTACCCCCCAAATAAGAAACCTCCCACCTTCATCAACATGTCTCAGGAGAATGTGGACATGGCGGACTCCTACCTGGGTGAGAAGAGGCTCTGGCTGTGTGGACAGGGACAGGCGGGAGATGAGCTGCCTGGGGGGCAGGGGACGGGGTGGGGAGGTGGGGGACAAGGGGGGCAGGGGACGGGAGTGGGGGACAGGAGGCGGCCTTTGTGCTGAGGCCCAGCCCCTCAGGTTACTCCACCGAGCTGGCCCTTTGGAAGGGGGTGCAGAGCCTGGTCCTGGGGGCCCCCCGCCATCAGCACACCGGGAAGGCCGTCATCTTCACCCAGGTGGCCGGGCAGTGGAGGCCGAAGGCTGAAGTCACAGGGAACCAGGTTGGGTGTGGAGGACCGGAGGGTGACGGGCTCTCCAGGGAGGAGGGAGCAGACGAAGGGGTTCGGGCCTCGTGGGGGGGAGGTCCTGGTGCCCAGGGAGAGGCGGGACCTGGCCCAGAGGGTGCCCTGTGCCAGGGCAGACAGGGTGACGTGAGGCTCTGCCCTCCAGGTTGGCTCCTACTTCGGGGCCTCCCTCTGCTCCGTGGACGTGGACAGAGATGGCAGCTCCGACCTGGTCCTCATCGGGGCTCCCCATTACTACGAGCCGACCCGGGGCGGCCAGGTGTCCGTGTGCCCCTTTCCCCGGGGGGTGAGTGGCTGAGGAGGCCTGGCTGGGTGGGGCCTGGGTGTGGGGTGGAGGGGCTGCCCGGGTTGGGACTGGCACTGTTTCTGCTCTGCAAAAGGCCAGGTGGCAGTGCTGGGCCATTCTCCGTGGGGAGCAGGGCCACCCCTGGGGCCGCTTTGGGGCAGCCCTGACCGCCATGGGGGACGTGAATGGGGACAAGCTGACGGACGTGGCCATCGGGGCCCCGGGGGAAGACGAGAACCGGGGTGCCGTGTACCTGTTCCACGGAGCCTCGGGGCCGGGCATCAGCCCCTCCCACAGCCAGGTGAGGCCCGTTACAGATCCTGTCACTCCGACCGCCTTCTCCTTGCTCCTCCCTGTCTTCCACGCTGCCACCTGGAAAAGTCTGTCACCACCTCTGCCCTCCTCTGCCCACCAAGGGCGTCTCTAGGAAGCAAACAAAACCTGTGGGACGTGAGAAATGGAAACGTCCGATGGAGACTTGGTACTTGGGTGGGTTCTCCACCCAGGACTTTTAATCCCCCGGCGGCTTCACGGGCGGCCCAGGCCCCGCCAGCCGCCGTGTTAGAGATGAGGTCTGGGGTCTGGAGGAGTCAGTGAGTTGGCTGGTCCCAGTGGGTAGTGGATCAGGAACGGTGATGAGGGCCGTCCGGTCTCCTGCTTCTTACCACTGCCCGGTCCCTTGGGGCCCCGCTGCCGGTCACTTTGGGCCTGGCTGCTCAGCCTATCCACGAACCCCTTCATCTCCCTGGAGGCCACACGACTTCTTTCCCTGCTGCCATCAGTAATTCTGCCAGATGCCCATCCAGACAGGAGCCCCCACCCAGGGGGTCAGGGCTCCCTCAGAAAGGGGGCTGCTTCCCTGGCAAAGTCAAGGAAGCCCCAATAAAAACAGGCCGAAGGGCCAGGAGACACTTCTCCAAAGATCATCTACGGAGGACCAGCAGGCACATGAAAAGATATTGATCATTCATCATCGGTCATCAGCAAATTCAAACCACAGTGAGACACCAGTTCACACCCACGGGGGCCGGGTGTGGGGGGGCGGGCGAGAATAGAGAGATGGGAAACAGCAAGTGTGGGCCGGATGCGAAGGCTCGTGTACCGTGTACCGGGGGGGATGGGACCCGGTGCAGCCTGGCAGGTCCTGAAAGGTGCAGCAGAAGGTACTGTATGACCCAGCGACTCTGCCCGGGAGAATGGAAAACACGTTTACACAAAAAGTTACAACAAATGCTCATATAGCATGATTCACGTTATCATCAATTACAGTGGGTGCAGCTTAGCAACAGAAGGGGTTTCAAAGAGCTTGGAACTTTAAGAAGAGGGCGGCCCCCTGTGGCCCCGAAGCTCCTTTCTTTTGCTCTAGGCATCGTGGCTTTGTAGGCCCTTCATGGTGACATCTTTTCACGCCTTACCCAAAGGCGAAACAGCCCACATGCCCATCGACCAATGAGCAGATAGATAAATGGGTGTGGCCATGCAGTGGAATAGTATTCAGCCGTATGCAGGAGCGAGGGACTGACACATCTACAATATGAATGACCTTGAAAACATTATGCTGAGTGAAAGAAGCCCACACAAAGCCCACCTAGAGTCTGGTTCCATTTATATTAGCTCCAGAACGTGGCGGGGTGGGGCGTCCACAGAGATAGAACGTAGGTTGCTGTCGGGGGCTGGGGAGGGAAATGAGGGACTTAGGGGTGACTGCTCAGGCATATGGCTTCTTTTTGGGGTGAAGAAAATGTTCTAAAGTTGATTTGTTGCTGGTCACATAACTCTGTGAACAGCCTAAGAACATGGAGCTGTGTACTTTAAAAGGGTGAATTGCACGGTGTGTGAATTGTGTCTCAGGGATGTGGTCGTGGTCACGGCTCACCTGTCTGTGCTGAGCTCCTCAGCTGTCCACGGTGCGACAAGAAGCCAGCCCACGCAGGCCGCTGCCGTGAGGGCTACATGAGTTAGTACATAGGCGGCACGTAGCACGTCTATGGTGGACATATGCAGATGTGCCTGGCACACAGTAGGTGCTACGTTATCATCAATTACAGTGGGTGCAGCTTAGCAACAGAAGGGGTTTCAAAGAGCTTGGAACTTTAAGAAGAGGGCGGCCCCCTGTGGCCCCGAAGCTCCTTTCTTTTGCTCTAGGCATCGTGGCTTTGTAGGCCCTTCATGGTGACATCTTTTCACGCCTCACCCCTTCTGTCTCTCACCTTCCTACCTCCCCCTTCCTCCTGTGGCTGATTCCAACTCGTTTTTCTTACCCCAAACTGGCTTGCCCATCCCTCTCGCCAGAGGATCAGAGGCTCCCAGTTCTCCCCCAGGCTCCAGCACTTTGGACAGTCGCTGAGCGGGGGCCAGGACCTCACCCTGGACGGCCTTGTGGACCTGGCCGTGGGGGCCCAGGGGCACGCACTGCTGCTCAGGTGAGAGCAGCCTTCCCCAGTCACTCCCCAAATGGTCCCTAGGTGTACCCAGGACACCCATCCCCTCACCCACCCCAGGGGGCCCTCCCGGGACCAAAGGCTGGCATTCTGCCCACAGGACCAGACCTGTGCTCAGGGTGTGGGTGGAGATCCACATAACACCCGCAGAGATTGCTAGGTCTGTGTTCGAGTGTCGGGAGAACACAGCCTCCATCCGGGACCTGGGTGATGCCACAGTCTGCCTTCGTGTTCATGAAAGTCCCAGGACCCGGCTGGGTGAGTCCTCTCTGGCCCAGACTCCCGTCTCCGGCCTGGCCCCTTGCCCCCTGGGGAGTTCCTGGTTCTCTCAGCCTTCCCCACCCTCTACTTCCCCCTCTAGGTAACCTCCAAAGTGATGTGACCTTTGACCTGACCCTTGACCCTGGCCACCTGAGTCCCCGAGCCATCTTCAAGGAGACGAACACTCGGCATCTGAGCCGCGTCAGAGTCCTCGGTCTGAGACAGCACTGCGAGGACGTGAAGCTGCTGCTCCCGGTGAGGGTCCCGGGCGCTGGGGACGGGGCGCTGCTGAGGCTGTGAGGGTCCCCGGGCACTGGGGACGGGCAATGCTGAGGCTGTGAGGGTCCCCGGGCACTGGGGACGGGTGCTGCTGAGGCTGTGAGGGTCCCCCGGCGCTGGGGACGGGTGCTGCTGAGGCTGTGAGGGTCCCCGGGCACTGGGGACGGGCGCTGCTGAGGCTGTGAGGGTCCCCGGGTGCTGGGGACGGGCAATGCTGAGCCTGTGAGAGTCCCCCTGGCGCTAGCTCGGCCCAGCAGGTCACCTCACATGCAGGAGGAGCTCACCATTTGTTAGCCAGATAAGTGAGTGGGTTCGTGGTTGAGTGAGTGAATGAATGGAGGGCTGGGCTGCAGCTGCCAGAAATCGCACAGCTGGATTGCAGAGCAGCGCATGGCTGCGTCAGAGAGTGAGAGCGATGGGCCGGGGTTCTTGCATCGAGCCGTTCCTCTGAGACAGACCCTGTCCTAGGTGCCAGGGACACCACCTGGACAACAGAGTCCACGCCCAGAGGGCGCGCAGGGAAGGAGCAAAAACAATCAGGTTCCTAGATAACAGGGTCAGGTAGTGATGAACGCTGTGACGAAGCCAGGGAGAGAGCAGAGGGTCCGGAGGCCTTTCCGAGCAGGGAGGTTGCGAGGCACTGAACAGGCTGACCTGTGGGAGGCTGGGGGAGGGGATCAATGCAGAGGGCAAGCCCAGCAGAGGGTCCTCAAGGTGGAATCAGCAATGAGCGTTTCACCAGCGCAGGCGACAGGCCTCACTGTCACCCCATCTCAGGGATGAGGAGACGGGGCACAGGTAGTGACGGTGAGGTGCTGTCCTGAGCCTCCTGCTCTCCCCCATGGCCGCCCTGTAGGCTTGCGTGGAGGACGTGATGATCCCCATCACCTTGAGTCTCAATTTCTCCCTGGTGGGCCAGCCCATCCCTTCCTTTGGGAACCTCCAGCCTATTCTGGCTCCGGACACCCACAGACACTTCACGACCTCTGTGAGTCCTGGGGTTGGTATCTTCGGGGGGCAGTGGGGTGTGGGCTCCAGGCCTTGGAGAAACCCCGCGTTGCCTTCCCTCTCAGCTCCCCTTTGAGAAGAACTGTGGGGATGACCGTGTCTGCCAGGACGACCTTGGCATCACCGTTGACGCCTCTGGGTGAGCTTCCACCTCCTGAGACCTGCCCTGGTCTCCTAGCCCCTCTCCTGGGACCTAGAGCTACTGTCTGGCTCTCCCTACCATCTCCATCCTGTGCTCAGAAACCAGACATCCCAGGCCCCGGGGACCCCACCTCTCCACTCTGGGTTTCGTCCCCAGACCATTTCTAGCCTTGGTCATAGGCTCATCTCCTGCCCTCCATCCCCACCCCCAGCTTGGAGACCCTGGTGGTGGGGAACACCCTGGAGCTGAACATGGGAGTGAAAGTGTGGAATGAGGGCGAGGACTCCTATGGGACCACGGTCACCTTCTCCTACCCGCCAGGCCTGTCCTACCGGCGGGCGACAGTGAGCCAGGTATCATTCCTTCTGGGGAGGCAGCCAATGGCTGGGGGTCAGCAGAGACTCCTGTTCAAAGCTCAGGCTGGGGCCGCCGTTGCTCAGAGCCTCTCAGAAACGCAGGGATCCGGGCTGGTGCTGGTCGGAGAGACACGGTTGTGCCAGCGGGGGCTTGCTCATGCTGTGCTCAACTCCGGGCATCGCGTTTTAAGGACACTGACTGTTAGGAATGCGTGCCCAGCAGGCTGCTGATGTGGAGAGAGAGGGCACGCTGCCCTAAACGTTTTTGTATTCCACAGCATGTCAATATTCTTCTTTCAAAGGAAGACCTACCTCAACCTTCAAATATTTTAAACACTGTCTTGTAGAAGCAGGGGTTAACTGTATTGGTTGCTCTAGATCAGGTTTTGGCCTGCGTTTTCTCTGAAGAGCTGGAAAATAAGTGTTTCAGCTTTGTGGGCCGTAGATCGCCTGTCACACCCACTGAGCTCTGCTGGTGCGGAGTGAAAGCAGCCATTGGCGAGACGTACGCGAAGGAGCACCAATAAAGCTCCCTCTGTGAAAAGTGGTGTTGGGCTATCGTTTGGCAAGACCTGCTCTGGAAGACGGAGCTAGGACCAAAGCGAAACAGATTTTCAACAAAAATTTTACGAAAAATGCTAAACGTTTATAAAAGTAGGGAGTAGATCAACAAACCTCTCAAAAACGTATCACCCAGATTCAATAAATATCAACATTTTGCAATATTTATTTCATCTGGCTCCCCCCTCCACTTGCTGAAATATTTTAAGATAAATCCCAGACATCATGTAACCCCTCTCTCTTCCCCCCTATAGTTCTGCACTGTCCCCACATCCCACATGACCCAATACCATTATTGCATCCAGTGAAACAAACGATTCATAATAAAATTCCCTTAATGGGCTCAAAAATATCTTTTTATACCTGATTTGTTCGAACCAGCATCTAAACTAGGTCCATACATTACGTTTGGCTGGTTGGTCTCTTACGTCTCTCTTAGGCTAGTACTCCCAATGGGGTCATAGTTTGGTTAACATTCAAAGGAACGCACTAGAAATGGCAAGATCCGGCTGCCCAGGGGTGAGTGCCCGTCACTGGAAGTCCTTCTGGACACACCAACCAAATGCAGCATGCGGACCTTTGTTGGGTATTTGTTTTTAAAACAAGCCGTACAATAGCATCTTTGGAGGCAACCTAGGAAGTCTGCGCATGCCCTGCCTACTGGCTGACATTACGGAGTTGTTGCTTATTTTGCCAGGCCTGAGTTGTTGAGTCTTGCGGTTGGTGGTATATATTGAAGTATTTCTGGATGAAACAATGTGATATTTGGAATGTGCTTTCAATTCCTCCGAAAAAAGGTGGAGAAGGAGCTGAATAAAACAAAAGTAGAAAAAATGTTGGCAATTGAAGCCGAGTGATGGGTATACGGGGCTTGATTTATCTAGTCTCTCTACTTTTGAGTAAGTTTGAAAATGTCCATAACAGAAAGCCTTTTAAAAATAACAATAAATAGAAAGGGGGAGAACTTTAATAAATCTGAGATTTCTACATTAGGAAGAAATTTGACCAGATAGTGTCTAAGGATTTTTTAAAAACAAAACATAATCTTAGGGTATATTCCAGAAAACTGTCACTGCGTCATGGAGTCTCTTTGGGACATGCTCTAACGAGCGCCCCCTGCCCTTGCCCCTGCCCTTGCTTAGAGCCGGCCACCGTCACGCTCCCTGCAACTGGCCTGCGACAGCGGGAGCCAGGACGCCTGGAGCACCCGCTGCAGCCTCAAGCACATCATCTTCCGCGAGGGCGCTCAGGTCTGTCTCCCACTCCCCTGCCCCCACCCAGTCTCAGTGTCCCTGACCTCCGCCTCCAACCCCATGCCTGCCTCGCCCGCAGGTCACCTTCGTGGCCACCTTTGACGTCTCCCCCAAGGCCATGCTGGGAGACTGGCTGCTTCTAACGGCCAATGTGAGCAGGTGAGCAGGGCCAGGCACGGGTCCGCGCCCCCTCGGCCCCACCTCCTCGTCAGGAGCACCCGCCAATGCTGCTCCTCTTCCTCCAGCGAGAACAACTCCCCCAGGACCAGCAGGACCACCTCCCGGCTGGAGCTGCCGGTGAAGTACTCCATCTACATCGTGGTCAGCAGGTGCCGCTCCAGGACCTGAGCAGGGTCCTTCCATCACTCTGACGGGGCTGGGGATGCTCAGTTCCTGCAGCCCAAACCCCTGGGATATTTGGGTTCTCCAACTACCCTCTCCCATTACCCTTCTCCCACTACCCTTCTCCCACTACCCTTCTCCCACGACCCTTCTCCCACGACCCTTCTCCCACTACCCTCTCCCATGACCCTTCTCCTATGACCCTTCTCCCACTACCCTTCCAGTCCTTAGCTGGCAACTGCTGGTAGCACTTGCTCCTCAATCCTGAGTGTTTATGGTGGGCTGGCTCTGACAATAGTAAGTGTGGCGTTACCATTGCTTACACGCTGCATTTAATAGAGGTTCTAGTTCTCGGCGGCTTTCTCCAAAGCCCCAAGATTGTCCTGGATTCCGTAAGAGATGTGAGAGACATCTCAGTCTTCCAGGTTCTCGCGGCCTCACTGGGAGCGAGGTTACCCTGACCTAAAGCAGAGTCTTACCAAGGGCCTATCTGTGGTCCCGGGGCCTGAGGCTTTGTGAGCTTCTAGGAGGGGTAGGGGCTCCTGTCAGGGGAGGCCTCAGCTCAACATTGCAGGGGCCTGCGGCATTGGCCGTGGCCCTTGGCATTTGGGTGCGACAGTTCTCATAGCAAGGAACAGATTTACACCTTGAAGGGCCGTTAGAACCACTCCTCCTCCCTTCCCCTTGGGAAGGATAGGGACAAACACCCTGCCTGCTCCCGGGGAGGGGGGGGTGTCAGGGAAAAGCTACAGATGTCACCCAAGGAGGGGTAGGTGCCGCCCGAGGAGGGGTGGATGAGGTGTTTGAAACTAGGAGGTTGTGAGCAGACACCTCCCTAGCATTTGCTGTATTTCAGGCACAGTGATGTGGGTGCTTTCCATAAATTCATTCATTTGACTTCAACAAAGATTTATTGAGCCTCTATTATGTGTAATCATCACCAGACATAGACCCCTGCCCCGTGGGATGTATGCACTTGTGATACGGAACAGGCCGTGGGACGTAGCCTGGGCACACTGCCCCGATACGCCCACCCAGGTGCCTCATCAGCTGCCCTCCTCCTGCCCAGAGCTCCACACTCTCCCCTGCACCTCACGCCGGGCTCTTGGCAGCCAGCAGGTGTGGGGTCTGAGCTTGTCTGCAGGAGCGGGCACTGGGGCTGGCACACCTCACAGGGCACCCACAGGCAGGCAGCCAGGTGTGACCTCTGCAGATTGCCTCTGCCCCTTCACTACACCACTGCCCGGCCCAACCTGGGCAGCTTCCTCTGTGGGCAGCTTCTGCGAGCAGCCAGCTGGGAGCCCAGCCCCGCTCCCTAATCTCCCCATTCCTTAGGTCAGCCACATGCCTCATCTGGGACAGCCAGGGCCCCCGCTGAGCTGCTCGGGAGGCCCCCAGGGAACTTCAACCCCCCACCCCATGCCTCTTCTCTCCCCAGCCACGAAGAATCCACCAAGTACCTCAACTTCTCGGCCTCAGAGGAGGAGGGGAGCAGCATGGCCCAGCTCAGATACCAGGTGAGTGACGGCGGCTCAAGAGCAGGGGCTGCGGCCCAGGAGCCAGGGAGCAGGGAGGGACGTGGCCTTGGCATGCTTTGCCCTCGCTGCCCTCCGTGCAGGTGAGCAACCCGGGACAGAGGGACCTGCCTGTCAGCATCTACTTCTTGGTGCCTGTGGAGCTGAACCGGGCGGCGGTGTGGACAGAGCTGGAGCTCCTCCACCCCCAGGTACCCGAGGACCGTGTGCAGCTCCCCAATAATGCCTTTTGCCTGGTTTCCCGTGTCCCTCCCGCTCTCTGATGTCCCCTCTGAGATGCCTGCTCTCTGTCTTCCTAGAGCCCATCTATGAACTGCTCTTCAGAGAGAATAGAGCCCACAGAGGCCGACCCCCGGGCCCACATTCAGAAGAATCCCGCGCTGGTGAGGACTGGCTGCCCCCACTTACGCCACACCTCAGAGGCACTGAGCTCAGGAGTCCGTGTGACGTCCAGAGGGATGTCTGCTGAGCGGCATTCCTGAATCCACATGTGCCTGCTCCTTTAATCAGACACGTTAGTGCTGTCTGCTGCCTTCACACACACACACACACACACACACACACACACACACACACACACACACACACTCTGGGCTGATCTACTTCTCTGCCCCTAGGACTGCTCTGCTGCTGCCTGCCGGAGGTTCCGCTGTGACGTGCCCTCCTTCGGCACCCAGGAGGAACTGGACTTCACTCTGAAGGGCAACCTCAGCTTCGGCTGGGTCAGACAGGTGGGTGGGCCCAGGGCAGAGCCCCACCCCCAGCCCCCGCCTCCGGTGGGCCCTGAATGTCTGTGCCCGGCCTCAGTGGAGAGCGAGGGCATTTCCCTGACGAGGAGCTTTCCCCAGAGCTAGCTGCCAGCTCTCCTGCCCTTTTGCAGACTCTGCAGAAGAAGGTATCGGTCATGAGTGTGGCGGGAATCACGTTCGACAGATCCGTGTATGCCCAGCTCCCGGGCCAGGAGGCGTCTCTGAGAGCCCAGGTAGTGACTGTGTGCGAGGCAGCAGCCAGGTTGGCGAGCGGGCGTCTGACGCTAAATCCGTGTGCCGGTTGGGGTCTCACAAGGCTGGAGGGAGGGGGTGAAGATCCCTGGGGGGGGGGACAGTTGTCCCTAAGCCCCTGAGGGCTTCTGTGGCTCAGCCCATGGAGTCTGGCTCAGGGAGGCCAGGGAGAAGGTTAAAGGTTGGAGACGCCGGGAGGAGCCGGGGCCGCCAGAGGCCCGATGCTTTCTGATGGGGTCACCTCCTTCCAGATGGAGGTGGTGCTGGAGAAGCAGGAGGTCCACAACCCCGTTCCCCTCATTGTGGGCAGCTCCGTGGGAGGACTGCTGCTGCTGGCTCTCATCACAGCCATACTATACAAGGTGCGTGCTCGCCTCCTGACCCCCCAATACATGCTCCCACTGTTCACAGCATAAGACAGCGCTCCCCTTGGAGTCGGCGCACGTTCTCACTCAGTCACTGCATGCGAGAGAGCCTCTTCCACTTCTGACATCAGCAGTCCCAGTTGTCCCCCATGTGTGTGTTCCTATCTGTTCTCAGGCTTCCTTTAGTCCCTCTCCCTTTCTTTCCCACTCACCTCTGCCTTTCTACATGTTTCTCTTGACAGCACATCTATATATATAAAAGCCTAAGCGACCGAACAACCGGTCACTATGACACACACTGACCACCAGGGGGCAGACGCTCAATGTGGGAGCTGCCCTCTGGTGGTCAGTGTGCTCCCACAGCGGGAGCGCCGCTCAGACACAAGGCCCACAGTGGCGTGAGCCCATGGCATGCACAGTGGGGCCAGGATGAGTGGGAGCAGCAGGCAGGAGTGGCAGGCGGAGTTGGACTGCTGGTTTTGGCCCGATCCCTGCAGGCCATGCTGAGGGATCCCACTGGTGCATGAATCCATGCACCGGGCCTCTAGTTATAACATAAAAAGCACTGCCCTGGGTTTGATGTGGATACCACCATGGATTCTTTCTGCGATTAGCAAGTGCCTGGTCCACGCTGGGTCTTGTTTCACATTCTACAGGTAATTACCAGCTCACGGAACTGTGGGCCAGTCTGTCACAGTGCTGCCCCAGCACTGCTTGAACATCACGGGGGCTCCTGAGTGGCGGTCCCTCCCCTTCCCTATCCCCTCCTTCCCCCTCTCCCACCGACTCCCTTCCTCTCCTTCCTTCCCTGCAGGTTGGCTTCTTTAAACGTCAGTACAAAGAGATGATGGCGGAAGCAAATGAACAAGCTGCCCCAGGAAATGGGCCGCCGAGCCCCCAAGGTGGCCAATGAGAAACTCCCTCCTGTTCTCTTTGGACTTGCTCTGCCCTGAAAGGCTTCCTGGCCCTTTTACTCGTGCCCGCCAGGCTGGAGGGGGAACAAATGTCCCACAGGAGGGAGGCTGGCACCGGGCTGCTTTCTCTCTTTGGAGGATGAAGTTTATTTGCACAAAGCGTCCTGCCTGGGAAGGGCCATTTGTCTTGTCAAAGCTCCAGATGGAAACACCAGGCAGGATCCCTGCCCTGCCCCCTGAAATTTCTACCTGGAAATACACGGACCATAGTCCCCAGCTCCATTCTCCCTTCCTCCACTAGCCACCAGTGATCTTGCTAAAATGTAGTATTGTTTTTTGTGATTAAAAAAATAAAGAAATTTATTGGGCTGAGGTTGGTTAATAGGATCATGTAGGTTTCAAGTGTACAGTTCTGTGATACAAGATCTGTATATTGCATGGTGTGCCTACCACCCAACGTCAAATCATCTTCTGCCACCATATATATTAGGCCCCCTTCACCCCTCACCCCTACCTCCTTCCCTCTGGCAACCACCTAAGATCCGGTCTTGAACAAGTCACTCGTTCTCATGCATCTTCAGTGGCTCCCCCTTAATCACAGGGTAGCAGCTAAACTATCAGCTGGATGTCGGGGGCCAGCTCCCTTTCCAGAGGCGGGCTTTGGAGGACACAGCATGAGGGTCTGTGCTGCTCTGTCACCCTCATCTAGCAAAGTGCTGGCAGTATTGGTCTCGGTTTTATCTTGGGAATCTCAGTCCAGATTTCCCGAATGAAGTTGGAAATGAAGTGCCTTCCATTAGAATTTGTAAACTTGGCTTCTAGCGTTGGTCGGCACTGCTGGCCATGAGGGAAGGGTGCCCCTGCTCCAGGAGGGGCGGTGTCCCCAGTGCCACTTTGGCTCACCCAGCTTCAGGGTCTCTTTGAGGCTCTAAAGATAGCAAATGAATAAATGCCAGAACATACTAGTAATTATAAAAATTGCACATCCCACATAATAAAAGCCTAATATGCTAAGTGTTTGGTCGGCCATTCAACCAATCAAAGCATAATGTGCTAATGATATGCTAAGGCCGCTCAACTGCTCGCTATGACGTGCACTGACCACCAGGGGAAATATGCTCCGACCGGTAGGTGAGCTTGCTGCTGGGGTCTGGCCGATTGGGACTGAGTGAGATGGGCCAGACACTCCCTGGAGCCCTCCCATGGTCCCTCCCCAGCTGGCCAACCTCCTGTGTCCCTCCCCGGCCCCGATGGGGTCCCTTGGCTTGGCCTGCACTCTCTCACAATCCAGGAACCCTCAGGGGATGTCAGAGAGCCAGTTTTGGCCTGATCCCACAGGCCAGGCCGAGGGACCCTGCTGGTGCAGGAATTCCTGCATCAGGCCTCTAGTTTTAAATATTTGCATTAACAAATTAACACTTTGCACAAAAAGATGTATGTGCCTTTATTGGGAAACATGTCAAAGATCTAAAATTAATGCCTTTTATGGATGTGAGTCCTGGAAATGACGCTCATGCTGTCCCCTCATCATGGTAGACACCGGCCAGCCCTGAGGCCTGGGGCCAGGACCAGACAGTTAAACAGGTCAGTGTTATAAACGTCCCTTATTGGAGGCAGCCTGACCTCTTCATCTGCTCACTCCATTCGCAGGGATGTCACTGATGGGAAACGGATAGGGCTGAGGGGGAGGGGTGGCAAGGAGAAGGCGCAGCCCTTCGTGGCTACTCTTCCCTCTGGAGGGAACCAATACACAGATGCTGTACAAATCCTGAGAGGTGTTGACACTGTTTGCATGTGGCTAGTGATCGGGGAGACCCTGAAGTCCTATATCAGGGACCTGCTGCTTCCCATAAGGTTATTACTGTGCCACTCATCTCGGCATGACGCTCAAAGTGGTGCCTGGTGCTGAGCTGGGAGCCAACACATTCCTGCCCGGGAGAGAGCCCACTGCTGCTGCCACCACAAGGGTGCTTGGGCCTGAGGATCTTTTAATTGGAAGAAAAGAAGGGGAAGCAGTTGATCATGTGACCTGAGGGAATGCTAGAAAGTGGCCCTTTCCCTCCACCCAATGATACCCCCATCCACCGTCTTCGGGTCCAAACTCCTTTTGTATCTGGAAGCTTTGGAGTCTCCAGAAGGGCCAGTTATCATACAATAGCCTCATGGTGGGCTCCAGGCGAGACTTCACTGGAATCCGGCTTTAGAGTGCTGTTTCTCAAAGTGTGTTCCACAAACTAGTGGTGGTCTCCACTGATCTCCTATGTGCCAAGGCTTTTAATTTACTTACTAGAAGCCCCGTGCACAAAAATTTGTGCACCAGCAGCGGGGGGGGGGGCGGGGGGGGGGGAGGGGGGTGTCTCTCATCCCAACATGTGCCCTTTCACAGTCTGGGACCCCTTGGGAGATAACCACCTGCTGGCTTAGGCCTGGTCCCCTGGTGGCAGATGGTATGCCTGATCCCACGATGCCTTCCCCGTCTCCCCCGGTAGCACACAGCAGGCCCGGATTCCACACTGGGGTAGGCAGTGGCTCGGGATCGCGCTGCCGCCTGCCCTCGTCCCGGGCCGGGAATTGCACTGCTGCCAGCACAGGGCAGTGCAGCGGGATCTGCCTGCAGTATGCAAATTTAACAGCCATCTTTGTTGGGCTAATTTGCATACTCTTCAGATTGACTGATGAGCGTAGTGAAGGTACGGTCAATTAGCATCTTTGTTTTTTATTAGTGTAGATTTACTTATTTCCTCACCCAAGGAAATGCTTATTGATTTTAGAGCAAAAGGTAGAGAGAGAGAGAAAGAGAGAGAGAGAGAGAGAGAGAGAGAGAGAGAAACATCAATGTTTATCAGTTGCTTCCTATATGTGCCCTGACCTGGGATCAAACCTGCAACCTGAGTATGTGCCCTGACCAGGAATGAACCCCAACCTTTTGGTGTACAGGGCAATGCTCCAACCGAGCCACCTGGCCAGATCCTAAGTGCTACGTTTGAGAGAGGAAAAAAAGCAAGAAATGGAGGGTCCAAATGATGGCATAGGAAGACCCTGAGCTCACGTCCCCCAAGGACACAAAGTCTACAGCTGTGTAGAGATCACTTCCCTCTGAAAAGGCCTGGGAAGCAGATGGACTGCTCCTCCATGACAACAGAGAGAAGGACCACATCGCGATGGGAAGGAGAGGCAGAGACATGCTGTTGCCCAAAACACCCCACCCCTGGCGAGGACTCATGGGAGGGCGGAGTCTCACCAGTGCCGGGCCTCTATCAGGCTCAGCCCCTGGGACCTGCACCAAAGAGACAAAAACTTTTTTGTGACTGCAAAAAAGGACTGCAACAGTCCCTTATCTAACATGCAGGTGGCAGGTGCGATTTTCACATAATTTTCCTTCGTGTGTAACTGCTTACATTCACGATATTTGCATTTTCAGGGCTACTGTTGTATTATATCTCCAAGTAACGAAATGGATCAATGGCTCGAAAATTATTCATTGAAGCATAAAAGTTGTGATAAAAATAAAACATTGCTGCATCTTAGAATAATGTCATGAAGGTGAATTCTGAGTGAGATTCCAGGCTGCATTTAGTACTGGGATGTAGGCATGCAGGGATGAGTGTGAGCCAGAAAATTACAATAGGTCAGGAAGATATCATATCCTCTGAAAAGTGGTCCTATATCTGTTTTCTCTTAGGCTGTGGCCCTTTAGAAAACTATGTCAAATAGCAGCATGAAGCTAAAAACGTCTTTGTGACCCCTTAGATAACACAACAGAGATTTCTTAGAACTACAACATATTGCTTTCCTACCCAAAATCAATTAATTTTATCATTAAATACACAGGAAACAGAAGAACAGCAGTGCATAAATCAAAGTTGCTTTTACAGAAATAGCATGTACACGTCACATAATTTCCAAAAAGCTTAAAAACCAGTGGTGAGGCTAATATCTGTATTGGAAGCTTGCTTTTTTTCTGCAACTAACAGACTTTAAACAAACAAACAAAAAACAACCTTTACACAAGATGTCCAGAACACCAATAATGAACTATCAGAAAGGAAAACTAAGAAAACAATCCCATTTACAGTTGCATAAAAAACACACCCCAAAACCTAGGAATAAATTTAACCAGGGACAGAAAAGACTTGTACTAAAAAAATTATAAGACACTGAAGAAAGAAACCATGAAGATACCAATAAGTGGGAGCATGTACGTGTTCATGAATCAGAAGGATTGACATCATTAAAATATCCATACTACCCGAAGCAATGTCAACTTCAACCCAACTCCTATCAAGATACCAATGGTGTGTTTCACAGAACTAGAACAAATATTCCAAAAATTTATATGGGACCACAAAAAAACCCTGAATAGCTACAGCAATCTTGAGAGAAAAAAACAGAAACAAAATTAGAGGAATCACGCTACCTGAAATCCAGCTACTCCACAGGGCCACAGTAATCAGAACAGAATGTTACTGGCGTAAAAACAGACAGATATCAATGGAACAGAACAGAGTCCAAAAATAAACCTACGCCTTTATGGCCAATTAACACTTGACAAAGGAGGCAAGAACAAACAATGGGCAAAGTAAATGGTGTTGGGAAAATTGGACAGATACGTGCAAAAAAGTGAAAGCGGACCACCTCTCACACCATACACAAGAATAAACACAACATGGATTAAAGACTTAAAGGTTAGACTAAAACACATAAAAACCCTAGAAGAAAACACAGGCAATAAAATCTCAGACGTTTCTCGTAGCGATATTTTTTCTGATATATCACCTTGGGCAAGGGAAACAAAAGAAAAAATAAACAAATGGGACTACATTAAACTAAAAGGTTTTTGCATAGCAAAGGAAACCATCAATAAAATGAAAAGACATCCCACGGAATGTGAGAACATATTCATCAATGATACATCTGATAAGGGGCCGAGTCGGGACCCTTCAGTCCACAGGCCGACGCTCTATCCACTGAGCCAAACTAGCTAGGGCCATATCCAAAATTTATAAATAATTTATACAACTCAACACCAAAGCAAACAATCTGATTAAGAAATGGGCAAAGGACCTGAATAGACACTTCTCCAAAGAGGACGTACAGATGGCCAATAGACATATGAAAAGGTTCTCAATGTCACTAATCATTAGAGAAATGCAAATTAAAACCAAAATGAGATATCACCTCACACCTGTCAGAACGGCTATCATCAATAAGTCAACAAACAATGTGTTGGCCAGGATGCACTGTTGGTGAGAATGCAGATTGGTGTGGCCACTGTGGAAAGCAGTATGGAGTTACCTCAAAAAATTAAAAATTTAACTGCCTTGCCTGGACAGTGTGGCTCAGTGGTTGAGTGTCATCCCATGCATCAGGAGGTCACTGGTTCAATTCCAGGTAAGGGCACATACTGGGGTTTTGGGCTCAATCCCCAGTAGGGGGCGTGTAGGAAGCAGCTGATTAATGATTCTCATCATTGATGTTTCTCTCCCTCTCTCCCTCTCCCTTCCTCTCTCTGAAATCAATAATAACATATATATTTTTTCCCAATGGAACTGCCTTATGACCTAGCAATTTCACTTCTGGGACTATATCCAAAGAAACCTGAAATACTGATTCTAAAGAATATATGTGCCCCTATGTTCATAGAAGCATTATTTACAATAGCCAAGATTCAGAAGCAGCCCAAGTGTCCATCAGTAGATGAGTGGATAAAAAAGCTGTGGTACATTTAATAATGGAATACTACTCAGCTGTAAACAAAAGGAAAGAAAGAAAGTCTTACCCTTTCGACAGCATGGATGGCTGTGGAGAGTATTGCGCTAAGTGAAACAAGCCAGTCAGAGAAAGACAAAGACTGTATGATTTCACACAATAAAATAACTAACAAAATCAAAACAGAGTCATAGATATAGAACAGACTGACAGGTGAAAAGGGGAGAGGGGTTGCGGGGTTGGGTGAACAAGCTGAAGGGATTAAGCAAAGAGAAAAACCACCTCTTAGACACAGACCACAGTATGGTGCTTACCAGAGGGAAGGGGGTGGGGGCGGTAGAAGTGGGGAGAGGGGGAATAAATGGTGATGGAAGGAGATTTGACTTGGGATGGTGAACACACAATGCAATATTCAGACGCTGTATTACAGATTGTACACTTGAAACCTATATAATTTTATTAACCAATATCACCCCAATAACTTCAACTAAAAAAACACACTTTCACACAAGATGTCCCGTATACCCCTGGCTCTGTGTCACAAGAGCAATTTGCCTTCACTTGAGAGGGGCAACAATGGGACTGGCAAGTGCCTCCCAGGCTACCTGCACGGCCCCACCAGATGTCGCAGGACGGCCGCCTGAGGTCTGTGCCCGGTCTCCTGTGCACAGCAGGAAAACGGCTGTCAGGTTGATGAGACCACGTGAGCCTGTGCAGACCCGCCTTTGCTGCAGGACGTTGGGGGGCAGGCGTGATGGGCAGCCAGCCCACGGGAGCTCCAGGCCCAGGCACCACCGACTTGTTTTGGGTGATTTAAGACACACATTGTCCCAGAAGCTGTGATTGATGAGGGGCAAGCCTCTCAGAACGGGAAAGACATGTAAGCCTTCGCAGGGGGGTGTGGGTCTGGAGGACGTTCCTTCCCCACCTGGCACAGAGCCTCCGTCCCTTCTGCTGCTGGTGAGGAAAAGGCATGTGTGCAATGGGGATCAGAGCAGTGAGTGCCTTTGAGCAGGCAAAGTGCTGGAGGAGCAGGTGGACTGTCTGGGCATCTCCACGGAGGCTACCATCTGAGTTAGCTGTGTCTGACTCCAGGAGGTAAGGGCTGGGCACAGCAGACAGCAGGAGAGAGCACCCCAGGATTTTGGTCCCAGCTCTGAGCAGGGTACCCGGCACCACTCCAGGCAGAGGCTCCCAGGAAGGAGAGCGAATCATGGCAAGAGCTTCTCTCCCTCTCTAGGGCTGGGCAGGCATATGTCTCCTTAGCCACCTCTGCCGTGGCTCAGGCCCCACGTTGACTATGTGGCATTTCCATTTGCTCCCTGTCCACCAGCCCGCCGTCTCTGGAAGTGCAGGTGCCACTTGGCCCTGTGGAGTGTGTAGAACCTCCAATGCCCGCCTCTCCTGTAGCAGCAGCCCTGCAGCCTGTAGAGAGGGTATGAGGGAAATTCCCACTGATGCCTGGTGCAGAGGTGGGTCTAGCCTGGGCAGCCAGGCCACATGGACCACTGTCGCTATTCGGCCCAACACTGACACCATCTGGATGGAAACAGGAATGAACCACAGCAGTGGTTTCGCTGGTGATCGCTGGTGATCGCTCATGAGCCCTGGCTGTTCACCCTCTGACTGACCGTTGGGCTGTTCTAAAGGGTCTGACCCTACCCTATGCCTTGGACCATGGGAAAATGGGGGGTGAACTCTCATGAATGAACCCTCGTAGGGTCAAGATTTATGGAAGGAGATTTGGGTTAGCCTGTAAGAGTCAGAGGCAGTCCTGTCGGCCTGTCACGTCCCAGCTCATAAGGAGCTGATCCCCCTGCCCAGCAGGAAGCCGGTGCCCCAGCGCCGGTGTAGCCCGAGCAACAGACCCTTCAGTAGCCACAGCAGACTGGGGCATGGGAAGCGTGGCCACAGGGCACCCAGGTGGGGGGCATATTGCCAAGGGCGCTGGATCGCCCTTGAAGTGCAGTGACTTGGTTAGTGCCCTGGTTTTTAACAAGCCTGCGCACCTGGCAAAGGAATCTGGGGCTGCCTCCTGGAGTCCTCACCAGGGGAGGGCTTGGTGAATTGATTACACTGGCCCCCTCCCTCTGCGTGAGGGTCTGAATACATCTTGGTTTGCGTAGACCCTGCATCTGGCCAACTCCAGCTTTCCCTGTCACCGTGTACACCAGGCTGTCACCATGGGGGGTTGGAGATACTGAGGACCATGGATGGATACCCTCTCCAACAGGCAGTGCTCCAGAGTCCCTTTCAAAGGTCCTGATACGCAAGACTGGGCCGCAGAGCGTGGCATCGAATGGAGATTCTATGCCCGCGTGACCCACAAGCATCGGGGTTGGCCGAAAGGAATAAGGGAAGATTACAACATCAGATTAAATTACTAACATGAGAAGCCCCCTAGGCTGGGGACTAAAGAACTATCCCAGTACATTTGGTTGGCCAAGCAGGAGGGTCCATTGCCCCATGTGCCGGATTGGGGACCCGGCCAAGACACCCCACACCGTAAAGGTAAGGAAGGCGCCCAAGACAGCCTTGCTCCCACGCTCACAGCAGTCACGTGCTGCGGAGCACACCCAGGCCCATCACGCCCGGGAGCAGTGCTACGGACTAGAATTTGCAACGGGATGTCCCGCCAGGGTAGGTGGGTTACTTTGTAGCTCTAAGTGCCCTGAATGAGGGGCAGCTACCCAGTTTCCGCTGGTTCCCGTTGTCCTGCTGCAAGCTGACCTGTGGCAATGCATTAGCCCCAGGAGGGAACTGCCCACACACCCCTTCGTGGCTGACGGTGCAGCCTCCCCTGGTCAGCATGAATGGGACACAAAGCAGGCCAAGTCCTAAAGCTGCAGCCACTAAGCATTAGGCCACAAGGGTAATTCTTACGGAAGGGGAGGCCCCGATGCAAGTTCCTGCCCTATACCCGTTGTTTTGACTTTCGACTTCTGCTGCTCCTGTGGGGTCCGGGCACAGGATGGGCACCTGGTGAAAATACCCTTCCCCGGGCCCACTCCCTGCAACAAAACAGTCCAGCTCTTGGGTATGTGAGCAGCTGCTCCTCTCCGGCTGGTCAGGATTGACAGAGTGGGAGCCACCGCCCCACGGAGCGGACCAGACGGCTCCAAAGCAGTGCATTCAGGAGGAACAAGCCAGGACCAGTCCTCTTAATTGAAGGCAGCCGGGAGAGACCACCTGGGTGGTCCCGGGACTGAACCCCGTTAAGGCCTCTGTAGACACTTAAGATCCTGGCAGGTGGGGTGGAGATCGACTCCTGCGGCCCCGCATGTGAGTCCTCTGACCTGTTAAACCTGCCACCTCGCAACCTGGATGGTCTGTCTTTCTTCAGTCTCTCCACGCCCACAGCGTAGGGGCAGGGCTGGTTTCAGATTTTCCAGGGAACCCCAAGGTTGAGAACCAGCCCAATGTCTCCCTCCATCTTTCTACATCAAGGAGGTAAACGCCTCAGATACTCCCTTAGACCCCATTGGCCAGGAGTGAGTTAAACTACGTCCCCCGGCTTCACGGAACGCTGAGCACGGGGGCACCTGCCTTTTGCAGGCCTCATTGTCAGAGGGAGCTGCGGCCGCCAGGACAAGGGTGGCAGGGCCACCCCCCTGCCTGTGAATGTCACGTTGGAAGAAAAAGCTGTGGGCAAAGCTCCTTTATCCAGAAACAGCTCGGGCGCTGGGTACTGTCAGAGGTCCCCACGGGAGCAGCGATGAAGAGTCAAAGTCACTTTACACGGGATTCGTCACTGACGTGGGAAGCCTGAACCAGCCCCAGGCTTTCGTGCAGCGCAAACGCGAGGGAGAAGCGCTTGATGGGCTTTGTTTATTGCTGACCACCGAGGAGCAAACAGACGTCTGGTTGTTGGTAATGAATGGCCATCCTGTGCGTGGCGGGAAGGGGTGGCATCACCGCTGGGGAGCGCTGGCCCCCAGGGGCCGGTCTACGCACACTTCATTCGCAGAGGGAGGGGGCAGGGCAGCAGTGTGGTTCCCACCTTGCTCAGTGCTGACTCGGGGAGAGAATTGTGAATGTGACCAAACATGGCCACTGTCTGTTCTCCGCGCAGTGCTGTATGGAGAGGTAGGCAAGTGGGAGGCCGCTCTCATACTGAAGTCATGTCAGGGACAAATGAGGCTGCGTGAGATTTTGCTTTTTATTTCAAATTGTGACAAAATACATGAAATGTGAAGTTTGCCTCCTTAACCATTTTAAGTGTACACTTCAGGCGTGTCAAGTACATTCCCTTCGCTGTACGACCATCACCACCTTCCACTCGGAACTTCTTCAACTTGTAAAACTAAACCTCTGCACCCATGAAAACCGCTCCCTTTGATCCCTCCCCCAGGCCCTGGCAACCACCATTCTCCCGCCCATCTCTGTGAGTTTGACGACTCGGGACCTCAAGTCAGGGGAATCGTAACAGTGTTTGTCTTCCTGTAACTGGCTCATTTCACTTAGCAGCATGTATTGTTTAATTACTTTTTTACATATAACGTCAATGGTTCTAAGCACCCGAATTCCAATGGGGGGGGGGTGGGGAGGGTGGCTTTTCCCCATCACCGAGCAATTCTTCAGCACCAGCCATGTGTTCTACAATTCAGCTCAATTCGGACCCTCTCCCCCCGGACACAGCGTCAGGTTCTGCAGGTTCGGGGCTCAGTCCTGCGAGGCTGCCCCACTAGGTGTGGGTTGCAAGCCTGGGCTGGATCACCTGTGCTGTGACGCGCTGGCTGTAGACTGAAGGCTCCAACCACCCTCCCTCCTTGACTTTGGTTAATTCACCAGGACGGCTGACAGCACTCAGAGAAACATGTTACTGTGGATGCCCAGTGCAGTATAACTCAGGAGCAGCTGGCGGAAGGGACGCGCAGGGCAAGGTTTGTGCAAAAGGCCTGGAGCTTCCATGCCCCGCGAGGGGCCACTCCCCACAAATCCTCCTGCGTTCACCACCCCGACCGGACGCTATCTGACCCCATCCTAGTGGGTTTTGTGGAGGCTGCAGCACACAGGCCCTGCTGATGAAATCACTGAGCGTTGGTGAGTGAACGCTCTCTCCAGCTCCTCCCCCAGGAAGCTGGGGGTGGGTTGAAAGCTCCAGCCCTCCAATCACAGGGTGGCTCTATGCAACCAGCCCTCAACCTGTTTTCAAAAGTCACCTCATTAAGGTCACAAGAGGCACATTTATTTGTTGCTCTTACTATGGAGCGAGGGCCTGCTGCCCTATGTGTGCACAGGAGCCAATGCTATGACATGGGCTTTTGAGAAAAAAGGGGAGAAGAGGTTATTGCTAAGTTGACCAGCAAGGAGGAGGCAGAGCTCAGATCCAGGACTCAGGCGAGTTTTAGGGGTGATGGGGAGCAGGCTGGTGTTCGAAGTGCTGGCAGGGCAGGTTTGATGGAAGAGTTTCGGATCTTGGCCATGTATGATAAAGGGGCTCCAGCACTGGATCTTTCTGGACAATGGACCCTTCGCTTCTGAGTGGGTTCCGGCCTTCAGGTTCCGTCATGTCCTGGTCCTCTGGTTCCATCATGGTGGTGGTGGTGGTGTGTGTGTTGTGGGGGGAGAGAAAAGAGGGGTTTTGTCCTGGGTGCACCTGGAGGTCAAAGTTCCCTCCTTTTTGCAGACTCGGGCCGCATGACTTGCAGTTTTGGTCTGTTGTCTCTGAAAAGCAACTCAGTACCTTGTTAGAAACAAGGACCAGTTTGAGCTGGTTCTGCAGTTATACGCTTAGGACTTAGGAAATTCCAAGAGTTCTAGGAGCTCTGTGCCAGAAACGGGACAACGGCAAAATATATATTTCTTATTATAAGTGGCAATATCACGGGCTTTTTTTTTTTTTTTAAATATATTTTATTGAGTTTTTACAGAGAGGAAAGGAGAGAGATAGAGAGCCAGAAACATCGATGAGAGAGAAACATAGACCAGCTGCCTCCTGCACACTCCCCACTGGGGATGTGCCCGCAACCAAGGTACATGCCCTTGACCGGAATCGAACCTAGGACCTCTCAGTCTGTAGGCCGACGCTCTATCCACTGAGCCAAACCGGTTTCGGCAATATCACGGGCTTTAAAAATACTTAGCGAGGCGGCACTTCTCCTGAGTGTGGAACCCCTGGGGATACCCAGGAGGAGGCACCTCACTTACGGCGACTGCTGGAGGGGGCGGGGCGGGCGCCTCCTGCTCCCAGCCTGGGAGAAGACACTTCCATGCAGCCTGTGGTTTGGGCAAGCACTTGCTTATCTTTTTTGCAATTTGACCTTATTGTTCTTTAAAAATGACTGGGCAACAAGAGTCTTTTGCTGAGACAAGTGATAATATAATTGAAGCAAAGGTGGAAATCTTTACAGTGGCCCAGTCAGCAAAATGCTAGCCTTAAGCCTTGCTTTGGAAGGGAAGTCCCAAATTAGAGATTATGTGTGAAAGGTGATATCATTCAAGGTCGTGTCTATTCGATGAGGTACGGTGAAGATGAAGAAATGAAGAGATCTTTAAGTTTGGGGATTTTGGAAAATCATTAAAAAATTATTCTGAGCCCTGGCCAGTTGGCTCAGTGGATAGAGCATCGGCCTGCGAACTGAAAGGTCTCGGGTTCGATTCCGGTCAAGGACACATGCCCAGGTTGTGGGCTTGATCCCCAGTGGGGGACTTGCAGGAGGCAGCTGATCCATGATTCTCTCTCATCGTGGATGTTTCTATCCCTCCCTCCCTCTTCCTTCCTCTCTGAAATCAATAAAAAATATATTTTAAAAAATTATTTTGAGATTCTAGACACAGAGGTTCACCGATCCACAGAACTGCTGAAAGGGTGCTGTTTGCAACAGACCCCTTAGCACAAGAGGGAGAAAGCTGTTGTTCAACTAGATCGTGTTAAAAGGCAAAATTCCATCAAGCACCCTTAGAGATCCGATGGGCTTTGCTAGGCGACTCATGAGTCAAGCAGCACCCCATCAGGCACCCGAAAGGGCGGTTTCCTTGGGAAGGGTTTTATGGGAAGGGGGTGTGGCAGAGAAGTTAGTGGTAAAAGAAAAGGAAGGATTCTTTTTAGCCAGGACTTCTTTCCAGGCGGCTTGTCTTCCTTGCGGGTGGGTGGAGGAGGCCCCTGTCACAGATGACCTGGCTGGTGCTTAACCAGAAGGTCCCGGCTGGTTAAGTGAGACTATGTTTCTGGGAGAGGTTGCAACTACAGTCAAGTCGGGCATTCACTCTACGTTTGGTGTCTGGGCTTTTAGCGCAAGTGACTCGATTGGGGGCTGTGGTTTTCTCTCCAACAATAGTCCGCAGGAAGTAGGAATGTTTGCTTCGAAGCCTGCAGTTGCCGTCCCCGGCCCAGTCCTTGCCAGGGCACATTAGTGCCCCTCCCAGCGTCTGACTGATCTCTTCTGTCCATCGAGTATCAGCTCAAGTAACTGGGGCTAAAATTTTTGTTTAGAAAGCTACTTTATATTGTCTACCCTTGACATTTAATCTATATTTGAAGGGTTAGAAATAACTGTCATAAATATATACTTAACATAGTATGCCATGGTTAGGGGTTCTGTCATATATTTTCACCTTCTAAGTCTGGGCTCTTATATAGCGGACCTTTTTTCATGTTGTTACAACACATCTATTTATGTTTAATTGTGTGATACTTAAAGCACACAGAAAATTACAGAGAGAGAAAATAGCAACCACACATTTGCCTGCCCCTCCCTGATTTAACAAATGCTAAAATATTCAGCGCTGAATGTTAAATTTAAAGAATGCTAGCAGTGTCCTCCCCGCCCCACCAGAGGCGGTCACGCTTCTGACTTCAATCTTCGTGGGCTGGTGGCACCTGCTCGTATGAAAGGACTCGTACGTTATGCCTCCGGCTCCTGGCTTCTTTCACTTATGACACTGTTGAGACTCACCCATGTTGTCACATGTACCTGTGACTTACTGCTCACTAGTGAGTCCGTGTGTATGAATTTACCAGTTTGGTTTGACTTCTTTCAACAGCACCCTGGCCCATGTCCCTCCTGCCCCTCCCCCCCTGGATATTTTAACATTTGTTAAATCTGGGAGGAGTAGGTAAATGTGTGGTTGCTATTTGTTCTCTGTAATTTTCTGTGTGCTTTAAGTATTACATGATTAAACATAAATAAATGTCCTGTAACATTAAAATATATGAGAAAATCCCTAACCGTGGCATCCTATGTTAAGTATATATTCATGACAGTTATTTCTAACACTTCAAATGTAGGTTAAATGTCAAGTGTAGAGTAGTGTAGGTGTAGACCTGAGGGGTGGTCTGCCCCTCTCCAGCTCACACCCATGTCCTAGGGCTCATATGCCACCTGGTTTCGGAGGCACCAGCTGGGTCTAAAGGGCTGGTGGAGGGGGGGGGGGGGGCGTGTCTTCTGGGTCAGCCAGGCCCTAGAGGTGGTGGAGGGGGAGAATTTGGGGATTGCCTCCCAGGCTGGTGCTGGCTTTCTGCCCCGGCCTCTGCTCTATGGTGAACCAAGGACTTCCTCAATGCGCCTTCTCTTCTCACTGCAAGGCCCTGAGTAGTTATTAACTCTTCACCAAGCAGCTTCAGCGAGCTGGTGCTCAGCCCTGCGATTCAGCGGCTGCTCAGCCCCACGGTCCTCCTCCAGCGGCTGCTCAGCGATGGCCTTTGGAGCTGTGCTCTTCCTGGGGGGTGAGTGGGGCCCCGGAGCTGGGAGAAGCCCTGGGGGCAGCTCTCCCGGGAGCTGAAGGCAGGGGAGGGCTGGTCCATGGGTGCGGAAGGAGGACTGGCTTGCAGTCTGGGGAGGGTGAGACCTGAGCCGAGGTGGGAAGAGGGGCGCTGGGTGCTGCTCGGGCAGAGGCCCTCTCCCCTGGGTGGCCTGTGCGGGCGCTGGGGGTGAGAGGAGCCAGCCCCAGCAGCCGGGAGGGGAGGCCACAGGAGCCAGCAGAGAGGGGATGGCTGGGTACCACCTGGCTACCCGGTTCTGCGTCTCCCTCGAATCTTGGTTTCGGGTTGGCACTCGCACTGCCGCCGAGAGAAAACTCTGGAAGTTGGAAACGGTGTCAGGCCCACATCCAGGAGTCATTTAAAAATCGGTCGTGTGTGTGTCTTAAAGCCCGACTTCACACAGAAACCCCGATTCCCGGCTTCTCTTGAGAAGTGGGAAGGTCCGGCAGCTCTGGCACCAGCGCCGGTGATGGCTGCCCCTGGGGAAGGGCCGCGTCTCTAAGGGCCTCACTCCCGGGCTCACACACCCACTTCTCGTTGATGTCACCCTGAGGCCTGGACGCCGAGGCTCCTTGTCAGATCCTGGGGCCACGTCGGCCTCAGCGGAGCCATTCTTTGGCAGGAAGGCCTAGGACGGCTCCCCCGCACGTGGCCATCGTAGGTCCCAGATCCCTAAACTTCTGTCGTCCTCCCCGAAGCCTGGGCATGAGGGTCTGGACCCTCCCTGTCTCGGCCCAGCCTGAGGCTTGGCTTCCCTGGAGTTTCCCTGGCCTTGGGGTTGAAGTCAAGTCCTCAGAGAGTGGAAGGGAGGAGGGAGTGGGGGAGAGAGAGAGAGAAATGTTGATGTGAAAGAGACACATCGACTGGTTGCCACCCACACACGCCCCACTGGGGGCAGGGAGTGAACCTGTGACCCAGGTATGTGCCCTTGAATGGGAATCAAACCCACGACCCTTCTGTGCGAGGGCCAGCTCTCCAGCCACTGCGCCACACCGGCCAGGGCTAATCCCAGAATTCTAAGTGTGTTCTCCAATCTGGCCCCCAGGGCCTCTGGTTAAGGAGAAGGTGACGCAGGGTGACCATATGCCCTGGTTTGCGGGGCAGCCCCAGTGTCCCTGGTGTCATTGTTGATGGTGTTCCTTTTACCCTCAGAAGGTCCCCATGTGGACAGTAAACCCTGTGGCCGCTTTGTCTTTAAAAGGCGTTCCTGATGCAACGTCCCAGGCGGTGCCGGGCCTGATTCGGGTTCTGGACGCCCTCTGAGGGTCCCGAGGGTCCCCTCTGCCTCGCTGTCCTTCGCAGTGCGCTCTGATTATTTCTAAGGGAGGGAGGGAGACAGGAGCCACACAGCTGGCAAACCAGGCAACAACAAAGACGGGCAGATGGGAAACCCAGGCTGCGGGAGATGGGCATCAAGATTCCAAGAAGGGGTGTCCAGAGGGGGGCTTCTCTGACCCTCCTCCCTGCCCCTCTGCCCCACATCCCCTCAGTTCTGGCTGCTTGTCACGGATTCAACCTGGATGTGGAGGAGCCCAGGGTCTTCCAGGAGGACGGAGCTGGCTTCGGGCAGAGCGTGGCCCAGTTCGGCAGGTCTAGGTAGGCCCCCCTGCTCCCCTCGCCTCCCTCCGCCTCAGCAGGTGGCTGTGCCAGGTGTCCCGGGGCAAGCGCAGCGAGGCCTGGACACCCCTATTCACAATCCCAGGCCGGGCCACACACTGGGCATCACATGGCCATGGGGGAGAGGCCTCGAATCCGCACTCCTGCACTGAGTTTTGTTTTTTCTTTGTTTGCTTTGGAATGTAACACACAGACCGAACAGCAGAAATCCGAAAGGCCCAACTCAATACTTTTGCTGTGTGTGCCAGGTTACCCCACCCAGATCAACACGGAGAACAGCTCCAGCTCCCCACCCCCGGCCCCCCGGGGGCTGGGCCCCTGCTGATTGCTCAGCACCCAACAAGCCCTGATCTTTTGAGTCGCCCCACAAATGCCAAATGCCAAGAGCAAAGTTTCACTTCTCCCCGCCCCCACCCCCCGGGAGCCCTCTGTGCCCCACAAATCCCAAGGCAGCCACCGTCCCACTCCCTTCACCACCACGTTGTGTTCAGGCCCCTCTGTCTTAAAAAAATGAATATAGAGCTACTGACTGGCCACTGTTCACCACATCTATAATAAAGTAAATAGTGTATATTGGGTAAAATTCCCATTGTTACAGGGTTATTGTTTTTCCTGGTTTCTGCTGAATTATAGCCCAAATACTGAAAAGACAGAGCCTACGTGTGAGGAATGGGATAAAGAACAGCACGCAGAATGATAGTTTGACTAAAAGTTGGCTCATGCTTGGAGACCAGCAGGCCAGGCTGCTCCAGGTCTAGCCGCCATTTAGGTTCCCACCAGCATCTTAGACACTCAGGGGCCCCAGCGCTCCCTACAGGAACGGCTGCAGGGAGGGCACTTTAAATACCAGCTTAACGAAGCCTGCTCCGCTAATTAATTAAAACACACCAGCATTTCTCTGATTTTCTCATCTAAGTGGGGGAGTTGCTGGTGGTGATAAATTTTTTTCCAAAGTTAAAAAAGTCTCTTCTCTCAAGTTTTGCAAAGAAACCATTGCATTTATATGACTACTAGAGGCCCGGTGCATGAAAATTTGTGCACTGGGGGAGGGGAGGGTCCCTCAGCCCGGGGCCTGCACCCTCTCACAGTCCAGGAGTCCTCAGGGAATGTTCTACTGACAGCTCAGGAGAGAGCCTAAGTGCAGCCTGGCCTCCCTCTGCGGGAGGTGACTGGGCCACCCATCAAAGGATGGTGCCGCCCCCATCACCCTGCTGCTGCTGCTGCCCGGCCTCCCTCTGCAGGAGATGACCGAATGGGCCAATCAGGGGATGGTGCCAGCCCCCACACCGCCCCTCCACCACCGCTGGTCACCATGCCCCCCCATCACCGTTCCCTCCCTCTGCCCACTGGTATGAGCCTTGGCTGGCCTGATGCTGCCTGCTCGCAGGCCCCACCCCCCACCGACTGATCATTCCTCAGTTTGGTCAATTTGCATATTATGCTTTCATTATATGGATAGATATAGTTATGGATTCTGATATAGCTATAGCTGTTTTAAATTGTCCAATTTAAATTGTTTATATTATATTTTTGTATAATTCATTACAGAATCATCAGATTGTTTTGAAAACTAGGACTTCAGAAAATTTTCCATTGAACTTGAGGTGATCTGTTTCTTGGGGTGACTAAGAATGACGGCACCCCAGAAACAAAGGGCACTTACCCACAGTTGGGAAATGCTTTGTTGTGAACAGTTTTATTTTTGGCGAATGTTAAAAAACACACCAAAAACAACCAAACCATTTGTGTACATAAATACACATATATTCTCACACACACACACACACACACACACACACACACACACACACACACGACGCCCCGCGTGGTCCTTCCCATTTGTGGGTTAAACTCAGGTCCTGATTTTTGAGTCGCCTCACAAGTGCCAAATGCCAAGAGCAAAGTTTCACTTCTCCTCCCCCTCCCCCCGCACCCCCCGGGAGCACGCTGTGCCCCGCCCCTCCTGCGACGTGTGTCATGGCTGTGCCTCCAGGCTCGTGGTGGGAGCCCCCCTGGAGGTGGTGGGAGCCAACCAGACCGGACGGCTGTACGACTGCGACGCTGCCTCCGGCCTGTGCCAGCCCCTGTCACTGCACAGTGAGTGATTCCGCCCGCAAATCCGGCCTCGACTCTCCGTCCCCGAGTCCCCCTCCCAGCCTCCAGCCCAGATTCTCCCCGAAAATGAGGGTGTGCCTTGAGTGTGACCACATGTGTCTGGCCCTCAGTCCCCCCAGAGGCTGTGAACATGTCCCTCGGCCTGTCCCTCGCGGCCTCCCTCCTCCGCCCCTGGCTGTTGGTGAGTTTCTGGGTCACAGCAGGGGCCAGCGGGGCAGGGGCCAGTGGGGCAGGGGCCAGCGGAGGCTGGGGAGGGCCGGAGCGGGGTGTTCTGGGCCCCTTGCCTACACAGGCCTCTGCACCCAGGCCTGCGGCCCCACCGTGCACAGAGCCTGCGGGGAGAACATGCACGTGGAAGGCTCCTGCCTCCTGTTGGACTCCCAGCTGCAGGTGGTCCGGAGAGTCCCCGCCGCCCAGCCAGGTAGGTCTCCTAGGGCAGCGGTTCTGTGGGCCACGTGCTGGCACCAAGTGGGCAGGCATGAGGCCTGGTCTCCGCCTCCTGCTGAGGCGGCCTCGGTGCTGAGCTGCCAGAGTCCCCAGATGAACTCTTCCCCCTTAAGGGCAGCGAATGGCAGGCCGTGGGAGGGTGCACAGGGCCCGGCACTGGCATCGTGCACAGAGCATGGCCTGGGCACCGCAGGCGGCTCTTGCCGTGGTCACCTCCTGTGTCCCGGGGCCGTGGCTTCGTTCCCTGGGCCTTGGCTTCCTCGTTGGTAAGATGGCGCTAAATCACCAAGGTGCTGGTGAGGATTAAATAGACATAGAGCGCGGCCTGACCTAGCGGAGGGCTCCCTGGCGAGGAGGGAGACCACGCTGCCTCCTCTGTGGCCGAGGGGAGAGCGGGCCCAGGGCAGGGCCGGCCTCTCTGGTACTGACTGAGGACGTGACCGAGGACAGTGCGTTGGGTCAGGGAAGCCATGACGCCGGACGTGGCGGGCTTTTAGCCGAAGGTGAAGCAGCAGCAGGAACCCCGCAGGCCGCAGAGTCTGCAGAGGGAGAGAGCGTGGAGGAGGGTGTCCGCTCTCGGGTGCCCGGCCTTGCCCGGAGGCTGTGCAGCCAGGCCGGGGATGTGGCATTTAAATGCTCGGAGGTAAATGCCTCCCGGATGTCTCCGGGGCCTGAGGAAATGGCTGCGGGAGCTAAACCTGCAGGTGAGGCGTTTGCCTGGAAGGGAAGGGAAGGGAAGGGAAGGGGCGGCGTCCAGGCAGTGGAAGGCAACCGACCTTGTTGCATCCTCTCGAGATAGATCCTGGGTGCTGGGCAGGGTGACCCCCACCACAGCCGAGAAAGCAGGTCCGAGGTGAGCGCCACTGTTAGGGATGGAGGACCTGAGTGCAGCCTGCCTGGCCGGGTCCTTTTCCAGAAGACGCAGTACAGCAGGAGCTGCTATTGGAGGCCAGGGGATCGCATGAAAGGAGCAAGACACAGAAGGGAATTACGAGGGAGCTCATATTGGTGGAGAGGATATGGGGGGGCTTTCGAGATGCACCTGGGAAAGTGGGCACAAGTGTGAGATATGGTGGCAGGAACACCAGCTCCCAGCTGGGGGCGGGGGTAACGTGAGAAGGGGGCCCAGGGGCCTCTGAGCCTGCCAGTGGCCAGTGGGGCTGGATGTCCTAGCCCTGGGGAGAACAGGGGTGTGATTTCCCATTTGCTCTCTGCACCAGCTGGCTCGGGGGGAGGACGGGGGAGGAGCGGCCTCAGCTCAGCCTCACTCCTCAGTGCCGGGTCCCTGGCCCCCACCAGCCCGGGGCAGCACAGGATGTGGGCACAGTGGAGGCAGCAACTAGGTCTGGCAGACAGGCCACAGCCCCCCGCACGAGTGTGGGAACAATCCGAAATGTCTTATTTGTCACCTGCTTAAGGCCTGGCTTTCCATTGCAGTGTGGGCTCCGCAGGGCAGGGACAGCATTTTTTTTGAAGCTCTGGTCTTATAGTACATCTCCCTGGAACAGCCTCAGGCTCACTCGGGAATGGTCTCGGGAGCAATGCCCATGAGTGTGAGGGAAGCAGGACTGCGCAGAGGGAGAGGGTGGACGCAGAGCCATCAGATCAGAGGCCTCAGCCGGAGCTCGGAGCTGGGAGCTTGGAGCTCAGAGCTGGGAGCGTGGCTGGATACAGGCTGCCTCCAGGAACAGGAGGTGTAATGGTGGGCAAGACAGCTCCCTTTTGGACTGGCATGATTCCTGGGAGGGACTCCACTGGGAGCCCTGGACAGCTAATTCCCTGTGGCTGGGATGAGCGCTTCGTCCTGATAGGGATTGGGCCTGGTGGCAGCCCCAGCTGCAAGTGTGTCCTTCCCTGGGCCTAGCGCCATGCCAGCCTGTGGTGCCCATGGGGGTAGCAGCGACCGCTCATTGGGGGCACCCCCTACCTCAGACACTTTCTGTTCACATCAGTTCTTCTTATCCTGGCAATGATCCCACGCGGGAGGCACTATTCTTATGCCCATTTTACAGATGGGAAAACTGAGGCCAGTGGAGTTACATAACTTGCCTGAAGGCAGGTGGTGGAGCTGACTTGAGCCCAGCATGCTGGCTCCAGGGTGCACACTCTGGACCACTTTGTTAAAATGCCTTCTCCTCACCTCGATGGCATCTTTAGAGTGTGTATTCAATAGATATTTGTTAACTAAATGATTGAGGAACCCACTGGGCCCCTGTTCTCTACTTCCTCCTTCCCCTTTTCAGGCCTTGTGGGAAGAGGGGAGCCACAGGGACTCCACTGAGGGGAGCAGGGCTGGGGCCACAGACGTGTGTCTCCTCCGTGGAGGGTGTGGAAACCGGGTGGGAATTGATTCCTATGCCCAGGACAGCCCCCGCGTCTGTGGAGGGGGAAGGCTTTCTGGGTCCTCGGAGGTGGCTGGCACCCACATGTGCCTCTCTGGTTCCTCCCTCCCTCTCCACAGAGTGTCCGCACCAAGAGATGGACATTGTCTTCCTCATCGATGGCTCGGGCAGCATTGACCAAAGTGACTTTAAGCAGATGAAGAACTTTGTCAGAGCTGTGATGGGCCAGTTTAAGGGCACCAGCACCCTGGTGAAGAACGGGTCCCCTAGGCCTGAGGGGTGGGGTGGGAGGGTCTGCTTCTGGGGACCACAGCCCGGGAGGGGGCGTGGCATCGCTGGGGTGGCTGGCTCAGAGGGCCGGTGCCAGGATGAGGCCAGGGTCCAGGGTCAAGGTAAGGTGCCAGAGCAGGCCAATTTGCATCCTCACCCTAGGAGGTCCACCCCCCCACCATTGCATTTAATAGGGTCCCACATGCCACAGAAAATATAATGTTTTTGCTGTTTAAAAGCATTGGAAATTTTGTTAAATAATTCTGCTGTGAAATGTGACTGAAAGTAACTTGGCCAGATCACTGATGATTCTTTACAATTCTTTTTTTTTTTAAAGCTCAGTCTTTACAATTCTTAATTCATGGCTTCTTCCTCTTATTATTTTATCTCCCAGTAATTAGTGAATGTGTATGTACACATTCTTGAGGAGTGAGGAAACACAGCTACAAATTGATTTCATGCGTTATCATTTTTGAAGATGCAAGTTTAACAAATATTGTGGTTGGCAAGGTTAGTCTTTGCAGACGATGAAATAAGCATTATTGGATTTCGAGTTTCCGGTTGTCTTTTTGGGTCATTTTCTTTTCTTGTGGGTTTCAGTATATATTTGCTGGGCCTCAAAAACACAGACCATGCCCTGACCGGTTTGGCTCAGTGGACAGAGCATTGGCCTGGGGACTGAAAGGTCCCAGGTTCGATTCCGGTCAAGGGCATGTACCTTGGTCGTGGGCACATCCCCAGTAGGGGGTGTGCAGGAGGCAGCTGATCGATGTTTCTCTCATCGATGTTTCTAACTCTCTATCCTTCTCCCTTCCTCTCTGTAAAGAATCGATAAAATATATTTTTTTAAAAAATAAAAGTGCTTAAAATGGAAAAACAAACAAACAAAAAAACACAGACCATGGTTTGCAAGCCCAAAATTATTCTGAAATAAAAAGCATATTAAACCCCAAAACAACAGCTCCTGAGCCCAGGCCCCTCTCGCCCACAGTTCTCGCTGATGCAGTACTCCAACGTCATGGAGACCCACTTCACCTTCACCCAGTTCCAGGACAGCCCGGGCCCTCAGAGGCTGCTGGATCCCATCGTCCAGCTGAAAGGACTGACCTATACAGCCTCAGCCATCCAGATGGTGGTGTAAGCTCCCCCTGCTGCCTGCGGGATCCCCGCCTCCCACCCCCCTGTTGCCTGCGGGATCCCCGCCTCACCCTGGGTCCTGGACAGCCCTTCCTCCAGCTGAGGGAGGCTCTAGGGAAAGGGGTGCAAAAGGGAAGGGAGGGGATGCGGGCAGAGTCCTCCTGGAGCGCTTCTGGCCTCCTGCTCCCCGCATCCCCCCCCTCCCCCGCCCCTTGCAGGAAGGGCTCCTCTGCCCCCTTTCCCGTTGCCTGGCCTTGCATGGGCTGGACCGGGGCCCGCCTGGGGCAGCCAGCCCCTGGCCTTTGGTTAGGACATATCTGGGTTCCCATGCTGGCTCCCCACTGGTTATCTGGGCAACCCTGGGCGTCACTGACCCTTTCTGTCTCACTACATTTCAAATGAGTAAACTCACCGGTTGGTTTAGGATGAAACGAGGTAACATGTGAGGAGCTCCTGCAGGGAAGGTGCTGGATCAGCGACAGGGTTGGGAGCCGCCGCCCTCCCCCCCTTCGCCGCAGGCACCGTGCCTCTCCCGCTCCCGCCCTCCCCTCCTTCCTCACCCACGCGTGCCCTCTTCATTAGCTGGTGCTGATGTTCTATTCTGTATCTGGTGGTGTTGTTTGCTTTATCTTTAAAGCCAGCACACGTGATGCATTACTGACCGTGTGTCACAGGATAACACGTGGCCCCGGCCCCATGGCTGGGTGCTGGCCGGGCACCTGTCAGCACCGGGTGCGGAGCCAGCGAGAGGGCCCAGGTGGCGAGGCCGGCACGGAAGACGTGGCTCTCGTGGGAGAGCTGCTGAGTGTCCTGGGTGCTCTGCTGCCCGCACACTCTGGAGCGTGGCTCTGGGGGTGGTGCCAGAGAGAGAGGTACTTCTCCAAATGCCCCCTCTTCACTCCTATGGCTCTTCTGCCCTGGCCACTGGACAATCATGAGAACAGCCTCTGTCCCCGAGTGAGGCTTCTGTCCTGGTCCGTCGTCCCTTTCTTCTCTGGGGCTCCGTCCAGGGGCAGCCACGGTGAGGTTCTCTCAGTGCCGCCCTGCTCCTCCCTCTGCCCTGCTCCTCTCTCTGCCCTGCTCCTCCCTCTGCCCTGCTCCTCTCTCCCCCCTGCTCCTCCCTCCGCCCTGCTCCTCCCTCCGCCCTGCTCCTCCCTCCGCTCTGCTCCTCTCTCCCCTCTGCTCCTCTCTTCGCCCTGCTCCTCTCTCCCCCCTGCTCCTCCCTCCTCCCTGCTCCTCCCTCCGCCCTGCTCCTCTCTCCCAGACAGCGGACAGCCCGCCGCTCCCCAGAGCCAAGCCGCCTCAGGCTGACTCAGCTCCTTCCTGCCACAGGCTGGGATTGGGGTGGGGAGTAGGAATTTTATTACAAAAAAGACAAAAGGGCAATAACTTTAAGGAAATATTGGGGGACCCACTGTCCCTCTAGCCAAACGCCTCACTGTATTTTACTTTTTTAATCCTCACCCGAGGATAGGTTTATTGATTTGAGAGAGAGAGAGAGAGAGAGAGAGAGACATTGATTGGTTGCTCCCACTTGCACCCCAACCAGAATCAAACCCCTGCAACGTGGGTATGTGCCCTGACTGGGAATCAAACCCACAACCTTTTTGCTATATGGACGATGCTCCAACCAACTGAACCACCGGGCTGGGGTCCCTCACAGCTTTTTGCAACAAGAGGCAATAAGTACAAACCGATAACAGAATCCCACCTGCAAAGCAGCTGGCTCCCACCCCCGTCTGCGTGCCGACACATTTCACATGGTCACGACTGGGTGGAAACTGCTTCCGTCTGCTGTGTGGATCGCGTCCACCTGCCTCCACAGCTTTTACTGCTCTACTCTGAAATGTCTGTGTGCTTTCCCAGGGGTCTGGGTCATGTGCCACACGCCTTCCCTAATGTTGGACGAGGGCTGTTTTCGGAGTTACATGTGCGCGGATGTGAGCACACGGCCACAGCGTGAACGGTTTGCGGCAGCTCCATGGAGTTAACGCCTCCCTAGAGGCCGCCCACTGCAGTCAGAGCGTGGCCTTAGTGGGGCCTCAGAATTACCCGATACCATCTGTCTCCATTATCTACTGTTGCCTAACGACTCCCAACTTTGGTGGCTTCAACTGCAGCTCTTTTATTATTATTTTCATGATCTGGGGCTCAGCCATGTCACACAGGCTCTCCGTCCCTCGTGGGGCTGGTCGGGGGGCGCCTGAGGCTGGAACACGAGAGCGGCATTCCCGTGGCTGCAAGGCGGGGCTCGGCCGGAGGGCTGGGCCTCTCTCCGTGTGGCCACTCCAACGGGGGAGCGAGACCTCTCTCATGGGCTTCAAGGGCTCCCCAAGGGGCAAACGCTACCAAGGCTGGGCACGGTGTCTCCTCCACTGCATGCGGGCGAGTAGAGCACGTCCCAGGCCGGGTTCAGTATGGGAAGGGGGTCGGGTGGGGCTCTCTGGGGCCATCTTGGGAGACCAGCTATGGCACAGTCCTCGTTCTCACCTCCCTGGAGAGACGCAGAGGCTCAGAGAGCCGAGGTAACCCGCCCGCAGAGCTCCCGCCCACAACCATGCTGCCTCCTGGGAGTGAGACGCCACCGTGGGTGGAATTCTAGGAGCAGGGGACCCGCGAATCTTCATTGTTGTCCTTACCGATCATTGTCAGCGTGGTTTTCAAAAAGGGATGGATTTCTTCACACGCCTGACCGCCTAGGGCGCCAGGACTCCCCGGCCCTCCGCATGAGCTACTGGCATCACAGACCACTTCCTCCCGGAGTCGGTCCCCCTCGGCAGCCATCTCCCTCTCCTCCCTGGCAGGAAGGACCTATTTCACAGTAGGAACGGGGCCCGCAAAAATGCCAAGAAGATCCTCATAGTTATCACGGATGGACAGAAGTACAAAGACCCCCTCGAGTACAGTGATGTCATCCCCCAGGCCGAGAGAGCTGGCATTGTCCGCTATGCCATCGGGGTTCGTGCTCGCCCTGTGGACCGCCCCAGGCTCGGCCTGCACCTGCCCCCCGCCCCAGCGGCAGCAAGAGGGCGCCCCTCCTCACCCGCCTCTCTGCGCAGGTGGGAGGCGCCTTCCAGGAAACGGCCGCCCGGCGGGAGCTGGACAGCATCGGCTCCGCGCCCGCGCGGGACCACGTGTTCAAGGTGAACAACTTTGCGGCGCTGGGCAGCATCCAGAAGCAGCTGCAGGAGAAGATCTTCGCGGTGGAGGGTAAATGGGGAAAGAGCTGAGGTCTCAGCACCGAAGGTGCCCCCACCCACTTGTCCCCTGCGGGTCTGAGGTCCATCCCTGGTCACGGCTCACCCAAAACTGAACCCAAGCCCCAGGCACCCCTCCTTCCTCTGCTCCGAGCCCCTGCGGTCTCCTGGCCTCCAGGAGCCTCAGCGACCTGTTCCCACAGGAACCCAGTCGAGGACAAGTAGCGCTTTCCAGTATGAGATGTCACAAGAAGGCTTCAGTTCGGCACTCACAAAGGTGGGTGGAGCGTGCAGTTGGCAAGCGGGTCTCGGGCACTACCCTGGGCCAGGCCTCGGTTGGCAACTGGGACCCTGTCCTCCAGCTCAGCATCTGTTCGGGCCAGACATTCAGGGCATGTGTGGGCGCTGGGGACACGGCAGAGAACAGATTAGCCGAAGCCCCTTCTCTCTTGGGGGAGGTGACAACCAAGAAACAACACCTTTCAGACTGTGGGAGTCGGGAGAGAGCAAGGGAGGTGCTCAGAGGGGACCCGGGGAGTGGGAACTGAAGCTAGACGATGAGAAAGGGCCAACCCTGGACACACGTGGGGAGAGGTGGCTCCAGGAGAGGGGAAAGCACGTGCAAAGGGCCTGAGGCAGGAGCAAGGTCACTGCAACAGGGAGCTGGAAGGGCAGCAGAGCCGGGCAGAGTGCACGCAGGGCAGCGGGGAAGGAGATGGCCGTGACGGTGGGAAGGGCCAGACCACGCAGACCAGACATGACAACATCGCATGCCTTGTCCAAAGGTCGGTGTGTGGTCCATATGTCTGGAGGGGCTCGCTTCCAGACAATTTGTGGAGAGAGTGAGGGACACTTAGAAATGGAATGAGATTGGCCATGAATTGGTCCCTAAGCTGAGCCATGGGTACTATGGGCTCATTATACGCTTCTTTCTACTTTTGTAAATGTTCTCAATTATCCACAATCAAAAGTTTACCAGCAATCGGTCTGTGTGGAGCAGGGAATGCCCCTGCCTTCCCGAGGGAGGAGCAACCCCCAGAGGAGGGAGGAGGCTGCCGCTTCCAGAGGGAGGTGCTCAGTCCCAGCTGGAGGGAGAGAGGTGCCCCGCACGGCTTGGTGTGTTTGGGAACAGAGGGGACTCCACAGGTTTGACTGGGGTGGATCCGAGATGCCACCCTCAGGGGCTTGGTGACGGGCGCCATCTTGGTCCCCGGGAGGGTGGCGGCTGCACACTTGGGTTTGAGGGGACCTAATTCTGGGGCAGTGAGAGGCGATGGGCTGACCGGGCAGGGGCCCTGGATGGGGAAGAGGAATTCCAAACAATGGGTGAGGCCACCTTGGAGTTGCTGTCTCTCCTGCTCCCCGGCTCAGCCCCCGACCTTCCTTCCCAGGACGGACCAGTTCTGGGCGCTGTGGGGAGCTACAGCTGGTCTGGAGGTGCCTTCCTGTACCCCCCAAACAAGAAACCTCCCACCTTCATCAACATGTCTCAGGAGAATGTGGACATGGCGGACTCCTACCTGGGTGAGAGGAGGCTCTGGCTGTGCGGACAGGGACAGGCGGGAGATGAGCTGCCTGGGGGGCAGGGAACAGGGGTGGGGGGCAGGGGACGGGTGGGGGGCAGGGGACGGGGGGTGGGGGACAGGAGGCAGCCTTTGTGCTGAGGCCCAGCCCCTCAGGCTACTCCACCGAGCTGGCCCTTCGGAAGGGGGTGCAGAGCCTGGTCCTGGGGGCCCCCCGCCATCAGCACACCGGGAAGGCTGTCATCTTCACCCAGGTGGCCGGGCAGTGGAGGCCGAAGGCTGAAGTCACAGGGACCCAGGTTGGGTGTGGAGGACCGGAGGGTGGCAGGTCTCCAGGGAGGAGGGAGCAGACGAAGGGGTTCGGGCCTCGTGGGGGGAGGTCCTGGTGCCCAGGGAGAGGTGGGACCTGGCCCAGCGGGTGCCCTGCGCCAGGGCAGGCAGGATGACGTGAGGCTCTGCCCTCCAGATTGGCTCCTACTTCGGGGCCTCCCTCTGCTCCGTGGACGTGGACAGAGATGGCAGCTCCGACCTGGTCCTCATCGGGGCTCCCCATTACTACGAGCTGACCCGGGGCGGCCAGGTGTCCGTGTGCCCCTTTCCCTGGGGGGTGAGTGGCTGAGGAGGCCTGGCTGGGTGGGGCCTGGGTGTGGGGTGGAGGGGCTGCCCGGGTTGGGACTGGCACTGTTTCTGCTCCGCAGAGGGCCAGGTGGCAGTGCCGGGCCATTCTCCGTGGGGAGCAGGGCCACCCCTGGGGCCGCTTTGGGGCAGCCCTGACCACCATGGGGGACGTGAATGGGGACAAGCTGACAGATGTGGCCATCGGGGCCCCGGGGGAGGAGGAGAACCGGGGTGCCGTGTACCTGTTCCACGGAGCCTCGGGGCCGAGCATCAGCCCCTCCCACAGCCAGGTGAGGCCCTCTTCAGCCCCCTTCGAATTTCCTGGATTCCCCTGCTGCTGCTCCCACACCTGCCTTGGCAGGAGCCCTCCCCTCCTCCTCTCGGTGTCCGCCAGCCCCACGAAGACTGTCTCCTTCTGTCCTGTGGTTCCAACAGGCTTCAGTCAGCCTTTGTGGCGGCTGACGGTAAAGAACCTGCAGGCCCATGTCAACCCCTGGCCGGCCAGGTCAGCTGTGCGCCTTCAGCAAAGGGCTGAGTTAGCTTCGTTTCCGCCTATGAAACATTAAATAACAAATCACCTCCGTAGGCTTCGTGTAGCTACAGCTCAATGGGAGTCCGTTCATCACACGTTTATGAATAAACACAAAGGAATAACGGGCTCTATTGTGTTCCCACTGTTACGCTTTCACTTTGGCGTCAACCTGCACCCTCATGATGAGTGGGCCTCAAAGCGCTCCCCTCTCTTTGCCCAGGGTCCCTGAGACCCTCACTCTGCCTGCCTTCCATCCCACCCCCATCCCCTCTGTTCCATTTCTCCACTGGGATCCCGATTCGCTGCAGCCTCCTTCCCAAATCTTTCTTGTCACATCTCTTCATCGCCTCCCCCTGACCTCTACTTCTCCCCTCCCTCCCAGCGCATCGCAGGCTCCCAGCTCTCCCCCCGGCTCCAGAGTTTTGGGCAGTCGCTGAGCGGAGGTCAGGACCTCACCCAGGATGGACTGGCAGACCTGGCTGTGGGGTCTCGAGGTCACGTGCTGCTGCTCAGGTGACAGCCCCCACATCCCTCCCTGCTGGCTGTGCATCCGGCCTACCCTTCCTGGTGCTCCCAGAGGCAGAGTCCTCTCCTCAGCCCTGTGTGTCCCTCCAGGAGCCGGCCAGTGCTGAGCGTGGGCGTGGCCATCAGATTTGCCCCCTCAGAGGTGGGGCAGCCTGAGTACCAGTGCCTGGAAGAGGCGCCCTCCCGCCTGGAAGCTGTGAGCGCCACAGTCTGTCTCACTATCCACAAAAGCTCAACTGACCAGCTAGGTGAGTTTCCTCCCGGGGACCCAGGCCCCCAGCCCCCAAGGCCCCAGTCCCCAAGGCTCCAGCCCTATCCTCAGGACAGAGGGGCCCTGAAGCCAAATCTCACTTGCCTATCCATTTCTGCTGGTGTTGGAAACCTGGGTCCCTTCTCCCCCCCTCTCCACCCGCCCAGCCACTGCCTGTCTGGAGGCCACCCTTCTTCCTACTCCACTTGGAGCTCTTCCCAGGTCTGTTCTTGCACCTTCCCATCCTCCTCCTAGTGATTAGCCCTAACATGCAAACCTGGCCTCCTCACGTCCCTGCTTAACGCCCTCAGCTCTCCCCTTGCCTTTGTTTGTGAAGACCAAAGCCCCTCTCCACATGCCTTCAGTGACCTGGCCCTCCCCACTCCAGCCTCTCCTCGCCCCGTTCCCCCTTAATCACATGGACCATGGAGACTGCTCTGAGCCCACACCCTGCACCAGGCACTGTGCCAGCCACTGGCATGGGGTGGGGTGGCGGGAGACGGGCAGTTAGACTATGAAAGAAAGCTACGACAGACCCTCGGCTTCGAGGAACATAATGTTTAGCTGAGAAATCAAATCTAACTCACACTGGAACAACTGCGACATGAATACCTGCTGCATGCATACATGAAAGAACGTTTGAGGTTCCCTTTCACCTTCTACCTTCCATCCTCCTCCGCTTCAGGGGACATCCACAGCTCCGTCAGGTACGACCTGGCCTTGGACCCAGGCCGTCTGATTTCTCGTGCCATTTTTGAAGAGACCAAGAACTGGACTTTGACGCGAAGAAAAATCGTGGGGCTGGGAGAGTACTGTGAAACCCTGAAGTTGTTTTTATCAGTGAGGACTTTGGATTCTGGGGAAGGGGAGGGAGAGGGAGGGAGGAGGAACACATCTCTGTTCCCCCCTGAGTGAGGTGGGAAGTGGGAGTGGGGGGGGGGCCTGCGGCTGGAGAGAGGGAAGTTGGGGTCAGAGGGGCTGGCTCGGCAGCGTGGGGAGGGCACTGTGTGACAGTGGGAAATGAGTCCAGTGGAGGAGAAGGCCCTGGCGGGAAGGTAGGGCGGCGGAGAGTGGGTTCTGAAAAGCCCATCCCCCCTCAGGGCTGTGTGGAGGACTTGGTGAGCCCCATCGTCCTGCGGGTCAACTTCTCCCTGGTGGGGCAGCCCATCCCCTCGGCCCAGAACCTCCGCCCGGTGCTGGCTGTGGGCTCCCAGGACCTCTTCACTGCTTCTGTGAGTCTCGCGATGAAGTCCCAGGGATGGGTGGCCGTCCGTGTGTCCCCATGTGCGTAGGAAACTCCAGTAGCTCCCAATCGCCCGCCGACCACATCAGGTCCAAAAGGGCACCGCCCGATTCCGAGACCCTGTCCGCTGGGACCTACACGTGCATCAACTCTGGTTTCGTTCTGCAGATCCTTCCTAACTTGCCTCGCTCCTACCCCTGTGCCTGTGACCGTGTTGTATCTCTGATTTGGAAGACATTTTCTTCTCCCCACCTCAACCGTCTTTAGTCCCCACAGCCCCAGTCTCTTCTCCCTTTCTTTGGGAATCCACACTCGCATCTGTCTCTTCTCCCCTGGCCTCGTAGCCTGTCATGGTGACGTGCCACTCGTCGCATGGCTGGAATCATAGCCATCTGCACCCACCTCTGTGGCTCTCTTGGCAAGAATCAGGTCTAATCCACCTGTAGTTTCTACCTTTCCTACCTCTCCAAGCCCATCCAACCCAAAACCTGTCCCAGTATCGACTCTTAACGTCTGTTGAATAGTTGTTCCAGTGTGAGTTAGATTTGATTTCTCAGCTAAACATTATGTTCCTCGAAGCCAAGGATCTGTCGTAGCTTTCTTTCATAGTCTAACTGCCCGTCTCCCACCACCCCACCCCTTGCCAGTGGCTAGCACAGTGCCTGGTGCAGGGTGTGGGCTCAGTAATAGTCAATGTTGAGGGGAGCTCTTCATGAGGGAGTTGGAGAAGGATTAAGCCACAGCTTGTGGCTGTGGAACACTTTCATTGCTATATAGCAGCCCTTTTGTATGACTATACCACATGGAAAGAGACATGCTGTTTTGCTGCAGCTCCCCTTTAAGAAGAACTGTGGGCAAGATCACCTCTGTGAAGGGGACTTGAATGTCAACCTCAGCTTCTCAGGGTGAGTGCTAGCTCCTGCCGTATCTAGGCACTCAAGCTTTTGGGTCTCCTACCAGCAGGATGAGAAGTGCTTGTGTTCCCCTTTGGCTGGCGTTATAACCGAGAAATGATTGCAATGTTATCAGCTAATAGCTCATGAGTTCCCAGTGTCCTGCCCCTGCCCCTGCCCCTGATCCAATTCCAAACCCTTCCCCGTGGAATCTCTCTCCAGTGCTGTACTGCCTCCTTCAGCCTGCAGGCCCTGGTGGTGGGAAGCTCTCTGGAACTCAACATGACAGTGGCTGTGTGGAATGAGGGTGAGGATTCCTACAGAACTGTGATCAACTTCTACTACCCAGCAGGGCTGTCCTATCGACGAGTGTTAGTTACTCAGGTAAATAGCTCCCTTGGGCTCTGGTTGGCTGGGACCTTTGCCCTGCCCTGGGTTATAGTAGGTTCTTTTTATGTCTCCTATGATAAAATATAAAACACACAGAAAAGTGTGTAAAGCATATATATACTTTAACAAATAATATTAAGTAAATGTCTATGCAATTAGCACCCCCATGGGAAATAAATCCAGGTCAAGAAATAAAAGAGGGCTAGCACCCCCAGAAACCCTCTCAATATGCACCTTCCTCATCATAACCTCACTCTCTCCCCAGTGTAATTGCTATCTGACTTTGTGACAATCAACTCCTGGTATTTCTTATCATTTTTATTGCCCATGAGTATATCCCTAATACTGTTCAATTTTGCCAATATTTAACTTTATTTGAATAGAAGCATGTTACTTTTTTTTTGTCTTTCTCCTTTTCTTTAATACTATGTTTGTGAGATTCATTCATGTTGTTGCTTGTGGCTGTGGAACACTTTCATTGCTATATAGCAGCCCTTTTGTATGACTATACCACAGTTTATTTACCTATTCCATAATTGATGGTCATTTTGAGTTGTTTCCTGATTTTGGCCATGACCGTTCTTGATCATATATTCTGGTGTGCCTATGCATTAATATTTGGAAGTATGTACCACATGTGGGATTGCTGGATCATTGGGTATGTGTGTCTTCAATTTTCTTAAGTAAAGCCGGACCTTTTTTGCCTATTGACACTCTATCAGTAGTGTATGAGAGTTCTTGTGACTTTCATTCACTCCAACACTTGGCATTGTCCAATTTTTTAATTTTCATCTATCCAGTGGGTGAGTAATGATATTTCCTTGCAGTTTTTTTATTTCTCTAATAAAGTTGAACAACTTTTCATATATTTCCTGGTCACTTGGGTGTCTTCTTTTAGGAAGTTCCTGTCCAAGTCCTTTTCGTATTCTTCTATTGAGTTGTCCACCTCTTTCTTATTGAGTTGTAAGAGTTTATACATATTCTGGTTCCTACTCCTTTTCCAGTTACATGTGCTCAAATATCTTTTCTAATAACTATCTTTGTTGTTTGTTTCTTTCAGTCTCCTTATAGTGTCTTTTTATAAATGTCTTAATTTGATTGCGGTTGATTTTTATAAATCTTTAGTATATTTTAAAATAATGTTTTATTTTTTAATCATAGTTGACACAATATTATATTAGCTTCAGGTGTGCAGAATAGTGATTAGACATTTATATAATTTGCACAAACTATGCACCTCCATAAGTCTACTACCCACCTGACACCATACATGGTGATTACATTATCGACCACATTCCCCATGCTGTACCTTACATCCCCATGACTGTTTTTATAGCTGGCCATTTGTATACCTTAATCTCCTGCCCTCTTTTTCTTTTTGTTAATCCTCACCAGAAGATATTTTTTCCATTGAATTTTAGAGAGAGTGTAAGGGAAGGGAGAGAGAGAAAAAGAGAGAGAGGGAGAGAAACATTGATGTGCAAGAGACACATTGATTGGTTGCCTCCTGTAACCTCCCCGACTGGGGCTAGGATTGAACCTGCAACCCAGGTACATGCCCTGACCAGGAATTGAATCCACATCCCTTTGTGGCATTGGCTGACACTATCCACAGAGCCACACTGGCCAGGGCCTCTTCCCCTTTTTCATTCATTCCCCCAAACCCCCTGCCATCTGGAAACCATCAAAATGCTCTGTAGCTTTAAGTTTGTTTCTGTTTTGTTTGCTTGTTTTTTAGAATCCACATGCAAGTGAAATCACATGACATTTATTTTTTTTCTGTCTGACCCATTTCACTTAGCATAATACCCTCTATGTCCATCCACGCTGTTGCAAATGCAAGATTTTATTCTTTTATGTAGCTGAGTAATATTCCTTTGTATGTATGTACCACGTCTTCTTTATCCATTTATCCATCAAATTGACACTCAGGTTGTTTCTATATCTTGGTCAATGGTAAACAATGCTGCAATGAATGTATGGATACATACGTCTTTTTTTTAAAGTGTATTTTTATTGATTTCAGAGAGGAAGGGAGAGGAAGAGAGAGACAAAAACATCAATGATGAAAGAGAATCATTGATTAGCTGCCTCCTGCACACCCCCTACTGAAGATGGAGCCTGCAACCCAGGCCTGTGCCCTTGACCAGAATCAAACCCAGGATCCTTCAGTCCGCAGGCTGACGCTCTATCCACTGAGCCAAACCGGCCAGGCCAATGTGTGTGTCTTTTTGAAGTAGTGCTGGGTTTCTTTAAATAAATGCCCAGACCTGGCACTACTGAGTACTTCTTTATCTCTTGTTATAGCTTTTGTTTTAAAGTCTATTTTGTCTCGTATAGTTTTGCTACCCCAGCTTTCTTTTCATTTCCATTTGCATAAAATATCTTTTCCCATTCCTTTACTTTTAGTCTGTGTCTTTCATTCTGAGGTGGGTATCTTGTAGACAGCATACAGATGAATCTTGTTTTCTTATCCATTCAGCTACCCTATGTCGTTGGATTGGAGCATTTAATACATTTACATTTAAAGTTATTGCTGCTATGTTCTTTAGCTAATCCCTTCAACTTCTTTATCCAGTCACCAAAACATTTAAATAAAGTCATTATTGATAGGTATGTAGTTATTTCCATTTTATTATTCATATTTTTATTTCTCCTCCTCCTCCCTGCTCCTTCCTCCTCCTTCTCCTCCTTCTCCTTCTCTTCCTCCTTCTCTTCCTCCTCCATTACATACAATAATGATGAAGTTTTCCATCATTATTTCTTCAAATAGGTTTTCAATTTCTTGCTCTCTCTTCTCATTCCAGCATCCCATGATGCAAATGCTAGTGCACTTGGTGTTGTCCCAGAGGCCCCTTAAACTGTGTGTTTCTGCTACCTTGTTTTCAAACTGCTCATTTAACCCTCTGCTTCATCTAAACTACTGTTGATTCCCTCTCAGGTATTCTTCATTTCAATTATTGTATTCTTTATTTTTGACTGGTTCTTTGTTTTAAATCTCCATCTGTGTGTTTCCCATCTCACTCAGCCACAATCCCTGCTGGTTATCACAGAAGTTAAGGGTGCTTTTCTGGTTAGCCAGAAGTTAAGGGTGCTTTTCTTCCTGGACTGGGCAGCCTGGTGGGCACTGAGACTCCTTGCTCCTCAGAAGGGACCCCCACAGCCAAAATATCCCTCCTGATTTTTAACCACCACACATAGGTTTGGGACCAGCCTGCTCCATGTCTGCACCCCTCCTACAGGTCTCCATGTGGTTTCTCCTGTATGGCCTTAGTTATAGGACTTCTATTCAGCTAGTCTTTGGGTGCTTCTCAGTGATGCTTGTTCTGTAGTTTGCCTGTAGTTTAGATGTGGCCATGGGAGGAGGTGATCGCAGGGTTTACCTGCTCTGCCATCTTGACCAGAGGTCCTCCTTTAGTGTTTTTATGTGTGGATCTTATTTAAGAAATATTTCCTCCCTCCAAGGTAATGAAAAAAATACTCCCTTATATTATCTTCTAAAAGCTTTATAATTTTGCCTTTTGACATTTAAGTCTTTTAGTTGGAATTTATTTTAATGTATGGAGTGAGGTAGGGATCCAATTTCATTTGTTTGTTTGTTTTGTATGGGCCAATTTTCCCAGGATAATTGAAAAGTTTGTCCTTTCTTCTATTGCTCTGTAATGCCACCCCGGCATATATCAAGCCCATATATGTATGTGGGTAACTGTTTTGAATTCTTTCTCCTCCTCTGGAAGCAACCCCATCAGCGCCCACTACACCTGGCATGTGAGGCGGTGCCCACAGGGAGTGAGAGCCTGAGGAGCAGTAGCTGTAGCATCAACCACCCCATTTTCCGAGAGGGCAGTAAGGTCAGTGTTTACCCCCAAATCCTCATCACTCTTCTCACTGTCCTGACCCACTTCCTTCCCTCAGTCCCCCATAACCTTCCCTCTCCCCATTCCTTCTTTCTTCACCATCAGGGCGCCTTCATAGTCACATTTGATGTTTTCTACAAGGCCACCCTGGGAGACACGTTGCTTCTGAGGGCCAATGTAAGCAGGTAAGCCAGACCAAGTATGGTGTGTCCTTCACTGTTTCCTGTGCCAGCCAGAGATTCCTCTCTTGGTTTCCTTCCCAACTGGGCTCCCCTCTCTCTCCAGTGAGAATAATAAGCCTGCAACCAACAAGACCACCTTCCAGTTGGAGCTCCCAGTGAAATATGCTGTCTACACAGTGATCAGCAGGTGACTAATCCCTGGCCCTTCCCTTGGACCTCTGACCTTCCTCCAAGGCTAGTGCCTCCCCCTGCAGCCCAGCCTGCTCCTCTGGGGACGGGTATCTAAACTAGTCCCTCTGATTCCTCACATGTAAATATTTGTGACCCACTATATGCTTACACCACAACACCACATGCAGACATATCTTCGTTGCACTTCACTTTCTTGCACTTCACAGATACTGTGTTTTTTACAAATGGAAGGTTTGTGGCAACCTCTGGTCAAGCAACTCTATCTGTGCCATTTTCCAACAGGTTCGGATGGTTAGCATTTTTTTGCAAGGATTTTTTTAAATTAAAGTATGTTTATTGTTTAGATATAATGCTATTGCACACTTAATAGACTACAGTGTTCCTGGAAACATAACTTTGATAGGCACTGGGAAACCTAAAGACTTGAAGGACTCAATTGCAATATTTGCTTTATAGAGGTGGTCCGGTTCTGAACCCACGATATCTCTGAGGTGTGCCTGTGGCATAATTCTTGCTTCTTCTCTGACGATTTGGCCTGCTGGGGGACGCACACCCCTGGCTGCTGCTGTGTGCCACCTCCTCTCTCTGAGATGCAGCCTCCCTTTAACCTGGAGCCAGTCCTGGCCTTTGTGCTAAACAGGAGTGTGGCAACGCTAGGCTACTAGACTGAGACTCGGGCTCTTCTGAGACCCGGAGGCAGGATATGGTCTTTCCCCACACAGAACAAAGGAAGGTCAGGTTTTCACAAAACGGAGAGGAGAGCAGAGGTGTGAGAAACTGTGGGGAAGGCCTCTAACAGCCCAAGGCCAAGGCAGGCCACAAGAAAGGCCAGTGCAGGGACGCTGCTCTGGGTGATGAGGGTGGAGGAGTAGGGGCAGGCCAGGCGGGAAGCAGGGCAAGGACTCCACAACCTGGCTAAACTCCAGAGGCTTAGAGACTTGGTAGGAACTTGCAATGTTGCCATGGAACAGTTTGCTGCTGATGTGTGAATTTTTAGGGGAATGAGGGATGGGGGTCAAGCAATGTCATTGACCATCCAAACTCTGCGCATTCCCCCTTATGTCTATGGGAAAATACTAAAACTTATCATAAGAGCTTACAGTGATATGTGCTTATGATGTGCCAGGCATTGAAGCACTTCACATGTATTTATGTTTATTTAATCTTCCTAGCAACTCTATGATATAGCTATTGTTACCCCCTTTTTACCAACAAAGAAATCAAGGGGTTAAATAACTTGCCCTACATTCAGCTGGCAAGTGGCAGAACCAGGAGCGAAACCTAGATGGTCCAGAGCTTATGCCAGCGGCCAGACATCTTCTTCTCCAAGGAGTGGGAAGGCCGAGTGACTGACTCAAATATGAAAAGAGATTTAAAATGAGAAGATTTAAGGTGGAAAACTGATGCAGAGAAGGGGGTCTAGGTGGGGAGCAGAGAGGAAGACTAACAATACTAAAGGAAACAAATTCTCACATTTATGCACTGCTGCAAACATCACAACTCCATTAGAGGTTGCCACTATTCTTAGCAGCCCTACTTTAAAGAGTAAAAAACTACAGGGCTCCAGAGAAACCACATAGTTTGCCTTAAATTACTCATGCAGGAAGTGGTGGACTTGAGATATGAATGCAGGTAGTCAGCTCCTGTGTGTGTGCTCTCTCGCTCTCTCTCTCTCTCTCTCTCTCTCTCTCTCAATTGATTTCAGAGAGGAAGGGAGAGGGAGAGAGGGATAGAAACATGAATGATGAGAGAGAATCACTGATCGGCTGCCTTCTGCATTGTCCCTGCTGGGGGTCGAGCCCACAACCCGGGCATGTTCCCTAACTGGAAATCAAACCATGACCTCCTGGTTCAGGGGTTGACACTCAACCACAAAACCACACTGGCAGGGCTGGTTCCTACGTTCTTAATCATCAAAGTGACAGCCACAGCTGTGGGGTCTGCAAAGGCAAGATTTATGACTTAACTGTTGACTCTCCAGAGCCAAGCACACAGCCTGGCACAGGGTAAATGTTTACTGGAGGAGGCCATGGGTGGATGGATGGATAGGTGGATAGAAGGATGGATGGATGGATGGATGGATGGATAGAAGGATGGATGGATGGATGGATGGATGGATGGATGGATGGATGGATGGAAGGATGGATAGGTGGATGGAAGGATGGATGGATGGATGGATGGATGGATGGATGGATGGATGGATGGATGGATGGAAGAAAGGATGGATGGATAGGTGGATGGAAGGATGGATGGATGGATGGATGGACGGAAGGATGGATGGATGGATGGATGGATGGATGGATGGATGGATGGATGGACGGATGGACGGATGGGTGGATGAAAGGATGGATAGGTGGATGGATGGATGGATAGGTGGATGAATGGATGGATGGAAGGATGGATGGATGGATAGGTAGATGGATGGACGGATAGGTGGGTGGAAGGATGGATGGATGGATGAATGGAAAGATGAAAGGATGGGTGGAAGGATGGAAGGATGGAAAGCCACCTGCAGCCAAGGACATTTATGTCCAGTCCATGAGCTCGTGTCCATGTGCCATCTTCCATCACGTTTATTTAACTGCCCGGGATAGTCATGTCTATTTTCTTCATCCCCATTTTGGAGGCGCTCATGCTCCATTTTTTGTGATCCAGTCATCGTTCCTGTGAGTCTCCTTAGGCTTATGTGTTCTTACAGTAGCCTGAGCAAGCCTCGCCTGAAGTCAACCTTAATCTACTAGAGCAGCAGTTTCCAACCTTTTTTGTCTCATGGCACATAAACTAATTACTACAGTTCTGTGGCACCCCCAGAAGATATATGTTTTGCCCATTTGACCAAAAATAGGTATAATTTTGATTCATTCACATCGGCTTGCTATTGTTGTGTTGGCCGTTGTCTTTTTTTTTTTTTTTTTTTTTTTTTTACAATCTAAGGGAAAAAAGATCAGCGCTCCTGACTAAATAAATAGGTATTGCATGTTTTAAAAATTCTTGCAGCACAGATTGAAAATTGGGGCTAGAGAAAGCAAATCTACAAAAAGCATCTAAGCACCTTTTTCCCATGGGAAATGTTCAAATGTTATGGGAGGTGATGTTTAAGTTATGCCTTGAAGTGAAAAATTTCCAGAAGGGGAGTGAGTAAGGGCAAAGGCATGGGGAACTGAGAGCCAGGGCACCCAGGGACGAGCTGGCAGTTCTGGTGAAGTGGGCAAAGGACACGGGGGTCGGGGGGGTGGGGGCTGAAGCTGAGACTGCTGCAGAGGCTTGTGGGAACCTTGGGTCACCTGCGGACGGTCCCAGCGCCCTGTCTCACCAACAAGCCCTCTTTCTCCAGGAAGGAAGAATCCACCAAGTACCTCAACTTTTCCGCTTCTGATGAGAAGAGCAGGAAAGAAGCTGAGCATCGATATCATGTGAGCGGCCAGGAGACATTCGTGTCTGCCCTCCCACGGTGCTGCTGACATTGAAAGTTGGTGGGAAAAGGTGGAGAGGACCCGAGGGCTAGAGCCAAAAGGAAAGAAATAGGATTTGGGATGCTCCAGGGGCCAACGTAATGTCTCGATTTTCTGCAGGTGCATAACCTGAGTCAGCGGGATCTGGCCATCAGCGTTCACTTCTGGGTTCCCGTCCTGCTGAACGGCGTGGCTGTGTGGGACGTGGCCGCGGTGGCCTCCTCACAGGTGCCTGCCTGGCTCGCCTCCGTGCGCAGGGCTGAGCCCACGGTGCCTCGCACCCTCTCGCCAGTGACGTTCTGATCATTCTGTGGCTGTTTCTCTCTCGCTAGAATCTCTCTTGTGTATCAGAGATGGAACCTCCCCAGCATTCTGACTTCCAGACTCGGATTCCAAGGAGTCTTGTGCTGGTGAGCAAGGCCCTGGCTCCCCTATAGGACCAGTAGCTCATCGGGGCACACAGGGACATGCAGAGCTAGGTTCCAGAGCTGTCTATAGGGTAACCCCGAAAATGTATGAGGGCAGTGTTTATTAAAATACAGTTCATTTTCAAAGTTGAACTATCAACTGTGAAAGTATATACACATTTTTTGGACATCCTGTATATGTCCTATAATTGTTAACCTGTTCCTCACCCCAAATCTGACACTTTTTCTCGACTTGTGGTTCCTAAGTTAAGGCCCTCCTTAACTTCATTGCTCTCCTGCCCCTAGGACTGCTCCGCTGCTGCCTGCCGGAGGTTCCGCTGTGACGTGCCCTCCTTGGGCACCCAGGAGGAACTGGACTTCACCCTGAAGGGCGACCTCAGCTTCGGCTGGGTCAGACAGGTGGGTGGGCCCAGGGCAGAGCCCCGCCCCCAGCCTCCGCCTCCGGTGGGCCCTGAATGTCTGTGCCCAGCCTCAGTGGAGAGCGAGGGCATTTCCCTGACGAGGAGCTTTCCCCAGAGCTAGCTGCCAGCTCTCCTGCCCTTTTGCAGACTCTGCAGAAGAAGGTATCGGTGGTGAGTGTGGCGGGAATCACGTTTGACAGATCCGTGTATGCCCAGCTCCCGGGCCAGGAGGCGTCTCTGAGAGCCCAGGTAGTGACTGTGTGCCAGGCAGCAGCCAGGTTGGCGAGCGGGCGTCTGACGCTAAATCTGTGTGCTGGATGGGGGCTCACAAGGCTGGAGGGAGGGGGTGAAGATCCCTGGGGGGAGGGAGGGCAGTTGTCCCTAAGCCCCTGAGGGCTGCTGTGGCTCAGCCCGTGGAGTCTGGCCCAGGGAGGCCGGGAGGAGGTTAAAGGTTGGAGAGGCCGGGAGGAGCCGGGGCCGCCAGAGGCCCGATGCTTTCTGCTCCCCCATCAGATGGAGATGGTGCTGGAAGAGTATGAGGTGTATGACCCTCTGCCCCTCGTCGTGGGCAGCTGTGTGGGAGGACTGCTGCTGCTGGCTCTCATCACAGCCACACTCTTCAAGGTGAGTGCTGCCCTCCCACAGCTGGGGCCACCCACAGCCGACCCAAGGCCTCCCACACTCGGGCGGCCCAACAGGAAGTGCGCAGACCACAGAGCCAGGCCGGCCTGGGGGTACATTTCGGCTCCATCTTACCGCTTAATGTCAGGCAAGCTGCTCAAGCTCTCTGGGTTTATTTCCCATTTTTGAAATAATGATAATAATGCCTGCATCACAGAGTGGCTACAGCAAGACAGAAATGAGGCCAGGTTACGTCCCAGGCCTGCCTGACCACAGACAGCATCTGTGCTTTTCCCACTCTGGATGACGTGTCTAACCACTGACCTTGAACACAGTGGCGACTGGGAACGTGCAACTTGCTCACATTGTGTTCTGCATGCCGTACAGTCAGCTTGGTTCCCCTCTCGCTGGCTCCTTCCTCACTCCCAGCGTCTCCCCTGCCCTCTTACCCAGATCTTCTGTTTACTTCCCTTCATAGCTTGGCTTCTTCAAACGTCGGTATAAAGAAATGATGGATGACAAGCCCGAAGACGCTCCCATGTTCGGCAGGGAGGCCCCCAATTTGCCTTTGTCCTAATAATCTGCTTCTCCGTTTACTTCTCCCCCATGGGCTGGTCTTGCTGAGCCTCTAGACCACTTCCCTGGGGATGACTTCTGCATAGAACGGACTGGCCTGAGGGACTCGCTGGGCGCTACACCCCCTCCCCAGGGCCTTGCCAACCTTCTTCAGTGAGAAGCCCTTGTACCCAAGCAGGCCTGAGGCCAGCAGGGATTGTCTTATCTGTGGGAACTGCCAAATTAAATGAGGATTTAAAATACGTTTTCCTTGAATGAGAGAGCTCCGATCCAGGGCACAGTGCTGTTCCCCGAAGCGGAAGCAATGGGTGAACCTGTGTGTGTGGAGAGAATGTTCTCGCTCTTTCTCGGGTGAAGGCTGCCTCTGCCTTCTAGTGGTGTGAGTAGGGTCAGGGGAGGAGGTGTGTGTGGGGGCGGAGGTGTGTGTGTGGGGGGTTACTGGGTTTCAGCCCAGGCTCCGTGCCCCTTGGTGATGCACCGTGAGCAGAGCAGTCTTAGTGAGTGCAATGCCCAGAGCTGGTTTACCCAGTGCCCCCCTCAAATAGGTTCCCAGAAGCTAGGACAGCCAGGCTTCCAGAGGAAGCACCTCATTCCCCAAACCAGCACAGAGGCCCTCACAGGTGGCCGTGGAGAACGGGAAGCATTCCCACGCGGAGCTGGGGCTGCAGACCCTGTTTGAAGTCAGGGTTGTTCCGTTAGCGGGAGGGGCTGGGAAGCTTCCTCTGGCTCACGTGTTAATAACGTGTTAATAACGTGTTAATAACGAGGGCTCCGGGCTGCCGAGGCTTCACCACGAAAGCCTCGGCAGCCCGGAGCCCTGAAGCCTCGGCAGCCCGGAGCCCTCGTTATTAACACGTTATTAACACATTATTAACACGTGAGCCAGAGGAAGCTTCCCAGCCCCTCCCGCATCGGGCCTTAAGGAGGGGGGAGGGACGGGGAGGGGGGGGGAATGGAGGAAGCATGCACTGTGCGCATGCGCCGGCGCCAGGAGGACCCCGAGACGCCCGTCCCGCCCCATCCCTCCCGCCCGGTCCCCACGGAGCTGCAGCCACGGCTTCCACATCTTTATTGAACTCGGGGCCTCCGCCTGGGCCTCAGGGGTGCTCGTAGCCGGTGGGCAGGGGGTTGACGTGGGGATTGTGGAAGAGAGTGTGGTTGCCGTCCCCCCAGGAGAAGGGCTGCGGAGAGAGCGGGAGAGCGAGCCGTCACCCCGGGCGCCCCGCGCCCCGCCCCCCGCACCCCAGCGTCCCGCGGCCGCGCCCCCCGCACCCCGCTCCCCCCCCCACACCCCAGGGCCCCTCCCGCCAGCCGCGGGCCCGCTACCTTGGTGCGGATGCGCAGGTGGTGGTAGGGCACGAAGGGGGGGCGCTCCGGGTGGCCCGCGTGCAGCCAGCAGTTGAGGGTGCAGACGGCCACGCCCGGCAGCGCCAGCACGAAGGTCAGGAGGCGCCAGGTGCCGGCTGCAGGGGGACAGGGCGGGGCGGGGGTCAGCGGCGGGCGGCGCGGGGACGGTGCGCGGGGGGGAGCCGCGGGGGGCGGGGGGCGCCCACTCACCTCCGGCGCCTCCGTGGCCGCCCTGGGCCGCGCTCGCCAGGCCGCGGCGGCAGGACCTCAGCGGCAGAGCCAGAGCCAGAGCCATCGCGCCCGGCCGGTCCGCGGCGCCGTCTGTCCTTCCCTCTCCTTCGCCGGGCCTGTCCCCTCCCCTCGCGGGGCCAGTCACCTGTTGGGTCTGCGACTGGGCGGCTATTTTAGGGGTTTTCTATATTTAACACGCAGCCTGACCGGCACGCGGGCCGTCCGAGCGGACAGCTGCTGCGCCGCGCCTCCTGTTCTGGTTAGAGGGCGTTTCAGCTACAGCACGCCGCTCTGTGGAGTGCGGGAGCGACTTTGTTCAACGCTCTGTTCCCCCCGGCAGGCGCACCGTTGGCCATTAGTAAACGTTTGTCGAGCCCTAAGCGGTGTGGCTCAGTGGATAGAGCCTCGGCCTGCGGACTCGAGGGTCCCAGGTTCGATTCCGGTCAAGGGCACGTACCTTGGTTTCGGGCACATCCCCAGTAGGGGGTGGGCAGGAGGCGGCTGATCCATGTTTCTAACTCTCTATCCCTCTCCCTTCCTCTCTGTAAAAAAATCAATAAAATATATTTTAAAAAAACATTTGTAAAACGAATTGCGTCTTTTTGAATATCAGTTTCTTAAATCTGTAAAATGTATAATAATTTGTACTTTAAATTCTATTTATGAAATTTAAATAAAGTAACATAGGAGATACCAGCTTAGAATCTGGCACATAACAGTACCTCAATAAATAGATTAGTCGCTGTTCTTTTTTTAAAATACATTTCTATTGATTTTAGAGAGGAAAGGAGAGATAGAAACATCAATGATGAGAGAGAATCATTGATTGGCTGCCTCCTGCACGCTCCCTACTGGGGATCGAGCCCAAAGCCTGGGCACATGCCCTTGACTGAAATCGAACCTGGAACCCTTCAGTCCGCAGGCCAAGGAGCCTGAAGTTCTATCCACTGAGCCAAACCGGCTTTGGCAGTCACACTTCTTTGCAAAGAGCAGAACTCACCCTAACTAGTTTCTAAAAGACAAGCAGCCGAATCGTGGGCAGCTCACAGGACCTCCACGGAGGCCTGCCATCTGCACAGCAGACGCGAACCCTTCTGGGGCAGGCTGCAGGCAGACACCACACGTTCCTGCTCTGGACGCTGGGTGCCAAAACGTCAGCAGTGCTGCCCGGGAAAGCCAGCTCCCCCACTCTCACCCCCTCTCGAAAGGGCATCTTCGGAAGCTGGCCCTGTGGTTTGCTGTCTTCTGGACCCGAGAATCGCGCGGGCCCCACTGGCAGCACCCAGGCCTTGGCCTGTGCTCTAGTTTCGAGGAAGTCCAGGTAATTGAGTTCTGGCTGCTGCCTTAGGGGGCAGAATCTCTCTTAGAGAAAATCCCCAAATATAGGAAGAGGATCCAGAAGAGCCTGGACAGCCACAGATCTGACCACTGCCTCCTGCTCAGTGTATCATTTCAACCTGGGAAGTCTGGCCACTTGGAGGGAATGAAGAGAGCCCCCAGGCCTGGGGCACGAAGGTCACTAGAGGGTGGCGGTCCTGGGCACGGCAGACCCGCAGGAGCAGGTGCTCTGCTAGCACAAGCCGTGTTTACCAAGAGCTGCGGTCCAGCAGGATGCCTCCAGCTTCGAGCCAGAGCAGACGCACCTAATGTGAACCCACAAAAGGAAAGGGGATTTTATGAGCCTAATCTAAACATGCAGAAGGAAGAAGAGGAAGGCATATTGTCCGAGTAAGGTTCTTTAGTAACCCTGTGAAGCAGTCAGATGTTATGTCGTGTTAAGTTGTCCCTGAGCCCTCGCTGAGCTATAACGGAGCTCTTCCTATAGCTTTATCCAGTTGGGCTTTGAAATTACTGCTGAGAAAATGGGGCCTAATTTCAGTTAAAGTTACGTGGCATCTCCCTCCACTCAGCTCCCTCCAACCCCCTCTGCACTTACGATAAGGCTCTTGGAGCAATAAAGAGGGTGACTCTGGCCCGTTTAACTCCGTGGATAGAGTGTCAGCCTGAGGACTGAAAGTCCCGGGTTCGATTCCAGTCAAGGGTCAAGGGTCAAGGGCACGTACCTCATATCTCAGTTGCAGGCTAGAGCCCCCAATTGGTACAAGAGGCAACCAATCAATGTGTCTGTCTCGCCTAAATATTTCTCTCTCTCTGTCTCTCCTCTGCTTCCACTCTCTCTAAAAGAAATCAATGGGGAAATATCCTTGGGTGAGGATGAATCAAAGATAATAAATAAAAATAAAGAGGGGTGCTTTTACCTGAAAAGGTTGTTGGTCCCCCCTCTCCACTCGGAGTTCGTTGGTCATGGCCGAGCAGTTCCCTGGGGACCCCCATCCCTGAGTCTCAGTTTGGAAGTTCCCACTGAGCTTTGCGTGCTGGTGCGTGGTGACTGCCCTGGGGCCACCACCAGGCCCTGCCGGTCACCTCCTGCCGTGCCCCTGTGGGTACCCAGGAGCTTCTCTTTAGTCTCCTGTGCTTTCCCAGGCTGACCATGGTTCTGTCTAAACTGCCTTTGTGTAGAGAGAGTGCGGCGCCGACCCTGCAGTGTGTATACTGGACATTGTTTTCCAGGTTTTCACGCATATTAATTGGGCTGCTGCCAACGCTTCCAGTTCCTGGAGGTTTAGGTTTTGCTTAGCTTTAGGCAGAGAGAAGAGCAAACTTACCTGTTGTTAAGTAAACCCTGTGGCAGCATCCCAGCCCCTTTCAAACGTTCCTCAGTTGTTGGAGGTGAAGGGGGTGGAGGGAGGCCTCCATGTCAGTTCTCTTGGGCCTCCTTCCTGAGATGCTGCATATCAGGAGCATGTTTTCCAGAGCAGAGAGAATCCCAACGTGTGAGCTACTAAATGTACATTTTGTTTATGGGGGCTCTAGGACAGCATACTTGACATTGGAACTGTTCCAGAAAGACAGCTGAGTGGTGATTCAGGACATGGTTAGCTATGAGGAATGGGAAAGGGAGTTGGAGATGACGATCAAGGTGGAGCCCCCAGTGGGCTGATGACAATAGTATGATAGGGTCTAAAGGGGGCGTTAGCTCCCTCTGCCCTTGGAAAGGACTGGACCCGTGGTTGGCAAACTGCGGCTCGCGAGCCACATGCGGCTCTTTGGCCCCTTGAGTGTGGCTCTTCCTAAGCCTTAGGAATACCCTAATTAAGTTAATAACAATGCACCTACCTATGTAGTTTAAGTTTTAAAAATTTGGCTCTCAAAAGAAATTTCAATCGTTGTACTGTTGATATTTGGCTCTGTTGACTAATGAGTTTGCCGACCACTGGTAGATGCTTGTGAGAGTGGACTCCTATCATTCTGTGTCATCTGCCCAACGTACGTATGGCTTCTTCTCCTAATAATGCGCAGGATTTTCTGTGTGCAATTACCCACCCTCTCTCATTTTCAGGTTAAGGTTCACATGGGGTTGACTCCCTCCTCCTGTTCTAAAAGGGTCCCGTGATCCAGGGCTAGCCAATCAGAACATTCTGTTCTCCTGGCCATAGTGCTTGGTTTGGGAGGGGCACAGGACTCTGGGTTTCAATTTCAGGGCTTCTTGGACCATGGAGACACAGTACTTCAACGGGACTTGGAGCTCCAGGAGCCTCAGATTGAAGTACATTCTGAAGCCATTTTTCAGAGCGTACCGGGAAGATGGAGGGAGATCTAGCCTTGTTAATAGTATTTGAATGTGAGTCAAGATGTGCCAGAATTGAGAAAGATCTTAGACCTTTCAGTTACATAAAATAACACAAAGCCAGTTTGAGATGGGGTTTTAAGTCTTCATTAATTGCTATACATTTCCGGTGAAACTACAGTATATCTCTAAACTTTACCTGCAAATTTCCAATTTCTGTTCCCCTGTTCTGAGACCCATGTTGAAACTTTTTTTGGAAACCTTTTTTGCCTTCTTTTGTGAATATGACAGCTATAAGTGTCTTTAGTAAACATTCTGGAGTATATTTAGTTTTAATAAATTAAACTTAATGGGCACTTAAAGTGAGGGGGTCTAGTATTTCTGAAAATGAAGTTAGTGAAATAAATTATATCTGAAGATATATTCCAACTTGCTAAAGGTTAAGTAGTTGAGTCTTTGTCCTATAGTTTTATTTTCTTCTTCCATTTCATAATACAGTAGTGTAGTTATGCATCGAAATAAATCTATATGCTGCCCGGTAGGTGTGGCTCAGTGGTTGAGCATCAACCTATGAACCAGGAGGTCACGGTTCGATTCCCGGTCAGGGCACATGCCTGGGTTGCAGGCTCCATCCCCAGTGTGGGGCGTGCAGGAGGCAGCCAATCAATGATTCTCTCTCATCATTAATGTTTCTATCTCTCTCTCCCTTCCTCTCTGAAATAAATTACATATACATAAAATAATAAATAAATAAACCTATCTGCTGTGACCCGATGTCTCTGAAGACACAGGTAATGCTGGGGACACTGAACACTTCAGCTGAGCCGCGCACCTGCTCAGTGGCCTCCCCTGCTGCCACTCCAGCCCAGGCTGTAACTCAGACCAGCGTCTGAAGTTGCTGCTCCCACTTGAGACCGTCATCTCCCGTCCTGTGTGCCGTGCTCCCTGGGCCAGTGGTATGTAAAGAGGCCGTCAAGTGTGGCTTACTAATCTCCGATATTCTCTGAACCAGTATTTCGCCACCACAAGTGCTGATTTGTGAAAACACCCCGAGGCCTTCCTGCACCCTCGCCGATGCTGCTGGACATCTGATGAGAGCACCCCATTACCACAAACAAGTGTGGACGAGATGCCCTGGCCCAAGGGAATAGCATTGCCCCAGCCGCTTTTCTCTGTTAACACCACGGAAATAACCATCGAGCCCTGACCGGTGTGGCTCAGTGGATGGAGCGTCGGCCTGCGGACTGAAGGGTCCCAGGTTCGATTCCCGTCAAGGGCATGTACCTTGGTTGCGGGGACATCCCCAGTGGGAGATGTGCAAGAGGCAGCTGATCGATGTTTCTCTCTCATCGATGTTTCTAACTCTCTATCCCTCTCCCTTCCTCTCTGTAAAAAATCAACAAAATATATATATTTTTTAAAAAAGAAATAACCATTGAGTCGCTGAATAGCAGGCAAAGTGACCAGGGAGACATGGGTCAGGTGCGGTCACTTTTGTGATCACTTTGGTTAACTTTCCAAGTGTATCTTGGGAGAACAACAAGGATAAAAGAAACCTGAGTTAGCATAGAACACACACACAACACACGCAACATACACACAACACACGCAACACACACACACACACACACTTGAGCAACTGGGAAGGTTCGTTGATTCAGCTAACGCTCACTAAGTGCCTACTGTGAGTCAGGCTCTGTGCCAAAGTCCCTGCTTTCACAGAGCTCAAGTTTGGTGACAGAAAAGGGAGAAGGACACTCTGGGCAGCTGAGGGAACTAAAAGAAGTACAGGGCGCAGAGGGGTCAAAGGCCATGACCCGTGACCATGACCGGTGACACTGGGCAATGCTAGACCGAGAGGTGCCTGCAGGCTGTGCTGAAGCACGGAGCTCTGTTCCGCAGGCCATGCTGGGGCATGGGGTGGTGGTAGGCAGGCTGCTTTCAGGCAGGGAGTGACGTCAGACTAGTATTGGAGTCTGGGGTGTAAGGAAGGAATCTGACTAGTGGATGACATGAAAGGTGAACCAAAGAGCAGAGACGGGGAGAAGGGAGCCGATTAGGAGTCCTTTGCAATAATTCAGGCAAACGATGACAAGGACTTGCACTTCAGGCAGTAGCAGTGGCAACGGGGAGGGATGCTGGGGCTGGGTGGGTGGAGGAGGAATAGAGAGGGCTGAATACTGGAGAGAGAGAGTTGGTGCCTCAGAGAACATGAAAGGAAGGGCTGAGGTGAGAAGTCGGGGAGCGATGGGCATGGCCAGGTTAGAGAGTGAATCAGCAGAACGTGTTTCCCTTGCATGCCGACGTCACGTGCTCCTCCCCAAGCACAGCAGCTGTCAGCACATGTGTTTGCTGGCAGATCTTTCAAGCATGTCAAACTCACATTTATTTCACGAGGCCTGCAGCCTGCCGGCCGTGAGTTTGACATGCTTGATAGGTCCAAGGCAATGCCATTAATTCAGCCTGTCGTGCTGGCTCTATTCCTGGCAGATAAAAGCTTTCGATTACATCAGCTAAAGAGGTAATGGCATACCCAGCATGATAATTTCCCTGTTCACCCTTTAAATAGAATCCATCTGTAAACCAAAATAGATCAGCAGGCGCCTCCCTTAAATCATTCCTAGGAGCCCGAAGATAATCGGGTACGAGAACACAGTCATGGCCATCTTTGTTCTGTGGGAAGGAAGCAGAGTAGCAGTGTTCAGAATGTTATTGGCCCTAACGGGGTCGGTTCAGTGGTTAGAGTATCAACCCTCCGACTGAAAAGTCAAGGGTTCAATTCCAGTCAAGGGCACATACCTCAGTTGTAGGCTTGATCCTCAGGTCTGGTTGGAGCCACGTCTCTCTCACATCAATGTTTTTCTCTCTCTGTCTCTGCCCCTCCCTTCCACTCTTTCTACAAATCAATGGAAAAATATCCTCAGGTGAGGATTAACAAAACAAAACAAAGTAAAATAAGAATGTTATTGAGCTAAAGTAATGTTGGGTACAGAAAGCAACATAGCACTTCATATGAGGCTAAACTGCTGATTGAGCAATGCTGAGTACTGGTATAGTGAGAGTTTGAGTCTCAACTGAATGTAGGGCATTCAGTGGTTCTCAACCTGTGGGTCGCGACCCCTTTGACGGTCGAATGACCCTTTCACAGGGGTCGCCTAAGACCATCCTGCATATCAGATATTTACATTATGATTCATAACAGTAGCAACGTTACAGTTATGAAGTAGCAATGAAAGTAATTTTATGGTTGGGGGTCACCACCACATGAGGAACTGTATTTAAAGGGCCAGAAGGTTGAGAACCACTGGCATAGACAGTTCAGACAATTCCGTCAGTAGCCTGCATAACAGGGCCACTGTGGTGGCTTTCGTGCCTGGGACAGCCCTTTTGCTACGGAATCTAGATGTTGCCTGTGATGCCTTTAGGCCAATGGTGGTTACGGTATTTTTGGGTGATCATTTCTAAAGTGTTTCCTTTGTCCTTATATATAAAAAGAACGAATGGCAAATCATAGTCAGGCTGCCCAAGAGCTGGAGCTGGAGTAAAGTGGGGTTTTAGGTATTTACAGCTTTTTCACGATCGTGTCACCTGGGTCTGAGTTGAGTAGAGCACAAAAGGCTGAGCAACAAGTGAAAAATTTGGCACCGAATTGCTACCATGGCCTGTTAGTCCTAAAAGTCCTCTTAATTGTTTCTTTGTTTGGGGAAGAAAGAAAGCTGAACTTCCTTTGACTTGTTCAGGATTAATTAACAGTCCAGGCTTTGATATTAAATGTCCAAGATATTTTACCTTAGGTAGGCAAAAAAAATGAAGTCTGTCTTTAGAGACATTATGCCCCCTGGAGGCCAATTGTTGTAATAAGTGAAAAGTATCTTGAGTCCCAGAGTGTCAGAAGCAGACCTACGTTTTGAAAAAAATGTCAAATTCCTTTAAGGTCATTTAAGGAAATTTAAGGTCATCTAAGTTTATTTTCAATATCTGAGAAAAGTGAGACTTTCACTGTATCCCTGGGCATAACAGTCCACATATTTTGGTGTTCTTCCCAGGTGAAGGCAAAAAGATATGGACTTTGTCTGCTGGAATGCTGAAAAAATGCACTGCGTAAGTCCACCAGTGAGAAATTGTTGCTGTTTGTTGGAATGGTAGGAAGTAAGGTATGTGGATTGGGGTTACAGGAGGTAAAGGAACCACAGAATTATTTACAGCCCTTAAATTTTTTTTTGTTACAGTTTATGTTCAATATTATTTTGTATTAGTTTCAGGTGTACAGCATCCATTGATTTTTTAAAAAATATTTTTATTGACTTCAGAGAGGAAGGGAGAGGGAGAGAGAGACAGAAACATCAATGATGAGAGAGAATCATTAATCGGCTGCCTCCTGCACGCCCCCTACCGGGGATGGAGCCTGAAACCCAGGCATGTGTCCTGACCGGAATGGAATGGTGACCTTCCTCCAGACTGTTTTCTTCTTCATATGTTTGTGTCATAATTATTATCCTTTCGTTTGTCTAATCGCAGTTGGAGTCTGGGCTCTGGGTATAAGAACATTTCACCTTTTTGTTAAAAAGGGATGGGGGCACCATGGGTTTCTGGTCTTGGCCTCGTCGGTGCCTGAATACCTGTGACAGCCGCGGACGCTGAGAAAGAAGAGGCCTACCACGGAGACTCCGCGCGGCTCACTGGGTTCAAGTTCAAAGCAGGGTCTAGAGCCCACAGGAAACAGGGCCTTTCACAGAACCAGCTTCAGGACACGCCCGCGCCAGGCTGCCTGCCTCCTTGAACTACCTGCCTGGGCCCTCCCAACACCTGGGCCGGAACTTATAAGGGGTTTCTGGAATTGTATTTCAACCTGGGCTGAGGCTTCCCTGACCAACTGGCCTCTTCCCAGCCAACCAGAGCAGGACGGAGCCTTTTGGACCAACCGAACTGCAAGGATGTAAAGGTTTTTATTTACATGTGGACCGGCCCATCTGGGACCATGGGGGAGGGGCACCAGGACACACTTCTGTCTCTCTAAGTCAGCTCCGCTCTGGCTCAGAGAGCAGAGACTTCCCCTTCCTACTGAGTCCTGTGCTTTTTCTGGCTGGACACCCCCCCACCCACCCACACACACACCCCCGCAGGACATGGACCTCTGGGCAGGGCGGGGCGGGCTGCCTCACCCCAGCACCACCTCACGGCCTCACAGCTAAGCTGTGACACTGAGCTGCCCACAGCCGTGCTGTTCTCACCCGCTGCTGTACCCCAGCTGGGCTGTTCGGGCTGAATGAAGTTTCCTTCTTCATTGCACCCCAAATTGGAGGTTCCTGTGGGCCTTGAATCAGCACCAAGGACCGTGGGCTGACACTGATGAAGCTGGAGCAGATGGAGCAGATGGACGGCTTTCTCAGAGGAAAGCTAACGGCGTGAGCAGTCCTCCCAGCTTTGGTAGCACCACGTGCTGGGGGGGCGGGGGGGGGGCCGGGGGGTGAGGTCACCACCACAAGGGCAAAGGGGTGTGTCCAGGCTGCTGTCCTGGGCTGGCTTTGACCCAGTGAGAGGCCGAGTCCACGTCTGCTGCTTGACGCCTGGGGGCGCACCCCACTCTCCTGAAGGGCCATGGGCTGGTGTTGCCGAGGCCCCAGCCCCGAGAAGGCCCCCACCCCCCACCCCAGGGGACGCAGCGGCTCGGAGGCGCTGGCTCCGAAAGCCGCCTGGGAGTGGGCGGCGCGTGAACCCCGCCTCCCAGTCCGGGTGCCGGGGCCCCGCCTTCTCACCCAGCCTCGCCAGAGGGGGCTCCATGCCCCGCGCCCCCCTCGGCCCCAGCGCGCCCCACCCCTCCGCTCCCGCTGCGCTCCTCTCCGGGGTGAGGCGCGGGGCAGGACCACAGCGCGCCCTAGTGGCTGGGGGCAGCGCGGGGCCGGGCTGGAAGGCGCCGGAGGGTTAAGGTGAAGAGGTTGAGGAACTCGGGGTGGTCGGGCTGGGATTAGGGTGAAGCGAGGGAGGCACTGGCCCCTAGCACAGAATTTAAGGGGGCGCTCCAAGCAGCAATCAAGATAAACAACATTTAAGTGCAATCTTAAAAAAAATAAAAAAACCCACACACAACCAAAAATTTAATGTGAAAAATTGATGATGAATAAAATATCAAATTTTAAAATAAAAACATTCGACCTCATATTTTCACGACCCTCCTTCACTCCCTCACCGCAGACAGGCGGCTGGCACAGGCTGTAGGTACCTGGTTAAAAGTGGCACTCACGTCTTATCTGTCTTGGGTGCCAAATAGTTCTGTGTGCCCTTACATTTTGCACCAGAGGCTAGTGCCTTCTCATCCTGCTAGTCTAGTGCTGCCTCTGCCAAGTCTACATTCAGAAACGACCCCGATTATGGGCTCAGTTCTGCCACCAGCTGCCTGAGTGACCCTGGGCCAGTCACACTCCCCCTTAGCTTCAGTGACCCTTGTAACAGTAGGGGGACTCCCAACTACACAATTGAGGACAGTCTTGGTAATTCTCAAAAGCAGTGATTCCCACAGTGTGGGAATTTCACGTGCCTCTGTGTGAGCACCAAGCGAGCCTAGACGCATTGGTCCCAGTAGCCAAGAGCTGGAAAGAATGTTCCTCGGCAGTTAAATGGATGTATAAATGAATGAAGTTTCAAACAACGTCATACTACACAGCAAACATGAATGATTACAGCCATGTGCAGCTACAGAGATAAACTTTACAAACGTTGTATCACAAAAAAAAAACAAAAAACGAGAGAGAAAACATACAGTCCAATTCCATGTCTATAAGGTCTAAAACCCAGCAAACATCACACTGTATCGCTTAGAAATCTATATGTAGATGAGAAGCTATACAGTCAAGCAATAAATTACCACAAATGCCGGGATAGTGTTATAGCCCCAGGGAAGAAGCAGGCGTGCACTGCCAACACGGCTCTGGGCACATTTCTTGCCCTGGGTGGTGGGCACAGGAATCTTGCCTTTTGTTCTTTAAGATGCACACATAGGCTTTATGTACTTTTCTGTACATAGGACTTTTTTTGAATACTGGACAGATAGGAAAGTGTCTACAGCAGTGTCTGGCACATGGTAGATACTCAATAATAATTTGCAAAATGAATGAAATGTTCTAGTGCTGAAGCGGACCCTTCGTCAGGCAGTAAGTGGCAGAATCAGGATGGCCCCAAGGTTGTTGCTCAAAAACCAAGGCCAGAATCCTGGTGAAGATGGAGTCTCGGTGGTAAGACTTTACTGAGCTAAGTGCAAAGAGCAAGTGTTCTCGAGTCTTTACCAGAGATGTGTGAGGGTTGGTGTCCTGGTGAGCTCCTGCCAGGTCTCCAGAACCCTCAAAGTGATTAAACCTCTTATCACCCAAACACATGATCGTGAAGTTCCAGCTCAACTTTTTAAAAAATATGTTTTTATTGATTTCAGAGAGAGAGAAGGAGAGAGGGGGAGAGAGAGAGAAACATTGATGTGATAGAGAAACATTGATTGGTTGCCTCCCACATATGCCCTGACTGGGGAATGAATCCATAACCTGGGCATGTGCCCTGACTGGAAATCGAACTGGAGACCTTTTGGTGCATGGGACAATGTTCAACCAATTGAGCCACACCGGCCAGGGCCAGCCCAACTACTTTTATAACAGGGTTACAGAAACAGCCACATCATCTAAATCTAACATCTGAGGAATTGGTGCAATTCCTTAATCCACCATTAATGCCTTCTTCACCTTGTCCCTGCCTAGTCCTCTTGGGTTGGTGACCCATTAGTGGACTTGGACAATTAGTTGAAGACCAGGGAAGGACTGAGCCTGATGGGCCCACTAGGTTCCACAGTCCTCCTGTTCAGAATGTCTCCTGACTGCCTCTCAGTTGCACCATGTCCTGGGGATGCTCAAGAGTCAGGCCCCTCCTACCCTAGCTGGCTTAGCTCAGCGGATAGTGTCGGTTTGTGGACTGAAAGGTCCCAGGTTCAATTCCGATCAAGGGAACTACTTGGGTTGCAGGCTTGATCCCCAGTGGGGGGTATGCAGGAAGCAGCCGATCAATGATTCTCTCTCATCATTGAGTTTCAATTTATCTCTCTTCTCCCTTCCTTTCTGAAATAAACAAAAAAATATGTATTTAAAAAAAAGACTCAGGCCTCTCCTTGAAGAAGTTAAACTTCACTTACCTTTTTCAAAATGCAAATCCCTCTGAAAGTTTGCCCAGTAAACTCCCTATCCTCCTAGCCCTAGGCAACCGCTAATACACTTCCCATTTCTCTAGATGACCTATTCTGGTCATTTCGTATAAATGGAATCATACAGCCTGCAGTCCTCTGTGTCTGGCTTCTTTCATTCAGCATGATGTTTTCAAGGTTCATGCATGTTGTAGCATGTGTCAGTATTTCATTCCTTTTTTATTGAATTTATTTGGGTTACACTGGTTAATAAAATTATACAGGATTAAGGTGTAAATCTATAATACATCATCTGGATATTGTATTGTGTGTTCACCAGCCCAACTCATGTCTCTTTCCATCACCATTTATCCTCCTTTACCCTCTCCTGCCTGGTAATAACCATACCAGAGATGTGTGAGGGTTGGTGTCCAGGATGATTGTGGGGTTACAGCTAAAGGATGTGGTAGTGACTGTACAATTCTGTGAATATACCAAAAGCCACTGAATTGTACCCTTGAAATGGCAGAGGGTATGGTATGTGAAGTATGTCTCAATAAAGTTGTTTTTCAAAAAGACACTGCAGCTTCTCCCCTTTCCGTCAGGCTCCAGCCATCATAAGCAAGATGAAGCTTATGAGGACGTCCAGGAGCTGTAGAGGAAGTAATACCCTGTGATGCATTTTCTTCTCAGGGTGCACTCCTAGAAGTACTGCCAGCTTTCCATGCTACACAGCCTCCACCCAGCCTGATAAAGCACACAGGCTGGGATACAAGGCCAACCAAGGTTATGTCATACTAGAGGCCCAGTGCATGAAATTTGTGCACTTGTGGAGGGAGGGGGGTCCCTCAGCCCAGCCTGCACCCTGTTGCAGTCCAGGAGCCCTCAGGGGATGTCTGGATGCAGGCTTAGGCCCACAGGGAGCAGGCCTAAGCCTTCAGTCGGACATCCTTAGCACTGCTGCAGAGGCGGGAGAGGCTCCTGCCACTGCCACTGCACTTGCAGCCCATGAACCGGCTTCTGGCTGAGCAGTGCTCCCTCTGTAGGAGCGCTGACCACCAGGGGGTAGCTCCTGCATTGAGTGTCTGCCCCCTAGTGGTCAGTGTGCATCATAGCAACTGGTCGTTCCACTGTTTGATCGATTTGCATATTAGTCTTTTATTAGATAGGATATCAGATTCATGTGTGCTATGGTTGCAAATACCCAGCTTCTAAGGGTGAGACCTAAGACAATCCTGTCCATCACGGTGGTAACCAGCTAAAGTTTGCTCGAAGTCTTCAGTCTGTTGCGGAGGAGCAAACTGGGCACCACTGTGGGGCTCTGAGAGTCCTGAATTCTTACGGGGTTGGTGAAGATTGCATGTACAGATTATTTGAGGTTATCCTCATTGATCCAATCCATGAAGCCATCAGATGGAATCCTGACCCCAGTTGCTCACCAAACCGGTCCACAAACATAGGAAGATGTGAGGGCTGACGTCTGCAGGCTGCAAGCGCCATGGCCTTGGAAAGAGCCACACTGTTGTGGTTCTCACCTGCAGCTTGGAGAAGGCGCAATACTGCCCAGCTCCACCATTACCCATAAAAGTAATATATGTAAACTGCTTTCCTAATAAACAGTCTCGAAAAGTAAAACAAACAAACAAAAAACACTACAGCTTCTCTCCTTCTCTGCTCCCCCACCCCCATCACCCACTCTGGGGAAAGCCAGCAGGTGGTCATGGTCAGCCCTGCAGAGAAGCCCACATGGGGAGGAACTGAGGCCTTCAACCAACAGCTGAAGAGGAGCTGAGGCTTTCTGACAGCAGTCCTGTTGGCAGTGGGTCCTCTAGTTCCAGCCAGGCCTTCAGACGTCCACAGCCCCGGAGGATAACTTGACTACACTCCCATGAGAGAAGCCGAGCCAGCATCGCCAGCTAAGTTGCTCCTGGATTTCTGACTCTCAGAAACTGTGACATAATAAATACTTGTCGTTTTGAGTTGCTAAATTTGGGGATAATTTGTTATACAGCAATAGATAATCAATGCAGTATCTGTCATAACAAGAGTCATCAACGGGTGAAACTTCTCCAAACTCTGAGGTTCCTTCCAGCTCTAAAATCCTGTGATTCTGTGACATCTGCTTCTGCAGGGAGGAGAGCCCTTGGCCAGTTGACTGGATAGCCTGCTAAGTTTCTTTGCTTTGGTTACATCAAGTTAATGGGGTGACAGTAGCTACCTCAGGCCAAGGTAACTACTTATTGGGTGTGTGTAAGAAAAAGCATGACTTCTGTTTGACTTTTTGAAATGTTGACAATAACCCCTCACTACCTCCACAATCCCCCTTCCTGAAAAGAAAGGGTGCTTGTATCCTGCTCCTTTTCTACCTCATCACCCCCCGGCATACAGCTGTGGAGTGTGTCAGGAATGGCCGGAGAACCAAGGAATTCCCAGCTTAGCAGGAAGTTTAGGACTTTGGGAGTTACGTTGGTTTCCTAGGGCTGTCATAATAAATTCCCCTATATTGGGAGACTTAAAACAACAGAACTTCATTCGCTCACAGTCCTGGAGACCAGAAGTCTGACATCTAGGTGTGGGCAGGGCTGCACTCCCTCTGGAGGCTCTAGATCAGAATCCTTCCTCGCCTCTTCCAGGTTCTGTTGGCTGTGACATTCCTCAGCTTCCTTGTGGTATACTGAGTAACTTCATTCATTCAAAATCACTTATTGCACACCTTCCAAGTGCTAGAGTTTGTGCTAATGCAGCAGTGAACAAGACAGAGGTGGTCTCCGCTCCCAAGGCTAAATGGAAGAACCTCATATGCAAGGGAAAGTAGGCAATGTGGTGTTTACTTTTCCAACATCTACAGCCGAGAGAGGCTCATTAGATGAAGGAGACAATAGAGTCAAATGACATCCAAACTGCAGGAAAGGCAAGTTTTAATGCAGGCGTGAACCCATGCTCATAAGTGTGCCCCCTACACCTAGGAGAATAATATTCATCGAGGGGTTGCTCTGGAAGGGGCCCTGAAGACCATTTTATCCTATCTGCTCATTTTGCAGATGAAGAAACTGAAGCCCAGAGAGAAGTGATTGGGGGAGGGGTAAAGAGTGGCATAAAGAGGTTGGCATGGGTGGGCTGGAAGAAAAATCTGCAGGGAACTTCTTGGTACCCAAAGAGTTTCAGACTTTACAAAGATTTGTGCTGAGGCTTGAATGTGTTGTGCCTACCTCAGATCCAAGAGGACACTGGCCATGAAGAGATGCAAGGCTTTCGAACTGAGAGAGGATAAAAGAGAAAGAGCCAAGTGATATCATTCTAAGCTTCAGGAATTTTTTTGTTCTTTTAATTTTGAGGAATAAATGTTGAAGAAGTAGAAAATTACCTGTAGGAAAATAAATACCGTGATATTCTTACTTTTAAAAATATATACTGTCCAGGGTGCTGAAAAAGCTCACGGTTTCTAGGTTGCAAACACTTTCACATCTGCTTATTTCTGAGAATCTAGTTCCTTGTACCCAGCTTCTTGGAAAATGTGAGCAACTACTGGTACAGAGTGACCAATAAGTGTGAGGATGAAGGCTCCGGAAGCCATTCTCCATGCTCTGCTCTTGTCTGCCTCTGACTTTTTTTCACGTCCCCACCTCCTCATCCTTGCCAAGCCTTTCCTCACAACTCTTTGGGGTTATTAGCCCAGAAAAATGCTGCCACCACCTTAGGTAGCCACACTCTGAAAATAGGGTGGAAATTAGGGAAGGTTACATGTGACAGACAGAGACAGTTCACAAGGCATGTGATGGTCAACAACAGTTTTCTGGGAGTGTGGGAAGCAACCTCCAAGATGGCCCCAATGATTCCTACCTCCCGGGAGTCATGCCTTTGTGCAATCCCTGCCCTTAGTGTGCACTAGATTCGTGACTCCCTTTTAGCAAATAGAATGTGGCAGAAATGCTACTTCCAAAATCACATTACAAAGACTGCAGCTTCCACGTGGGTGTCCTCTGTCACTCCCTTGGTTGCTTGATCCATTGATGCCAACTGTCAAGTTGTACGATGCCCTAAGGTTTTACCCAAGTGTCAAAGAATTGATGTCTCTGGACAACAGCCAGGGAGGACCGGAAACCTGCCAACAGGTATGACAGTGACCTTTGGAGTGGACCCTCCCCCCTCGAGCCTTGATATGACATCAGCCCTGGTGACACCTGATCACAACCAGAGGAGCCTCGTCAACCTGAGCCCAAACTCCTGGCCCACAGAAACCGTTTGTTGTTTTAAATCTCTTGAGGAGGTGAGATGGGGCCAGTTCCTTACTGCTGGCTCTCTCTGATGCTCAGTAAGACAAAAAGACATGCGGTTTCCTACGACAATGTGGCAGTGATCGGTAACGAATCAAGGTAGAACAGAATCTATTCATTTATTATATGCAATTGAACCGTATTTTTCTTTCCATGTTGAGGCCTCAGCAGCTGAAGTTGGAAAGAAGGCTGGCTCTCTGGAGTGGGGCTAGGCTATGATTTTCAAAGCCTTGTAAACCCATTCATGTGAGGCTAGCCTTTCCCATGCACCTCCTGGTCTTTCTCATAATACCTGTCCCAGTCCCTAGTCCTCCACCTTCACCTTTCTGAGGTGACTAAGGGATGAATACCAAGAACCTACAACCAAGATTACTTTATCCAGCAAAGCTATCATTCAGAATTGAAGGTCAGATAAAGAGCTTCACAGATAAGGAAAAGCTAAAGGAGTTCATCACCACCAAACCAGTATTATATGAAATGCTGAAAGGTATCCTTAAAGAAGAGAAAGAAGAAGAAAAAAGTACAGATACAAATTATGAACAACAAATACACAAGTGAATCTAAAAATCAAGTGAATAAATAATCTGATGAACAGAATGAACTGGTGATTATAATAGAATCAGGGGCATAGAAAGGGAGTGAACTGACTATTCTCGGTGAGGGGAGTGGGGGTGGGAAGGGGTGTGGGGGATGCGGGAAGAGACTGGACAAAAATCATACACCTATGGATGAGGACAGTGGGGGGGAGGGTAAGGGCAGAAGGTGGGGTGGGAACCAGGTGGAGGGGAGCTATGGGGGGAAAAAAGAGGAGCAACTGTAATAATCTAACAATAAAGATTTAATATTTTAAAAAAAGAAGGCAAAATCCGCCCTACCCGGTTTGGCTCAGTGGATAGAGTGTGGGCCTGCAGACCGAAGGGTCTGGGTTTGGTTGTTGTCAGAAGCACGTACCTGGTTGCAGGTTTCTCCCCAACCCAGGCCGTGCTCGGGACACGTGCGGGAGGCAGCCAATGGGCGTGTTTCTCTCATATTGATATTTCTCTCTGCCTTTCCCTCTCTCTTTCTCTCTCCCTAAGAAATCAATGGAAAAATAACCTGGAGTGAGGATTTAAAAAAAGAAGGCAAAATCTGGAGACAGAGCACCACATGCATGGGGCTAACGTGGAAGGACAGTCCAGCAGCGTTGGACATTGGGTCTGGTCAACCTCAGGAACACGGCAGCTATGAGGAAGAAAGAGGAGGGCCTCTGCTCCGAGCGCAGATCATGTAGGGCTTTGGGAAGACCTCCCTCTCGCTCCCATATACTCTAACTTTTACTAATAGACACGTTTGCTTGGGCAGCCCTCCCCAGTGCCCAGGCCAAGGGCCATGTTCAGGCCCCAGTGTCCGGGCACAAGTGAATCTTCACCATGTTTTCCTTTATTGAGGGAGCAGAGAAAGAGCCCGGGGAACCTGCGAGGGAAGGAACTAAAGGAAATGGGGCAGAAGACAAACCCTGGGCCTTTCGACCCAGCCCTGAAATGCCACAAATGACCCCTGAACTCAACAGACAAGTCTCCTGGTCCTTCACTTTGGACACTTCAGGCCCCATCAGTTCTAGTTTACCCTATAAAGAGAGTTCTCCTTCAAAGGGGTCATACACCCCAGAACTCACACAGTGGTTCCAAGTTCAAATTCTGCAGGAACACGGCCTTCTTTAAGGAACCTTCTGGAGGTTAGGACTCCAGAACACAGCCTTCATGGCATCTTTTGGAGGTTAGGATTGTAAAACACAGCCTTCTTTATGGCACAATTTCTGGAGTTAGGATGAAAAGCATAGCATTCATTATGGCAGACTTTCTAGAGTTAGAATGAAAAACATAGCATTCCTTATGACAAGCTTTCTGGAGTTAGGATGAAAAACATAGCACTCATGATGGCACTCTCTGAAATTAGGATGAAACACATTGCATTCGTTTTGGCACTCTCTGAAGTTAGGGTGAAAATCATTGCATTCATTTGGCACTCTCTGAAGTAAGGGTGAAAATCATTGCATTCATTTTGGCACTCTCTGAAGTTAGGGTGAAAAACATAGCATTCATTATGGCACTTTCTGGAGTTTAGGTTGAAAAACATTGCCTTCATTATGGCACACATTCTGGAGGTTACAGTGAAAAACATAGCATTCATTATGGCACAGTTTCTGGAGTTAGGATGAACAACATGACATTTATTACGGCACACTTTTGGGAGTTAGGATGAAATACATAGCATTCATTATGGCACCTTCTGGATTTAGGATGAAAAACATTGCATTTATTTTGGCACTTTCTGAAGTTAGGATGAAAAACATTGCATTCATTTTGGCACTCTGAAGTTAGGGTGAAAAACATTGCATTCATTTTGGCACTTTTTGACCTTAGGGTGAAAAATATTGCATTCATTTTGGCACTTTCTGGAGTTAGGATAAAAACATAGCATTCATTATGACACCTTCTGCAGTTAGAATGCATTATGGCACTTTCTGGAGTTTAAGTTGAAAAACATTGCCTTCATTATGGCACACATTCTGGAGGTTACAGTGAACAACATAGCATTCATTATGGCACACTTTCAGAAGTTAGGATGAAAAACAGCATTCATTTTGGCACCCCTGGAGTTAGAATGAAAAACGCTGCATTGGTTTTGGCACTCTCTGAAGTTAGGATGAAAAACATTGCATTCCTTCTGGCAATCTCTCTCTCTTTTTAAAAAATCTTTATTAGTTAAGGTATTACAAATGTGTCCTTACCCCCCACCCCCTCATGCTCTCATCCCCCTGTTGTCCATGTCCACTGGTTTGGCTTACATACATGTATACAAGTCCTTTGGTTGATCTCTTCCCCTCCCTCCCTACCCTACTTTCCCTCTGGGGAGTGATAGTCTGATCGCTGTTTCTCTGTCTTTGGATCTGTCCCTGTTTATCAGTCTATGTTGTTCTCTATATTCCACAAATGAGTGAGATCATGTGGTATTTATCTTTCTCTGACTGGCTAATTTCACTTAGCATAATGCTCTCCAGTTCCATCCATGCTGTTGCAAAAGGCAAAAGTTCCTTCTTTTTTACCACAGCATAGTATTCCATCGTGTAGATGTACCACAGTTTTCTAATCCACTCATCTGCTGATGGGCACTTAGGCTGTTTCCAGATATTAGCTATGGTGAATTGTGCTGCTATGAACATAGGGGTGCATATATCCTTTCTGATTGGTGTTTCTGGCTTCTTGGGATATATTCCTAGAAGTGGGATCACGGGGTCAAATGGGAGTTCCATTTTTAGTTTTTTGAGGAAACTTCATACTGTTCTCCACAGTGGCTGCACCAGTCTGCATTCCCACCAGCAGTGCACAAGGGTTCCTTTTTCTCCACATCCTCTCCAGCACTTGTCGTTTATTGATTTGTTGATGATAGCCATTCTGACAGGTGTGAGATGATACCACATTGTCGTTTTGATTTTCATCTGTCATATAATTAGTTACTTTGAGCATGTTTTCATATGTATTTCGGCCTTCTGTATGTCCTCTTTCGAAAAGTGTCTATCTAGGTCCCTTGCCCATTTTTTGATTGGATTGTTTATCTTCCTATTGTTATGTTTCATGAGCTCCCTGTAAATGTTGGAAATTAAACCCTTATCCGTGATATCACTGGCAAATATGTTCTCCCATGTAGTGGGTCTTCTTGTTGTTTTGTTGATGGTTTCCTTTGCTGTGCAAAAGCTTTTTATTTTGATGTAGTCCCATTTGTTTATTTTCTCTTTAGTTTCCATTGCCCTAGGAGCATTATCAGAGAAGAAATCCTTCGGCATATGTTTGCGATTTCGCTGCCTGTGGATTCCTCTAGTATTTTTATGGTTTCCCGTCTTACATTTAAGTCTTTTATCCATTTTGAGTTTATTTTTGTGTATGGTGTGAGTTGGTGGTCTACTTTCATCTTTTTGCATGTATCTGTCCAATTTTCCCAACACCATTTATTGAAGAGACTGTCTTGACTCCATTGTATGCTCTTGCCTCCTTTGTCGAATATTAGTTGGGCATAGTGGTTTGGGTAGATCTCTGGGTTCTCTATTCTATTCCATTGATCTATAAGTCTGTTCTTGTGCCAGTACCAGGCTGTTTTAAGAACAGTGGCTTTGTAATACAGTTTGATATCTGGTATTGAGATCCCACCAACTTTGTTCTTCTTTCTCAGGACTGCTGCAGCTATTCGAGGTCTTTTTTATTCCAGATGAATTTTTGGAACGTTCGTTCTAGATCTGTGAAATATGCCATTGGTAATTTAATGGGGATTGCATTGAATCTATAGATTACTTTGGGTAGTATGGACATTTTGATGATGTTGATTCTACCAATCCATGAACACGGTATATTCTTCCATCTCTTTATGTCTTCCTCTATCTCTTTTTTTCAGCCTCCTGTAGTTTTTCACATATAAGTCTTTTATCTCCTTAGTTAAGTTTATTCCTGGGTATCTTAATTTTTTTGGTGCAATGGTAAATGGGATTGCTTTTTTAGTCTCACTTTCTGTAAGTTCACTATTGGTGTAAAGAAATGCCATGGATTTTTTGGCATTAATTTTGTATCCTGCTACATTGCCGAATTCATTTATTAAGACTAATAATTTTTTGATGGAGTCTTTAGGGTTCTCTATGTACAGTGTCATGTCATCTGCAAATAAGGACAGTTTTACTTCTTCTTTTCCAATTTGGATGCCTTTTATTTCCTCTTCTTGTCTGATCACAACGGCTAGTACTTCCAGTACTACGTTGAACAGGAGTGGTGAGAGGGGGTATCCCTGTCTTGTTCCTGTTTTTAGGGGGAATGGTTTTAGTTTTTGCCCATTGATTATGATGTTGGTTGTGGGTTTGTCATGTATGGCTTTTATTATGTTGAGGTATGATCCTTCTACTCCCACTTTCCTGAAAGTTTTTATCAAGAAAGGGTGTTGAATTTTGTCAAAAGCTTTTTCTGCATCAATTGATATGATTATGTGGGTTTTTTTCTCTCAATTTGTTTATGTGATGTATTATGTTTATTGATTTGCGGATATTCTACCATCCTTGCATCCCTGGAATAAATCCTACTTGGTCATGGTGTATGATCTTTCTGATGTACTGCTGGATCTGATTTGCTAGGATTTTGGCATCTATGTTCATGAGGGATATTGGCCTGTAATTCTCTTTCATTGTGCTGTCTTTACCTGGTTTTGGTATTAGGGTGATGCTAGCTTCATAGAATGAGCTTGGAAGTGGTCCTTCTTCTTGAATTTTTTGGAATAGTCTGAGGAGGATAGGTTTTAGTTCTTCCTTGAATGTTTGGTAAAACTCCCCTGTGAAGCCATCTGGTCCTGGGCTTTTGTTTGCTGGAAGCTTTTTGATGACTGCTTCAATTTCTTCCATAGTTATTGGCCTATTGAGATTTTTAGCTTCTTCCTGATTAAGTTTTGGAAGGTTGTATTTTTCTAGGAATATGTCCATTTCCTCCAGGTTGTCTAGTTTGTTGGAGTAGAGTTGTTCATAGTATTTTCTAACAATCCTTTGTATTTCTGTGGGGTCTGTTGTTATTTCTCCTCTTTCATTTCTGATTTTGTTTATTTGGGTCCTCTCTCTTTGTTTCTTGGTGAGCCTGGCTAGAGGTTCATCAATCTTGTTTATCCTTTCAAAGAACCAGCTCTTGGTTTTGTTGATCATTTGTACTGTGTGTTTTTTTTGCCTCTATGTTGTTTATCCCCGCTCTGATCTTTATTATTTCCTTCCTTCTGCTTACACTGGGCTTTTCTTGTTGCTCTCTTTCTAACTCCTTGAATTGTAGGGTTAGGTAATTTATTCTCATTGTTTCTTGTTTCTTGCAGTAGACTTGTAGAGCTATGAACTTCCCTCTCAAGACTGCTTTCGCTGTGTCCCATAGGTTTTGGATTGTTGTGTTTTCATTATCGTTTGTTGCCATGATGTTTTTTATTTCTTCTTTGATCTCTCTGGTAACCCAGTCATTGTTTAATAGCATGCTATTTAGTCTCCATGTGTTTGATTTTTTTGGATTGTTTTTATTGTAGTTAATTTCCAGTTTTATGCCACTGTGGTCTGAGAAGATGCTTGATATGATTTCAGTCTTCTTGAATTTGAAGAGACTTTGCCTGTGACCCAATATATGGTCTATCTTTGAAAATGACCCATGTGCACTTGAGAAGAATGTATATTCTGTGGCTTTTGGGTGAAATGTTCTGAAGATGTCAATTAATTGCATCTGATCTAGTGTGTCATTTAGGATTGATGTTTCTTTGCTGATTTTTTTGTTTAGAGGATTTGTCCAATGGTGATAATGGGGTGTTAAAGTCCCTACTATGATTGTGTTGCTGTCAATCTCTCCCTTGATCTCCTCCAGAAGATTTCTTATGTATTTGGGTACACCTATATTGAGTGCGTATATGTTTACCAGAGTTATTTCTTCTTGCTGGATTGCTCCCTTTAGTATTATGAAGTGGCCTTCCTTATCTCTTTTTATGTCCTTCACTTTGAGATGTCAGATATAAGTATTGCTACCCCGGCTTTTTTTCCACTTCCATTCACCTGAAAAACCTTTTTCCATCCCTTCACCATCAATCTGTGTGCGTCTTTTTTTCTGAGGTGGGTTTCCTGTAGACAGCAGATATATGGGTCATGTTTTCTTATCCACTCAGTTACCCTATGTCTTTTGATTGGGGCATTTAATCCATTTACATTTAAAGTTATTATTGATAAATACTTGTTTGTCACCATTTGTATTCTTTACCTGTGTTCCTTCTTCGTTTCCTATTTTTTCTTTTTACAGCAGACCCTTTAGCATTTCTTGCATTGCTGGTTTGGTGGTAATAAACTCCCGTAGTCCTTTTTTGTCTGTGAAGCTCCTGATTTCACCCTCAATTTTGATTGATAGCCTTGCTGGATACAGTATTCTTGGATTCAGACCCTTCATTTGCATGACTTTGTATATTTCATTCCACGTCATTGCCTGACGTGTTTCTGTTGAGAAATCAGTCATTAGTCTGATGGGGGATCCTTTGTAGTTAACTTTCTGTCTCTCTTTGGCTGCTTTTAAGATTCTTGCTTTGTCATTGGTGTTTGCCAATTTAATTATAATGTGCCTTGGTGTCAGTCTTTTGGGGTTCATTTTGTTTGGGACTCTGTGAGCTTCTTGGATTTGTGTGAATTTTTTCTTCCCTATATCAGGGAAGTTTTCTGTCATTATTTTTCCAAACAGGTTTTCTATTCCTTGCTCAGTTTCCTCTCCCTCTGGCACCCCTATTATTCGAATGTTGTTTCGTTTCATGTTGTCCCAGAGTTCTCTTAGGCTCTCTTCCTGCTTTTCAATTTTTTTTTTTTCTAGAAGCTGCTCTGCTTGGGTATTTTTTCCTACCTTGTCTTCTAGCTCACTGATGCGGTCCTCTGCTTCTTCGAGTCTACTGTTGATACTTTCTATTGAGTTCTTTATAGCAGTGATGTCATTTTTCATTTCTTCTTGGTTTTTCTTCATTTCCTCTTGGTTCTTACACATATTGTTGAATTTGTATTCCATTCTTTTCATCCACCTTATGGCCATTTGTCTGAATTCTTTCTCTGACAGGTTGCTTGCCTCCATTTCCTCCATTTTGTTTACTTCCTTTTCCAGTGATGCCTGTTTTTCTTTCATACGTGGGCTAGTTCTTTGTTTCATCATGATCTCTCTTCTCCAGATGTTTGGTTATGTAGTTCTCTCTCTGCTTTCCATGGGGAGAAGCATGGCTCCTCTAAGTTCATGTAGTCATGCTGCTTGGGGTCCGTTATTCCCGGGTTAGTAGCCGATCTCTGGATGCTGTGGATGCCCGGTCTTTGGATGTATATGCTCCCAATAACAGCCACTCAAGATGGCGCATTCTCAACGGCTGAGCTCGTGCTCTGGGAGAGATTTTAGCCACAGTCTCCAACCATCCCCTTTCTCCAGGAGTCCTGTGTCTTTCCTGGCTGCAAACTGTCTCCCAGCTGAATATCTTCTGCTTATTAGGGCTGTATATTACCCATTTCAGCGGCTCACCCTTATCTGCTCTGGGACAAGGCATGGGACACGTCCGCCTATACCTTCGCCATTTACTTCCTGCGGCAATCTCTATTTTTTTCTTTTTTTATTATTATTTTTTGTTTTATTGCTTAAAGTATTACAAAGGGTATTACATATGTCTTCTTTTTCCCCCCACCCTTGACAATCCCCTAGCTTCCCCTACCCCTCAGTGTCTTATGTCCATTGGTCATGCTTATATGCATGCATATAAGTCCTTCAGTTGATCTCTTACCCCCTCCCCAGTTCTGCCCCCCTACCCTCCCCGGCCTTCCCGCTGCAGTTTGACAATCTGTTTGAGGCAGCTCTGCCTCTGTATCTATTTTTGTTCATAAGTTTATAATGGTCTTTATTATCCATGAATGAGTGAGATCATGTGGTATTTTTCCTTCATTGACTGGCTTATTTCACTTAGCATAATGCTCTCCAGTTCCATCCATGCTGTTGCAAGTGGTAAGAGTGCCTTCTTTTTTACAGCAGCATAGTATTCCATCGTGTAGATGTACCACAGTTTTCTAATCCATTCATCTACTGATGGGCACTTAGGCTGTTTCCAGATCTTAGCTATGGAGAATTGTGCTGCTATGAACATAGAGGTGCATACATCCTTTCTGATTGGTGTTTCTGGTTTCTTGGGATATATTCCTAGAAGTGGGATCACGGGGTCAAATGGGAGTTCCATTTTTAGTTTTTTGAGGAAGCTCCATACTGTCTTCCATAGTGGCTGCACCAGTCTGCATTCCCACCAGCAGTGCACGAGTGTTCCTTTTCTCCACATCCTCTCCAACACTTGTTGTTTGTTGATTTGTTGATGAGAGCCATTCTGACAGGTGTGAGATGGTACCTCATTGTTGTTTTGATTTGCATCTCTCAGATGATTAGTGACTTTGAGCATGTTTTCATATGTCTCTTGGCTTTCTGAATGTCCTCTTTTGAAAGGTGTCTATTTAGATCCTTTGCCCATTTTTTGATTGGATTGTTTATCTTCCTTTTGTTAAGTTGTATAAGTTCCCTATAAATTTTGGAGATTAGGCCCTTATCAGATATGACATTGGCAAATATTTTTTCCCACGCAGTGGGCTTTCTTGTTGTTTTGTTGATGGTTTCTTTTGTTGTGCAGAAGCTTTTTATTTTGATGTAGTCCTATTTGTTCATTTTCTCTTTAGTTTCAAGTGCCCTAGGAGCTGTATCAGTGAAGAAATTGCTTCGGCATATGTCTGCGATTTTGTTGCCTTTGGATGCTTCTATAATTTTTATGGTTTCTCATCATACATTTAAGTCCTTTATCCATTTTGAGTTTATTTTCGTGTATGGTGTAAGTTGATGGTCTGGTTTCATTTTCTTGCATGTATTTGTCCAATTTTCCCAACACCATTTATTGAAGAGACTATCTTGACTCCATTGTATGTTCTTGCCTCCTTTGTCAAATATTAATTGAGCATATTAGTTCAGGTCGATTTCTGGGCTCTCTACTCTATTCCATTGATCTATATGTCTGTTCTTGTGCCAGTACCAGGCAGTTTTGAGAACAGTGGCTTTGTAATACAGCTTGATATCTGGTATTGAGATCCCACCTACTTTGTTCTTTCTCAGGATCAATGCAGCTATTCGGGGTCTTTTTTTATTCCAGATGAATTTTTGGAGAGTTCGTTCTAGATCTGTGAAATATGCCATTGGTATTTTAATGGGAAGTGCATTGAATTTATAGATTGCTTTGGGTAGTATGGACATTTTAATGATGTTGATTCTACCAATCCATGAACACGGTATGTTCTTCCATCTGTTTATGTCTCCTCTATCTCTTTTTTCAACGTCCTGCAGTTTTCTGAGTAGAGGTCTTTTACCCCTTTACTTAAATTTATTCCTGGGCAGCTTAATTTTTTTGGTGTGATGGTAAATGGGATTGTTTTTTTAGTCTCTCATTCTGAAAGTTCACTATTGGTGTATAGAAATGCCATAGATTTCTTGGGGTTAATTTTGTATCCTGCTACATTGCCAAATTCATGTATTAAGTCTAGTAGTTTTTTAATAGAGTCTTTAGGGTTTTGTATGTATAATATCATGTCATCTGCGAATAAGGACAGTTTTACTTCCTCTTTTCCAATTTGGATGCCTTTTATTTCTTCTTCTTGTCTAATTGCAATGGCTAGTACTTCCAGTACTATGTTGAACAGAAGTGGTGAGAGTGGGCATCCCTGTCTTGTTCTTGTTCTTAGGGGAAATGGTGTTAGTTTTTGTCCATTGAGTATGATGTTGGCTGTGGGCTTGTCATATATGGCTTTTATTATGTTGAGGTATGATCCTTCTACTCCCACTTTGCTGAAAGTTTTTATCAAGAAAGGGTGTTGGATTTTGTCAAATGCTTTTTCTGCATTAATTGATATGACTATTTGGTTTTTTCTTTCAATTTGTTTATGTGATGTATCAAGTTTATTGATTTTCAGATATTGTACCATCCTTGCATCCCTGGGATAAATCCTACTTGGTCATGGTGTATGATCTTTCTGATGAACTGCTGGACCTATGGCAATCTCTTAAGTTAGGATGAAAAACAATGCATTCATTTTGGCACTTTTCTGAAGTTAGGATGAAACACAATGCATTCATTTGGGCACTCTCTGAAGTTAGGATGAAAAACATAGCATTCATTATGGCACTTTCTGGAGTTTAGGTTGAAAAAAATTGCCTCATTATGGCACACTTTTTGGAGATAAATTGAAAAACGTAGGATTCATTATGGCACAGTTTCTGGAGTTAGGATGAACAACATAGCATTCATTATGGCACCTTCTGAAGTTAGAATGAAAAACATAGCATTCATTATGGAAGTTTCTGGAGTTAGGATGAAAAATATATTCATTATGTTACACTTTCAGGAGTTAGGATGAAAAGCATTGCATTCATTTTAGCACTCTCTGAAGTTAGGATGAAAAGCATTGCACTCATTTTGGCACTCTCTGAAGTTAGGGTGAAAAACGTTGCATTCCTTTTGAAACTCGCTAAAGTTAGGGTGAAAAACACTGGTTTCCTTTTGGCACTCTCTGAAGTTAGGATGAAAAGCATTGCATTGGTTTCTTTTTGGCACTCGCTAAAGTTAGGATGAAATGCATTGGTTCCCTTTTGGCACTCTCTGAAGTTAGGGTGAAAATCATTGCATTGGTTTCCTTTTAGCTCTCACTGAAGTCGGGGTGAACAGCATTTCTTTCCTGAGAGTGCTCCAGCTCTGCAGTCAGTGCCCTGGTTCTGCATCAAGTCTGAGATCTGTGCCCCAGCCAACCCAGTCACAACAGGAGTTTCACAAGTCCACAGCCCAGAAGGAAAGACCTGAAGGTCTTCGAGGTGTGCCCAATGGCAGATCATCACCCAGAACGGGGCCCCTGCAGACCCTTGAAGGTCCAGAAAGGGAAGCAGACACAGAGGGCCCGGGTGGCACGAAAGTCTCGCACACCACAGGAGGTGTATCTCAGGCGTCGTCCCACCCGGCCAATGCCCATCCCCACCAGCAAGAGGAAGCCTGTGCAAGACCCCTGTCTCTGCCCAGGGTCACCTGGCAGGAAACCTGCGGTGACATCCCCAGCGCCTCCTTTCAAAAATGCTGAGGGGAGCGCCTGCTCACCTTCTGGGCTAAATCCTGGACGGTCAGTTCCTGTCACTGACACCCCTCAGGCAACAGATGCACGCTTTGTCGAGAATGCCACCCACAGTGTCCAGCAGACGCGCAACAAGCCCCATGCTGGCTCCAGCACCCATGGCCTGGGCCACACCCTGCTGTCTCAGGAACAAGCTAGGTTCCCTGATGGAAACTCGCCCAGCATGCCACATCCTGCTGCACAGAGTGGGTGCCAGGACTCCAATCTCAGCACCAAGGCACCAGGCAAGGGAGCGGCCCAGACATCCATCCAGCTCTGCCAGAAGGCCAGAGAGAAATGCAGAATCAGGCCCTGCCTGTGCCCCCAGAAGAGCACGCACACAGCAGACCTCCAGCCTCCGCACGTGGGCCCTCTCGCCAAGACCCTACAGCCCTGCGAGGTCCCACCAAGTCCCCGGATTCCATACCAGCCCCTCAGAATGGCATTTAAGAGATTCCATGGAGGCCAGTGGAGCTGCAGGCTGGTGACAGTTCCCTTCAGCCCTCCTGCTGAGAAGCCCAGGTCTGCTGTTCAGAGCCCTCCTCACCTCAGACAAGTCAGAGGGACTCCGTCACAGGGCCCCTGGGCTGTCCTCCAAGAGGACCTTCAGCTTTCCTCTTCCTCTGAAGAGAGCAGCGGCCAGTGAGACGCCCCTTGTCAGCCAAGACTTGTTCCTTGGCCTCGAGGCCTCCTGGCGGAGACTATGGAGCTGGGACGGGGACACACCGGGTGCAGCTGTTTCTGGTGGACCAGAGCCCCCTGCTGCTGTGCGTTCAGATGGTGGCAAGTCCAACAAGGCCTGCTGACACAGGGTCCCAGTTACTGCACTTTTCACTGGGGGACGTGTGAGATGGCAAATGCAAGTTTGAGACGAAACTGTACTTGGTACTTATAGAATGGGCGAAGGAAGTAGATTTCTTTTTGTAAGGGTTAATCCATTGTATTGGAAACTTGGTAGCAATAGTGGCCTTCAAGTCTAATGGAAATAGGAAGCTATGTAATGAAGCTCTACCAGCGGTGCCCCTGTCTGCCTTGGGGAACCTGGGCCAGGGCCCCCTGTGAGGTCTGCAGTTTGTCAGCAGTGCCTGTGGCCCTGAGGCCAAACTGTGTCCCTGAGCTGTGTTACTGCAGTAGAACTCTTCTGATGACTTTGTGCCTTTGCTTTATGAAATGTTTTATTAAATTCTGTTTTATATACTTGTTATTCCATACTAATAAAATTCTGCAAAAAAAATCCAAAACTTTTTTTCCTTTTGACACTCTCTGAAGTTAGGGTGGAAAACATTGCATTCGTTTTGGCCCTCTCTGAAGTTAGGGTGAAAATCATTGCATTCGTTTTGGCACTCTCTGAAGTTAGGGTGAAAATCATTGCTTTCGTTTTGGCACTTTCTGAAGTTCGGATGAAAAACACTGCATTCTTTTTGTTACACTTTGTGGAGGTTATGACTCACTCCGCTTTCCTCCCCCCATTTCCTCGGATGACGTAGTTGTTCCTCCTGTATTTAATAGCTCCGTCCGCAGTAATGCTTAACCAGATGTGAAGCCTGGTTGGAAGCTCTTGCCACACTCCAGACAGCAGTAGGGTTTGCCACCCAATTAGCTGCTTTGGTGAATGAGGTCAGGGACGTAGGCTTGGGTCAGTCCACACTCCTCACTCTGAAAGGCTTTGGAGGTTGCGGGACATTTGTTTTTGGCAGGGCTTCTTTCTCCCCAAATCGAGGCTAGTGTGGACGAAAATGCAAATTTGAGACGAAACTGTACTTGGTACTTATAGAATGGGCGAAGGAAGTAGATTTCTTTTTGTAAGGGTTAATCCATTGTATTGGAAACTTAGTTGCAATAGTGGCCTTCAAGTCTAATGGAAATAGGAAGCTATGTAATGAAGCTCTACCAGCAGTGCCCCTGTCTGCCTTGGGGAACCTGGGCCAGGGCCCCCTGTGAGGTCTGCAGTTTGTCAGCAGTGCCTGTGGCCCTGAGGCCAAACTGTGTCCCTGAGCTGTGTTACTGCAGTAGAACTCTTCTGATGACTGTGTCTTTGCTTTATGAAATGTTTTATTAAATTGTTTTATATACTTGTTATTCCATACTAATAAAATTCTGCAAAAAAAAAACCCCAAAACATTGTTTTCCTTTGACACTCTATGAAGTTAGGGTGGAAAACATTGCATTCATTTTACACTTTCTGGAGTCAGGATAAAAAACAGAATTCATTTTGGCACTCTCTGATGTTAGGATGAAAAACATTGCTTGTGTTTTGGCAATCTCTTAAGTTAGGATGAAAAACGTTACATTCCTGTTGGCATTCTCTGAACTTAGGGTGAAAAATGTTGCATTCCTTTTGGCACTCCCTGAAGTTAGGATGAAAAGCATTGGTTTCTTTTTGGCACTCTCTGAAGTTAGGGTGAAAAGCATTGCATTGGTTTCCTTTTAGCTCTTCCTGAAGCTAGGATGTAAAACATTGCTTTCCTTTTGACACTCTATGAAGTCAGGGTGAAAAACATTGCATTCATTTTGACACTTTCTGGAGTTAGGATAAAAAACAGAATTCATTTTGGCACTCTCTGATGTTAGGATGAAAAACTGCTTGCGTTTTGGCAATCTCTTCATTTAGGGTGAAAAACATTGCATTCTTTTGGCACTTTCTGAAGTTAGGATGAAAAACATTGCATTCATTTGGCACTAGAAGTTAGGATGAAAAGCATTGCATTGGTTTTGGCACTCTCCCAAGTTAGGATGAAAAACATTGCATTCATTTTGGCACTTTCTGGAGTTAGGATAAAAAACAGAATTCATTTTGGCACTCTCTGATGTTAGGATGAAAAGCAATGGTTTCCTTTTGGCAATCTCTGAAGTTAGGGCTAAAAGCATTGCGTTGGTTTTGGCACTCACTGAAGTTAGGATGAAAAGCATTGGTTTCCTTTTGGCACTCTCTGAAGTTAGGTTGAAAAACGTTGCATTCTTTTTGGCACTCCCTGAAGTTAGGATGAAATGCATTGGTTTCCTTTTGGCACTCCCTGAAGTGAGGAAGAATTGCATTGGTTTCCTTTTGGCACTCTCTGAAGTTAGGGTGAAAATCATTGCATTGGTTTCCTTTTAGCTCTCCCTGAAGTCGGGGTGAACAGCATTTCTTTCCTGAGAGTGCTCCAGCTCTGCAGTCAGTGCCCTGGTTCTGCACCACGTCTGAGATCTGAGCCCCAGCCAACCCAGTCACAGCAGGAGTTTCACAAGTCCACAGCCCAGAAGGAAAGACCTGAAGGTCTTCGGAGGTGTGCCCAATGGCGGATCATCACGCAGAACGGGGCCCCTGCAGACCCTTGAAGGTCCAGAAAGGGAAGCAGACACAGAGGGCCCGGGTGGCACGAAAGTCTCGCACACCACAGGAGGTGTATCTCAGGCGTCGTCCCACCCGGCCAATGCCCATCCCCACCAGCAAGAGGAAGCCTGTGCAAGACCCCTGTCTCTGCCCAGGGTCACCTGGCAGGAAACCTGCGGTGACATCCCCAGCGCCTCCTTTCAAAAATGCTGAGGGGAGCGCCTGCTCACCTTCTGGGCTAAATCCTGGGCGGTCAGTTCCTGTCACTGACACCCCTCAGCCAACAGGTGCACGCTTTGTCCAGGATGCCACCCACATTGTCCAGCAGACGCGCAACAAGCCCCATGCTGGCTCCAGCACCCATGGCCTGGGCCACACCCTGCTGTCTCAGGAACAAGCCAGGTTCCCTGATGGAAACTCGCCCAGCATGCCACATCCTGCTGCACAGAGTGGGTGCCAGGACTCCAATCTCAGCACCAAGGCACCAGGCAAGGGAGCGGCCCAGACATCCATCCAGCTCTGCCAGAAGGCCAGAGAGAAACGCAGAATCAGGCCCTGCCTGTGCCCCCAGAAGAGCACGCACACAGCAGACCTCCAGCCTCCGCACGTGGGCCCTCTCGCCAAGACCCTGCAGCCATGCGAGGTCCCACCAAGTCCCCGGATTCCATACCAGCCCCTCCAAATGGCATTTAAGAGATTCCATGAAGGCCAGTGGAGCTGCAGGCTGGTGACAGTTCCCTTCAGCCCTCCTGCTGAGAAGCCCAGGTCTGCTGTTCAGAGCCCTCCTCACCTCAGACAAGTCAGAGGGACTCCGTCACAGGGCCCCTGGGCTGTCCTCCAAGAGGACCTTCAGCTTTCCTCTTCCTCTGAAGAGAGCAGCGGCCAGTGAGACGCCTCTTGTCAGCCAAGACTTGTTCCTTGGCCTCGAGGCCTCCTGGCGGAGACTATGGAGCTGGGACGGGGACACACCGGGTGCAGCTGTTTCTGGTGGACCAGAGCCCCCTGCTGCTGTGCGTTCAGATGGTGGCAAGTCCAACAAGGCCTGCTGACACAGGGTCCCAGTTACTGCACTTTTCACTGGGGGACGTGTGAGATGGCAAATGCAAGTTTGAGACGAAACTGTACTTGGTACTTATAGAATGGGCGAAGGAAGTAGATTTCTTTTTGTAAGGGTTAATCCATTGTATTGGAAACTTGGTAGCAATAGTGGCCTTCAAGTCTAATGGAAATAGGAAGCTATGTAATGAAGCTCTACCAGCGGTGCCCCTGTCTGCCTTGGGGAACCTGGGCCAGGGCCCCCTGTGAGGTCTGCAGTTTGTCAGCAGTGCCTGTGGCCCTGAGGCCAAACTGTGTCCCTGAGCTGTGTTACTGCAGTAGAACTCTTCTGATGACTTTGTGCCTTTGCTTTATGAAATGTTTTATTAAATTCTGTTTTATATACTTGTTATTCCATACTAATAAAATTCTGCAAAAAAAACCCCAAAACATTGTTTTCCTTTGACACTCTATGAAGTTAGGGTGGAAAACATTTCATTCATTTTACACTTTCTGGAGTCAGGATAAAAAACAGAATTCATTTTGGCACTCTCTGATGTTAGGATGAAAAACTGCTTGCGTTTTGGCAATCTCTTCATTTAGGATGAAAAACATTGCATTCTTTTGGCACTTTCTGAAGTTAGGATGAAAAACATTGCATTCTTTTGGCACTAGAAGTTAGGATGAAAAGCATTGCATTGGTTTTGGCACTCTCCCAAGTTAGGATGAAAAACATTGCACTCATTTTGGCACTCTCTGAAGTTAGGGTGAAAAGCATTGCATTGGTTTTGGCACTTTCTGGAGTTAGGATAAAAAAAAGAATTCATTTTGGCACTCTCTGATGTTAGGATGAAAAACATTGCTTGTGTTTTGGCAATCTCTTAAGTTAGGATGAAAAACGTTACATTCCTGTTGGCATTCTCTGAACTTAGGGTGAAAAATGTTGCATTCCTTTTGGCACTCCCTGAAGTTAGGATGAAAAGCATTGGTTTCTTTTTGGCACTCTCTGAAGTTAGGGTGAAAAGCATTGCATTGGTTTCCTTTTAGCTCTTCCTGAAGCTAGGATGTAAAACATTGCTTTCCTTTTGACACTCTATGAAGTCAGGGTGAAAAACATTGCATTCATTTTGACACTTTCTGGAGTTAGGATAAAAAACAGAATTCATTTTGGCACTCTCTGATGTTAGGATGAAAAACTGCTTGCGTTTTGGCAATCTCTTCATTTAGGGTGAAAAACATTGCATTCTTTTGGCACTTTCTGAAGTTAGGATGAAAAACATTGCATTCATTTGGCACTAGAAGTTAGGATGAAAAGCATTGCATTGGTTTTGGCACTCTCCCAAGTTAGGATGAAAAACACTGCATTCATTTTGGCACTTTCTGGAGTTAGGATAAAAAACAGAATTCATTTTGGCACTCTCTGATGTTAGGATGAAAAGCAATGGTTTCCTTTTGGCAATCTCTGAAGTTAGGGCTAAAAGCATTGCGTTGGTTTTGGCACTCACTGAAGTTAGGATGAAAAGCATTGGTTTCCTTTTGGCACTCTCTGAAGTTAGGTTGCAAAACGTTGCATTCCTTTTGGCACACGCTGAAGTTAGGGTGAAAATCATTGCACTGGTTTTCTTTTGGCACTTGCTGAAGTTAGGAAGAAAAGCATTGGTTTCCTTTTGGCACTCTCTGAAGTTAGGTTGAAAAACGTTGCATTCTTTTTGGCACTCCCTGAAGTTAGGATGAAATGCATTGGTTTCCTTTTGGCACTCCCTGAAGTGAGGAAGAATTGCATTGGTTTCCTTTTGGCACTCTCTGAAGTTAGGGTGAAAATCATTGCATTGGTTTCCTTTTAGCTCTCCCTGAAGTCGGGGTGAACAGCATTTCTTTCCTGAGAGTGCTCCAGCTCTGCAGTCAGTGCCCTGGTTCTGCACCACGTCTGAGATCTGAGCCCCAGCCAACCCAGTCACAGCAGGAGTTTCACAAGTCCACAGCCCAGAAGGAAAGACCTGAAGGTCTTCGGAGGTGTGCCCAATGGCGGATCATCACGCAGAACGGGGCCCCTGCAGACCCTTGAAGGTCCAGAAAGGGAAGCAGACACAGAGGGCCCGGGTGGCACGAGAGTCTCGCACACCACAGGAGGTGTATCTCAGGCGTCGTCCCACCCGGCCGATGCCCATCCCCACCAGCAAGAGGAAGCCTGTGCAAGACCCCTGTCTCTGCCCAGGGTCACCTGGCAGGAAACCTGCGGTGACATCCCCAGCGCCTCCTTTCAAAAATGCTGAGGGGAGCGCCTGCTCACCTTCTGGGCTAAATCCTGGGCGGTCAGTTCCTGTCACTGACACCCCTCAGGCAACAGGTGCACGCTTTGTCGAGAATGCCACCACAGTGTCCAGCAGACGCGCAACAAGCCCCATGCTGGCTCCAGCACCCATGGCCTGGGCCACGCCCTGCTGTCTCAGGAACAAGCTAGGTTCCCTGATGGAAACTCGCCCAGCATGTCACATCCTGCTGCACAGAGTGGGTGCCAGGACTCCAATCTCAGCACCAAGGCACCAGGCAAGGGAGCGGCCCAGACATCCATCCAGCTCTGCCAGAAGGCCAGAGAGAAACGCAGAATCAGGCCCTGCCTGTGCCCCCAGAAGAGCACGCACACAGCAGACCTCCAGCCTCCGCACGTGGGCCCTCTCGCCAAGACCCTACAGCCCTGCGAGGTCCCACCAAGTCCCTGGATTCCATACCAGCCCCTCAGAATGGCATTTAAGAGATTCCATGGAGGCCAGTGGAGCTGCAGGCTGGTGACAGTTCCCTTCAGCCCTCCTGCTGAGAAGCCCAGGTCTGCTGTTCAGAGCCCTCCTCACCTCAGACAAGTCAGAGGGACTCCGTCACAGGGCCCCTGGGCTGTCCTCCAAGAGGACCTTCAGCTTTCCTCTTCCTCTGAAGAGAGCAGCGGCCAGTGAGACGCCCCTTGTCAGCCAAGACTTGTTCCTTGGCCTCGAGGCCTCCTGGCGGAGACTATGGAGCTGGGACGGGGACACACCGGGTGCAGCTGTTTCTGGTGGACCAGAGCCCCCTGCTGCTGTGCGTTCAGATGGTGGCAAGTCCAACAAGGCCTGCTGACACAGGGTCCCAGTTACTGCACTTTTCACTGGGGGACGTGTGAGATGGCAAATGCAAGTTTGAGACGAAACTGTACTTGGTACTTATAGAATGGGCGAAGGAAGTAGATTTCTTTTTGTAAGGGTTAATCCATTGTATTGGAAACTTGGTAGCAATAGTGGCCTTCAAGTCTAATGGAAATAGGAAGCTATGTAATGAAGCTCTACCAGCGGTGCCCCTGTCTGCCTTGGGGAACCTGGGCCAGGGCCCCCTGTGAGGTCTGCAGTTTGTCAGCAGTGCCTGTGGCCCTGAGGCCAAACTGTGTCCCTGAGCTGTGTTACTGCAGTAGAACTCTTCTGATGACTTTGTGCCTTTGCTTTATGAAATGTTTTATTAAATTCTGTTTTATATACTTGTTATTCCATACTAATAAAATTCTGCAAAAAAAACCCCAAAACATTGTTTTCCTTTGACACTCTATGAAGTTAGGGTGGAAAACATTTCATTCATTTTACACTTTCTGGAGTCAGGATAAAAAACAGAATTCATTTTGGCACTCTCTGATGTTAGGATGAAAAACTGCTTGCGTTTTGGCAATCTCTTCATTTAGGATGAAAAACATTGCATTCTTTTGGCACTTTCTGAAGTTAGGATGAAAAACATTGCATTCTTTTGGCACTAGAAGTTAGGATGAAAAGCATTGCATTGGTTTTGGCACTCTCCCAAGTTAGGATGAAAAACATTGCACTCATTTTGGCACTCTCTGAAGTTAGGGTGAAAAGCATTGCATTGGTTTTGGCACTTTCTGGAGTTAGGATAAAAAAAAGAATTCATTTTGGCACTCTCTGATGTTAGGATGAAAAACATTGCTTGTGTTTTGGCAATCTCTTAAGTTAGGATGAAAAACGTTACATTCCTGTTGGCATTCTCTGAACTTAGGGTGAAAAATGTTGCATTCCTTTTGGCACTCCCTGAAGTTAGGATGAAAAGCATTGGTTTCTTTTTGGCACTCTCTGAAGTTAGGGTGAAAAGCATTGCATTGGTTTCCTTTTAGCTCTTCCTGAAGCTAGGATGTAAAACATTGCTTTCCTTTTGACACTCTATGAAGTCAGGGTGAAAAACATTGCATTCATTTTGACACTTTCTGGAGTTAGGATAAAAAACAGAATTCATTTTGGCACTCTCTGATGTTAGGATGAAAAACTGCTTGCGTTTTGGCAATCTCTTCATTTAGGATGAAAAACATTGCATTCTTTTGGCACTTTCTGAAGTTAGGATGAAAAACATTGCATTCATTTGGCACTAGAAGTTAGGATGAAAAGCATTGCATTGGTTTTGGCACTCTCCCAAGTTAGGATGAAAAACATTGCATTCATTTTGGCACTTTCTGGAGTTAGGATAAAAAACAGAATTCATTTTGGCACTCTCTGATGTTAGGATGAAAAGCAATGGTTTCCTTTTGGCAATCTCTGAAGTTAGGGCTAAAAGCATTGCGTTGGTTTTGGCACTCGCTGAAGTTAGGATGAAAAGCATTGGTTTCCTTTTGGCACTCTCTGAAGTTAGGGTGAAAAGCATTGCATTGGTTTCCTTTTAGCTCTTCCTGAAGCTAGCATGTAAAACATTGCTTTCCTTTTGACACTCTATGAAGTCAGGGTGAAAAACATTGCATTCATTTTGACACTTTCTGGAGTTAGGATAAAAAACAGAATTCATTTTGGCACTCTCTGATGTTAGGATGAAAAACTGCTTGCGTTTTGGCAATCTCTTCATTTAGGATGAAAAACATTGCATTCTTTTGGCACTTTCTGAAGTTAGGATGAAAAACATTGCATTCATTTGGCACTAGAAGTTAGGATGAAAAGCATTGCATTGGTTTTGGCACTCTCCCAAGTTAGGATGAAAAACATTGCATTCATTTTGGCACTTTCTGGAGTTAGGATAAAAAACAGAATTCATTTTGGCACTCTCTGATGTTAGGATGAAAAGCAATGGTTTCCTTTTGGCAATCTCTGAAGTTAGGGCTAAAAGCATTGCGTTGGTTTTGGCACTCACTGAAGTTAGGATGAAAAGCATTGGTTTCCTTTTGGCACTCTCTGAAGTTAGGTTGCAAAACGTTGCATTCCTTTTGGCACACGCTGAAGTTAGGGTGAAAATCATTGCACTGGTTTTCTTTTGGCACTTGCTGAAGTTAGGAAGAAAAGCATTGGTTTCCTTTTGGCACTCTCTGAAGTTAGGTTGAAAAACGTTGCATTCTTTTTGGCACTCCCTGAAGTTAGGATGAAATGCATTGGTTTCCTTTTGGCACTCCCTGAAGTGAGGAAGAATTGCATTGGTTTCCTTTTGGTACTCTCTGAAGTTAGGGTGAAAATCATTGCATTGGTTTCCTTTTAGCTCTCCCTGAAGTCGGGGTGAACAGCATTTCTTTCCTGAGAGTGCTCCAGCTCTGCAGTCAGTGCCCTGGTTCTGCACCACGTCTGAGATCTGAGCCCCAGCCAACCCAGTCACAGCAGGAGTTTCACAAGTCCACAGCCCAGAAGGAAAGACCTGAAGGTCTTCGGAGGTGTGCCCAATGGCGGATCATCACGCAGAACGGGGCCCCTGCAGACCCTTGAAGGTCCAGAAAGGGAAGCAGACACAGAGGGCCCGGGTGGCACGAAAGTCTCGCACACCACAGGAGGTGTATCTCAGGCGTCGTCCCACCCGGCCAATGCCCATCCCCACCAGCAAGAGGAAGCCTGTGCAAGACCCCTGTCTCTGCCCAGGGTCACCTGGCAGGAAACCTGCGGTGACATCCCCAGCGCCTCCTTTCAAAAATGCTGAGGGGAGCGCCTGCTCACCCTCTGGGCTAAATCCTGGGCGGTCAGTTCCTGTCACTGACACCCCTCAGGCAACAGGTGCACGCTTTGTCGAGAATGCCACCCACAGTGTCCAGCAGACGCGCAACAAGCCCCATGCTGGCTCCAGCACCCATGGCCTGGGCCACACCCTGCTGTCTCAGGAACAAGCTAGGTTCCCTGATGGAAACTCGCCCAGCATGCCACATCCTGCTGCACAGAGTGGGTGCCAGGACTCCAATCTCAGCACCAAGGCACCAGGCAAGGGAGCGGCCCAGACATCCATCCAGCTCTGCCAGAAGGCCAGAGAGAAATGCAGAATCAGGCCCTGCCTGTGCCCCCAGAAGAGCACGCACACAGCAGACCTCCAGCCTCCGCACGTGGGCCCTCTCGCCAAGACCCTACAGCCCTGCGAGGTCCCACCAAGTCCCCGGATTCCATACCAGCCCCTCAGAATGGCATTTAAGAGATTCCATGGAGGCCAGTGGAGCTGCAGGCTGGTGACAGTTCCCTTCAGCCCTCCTGCTGAGAAGCCCAGGTCTGCTGTTCAGAGCCCTCCTCACCTCAGACAAGTCAGAGGGACTCCGTCACAGGGCCCCTGGGCTGTCCTCCAAGAGGACCTTCAGCTTTCCTCTTCCTCTGAAGAGAGCAGCGGCCAGTGAGACGCCCCTTGTCAGCCAAGACTTGTTCCTTGGCCTCGAGGCCTCCTGGCGGAGACTATGGAGCTGGGACGGGGACACACCGGGTGCAGCTGTTTCTGGTGGACCAGAGCCCCTGCTGCTGTGCGTTCAGATGGTGGCAAGTCCAACAAGGCCTGCTGACACAGGGTCCCAGTTACTGCACTTTTCACTGGGGGACGTGTGAGATGGCAAATGCAAGTTTGAGACGAAACTGTACTTGGTACTTATAGAATGGGCGAAGGAAGTAGATTTCTTTTTGTAAGGGTTAATCCATTGTATTGGAAACTTGGTAGCAATAGTGGCCTTCAAGTCTAATGGAAATAGGAAGCTATGTAATGAAGCTCTACCAGCGGTGCCCCTGTCTGCCTTGGGGAACCTGGGCCAGGGCCCCCTGTGAGGTCTGCAGTTTGTCAGCAGTGCCTGTGGCCCTGAGGCCAAACTGTGTCCCTGAGCTGTGTTACTGCAGTAGAACTCTTCTGATGACTTTGTGCCTTTGCTTTATGAAATGTTTTATTAAATTCTGTTTTATATACTTGTTATTCCATACTAATAAAATTCTGCAAAAAAAACCCAAAACATTTTTTCCTTTTGACACTCTCTGAAGTTAGGGTGGAAAACATTGCATTCGTTTTGGCACTCTCTGAAGTTAGGGTGAAAATCATTGCTTTCGTTTTGGCACTTTCTGAAGTTCGGATGAAAAACACTGCATTCTTTTTGTTACACTTTCTGGAGGTTATGACTCACTCCCCTTTCCTCCCCCCATTTCCTCGGGATGACGTAGTTGTTCCTCCTGTATTTAATAGCTCCGTCCGCAGTAATGCTTAACCAGATGGAAGCCTGGTTGGAAGCTCTTGCCACACTCCAGACAGCAGTAGGGTTTGCCACCCAATTAGCTGCTTTGGTGAATGAGGTCAGGGACGTAGGCTTGGGTCAGTCCACACTCCTCACTCTGAAAGGCTTTGGAGGTTGCGGGACATTTGTTTTTGGCAGGGCTTCTTTCTCCCCAAATCGAGGCTAGTGTGGACGAAAATGCAAATTTGAGACGAAACTGTACTTGGTACTTATAGAATGGGCGAAGGAAGTAGATTTCTTTTTGTAAGGGTTAATCCATTGTATTGGAAACTTAGTTGCAATAGTGGCCTTCAAGTCTAATGGAAATAGGAAGCTATGTAATGAAGCTCTACCAGCAGTGCCCCTGTCTGCCTTGGGGAACCTGGGCCAGGGCCCCCTGTGAGGTCTGCAGTTTGTCAGCAGTGCCTGTGGCCCTGAGGCCAAACTGTGTCCCTGAGCTGTGTTACTGCAGTAGAACTCTTCTGATGACTGTGTCTTTGCTTTATGAAATGTTTTATTAAATTGTTTTATATACTTGTTATTCCATACTAATAAAATTCTGCAAAAAAAAACCCCAAAACATTGTTTTCCTTTGACACTCTATGAAGTTAGGGTGGAAAACATTGCATTCATTTTACACTTTCTGGAGTCAGGATAAAAAACAGAATTCATTTTGGCACTCTCTGATGTTAGGATGAAAAACATTGCTTGTGTTTTGGCAATCTCTTAAGTTAGGATGAAAAACGTTACATTCCTGTTGGCATTCTCTGAACTTAGGGTGAAAAATGTTGCATTCCTTTTGGCACTCCCTGAAGTTAGGATGAAAAGCATTGGTTTCTTTTTGGCACTCTCTGAAGTTAGGGTGAAAAGCATTGCATTGGTTTCCTTTTAGCTCTTCCTGAAGCTAGGATGTAAAACATTGCTTTCCTTTTGACACTCTATGAAGTCAGGGTGAAAAACATTGCATTCATTTTGACACTTTCTGGAGTTAGGATAAAAAACAGAATTCATTTTGGCACTCTCTGATGTTAGGATGAAAAACTGCTTGCGTTTTGGCAATCTCTTCATTTAGGGTGAAAAACATTGCATTCTTTTGGCACTTTCTGAAGTTAGGATGAAAAACATTGCATTCATTTGGCACTAGAAGTTAGGATGAAAAGCATTGCATTGGTTTTGGCACTCTCCCAAGTTAGGATGAAAAACATTGCATTCATTTTGGCACTTTCTGGAGTTAGGATAAAAAACAGAATTCATTTTGGCACTCTCTGATGTTAGGATGAAAAGCAATGGTTTCCTTTTGGCAATCTCTGAAGTTAGGGCTAAAAGCATTGCGTTGGTTTTGGCACTCACTGAAGTTAGGATGAAAAGCATTGGTTTCCTTTTGGCACTCTCTGAAGTTAGGTTGCAAAACGTTGCATTCCTTTTGGCACACGCTGAAGTTAGGGTGAAAATCATTGCACTGGTTTTCTTTTGGCACTTGCTGAAGTTAGGAAGAAAAGCATTGGTTTCCTTTTGGCACTCTCTGAAGTTAGGTTGAAAAACGTTGCATTCTTTTTGGCACTCCCTGAAGTTAGGATGAAATGCATTGGTTTCCTTTTGGCACTCCCTGAAGTGAGGAAGAATTGCATTGGTTTCCTTTTGGCACTCTCTGAAGTTAGGGTGAAAATCATTGCATTGGTTTCCTTTTAGCTCTCCCTGAAGTCGGGGTGAACAGCATTTCTTTCCTGAGAGTGCTCCAGCTCTGCAGTCAGTGCCCTGGTTCTGCACCACGTCTGAGATCTGAGCCCCAGCCAACCCAGTCACAGCAGGAGTTTCACAAGTCCACAGCCCAGAAGGAAAGACCTGAAGGTCTTCGGAGGTGTGCCCAATGGCGGATCATCACGCAGAACGGGGCCCCTGCAGACCCTTGAAGGTCCAGAAAGGGAAGCAGACACAGAGGGCCCGGGTGGCACGAGAGTCTCGCACACCACAGGAGGTGTATCTCAGGCGTCGTCCCACCCGGCCGATGCCCATCCCCACCAGCAAGAGGAAGCCTGTGCAAGACCCCTGTCTCTGCCCAGGGTCACCTGGCAGGAAACCTGCGGTGACATCCCCAGCGCCTCCTTTCAAAAATGCTGAGGGGAGCGCCTGCTCACCTTCTGGGCTAAATCCTGGGCGGTCAGTTCCTGTCACTGACACCCCTCAGGCAACAGGTGCACGCTTTGTCGAGAATGCCACCACAGTGTCCAGCAGACGCGCAACAAGCCCCATGCTGGCTCCAGCACCCATGGCCTGGGCCACGCCCTGCTGTCTCAGGAACAAGCTAGGTTCCCTGATGGAAACTCGCCCAGCATGTCACATCCTGCTGCACAGAGTGGGTGCCAGGACTCCAATCTCAGCACCAAGGCACCAGGCAAGGGAGCGGCCCAGACATCCATCCAGCTCTGCCAGAAGGCCAGAGAGAAACGCAGAATCAGGCCCTGCCTGTGCCCCCAGAAGAGCACGCACACAGCAGACCTCCAGCCTCCGCACGTGGGCCCTCTCGCCAAGACCCTACAGCCCTGCGAGGTCCCACCAAGTCCCTGGATTCCATACCAGCCCCTCAGAATGGCATTTAAGAGATTCCATGGAGGCCAGTGGAGCTGCAGGCTGGTGACAGTTCCCTTCAGCCCTCCTGCTGAGAAGCCCAGGTCTGCTGTTCAGAGCCCTCCTCACCTCAGACAAGTCAGAGGGACTCCGTCACAGGGCCCTGGGCTGTCCTCCAAGAGGACCTTCAGCTTTCCTCTTCCTCTGAAGAGAGCAGCGGCCAGTGAGACGCCCCTTGTCAGCCAAGACTTGTTCCTTGGCCTCGAGGCCTCCTGGCGGAGACTATGGAGCTGGGACGGGGACACACCGGGTGCAGCTGTTTCTGGTGGACCAGAGCCCCCTGCTGCTGTGCGTTCAGATGGTGGCAAGTCCAACAAGGCCTGCTGACACAGGGTCCCAGTTACTGCACTTTTCACTGGGGGACGTGTGAGATGGCAAATGCAAGTTTGAGACGAAACTGTACTTGGTACTTATAGAATGGGCGAAGGAAGTAGATTTCTTTTGTAAGGGTTAATCCATTGTATTGGAAACTTGGTAGCAATAGTGGCCTTCAAGTCTAATGGAAATAGGAAGCTATGTAATGAAGCTCTACCAGCGGTGCCCTGTCTGCCTTGGGGAACCTGGGCCAGGGCCCCCTGTGAGGTCTGCAGTTTGTCAGCAGTGCCTGTGGCCCTGAGGCCAAACTGTGTCCCTGAGCTGTGTTACTGCAGTAGAACTCTTCTGATGACTTTGTGCCTTTGCTTTATGAAATGTTTTATTAAATTCTGTTTTATATACTTGTTATTCCATACTAATAAAATTCTGCAAAAAAACCCCAAAACATTGTTTTCCTTTGACACTCTATGAAGTTAGGGTGGAAAACATTTCATTCATTTTACACTTTCTGGAGTCAGGATAAAAAACAGAATTCATTTTGGCACTCTCTGATGTTAGGATGAAAAACTGCTTGCGTTTTGGCAATCTCTTCATTTAGGATGAAAAACATTGCATTCTTTTGGCACTTTCTGAAGTTAGGATGAAAAACATTGCATTCTTTTGGCACTAGAAGTTAGGATGAAAAGCATTGCATTGGTTTTGGCACTCTCCCAAGTTAGGATGAAAAACATTGCACTCATTTTGGCACTCTCTGAAGTTAGGGTGAAAAGCATTGCATTGGTTTTGGCACTTTCTGGAGTTAGGATAAAAAAGAATTCATTTTGGCACTCTCTGATGTTAGGATGAAAAACATTGCTTGTGTTTTGGCAATCTCTTAAGTTAGGATGAAAAACGTTACATTCCTGTTGGCATTCTCTGAACTTAGGGTGAAAAATGTTGCATTCCTTTTGGCACTCCCTGAAGTTAGGATGAAAAGCATTGGTTTCTTTTTGGCACTCTCTGAAGTTAGGGTGAAAAGCATTGCATTGGTTTCCTTTTAGCTCTTCCTGAAGCTAGGATGTAAAACATTGCTTTCCTTTTGACACTCTATGAAGTCAGGGTGAAAAACATTGCATTCATTTTGACACTTTCTGGAGTTAGGATAAAAAACAGAATTCATTTTGGCACTCTCTGATGTTAGGATGAAAAACTGCTTGCGTTTTGGCAATCTCTTCATTTAGGATGAAAAACATTGCATTCTTTTGGCACTTTCTGAAGTTAGGATGAAAAACATTGCATTCATTTGGCACTAGAAGTTAGGATGAAAAGCATTGCATTGGTTTTGGCACTCTCCCAAGTTAGGATGAAAAACATTGCATTCATTTTGGCACTTTCTGGAGTTAGGATAAAAAACAGAATTCATTTTGGCACTCTCTGATGTTAGGATGAAAAGCAATGGTTTCCTTTTGGCAATCTCTGAAGTTAGGGCTAAAAGCATTGCGTTGGTTTTGGCACTCGCTGAAGTTAGGATGAAAAGCATTGGTTTCCTTTTGGCACTCTCTGAAGTTAGGGTGAAAAGCATTGCATTGGTTTCCTTTTAGCTCTTCCTGAAGCTAGCATGTAAAACATTGCTTTCCTTTTGACACTCTATGAAGTCAGGGTGAAAAACATTGCATTCATTTTGACACTTTCTGGAGTTAGGATAAAAAACAGAATTCATTTTGGCACTCTCTGATGTTAGGATGAAAAACTGCTTGCGTTTTGGCAATCTCTTCATTTAGGATGAAAAACATTGCATTCTTTTGGCACTTTCTGAAGTTAGGATGAAAAACATTGCATTCATTTGGCACTAGAAGTTAGGATGAAAAGCATTGCATTGGTTTTGGCACTCTCCCAAGTTAGGATGAAAAACATTGCATTCATTTTGGCACTTTCTGGAGTTAGGATAAAAAACAGAATTCATTTTGGCACTCTCTGATGTTAGGATGAAAAGCAATGGTTTCCTTTTGGCAATCTCTGAAGTTAGGGCTAAAAGCATTGCGTTGGTTTTGGCACTCACTGAAGTTAGGATGAAAAGCATTGGTTTCCTTTTGGCACTCTCTGAAGTTAGGTTGCAAAACGTTGCATTCCTTTTGGCACACGCTGAAGTTAGGGTGAAAATCATTGCACTGGTTTTCTTTTGGCACTTGCTGAAGTTAGGAAGAAAAGCATTGGTTTCCTTTTGGCACTCTCTGAAGTTAGGTTGAAAAACGTTGCATTGTTTGTGGCACTCCCTGAAGTTAGGATGAAATGCATTGGTTTCCTTTTGGCACTCCCTGAAGTGAGGAAGAATTGCATTGGTTTCCTTTTGGTACTCTCTGAAGTTAGGGTGAAAATCATTGCATTGGTTTCCTTTTAGCTCTCCCTGAAGTCGGGGTGAACAGCATTTCTTTCCTGAGAGTGCTCCAGCTCTGCAGTCAGTGCCCTGGTTCTGCACCACGTCTGAGATCTGAGCCCCAGCCAACCCAGTCACAGCAGGAGTTTCACAAGTCCACAGCCCAGAAGGAAAGACCTGAAGGTCTTCGGAGGTGTGCCCAATGGCGGATCATCACGCAGAACGGGGCCCCTGCAGACCCTTGAAGGTCCAGAAAGGGAAGCAGACACAGAGGGCCCGGGTGGCACGAAAGTCTCGCACACCACAGGAGGTGTATCTCAGGCGTCGTCCCACCCGGCCAATGCCCATCCCCACCAGCAAGAGGAAGCCTGTGCAAGACCCCTGTCTCTGCCCAGGGTCACCTGGCAGGAAACCTGCGGTGACATCCCCAGCGCCTCCTTTCAAAAATGCTGAGGGGAGCGCCTGCTCACCTTCTGGGCTAAATCCTGGGCGGTCAGTTCCTGTCACTGACACCCCTCAGGCAACAGGTGCACGCTTTGTCGAGAATGCCACCCACAGTGTCCAGCAGACGCGCAACAAGCCCCATGCTGGCTCCAGCACCCATGGCCTGGGCCACACCCTGCTGTCTCAGGAACAAGCTAGGTTCCCTGATGGAAACTCGCCCAGCATGCCACATCCTGCTGCACAGAGTGGGTGCCAGGACTCCAATCTCAGCACCAAGGCACCAGGCAAGGGAGCGGCCCAGACATCCATCCAGCTCTGCCAGAAGGCCAGAGAGAAATGCAGAATCAGGCCCTGCCTGTGCCCCCAGAAGAGCACGCACACAGCAGACCTCCAGCCTCCGCACGTGGGCCCTCTCGCCAAGACCCTACAGCCCTGCGAGGTCCCACCAAGTCCCCGGATTCCATACCAGCCCCTCAGAATGGCATTTAAGAGATTCCATGGAGGCCAGTGGAGCTGCAGGCTGGTGACAGTTCCCTTCAGCCCTCCTGCTGAGAAGCCCAGGTCTGCTGTTCAGAGCCCTCCTCACCTCAGACAAGTCAGAGGGACTCCGTCACAGGGCCCCTGGGCTGTCCTCCAAGAGGACCTTCAGCTTTCCTCTTCCTCTGAAGAGAGCAGCGGCCAGTGAGACGCCCCTTGTCAGCCAAGACTTGTTCCTTGGCCTCGAGGCCTCCTGGCGGAGACTATGGAGCTGGGACGGGGACACACCGGGTGCAGCTGTTTCTGGTGGACCAGAGCCCCTGCTGCTGTGCGTTCAGATGGTGGCAAGTCCAACAAGGCCTGCTGACACAGGGTCCCAGTTACTGCACTTTTCACTGGGGGACGTGTGAGATGGCAAATGCAAGTTTGAGACGAAACTGTACTTGGTACTTATAGAATGGGCGAAGGAAGTAGATTTCTTTTTGTAAGGGTTAATCCATTGTATTGGAAACTTGGTAGCAATAGTGGCCTTCAAGTCTAATGGAAATAGGAAGCTATGTAATGAAGCTCTACCAGCGGTGCCCCTGTCTGCCTTGGGGAACCTGGGCCAGGGCCCCCTGTGAGGTCTGCAGTTTGTCAGCAGTGCCTGTGGCCCTGAGGCCAAACTGTGTCCCTGAGCTGTGTTACTGCAGTAGAACTCTTCTGATGACTTTGTGCCTTTGCTTTATGAAATGTTTTATTAAATTCTGTTTTATATACTTGTTATTCCATACTAATAAAATTCTGCAAAAAAAACCCAAAACATTTTTTCCTTTTGACACTCTCTGAAGTTAGGGTGGAAAACATTGCATTCGTTTTGGCACTCTCTGAAGTTAGGGTGAAAATCATTGCTTTCGTTTTGGCACTTTCTGAAGTTCGGATGAAAAACACTGCATTCTTTTTGTTACACTTTCTGGAGGTTATGACTCACTCCCCTTTCCTCCCCCCATTTCCTCGGGATGACGTAGTTGTTCCTCCTGTATTTAATAGCTCCGTCCGCAGTAATGCTTAACCAGATGGAAGCCTGGTTGGAAGCTCTTGCCACACTCCAGACAGCAGTAGGGTTTGCCACCCAATTAGCTGCTTTGGTGAATGAGGTCAGGGACGTAGGCTTGGGTCAGTCCACACTCCTCACTCTGAAAGGCTTTGGAGATTGCGGGACATTTGTTTTTGGCAGGGCTTCTTTCTCCCCAAATCGAGGCTAGTGTGGACGAAAATGCAAATATCTACTAGCCCGCGATGCTCTGGGAAGTGGCAGCGAGTGGTTTCTAGAGGTTAATCCTCTCATTCAACTGACGGATCAGGAGCTCCCCATCTGCGGCCGCTGTCAAGTATTAGACACTTTGGTCCTGGCTCGGGATTCTCAATACCTCAGAACTGACTTCGGTACCCGCTCCGCTGGGGGCGGCGAAACCAGCCCGAAGGAAAAGGTGGTCGCTGCGGAGGACACCCTGGGGGCGGCCTAGCCACATCGCCTGGTGCAGCCCGATACTGAGACTCCACTGTCGCCTGTCTGGGAACTCCAGACGCACCAGCAAGACCGGGCGTGTAAGCTGGCGTGGACTACATATCCCAGCATGCACCGCACGCGCCGTCTGGGCTCGCGCAACCATTAGATAACTCCTGCACTCGAAGTGCTTTCTGCGACTGTGCAACAGTCAGAGTACCGGGATCGAGAACTACAACTTCCGACTTGCTTAATAACTGCGGTGGCGCTATTTAATAAGCGTCAGAGAGGAGGTGCTTGGCTACGCCCCTCTCTTCCAGTTCCGCTCCGTCAGATCAGAGGCTGGACGGGGGCGGAGCTTTAGGCCCGAGCCAAGATGGCGGCTGCGAAACCAACCCCTACGGACTCGCTCTCTTTCTGCCTCGCGCAGCTCTCGGCGGCGGCCGGGGAGGGTCTAGGTGGGACAAAGGACACAGCTACCAACGAGACACCCCTGGGCCGTGCGCTCTTAGCTCTCCGCACGCGCCACGTCAAGGCAGCGGGGGGAATCGAGCGCTTCCGGGCACGCGGCGGGCTCCTCCCCCTTCTGGCGCTGCTACGGCGAGCGTCGGCAGCGGGTTCCGCCCCGTCCCTGGCTGGCCCCGGCTCCTCCCCTTCGTCGATCGAGTCAGCGGCTACGGCTGGCCCCGCCCCTTCGGCTGGCCCCGCCCCCTCCTCAGCGTCCTCGTCGACGCCCTCGCCGCCTGCGCGCCTGCGCAAGACCCTGGACTTGGCGCTGAGCATCCTAGCTGACTGCTGTACGGAAGGGGCGTGCCGGACTGAAGTGCGCAGACTCGGAGGCATTCTGTCTTTGGGTAAGTGCTCCGCCCCCACGTCCTCGAAGGCTTCCAGGCACTGCCCCTCCTTGTCGGGGCTTTGGCGGCGTCCTGAGTTCTTTGTGTTGTATCCTGGAAGAACGTGCGTCATGCATAACAGCACGGTGCCCACACTGCTCAAGCTTTCACGCCTCGTTAGATTTTAGATTATACTCGAGTCCTCTCAGATCAATAATTACAGCCATGTCTCCCTCGCATCTGGGCTGGTGAGGCTAAAGGGATTATTTGGTGACTTTTAGATGATTTTTACCCTGCATTTATGAGATTCATGGCAGATAGTGTCTCCTGAACGTCCGGCCCTGTGCAGGGCTGTCATTTGATGAGCTAGAGCTCAGAAGATGCAGTGGTCAGGAAAGTGGGCTCTGCAGTCAGCCAGACCCCTAGAGGCTAGGATTCCTTGTTGCACAATGGGATAATAACAGCTACCTCGCATAACTGGAGATGGGAGAAAATGAAACACAGATATAGAACACAGATAACTCTAAACATGAACTGGGTGCTTCGAGCTAAAAACAAGCAATTAACAAATCCTAACAAGGCAGCAAGCTTTTCTGTTTCCCAGCTAAGTTGGCGCCCCCTAGTGGCAACGTTGTGAATACAGTTTACTTAATAGCCTGTATGAAATTTTACGGGTTAAAAAAGTGTTTTATTGATTTCAAGAAAGATAGAAACATCAATGATGAGAGAGAATCATCGATCAGTTGCCTCCGACATGCCCCCGACTGGGGCTTGAGCCCGCAACCCGGGCATGTGCCGTGACAGGAAATTGAACAACCATTGATTAACACCAGCCAGGCAATATTATGCCAATTTTGACAAAATCTTAAAATTTGGGGGTAATGAAACATCTGGACCAAAATATGTTTGACAGGAGGTCTGGCACATTAATTAGTCTTCAATAAGTTAAATATGTTATTATTAGTGTATAACCCCCATCATTCGGTCACTATTCTGCCTTTTAAATATCTGCTGAATCCATCCACTTTTCTCCCTTTTCCATCGTGTGCCCAGAGCCCTGTGCCCATGTCCTGGGCTGCGCTGGTAACTGATTTGGTTTAAGCCGCTGTCCTTTCTCACCTGGACTATTGCACCAACTTCTGCCTTATTCTCCCCCCCTCCCTCCTATGATCCATTCTCTCTCCTGGCTGCCAGATTCTATCACACCATTCCCGTTCTTAAAGCCTGATGTGGCTCCCAGTGCCCTCACATTCAAACCCCAATTCTTTGGCCTGGCATTCAAGCCCTTCATGAGGTCATGGCAGACACTGGGTCTCCCCTCTGGACCCTTGCAAAGGCTGGTTCCAAACCTGAAATACCCTGTTACTGCCCCATCCATCATCCTTCTACTAAATCCCTACCTATTTAACCTTCCAAACCCCATGTTCGTTTCTCCTGGAGGCCTTTCCTCACCCTCTCAGATCACATTCTTGAGGCAGTTAATGAGAGAGACAAGAAGGGATAGAACCCTCAAGAGGCCAAATTCTCTTGCAGTGACTATTCTTCAGTGTGTGAAGACAGACAGCGTCCAGAACCGAGCAGCCCGTGCTCTGGGCAACTTAGCCATGGAAGCCGAGAGCTGTGCGGACATTCATTCTGCTGGTGAGAAGGCTGTGAGGGTGGCGTTAGCTTGGGGTGCGACAGGGGCTTGGGTTTCTGCCTTTGCTCACTCTGTGTCCTCCCCTTCCCTCTCCAGGTGCTGTTCCCCTACTCATTGAGAGCCTGACGGCCTACCAGGACTCACATTGCTTGCAGAGCGTGATTCGCGCCCTCCGCAACCTAGCGGACTCCCCCCAGCACCGCCTGGCCCTGGCCCAGCAGGGAGCCGTGCGCCCACTGGCCGAGCTTCTGGCTGCTCCCCCAGACCCTGCGCTGACCCTGGCCCTGGTCCGCGCCCTCCTGGAGCTGAGTCGAGGCTGCTCCCGTGCCTGCGCTGAGCAGCTAAGTCTGGGTGGAGGACTCGGCCCACTGGTCAGTCTAGCCTCCCATCCCAAAAGGACAGTCCGCGAGTCAGCTATCCTGATCCTTGCCAACCTGTGTGCCCAGGGCCTGGTACGGCCTGCCCTGGGCAACGCTGGCGGTGTGGAGGTGCTACTGGGTGAGCTCCAGCAACGCCGAGGTCCCAGTGGGGCTGGCCCAGCCTCCCAGCAGCCCCTGGTGCGGGCTGTGTGCCTACTCTGCCGGGAGGCCATCAACCGAGCCCGGCTGCGGGATGCTGGTGGTTTGGAGCTGCTGATGGAACTCTTGCGGGATCCTCATGCCAGCGCCTGGCACCCTCGTGTCGTGGCTGCCCTTGTGGGCTTCCTCTATGATACAGGGGCCCTGGGCAGGCTGCAGGCTCTGGGACTTGTACCTCTCTTGGCCGGGCAGCTGTGTGGCGAGCTTGGTGATGAGGAAGAAGAGGGAAAAGAAGCCGCTTCCTGGGACTTTCCTGAGGAGCGGACCCCTGAGCGGGTAGAAGCCGGAAGCTTCCGAAGCCTCAGGTGAGCCCCTCCCTGAGCTTTGGGATGGGGTTTGTGTCTGCTCTGGCTCTCTCCACCACCCTCACCCCCTCTGTCTCAGTAAGACTTTTATTCACTCCTGATCCCTTGTTTTCCCCAGTGATGACCACTTTCTAGTGCCCATTTTTTAAAAAAATATATATTTTATTGATTTTTTACAGAGAGGAAGGGAGAGAGATAGAGAGCTAGAAACATCGATGAGAGAGAAACATCGATCAGCTGCCTCCCACACATCTCCTACTGGGGATGTGCCCGCAACCAAGGTACATGCCCTTGACCGGAATTGAACCTGGGACCTTTCAGTCCGCAGGCCGACACTCTATCCACTGAGCCAAACCGGTTTCGGCTCTAGTGCCCATTAAATGCACCTTCTCACCCCTGCGTCCCCCCTTGACCTTGGTTCCACCCCAGGACCTCTGAACTCTGGGGCCCAGAGAGGTCCCCTGGAAGGTGGAAGGTGCTCTGGCTGTGATGGTGTGCTCTGGAGCCACATTCTTATTTTGATGCCACCAGTTATCACGGGAAAGTTAACTTCTTTGCATGCAAAATGGAGGATAGTAGGCATGCCTTCCCCATGCAGTTGTGAAGAATAAGTGAGGGTATGGTGCAGCTGTCAGCTGTCTTGTAAACTCTCTGACTTCGTCTCCTATGGCTCCCCCTGTGTCCGCTCCGCTCTTGCACCCTGGCCTCCTGGCTGGTTCCTCCACATGACCGGCAGGACTCTCAGGGCCTCTTTGGCTGCGGTTCGGTCGGCCTCGAGCACTCTTCCTCCTGGACTCCTTGATCAGGTCTCACCTTCTCAGTGGGGGTTGCCATCACCACTGGTTTCCAGTGTCAACTTTTCCCTCCCTCGGCTCTTTTCTATTCCTTTCATCCATATGCGTCGTTTCTCAAACTCCACCCCTAAATGGGGCTTGGCACACACAGGCGGCAGTCATTGCTGAATGATTTGGGGTTTTCCCTCTCTTCCTCCCCTATCTCCGCTCTGGCCACCTCCTCTTCCGGGCTTCTGTCACCTCCTTTGGACCTGCTCCCTCACCTTGGCTCTGAGTTCAGCCTCCTCCTTCTCTCCTCCGCAGGTCGTGGCTGATATCCGAGGGCTACGCCGCAGGCCCCGAAGACATCTCTCCGGACCGGTCTCCAGAGCGCTGTCCACGGCCTCCTCCACCGCCTGCGCCCCCTGAGCAGGCCCAGGCAGCCAGTCCCGCCCGGGGCCCAGCCTTGGTGCGGACGCCTCGAGGCCGCAGCCCTGCCACCGAGGAGTCTTGGGGCCGCGAGGGGCCAGCGCTGCTGCTGCTTTCACGCTTCTCCCAGGCGCCAGACCCAAGCGGGGCGCTGGTGACAGGCCCGGCCCTGTGCGGCCTGCTGGCCTACGTGACGAGGGCGCCGGGCCCACCGAGCCCGCGCGCACTGCGCATCCTGGCGCGCCTCACCTGCAACCCTGCCTGCCTTGAGGCCTTCGTGTGCAGCTATGGTGCCGCGCTGCTGCGAGCCTGGCTGGTGCTGGGTGTCGCCCCGGACGACTGGCCCACGCTGCGTGCCCGGCCCCCCAGTCTGCGCAGCCAGCACCGGGAGCTGGGTATGTCCCTGCCCCTTTCCGCTCTGTCTTCCACTCACCCTTCAGTGAGCCCCGAACCTCGCCTTACCACCTCTCGATCCCTCACTGCCCTCAGCCCACCATCCGCCCCATCCTGCTCCACCATCCCAGCCTGCAGAGTCCTGCTCCATACCTGGCCCAGGCTTTGGGGCCCCACAATTTAGAACTGTACCTGTTGGCATTTCCTTCTCTAATCTACTCTCAGTTCGGTGGTGTCACTGACTTGTGAGTCCTGCTCAGGCGCCATGTCCTTTCAGGCCCGACCCCCGTATCCAGCACTACCAGGGGCTGCCCTGTCTGCTGGGTCCGGTCTCAGCCCTGAGGGCCCCGGCTTCCTCCCTGCCCTCCCACTTCCTGTTCCTGCCCTCACTTCCACTTCCTAGTCTCTGGGCCCCATCCCTCCAGGGCCTGCGGCAGCCTCCTTTCCGTGCCCTGGCTTCTTGCCCTGAGGTTTTACCCACCTTCCTTTCGGGGGCCCGGAAGCCCGTGCTGCCCCTCCCGCCCCACCCTGACCCACTCTGCCCGTCCCTGCAGGTGACATGCTGCTGCAGAACCTGACGGTGCAGGCGGAGTCGCCCTTCGGCGTGGGCGCCCTCACGCACCTGCTGCTCTCCGGGAGTCCTGAGGACCGTGTGGCCTGTGCGCTGACCTTGCCCTTCATCTGTCGGTGAGGAGGATGGGGGTGGCTTGCAGGGGTCAGGGGAGCCAGGCTGCTCTTGCCCAGTCGCACCTTTCCCCCTTCTGAAAGATTCTCTTTCTCCCCATAGGAAGCCCTCTCTGTGGCGCCGGCTGCTTCTGGACCAGGGCGGCCTCCGACTCCTCCTGTCGGCACTGACGCGGCCAGCCCCGCACCCACTCTTCCTCTTCTTTGCTGCAGACTCCCTTTCCTGCCTCCACAGCCTGGTGTCTCCCCCTGTGAGCCCCGCCCCGCCACCTGCAACCCCCTTGGACCGAGACCCGCCCTCCCCTTGCCACTATGAACCGCTGCTGGGCCCAGCTCCCATCCCAGCCCCGGATCTGCACTTCCTCCTGGACTCAGGCCTCCGGCTCCCGGCCCAGCGAGCTGCCTCATCTGCTGCCTCCCCTTTCTTCCGGGCCCTGCTAGCTGGCAGCTTTGCTGAAGCCCAGATGGACCTGGTACCTCTTCGAGACCTATCACCCAGCGCAGCCTGGCCGGTCATGCATCACCTGCATGGTTGCCGGGGCTGTGGGGCAGCCCTGGGGCCCATTCCCCCGCCAGGCCAGCCCCTGCTGGGCTCAGAGGCTGAGGAGGCACTGGAGGCTGCAGGCCGTTTCCTGCTGCCTGGGCTGGAGGAGGAACTGGAAGAGGCTCTGGGCCGTATCCACCTGGGATCCCAAGGTAGCCTAGAGTCCATGGGTGAGATACTCCGCCTGGGCCGGCCCCGGATGGCTGTCCACTGTGCGCGCTGGGTCCTGGGGCCGGGGCAGTGCACACGGAAGCGGGCTCTGGCCTTAGTGGAGCTGGTGGAGGCAGCAGGCGAGGAAGCAGGTCCCCTGACTGAGGCTTTACTGGCTGTGGTGATGGGAGTTGAAGTGGGGAGCAGGGGTCCCAGCCTAGACTCTTGATATACCCTCGGAGGGGACCCAAGAACGAATCGGCAAGAAGGCCTCCCTCGGAGTGGCACGGGAGGAAGCTAAGCAGGAGTCACCACTGAGGACCGACGAGAGGATGGAACTGGGCCCCAGGACGATGGGCTGCAGACTCAGGAGTGAGAAGCCGAGACCGAGGGGCCTGTGAGAGGGAGAAGAGCCCAGCCTCCTGGGGTTGGGATTAAAACTTTGGAGTTGGATAGTCAACTGCACCATCGAGAACTGTCTATGGCACCATGATTCTTATGATATTTTTTTCTGAATTACAGTTTAAAGCAAGGGTTGTACCCTATTCTACCCTTGTTAGTCTTGTTTTAAGCATTTACTCCATCTACAACAGCATTGTATACCTCCATTCCACATCCAAAAAGGTGTGCACTGTAAGAAGTTAACATTTTAAATAAAAATGACAGCCCTGTCTGGTGTGCTCAGTGGTTAGAGCATTGGCCCACACATTGAAGGACAGCAGGTTTGATACCTGGCCCTGGTTGGGGCACATGCAAGGAGGCAACAAATCAGTGTGTCTCTCTCACATCAATGTTTCTCTCTCTTCCCTTCCCTCCCTCCCTCTCTTCCACTCTCTCTAAATAAATCAGTGGAAAAAATACCTTCAGGTGAGGATTAACTAACTCACTCACTCCTATATAATAAAAGAGAAACATGTAAATTAACCATCCCTTTGCTATGCTCACCAGCCAATCGGGAGTGAATATGCAAATTAATTCATCAAAGATGGTGGGCTCATTTGCATACACAGGCACCCAGCAGAGAGCAGGAGAGATGGCAGCTTGGAGGAACTTGGCAATGTGGGAGGCCATGGGATGGAGACAGAGCAGGAAAGGAAAACCTAGGGTGCAGGGAGCACCAGGAATGCTGAGAATTGTAGTTCTGGTGGCAGACAGACCTAAAGCAAAGTGAGCCTGGAGCAAGTTACTGTTGTGATGGGGGATGGAGGGAAAGCAAAGGTGAGAGACATAAGTAAAATCAGAGTGTCTAGGAAAATTAAAGGGAAGATATCGTAAAACTTCCAGGAAATCTCCACCAATGAAGCAAAGGAAAAAAAAATGCCTCTATTATTCTGTGAGCAACAAACCAAGTTCGGTTGGGGGGTCTCAGACAATTTGCTCATATAATTGCAAAGACAGAAACTCCCAGGTTGGAGAGGGTGCAGGTCGGGCTGAGGGACCCACCCCCAATGCACGTATCTTCGTGCACCAGGCCCCTAGTAAATAAATAATAGGCCTGCTGGTGTGGCTCAATGGTTGAGCGGCGACCTATGGACCAGGAGGTCATGGTTCAATTCCCAGTCAGGCCATACGCCCAGGTTGTGAGCTTGATCCCCAGTAAGGGATGTGCAGGGGGCAGCCGATCAATGATTAACATCATTGATGTTTCTCTCGCCCTCTCCCTTCCTCTCTGAAATCAATAAAAATAAAATTTTTAAAAAATAATAATTAAAACTACACATATAAATCAAAGCCTAAAAAAAAAAAAATCAAAGCCTATGTGAAATATTAAATACTCTCTCCACCTAACAAAACAACCATTTTGTATGGAATAATTTGCAATGATGCTATCAATATATCTTATAAATGCAATGAGAGGAAACCCATTCTTTCGTGGCATGGTGATGGGCACAGCAGCTCATGTGGCCTGCTAGAGGCCTTGAAGACTGAAGTGCTCAGGTCTGGATTGAGATCCACAGTCCTGTGGCTGCAGCACCATTGTGTCTGTCTATACCAACTATAGAGTGTCTCATTTCAATCTTTCCAAAAAAAATTTTATTGATTTTAGAGAGGAAGGGAGAGAGAGAGAGAGGGAGAGAAACATCAATGATGAGAGAGAATCATTGGTCAGCTGCCTCCTGAATGCCCCCTACTGGAGATCGAGTCCACAACCCAGGCATCTGCCCTGACCAAAATTGAACTGTGATCTCCTGGTTCATAAGTCGATGCGCACCCATTGAGCCATGCTGGCTGGGCCCGTTTCAATCTTGATTTCTCAGGGTCTCAGTCCAAGGAAGGCTTCTTGTTCCTTTGTGGCTGGCTGGAGTTTGCATCTTGCTTTCTTCACTGTGTTCCTCGGTATCTTGGGAAGGACTTCGTTTGGGGCAGGTCTGGGCCACCGCCCTGTTGGGGAAGGGCTTTGTCTTGAAGGCGGGCTGGGGTCCGGCTGTCTGGGAGTGTTTTCTCAGTCTGCGTGGGCCTGGGTTTCAGTTCAACTGTATGTCTGTTTTCAAGTCTTGGAGGAAAGGTCCTGCTTTACCGTCTGAGGGGGGTTCATCGTGTCTGTCTCTGTGTCTGAGAGATTTCTTTGTGTTTAGTGTTGTGCCTTTTGGGGTCTCTGTTTATGTCATTGTTTGTCTGGGTCTCTAAGGGAAAGTCTCTGAACCTGGGATCTGCCTGAGCTTTAGAACATCATTTCTACTCCAGTCCCAAAATTCTGCCTGGAGCAAGTCTCTCAGGAAAGGCCTGGGTGGCAGGGGCTCTGTCTGAGACTCGGGGTGCTCACTTTGAGAGGTGTCTGCCTGGGGGCCTCGGTTTGTGTCTGAGAATCGCGCTGGGCGGATGATCCCGGGCAAGGTCTGCAAGAGCCACTTCTCCGACTCTGGCTGTGGCCGCCTGGGGCTCCCTGCAGCTGAGGCCAAGGCTGGGGTGTGGCTGCCTCCCCGCAAGCAGGCAGGCGGGCTGGGCCTGCGTGGACCGCAGCCCTCCCTCCCTTACACGCCCCCACCCAGGATTCTCCCCTTCATTGCCCCCCACCTTTCCCTCCAGCCCCATCCCAACGGATCCCGGCTTCCTTACATGGTCACGGCTGGGCCTCCAGCTCCCGGACGTCCTCCCCACCCCCCCACCGCCCTCCGCCCCCGCCGGACACGGCCCCCGCCCTGCAAGCCCAGCGTGGTCCGCCTGTGCCCCACCATGGAGGACCTGGGTGAGTGGGGTCCGGGTCCCCTTGTGCCCAGCCCTGCATCGACCTCCGAACCCGCTTCCCCATCCTGGAGCCCCCCGGCCCTCCCGGCATCTCCTCATCCTGCCTCCTGTCTTCTCGCTTCTGCTCTCAGCCCGCGCCTCCTTTCCGACTCCACGTCCCCCTTCCTGCCTCTCCCTTCCTGCCTTTCCCGGGCCGGCCGCTCCCTCCCTCCTTCCTCTCCCTGCCCCTCCATCCCCAGCTGCGGACGCGCGGGCGCCGGGGCTCAGGGGCTCTGGGATGGGAGGGGTTGGAGGGGTCTTGGGTCCGGGACTGGGAAAGTAGACAGGAAAGGGAGACTTTGACATCAAGTTCTGGAAAAGAACGGGGCCTGCCCCGGGGTTTGGGGGAGGAAAGAGTTAAGGGTCCCTAAGTTTGGTAGGTGCCCGGGAGAGGGTCGGGGTTCCGCCGGGGTGCTCTAGATGAAGACTGAGGGGGCAGGGACTGCTGGGCTCTGGAAGGGAAAGGGGATGGGGGTGGGGTGGGGTGGTGTCCGGGTGGAAGGAGGAGGCATTTTGTACTCCCTATCTGTCGGAACTGGGGCTGGAAGGCTGTGCCCTCCGACTGTGAGACAGAAGGGGTTCCAGCACCCTGCAATAGGGGGTGCTGTTCAGTAGGGTAGCGGGCACCGGTACTGTGGAGAATAAGCCAATCAGAAAGCAGGTCCCTGCAGACTCACCAATGAGGTGCAGAGGGTGGGACCCAGTGGGGCCTGGAGGTGAGCCAGCGCTGAGTGGGCGGGGCTAGGTCCGGGGAGGAATTAGTGGGCGTGGCAAAGAAAGTCCAATCAGAAGGCTGGGTGCCAGGCATGTAGCCAATTGAGCAATTTGGGGTGGAGTCAACTTTGGCTGCAGTAAAGAGCCAATTTTGACTGCATTAGGGAAGATTTTAAGGAGAAAAAAAATCAGACGGCTGGGTTTGTGCATGGCTCCCAGGATGAGCCATTCGGATATTCTGGTCAAATATATTCCTTACTACCCTTCCACTTCTCCGCCTTGGTCTGGCCTTGTGTTTCCTTCTTCATACTGGCTTCTGTCCTCAAATACTGCCCACTTGGAAGCCTTATCCTTTGATATCTTAAGGCCCGGTCTCGGCCCTAACCTTGACCTCTCAACTTCTCACCTTGACGGCCACCCTGCAGATGCCCTGCTCTCTGACCTGGAGACCACCACCTCACACATGCCACGGTCAGGGGCTCCAAAGGAGCGACCCCCAGAGCCCCTCGCGTCCCCCCTGCCCTATGGCCACCAGCCACAGGTGAGATCAGATGCTGTGGACCAGGGCAACCACTAGGGCCAGTCTGGCCAAGGCTGGGGGAGTCTGGGCCGGAGTGAGGCAAGCTACTGGTCGATCACCCCACGCACGTGTCCGTCTCTCTGTAGATGGGGACTGGGGAGTCTTCTGGAGCCTCTGGGGACAAGGACCATCTATACAGGTAAGAGGCCCCAACTGGGGGGTGGGGAAGCCAATGGAGACTCAGGGGAGGAGTCTTCGATTCCCCACCCTGAACCCAAGCTCCCACCCTGTTCCCCAGTACGGTATGCAAGCCTCAGTCCCCAAAGCCTGCGGCCCCTGCGGCTCCTCCATTCTCCTCTTCCAGCGGTGTCCTGGGCACGGGACTGTGTGAGCTAGACCGGTTGCTTCAGGAACTTAATGCTACTCAGTTCAACATCACAGGTACCATGGTTACTGAAACAGGCCTTGAGGGCTGGGGCAGGGCAGGGCAGGGCAGAGATGAAGGGGCAGAGATTTCCCAGAGTAGCAGCTAAAAGGACACAAAGCCTTACGTGGGAGGGTGTAGAAAGCAGGCCCTGTGTCCACTGCCCTTCTCTCCTCTCTGCAGATGAAATAATGTCTCAGTTCCCATCTAGCAAGGAGCCCGCCGGGGAGCAGGAGGACCAGCCTGAGGACAAGAAAAGGCCCAGCCTGTGAGTTTGGCACAGTTGCCAGGTCTGAGAGAGGCGACTGGTCTTGGGTGCCTGAGTGACTGGAGGGAGCATTGCTCTGGGAGGCTCTGAGCTGACACACGTTGTTCTTCATAGACCTCCCAGCCCAGCCCCTGTTCTCCCAAAGCCTTCGGCCACCTCGGCCACCCTGGAGCTGGACAGACTGATGGCCTCCCTGTCCGACTTCCGAGTCCAGAACCATGTGAGTCAGGCAGCAGGGTGGGCCAGTGTGGTTTTGTGGCTCCCTAACCCATTCTAGACCTTCCCACATCTGTTGCCTTGCTGACTCAACTCACATCCTCCCTGTTGTAGCTTCCAGCTCCTGGGCCAACCCAGACACCGGTGCCAAACTCCGTGAACGAGGGCTCCCCACCCCCACCGGGGCCTGCGAGCAAGGGCAGCCTAGACACCATGCTGGGGCTGCTGCAGTCCGACCTCAGCCGCCGTGGCATTCCCACCCAGGCCAAGGGCCTCTGTGGCTCCTGCAACAAACCCATCGCTGGGCAAGTAAGTGCAGCTCTGCAAGGCGGAGACCCACAGACCTGTCTTCGCTGAGCACCAGCCTCTGTGCTGTCCCCTTTAAATCAATAACTCCGGAAACTGGGTGTTATTGTTACGCATATTTTATGAATGAGGAAACTGAAGCTCCGACTCACACAGCAAGTAAGCGACAGGGTGAGAATTCCAACCCAGCTACCACTTATTGTCGCCTACTATGTCAGCGGTTCTCAACCTGTGGGTCGCGACCCCTTTGGTGGTCGAACGACCCTTTCACAGGGGTCGCCAGGACCATCCTGCAGATCAGATATTTACATGACGATTCATAACAGTAGCAACATGACAGTTATGAAGTAGCAACGAGAATAATTTTATGGTTGGGTCACAACATGAGGAGCTGTATTTAAAGGGCCAGAAGGTTGAGAACCACTGACGTAGATCCTCCTGACAGATAAAGTGCCCTGCTTGCATCCCAGAATTCCCGATCCAAGCAGAGCAGGTGGCATTATGACTTCCGTGGGCCTTACCCAGGCTTGCCTTCATAGGTCTCTTCCTCCATTAAAAAATAGTAAAAATTGTATTTTATGACTGTGTTAGTTAAAGATGACTATGTTAATATTATCTATGAAACAGTTTTCTTGTAGCTCGTTTTTCCCCTTCTGATTTTAAAAGAAATGACAACATTTGCGTGGGCTCCTAGAGTATTGTGGGCCCCAGGCGCTGTGCTGGAGGACCTGGCTGCATCTCCATCACCTACAGCCGGAGTGACTTGAAAAATGCAATGGAAACCTTGGCTCGCGGGGGACATGGTGGCCGAAGGGCCACTCTGACCCTGGCCTCGACCCGACTCGCAGGTGGTGACGGCACTGGGGCGCGCCTGGCACCCTGAGCACTTCGTTTGTAGTGGCTGTTCCACCGCCCTGGGAGGCAGCAGCTTTTTCGAAAAGGATGGAGCCCCCTTCTGCCCCGAGTGCTACTTCGAGCGCTTCTCCCCACGATGCGGCCTCTGCAATCAGCCCATCCGACATGTGAGCCCTGCCTGACCCACAGGCTCGGCGCTTCTCACCCCAGGGGCCGGGAGACAGGCTTCATCCACTCCTGTCCCCTCCCTCCAGCCCCGCCCCTACCCCACCCCCGACACTCCCATCCCTAGCCCTGCCCCTTGGCCTCTTCCCCTCTCTCTTTGACCCCAAGTTCCTCCTTAGGTCTCCCTGGCCTTAACTCATACTTCAACCCACTCACCGGGGTTCAGGGTGGGAGGGGGAGGGGAGAAGGGATGGAGGGTCATACGAGTGTCCACTTTCATTTCCTACAGAAGATGGTCACTGCCCTGGGCACCCACTGGCACCCAGAGCACTTCTGCTGCGTCAGCTGCGGGGAGCCCTTCGGAGAGGAGGGTGAGCGTGCCTCCCACCTGGAAGCCATGGGTCTGCTGGACATCCCAGCCACTAAGTCCTCCTTAGTCCTTGGGCCATGAGTTTTTTCTTGCTCTCGTCGGGTCCCCACCTCATCCATGCCCTTCCGCTCTGCCGCGCCCCAGACCTTGTCCCTCTCTCTGTCCTGCTCGCTCGGACGGACTGCCCTTTCGCAGGCCCCGCCGTTTCACGCCCCGTAGGTCTTGGGGCGCCCGCACCGCGTTCCTCCAGCCCGCCCCGTCCCGCCCCCAGGTTTTCACGAGCGCGAGGGCCGCCCCTACTGCCGCCGGGACTTCCTGCAGCTGTTCGCCCCGCGCTGCCAGGGCTGCCAGGGCCCCATCCTGGACAACTACATCTCGGCGCTCAGCGCGCTCTGGCACCCCGACTGCTTCGTCTGCAGGGTGCGCGCTGGGGGCGGGGCCTGGGCAGCGGGGCGGGGCCTGGGCAGTGGGGCGGGGCCACGTCCTGGGCGGGCTGGTCCGAGGCCGGGCTCCCCTCGGCGGGGCGGCGGGGCGGCGGGGTCCCGGCAGAGCGGGGTGGTTCGGTTCCTCGAACGAGGCTTCCGGTGCGAGGTTCTGCCTGCCCCTGCCCCTGCCCCTTCCCCAGGAGTGCTTCGCGCCCTTCTCTGCGGGCAGCTTCTTCGAGCACGAGGGCCGCCCGCTGTGCGAGAACCATTTCCACGCGCGGCGCGGCTCGCTGTGCGCCACGTGTGGCCTCCCGGTGACCGGCCGCTGCGTGTCGGCCCTGGGCCGGCGCTTCCACCCGGACCACTTCACCTGCACCTTCTGCCTGCGCGCTCTCACCAAGGGCTCCTTCCAGGAGCGCGCCGGCAAGCCCTACTGCCAGCCCTGCTTCCTCAAGCTCTTCGGCTGACCCCTCCCCAAACGCGCCCCCCTCCCCCCATACACCGGTGCTGTGCCCGCCCCAAGGCCGCGCTCTCGGAGCTTGGGGCTCCCCCCCCCCACCCTGTGAGCACCGCCCGCAGGAGAGACGCCCCCAGGTACCTGACTCCGCGTCCTCCGAGGGCAAGTTCAGGAAAGGCCCGGCCGATCCCACAGCCACGCGCCCCCGGCGTGGGACGTGCACCGACCAGCATCCCTCCCAGCCCTTCACTGGCTCCCACCCCAGGGAGCCCCGCTGCAGGGGGCTCCAGGCCGGGCGCTCCCCTCCCCGCCCCCTCACTGCTCTGTGCACTTTTTCTACATAAACACACGGTCCACGGTCCACGTCGCGCTGGTGCTGTGTCTGCAGTGGAGCCGCGTCGCGGCCCCGCCCTTCGGGCCGGTTCTTTCCGCAGCCGGTTCCAGGCGCCGCCCTGGCCGGAGCGGACCTGCGGCCGCAACCCGCGTGTCCGCGGCGCCTGACCCCGGAGAGGAAGGCCACCGGGATTGCACGGACGGGCAGAGCCTGCACAGCTCAAGCCCGGCCGGAGAACCTTTCCGACGCCACCTCCCCCACCCCCCACCACACGCCCTCTATATTTTTGAAATAAGCACTTAGTCTGTTCCCTTCCCAATGCTCCCGACCCCTGCCGTCTTGTCTGGTTTCCAGATGTTCCCCCTCCTCCGGAAGCATCAGCCTACGCCCACCCTTTGGGTCTGGGCACTGAGCTCAGCTTCCGTCTCACTGGTGTGGACTCCCCCTGGGCAGAGGGTGACACTTGGTGTGGTCGGGGCAGTGGCTGAGGGAAGCGCTGGGGCTGGAGGACCCAGAGGGAGGCTTCTAACGGGGAGTCCGAGAGGGCTTCCTGGAGGAGGTGATACGGAGCTAAGCCCGGCAGCGGACGGTGGGCCAGGTTGTAGGTGAGGAGGGGTCAGGCTCCATCTGAATCCCCAAGCCCCAGGGGCCTTTCTGAGCCCAGAACCTTTATCTTGGACCCTGCAACTCCCTAGGGAGGGGGCACGGACTCCTGGGTCCACATTATAGGGAACTTTGAGGATGGAAAAGGTGGACCCTCAGAGCCCCTTCCAGCTCAGGGAGGAGCTCGCAGCCAAAGAGAGCATGTGTGGGAACAGACAGGGGAGGTGTTATCTGCCCTGGCTGCTTGCAGCCGCCAGATTCCTCTCTGGGGCTCCTCGCCCTGCGCTTCTCAGGCCTCCTGCTCTTCCCCTTCCACATATTCTCCCTGGACAGTGCCGTCCACCCCCTGGCGGGTGACCACCTCCTGGACTGAGTATGCTCGAATGGGCTATCTCCAGTCTCGATTCATTCATTTGCCAAGCGTTTACTGAACACTGGCTGCTCAGGTCCACGCCAGGTGCTGGGGAGACCGTAGGGAACTGAGGAGACATGCCCCTTGCCCTCACGGAGCTGGGATCTATAGGGGGAGAGATGACAAGTGACAAGTGTGATGAACCAAAGTTGGTTCACCCACCTTGTTCCTACCCACAGCACCTCCCTAGGCCTTCATATTGCCATCACAAATACGTGTCTATGTGTTGCTTGTTTGTATCTGTTTCTGCAACTGGAATGCAAGCTCCTGAGAGCCTGTCAGACGGCACATTTATTTGTCGGATGGCATGGTCTCTCCAGTGTCTAGAATGGTATCGGGTACGTGGGAAGAGCTCAGTAAATGTTTGTGAATGAAGGAAAGGTGGGGAAATGGGAAGGAGAAAATAGAGAAGTCGGCGAAGGCGGGGAGGGAGTACTTTACCCAGCTGGGCGGAGAAGACCTCTGTGAAAATGTCATGTCTAAGCTGCAACGCGGTTGAGAAAGAGCCAACCAGACGAAGGAATGAGGAGGGCATTCCGGGCGCCGGAAGCAGCAGGTGCAAAGGCCAGGAGGTAGAGAGCGCTTGGCACACTGGGAGGAAGGGAAGGCCAGTGTGGCTGGATTAGAGCGAGCGAAGGGGAGAGTCGCAGGCGATGAGGTCAAAGAGGAAACAGGTACCACATCCTGAAGTGCTCTGAAGGCCGCAGTGGGGTCAATAGCCCCAGTGCATCCTCTGACACTGGCCTGCATTCTCTTGGGCACTTCACATTCATCACCCCCCCCCCCCCCCGAGCAGACATGTGCCTGCCCTACCCACAGTGCTTGGCCCCCCTGAAAGTCATATGTAGACACAGCCCCTATGCCTAACCTCCCCAGCTCTTCCCAGGTATCTGGAGGGTGCTCTCTGGGGGAGGAGTGCACTCTTGCACCCCACAGGGCTGAAGATGGGGAGGGGGGTTCTGTAACCTCTAACTAGTTAGAGACAGGAGTTGGCGAAGAGACACCCGAGCTTCCTGGCTGCTTGAGGGTCAGTTCTGAGGTTGTTGTCCATCGTCTCAGAGGGTCCCCGCTGGGGTTGGATTCCAATTGTGCACAGCGGTAACCTGTCTGTGGACACACCCTTCATTGCTTTTCGCCTTTCTCTGTCTTCCTTCTCACTCCTTCACAGTCCCTATTGGGATCACCTCCCCAGTGAAGTCCTTGCGCTCCAGTTCTCATTTTGGGGGTCTGCTTTTAAGGCATTCCCCAAACATGATTCATTCAATTCCCCATCTCTGGCATGCACCCAACTGCCATGGTCAGACGTCCAAGGCTGGTCCCTTCTAGAAGAAAGGCAGAGACACAGCTCTTCACCAACTCTGGGGACGAACCACATCACGCCCGCTCTTAGGGGGGCTCCAGCCTGTTGGGGAGACAGAGATGGGCCCAGATGAGGGCCACTCCGTATGCTGGGAACTGTATCAGAAAAGTCAAGCAAGTCTTTGCTAAGCAGTGACAGGGCTGGGTACTGAGGGCTGGGTAGGAGTTGGCTGTTTGGGAGACAGGGAGGCATTCTAAGCAGAGGTTTGGGGGATATGAACATACACAAGTTGGGCAGGGCAAAGGAGTAGGAAGGAAACTAGATTTGTTTGGGGGAAAGGGCAAGGTGGGCGGAGTTGGGGCCTGGCAGGCCCTGACTGTGATGGAGAGCTATGGAGTGCTCTGAGCAGGGGACTCGCAATGCCAGGCGAGGGTTTGAAGATGATCCCTCTGGATTGGTCAGAACCAGGGGCTGACTCAGCCAGACTCCCTAGGTCAAGGCTGAAAAGTTGGCGTGTTTTAGGGGGTGATTTTGAGCCCGAGGCACCAGGGAAGAGGTAGGGGCTGAGGCCCAGGAAGGAGTGTTCCTGAACTTGAAAGGGTCCACCTCCCAGGACCAGCCTTCGGTCTTGATGGGACCTGATTCAGCTAAACAAAGGCGGGGAGGGAGGACAAGGCCTGGGTGATTTGTCAGCTCACTGCACCTGAGGTAACCATTAACCCCTCCCCTGGGAGAACCCAGGGCTGGTCCCTTGAGGGGCAGATCCTGGACAGAATGGAGGACTACACAGAGGCAAGCTTGGCGCCAGAGCTGGAGGAGCAGAGGGTCTTAATCGACAACCCTGCCGATATCGTGGTCATTGCTGCTTACTTCCTGCTGGTCATTGGTGTCGGCTTGTGGGTGAGAAGTTGAGGGGGTGCTGCTGGGGCCAGGTTTCTGGGGCCTGGCGCAGGGAGACTGCAGGTGGCAGTAGGGGCAGGATGCCTAGATCCTTGAGGGAGAAACCAGGTGCTGGGGAAAGGAGGGGGGAGACTTGTCCCTCCAAATAAGTCTTTTGATAGCCGTAAGAGGCCTAATCACCACTCTTCTTTGCCTCCCATCCTTGGTTGGCTGTCCTCGGGGACAGCATTCTAAGTGAGGCCTCTGTTCGCCATCTATGTCATGGCTGACAGAAGCCCATGGCCTGAACCAGGGCCCCAGGAGAGTCAGGCCGAATCTAGCTACACTCAGGCTTGAGTAGCTGGACAACAGCTTAGGTCTTGGGTGGCTCTGGGGGCCTGGGAAGAGGTTGTGGGGGTGGGGTGTGAACCATTGGGGAGCAGAGCGCGGGTTAATCTTCAGCCTGAAACAAGGCTGAGGAATGTGTTGAGAAGGCTAATGAGGTCCAAAGAGGCGCCCTGAACCCAGGTCTCCCCCAACTCCTGTCCCCCAGTCCATGTACAGAACCAACAGAGGCACCGTGGGCGGCTACTTCCTGGCCGGACGGAGCATGGTGTGGTGGCCGGTGAGAGAGAGGGCTGTGGGGGGGGAGGAGGGGGCTAGAGAAGCATCCTGCTCACCGTGCCCCCGGCCCCCCAGGTCGGGGCCTCTCTCTTTGCCAGCAACATCGGCAGCGGCCACTTTGTGGGCCTGGCGGGGACTGGTGCTGCCAGCGGCTTGGCTGTGGCTGGATTTGAGTGGAATGTGAGCCCCCTTTTTGCCAATAACCCCCACCCACAGTGGGAACCCCTGGAAGGGTACGCCTAGGGAGGCTCAGGCAGAGGGGGTGTGAGACTGATTATGGGTGCGGTTGGTTTCAGGTGAGGGTCACGGGTCCAGCTCGGAAGCAGAGGGAAGTAGGAAATGACCACTTTCAGGGTAGGGGTAGGTCCTGCTGCTGACCTGCCATGTGAGCCGGGACCAGCCCCTACCTCCGTGGCCTCCGTACTCCTCTCAAAAGAGGGGTGCACAGCCTCAACGATATGAAGTGCTTGTTCCACTGCTCTCAGAAGTGTGGCCTATGAGGCTCCCTGGACCGAGTTAAAGCCCTTGCAGAAGTGGGAGGCAAGGCCCTGGGACTGAGGCGCGCCTTGGAAAGCTGGGGCGGCCAGGGCTTTGCGCTCAGGGCTTCCTGGAGGAGGAGGCCTCTGAGCTGAGCCTCCCTGGTTTCCTGGGTTGGGAGGGGAGGGGAGCCCTTCCTGGCGAAGCTGGGGTCAGGCTGAGGGGTCTGTGCTTGGACTCCAGTGCTTGGGAGTCAGGAGCAGGGACCTCTTGGGAAGGACTGGCCAGGGGTGGTGGCCTGGGAGGCAAGGAGGGGTCTAGCTAAAAGCCCAAGAAGGAGAGAGGTGTCTCATACCCGCAGGGGTAGGAGGCGCTGCAGGCGGGGTCTGGGACTGGGAGTCGCCCAGCTGCCCTGTGCCCGCAGGCGCTGTTTGTGGTGCTGCTGCTCGGCTGGCTCTTCGTGCCGGTGTACCTGACGGCGGGCGTCATTACCATGCCGCAGTACCTGCGCAAGCGCTTCGGCGGCCATCGCATCCGCCTCTACCTGTCCGTGCTCTCGCTCTTTCTGTACATCTTCACCAAGATTTCGGTGCGCGCGCGCGAGGCGGGCGGGACGGGGCCCTGGGAGGGCGGGGCCGCGGATGGAAGCGCTTTGGAAAGTCCTGGAGGGGGCGGGACCAAGGAGAAGTGGACCTGAGGTCCTGATGGGGGTAGGGAGTCATGGATTTCTGGGGCCACGGCCACCGTGGGTGAGACCTGGGGAGGTCAGGGCATGGAAAATGAGCGCGCCTTTGAGGCGTGGTCACGCAGGGCTGTGGTCTGGGCAGGAGGTGGAACTGCGCCCCTGCCCCAGCCTCTGGGCCTGACCTGCCTGCTCGCTCCTCCCCCAGGTGGACATGTTCTCGGGGGCGGTATTCATTCAACAGGCTCTCGGCTGGAACATCTACGCCTCCGTCATCGCGCTCCTGGGCATCACCATGGTCTACACTGTGACAGGTGGCCGTGGGGGGCGTAGGGAAGGGAGGGGCTCGGGGTGTGATAGGAGCCACGCAGCCCCGCCTCCGCTTCAGGGTGCATGAGCCAGGGAGTGGGCCATGGCTTTGAAACGTGTTCTCCGGGAAGGGCCACCTTTTCATATTCCAACAACCACGCGGTCTGCACTAGCAGCAGCCTGTCCGGGCTGCCCTCGCTGACCAGGCCCCTTGCAGGAGGGCTGGCGGCGCTGATGTACACGGATACCGTGCAGACCTTCGTCATTCTCGGGGGCGCCTGCATCCTCATGGGTTACGGTACGCCCCGTGGGGAGGGGGCGGCGGCCGAGGGCAGGCTCACGCTGGGAGCTGGGACAGCTGAGTCCCAGGCGTGGGTTCTAGGGAGGGCCTTGGCGCGGGCGCCCGGTCCCCTGACGGTTTTGCCTGCACAGCCTTCCATGAGGTGGGCGGGTATTCTGGGCTTTTCGACAAATACTTGGGGGCGATGACGTCGCTGACGGTGTCGGAGGATCCAGCCGTGGGCAACATCTCCAGCTCCTGCTACCAACCCCGGGCCGACTCCTACCATCTGCTCCGGGACCCTGTCACGGGGGACCTGCCGTGGCCTGCGCTGCTCCTGGGGCTGACCATCGTCTCCGGCTGGTACTGGTGCAGCGACCAGGTGCGAGGTCAGGGGTTGGGTGGGGAGCAAGGCTGGGCAGAGCCAGAACTAGTGTGGGCCGGGCTGAGATGGCTGGAGCCTGAAACCATCCGGTGGGGCTGGGCTGAGGGCGTGGGAACCCTGCCGGTGGAGCTAACCCCGAGGAAGCCGGGTGCAACCGGCAGGGGCTGTGCGTGGAGCGGAATTGCTGTGGCGCTGAGCCAGGCAGGGCCTGAGTTAGCCCTGCGAGTTGAGGCGAGGCCTAGGAGGTGGGGTGTCCGGGACTGGCCACAGGCGGCTGAATGCCCCGGGTCACAGGTCATCGTGCAGCGCTGCCTGGCGGGGAAGAACCTGACCCACATCAAGGCGGGCTGCATCCTGTGTGGCTACTTGAAGCTGATGCCCATGTTCCTCATGGTCATGCCGGGCATGATCAGCCGCATTCTTTACCCGGGTAATGTGTGCCCCACCCAGGCCCCTTCCTGCAGAAGGACCGGGCGTCCGCTTCCCCTAAGATGTGGGACCCTGGCCATCCAGTCCCGCCTCCCTCCAGGGCTCCCACCTCCTCTCCGTTAGATTCCCAGCCCCCACTGCAGGGATCCGCGTTCCGGGACCAGGCCCTGTCCTAGGTGTGTCGTGCCCTCTCCCCCAGACGAAGTGGCGTGCGTGGTGCCCGAGGTGTGCAAGCGCGTGTGCGGCACCGAGGTGGGCTGCTCCAACATCGCCTACCCGCGGCTCGTCGTCAAGCTCATGCCCAACGGTGAGGGCGAGCACACAGGCGGCCCCTGCCCACAGTGTGGGCGGCTCTGGAGCCTGAGGGGGCAGGGATCACCGGCTGCCCAGCGGCCCCCCCCCTCCCACGCCCTGGTTCCCGGGACTCACTGCTCCCCTCGGCCCGCAGGTCTGCGAGGACTCATGCTGGCGGTCATGCTGGCCGCGCTGATGTCCTCGCTGGCCTCCATCTTCAACAGCAGCAGCACCCTGTTCACCATGGACATCTACACGCGCCTGCGGCCTCGCGCGGGGGACCGCGAGCTGCTGCTAGTAGGACGGTGCGGCCCGAGTCACCCCGGGAAGGGGACGGCGCACTGGCAGGGCTGGGGAGAGGGGCCCGGGGAAGTCTGATGGCCGCCCGCCGCAGGCTCTGGGTGGTGTTCATCGTGGCGGTGTCGGTGGCCTGGCTGCCCGTGGTACAGGCGGCCCAGGGCGGGCAGCTCTTCGACTACATCCAGGCCGTCTCCAGCTACCTGGCGCCGCCCGTGTCCGCGGTCTTCGTGCTGGCGCTCTTCGTGCCCCGCGTCAACGAGAAGGTGAGCACGCACGGAGCTGTCCGCTCGGCGCAGGGCCAACCTCACTCGGAGAAGGCTGACGCTCCTCTCCCCCGCAGGGCGCCTTCTGGGGACTGATTGGGGGCCTGCTGATGGGCCTGGCGCGCCTTATTCCCGAGTTTTCCTTTGGCTCCGGCAGCTGCGTGCGACCCTCCGCCTGCCCGGCACTCCTCTGCGGGGTGCACTACCTCTACTTCGCCATCGTGCTCTTCGTCTGCTCGGGCCTCCTCACCATCGTCATCTCACTGTGCACAGCGCCCATCCCGCGCAAGCACGTAGGTGTCGCCTCCGGGCGGCCACCAAGCATGTGCCACGCGGGCTGGCGTGGCCCTCTCCGCTGTTCGCCAGTAGCTCCCAGCACCACCCAGTGGAGAGGGTTTCCTATACTGAGGGCTGGTGAGGGCAGGCGCGGAGTCCAGTTTGAAGTCGCATTTGCAAAGCCATCACAATGTTTTCATTTAATGACATTTATTTGAGGTGGTTTGGGGGAGATGGCTTGAAGATTGTAGGGGAAGTGATTCAAGTTCCCAAAGTCCTTGGCCTGGCCTTTGGGACTCAAAACAGGCTGATGGTGGCTGAGGGACAGGACACTTTCCTGAAAGCCCACAACAGGGCTTGGTCTTGTGCTGCAGGGCAAGTGTCCAGGGCAGGGCTGGTTGGGGGCCAGAAGGATGGACAGGATTCCACGGGCGGAGAAGTGGGGGGAAGGCCACGGGAGGAAACCCGAGCAAATACTCACAGGAAGGGACAGCTAGGACTGAGCCTGGAGACTACGTACTACAGTTTGGAGCCGACAGGAGCCTCTGGGTGAAGCGGGGCCAACAGCTTTAAACACCCAGCTGAGGAGCTTGGTTTAGCCCGAGGGGAAAGGGCAGCTAAGAGGCCATGTTTGAGTGACTGAGCCTGGGCTGCGTACATGCAGGGAAGAGGGAGGATAGGACGTGCCAGTGTGGACAGGAGGCATTAGGGCCTGAGGCAGGGAAACAGAACTCCCATTTGGTCCCTGCTCCCACCTTTCCCCAGCTCCACCGCCTGGTTTTCAGTCTCCGGCACAGCAAGGAGGAGCGGGAGGACCTGGATGCTGAGGAGCTGGAAGGTCCGGCCTCAGCCCCTGTACAGAACGGGCGTCTGGAGCATGCGGTGGAGATGGAGGGTGAGGCACCACCCAGGAGGTGGGGCTGCGGAGCTGAGGGGGGCAAGTTCCCTCACACTAACTGTCGGGCTTCAATTTCTCCCAGAGCCCCCAGCCCCGGCACCAGGCCTGCTCCGCCGGTGCCTGCTCTGGTTCTGTGGGATGGGCAGGGGCGGGGCAGGCAGTCCCCCGCCCCCCACCCAGGAGGAGGTGGATGCGGCAGCCAGGCGGCTGGAGGACATCAGTGAGGACCCGCACTGGGCCCGTGTGGTCAACCTCAATGCCCTGCTCATGATGGCTGTGGCCACCTTCCTCTGGGGCTTTTATGCCTGAGGCCGACTGTGCTGGGCCCCCTGAGCCACAGGCAGGGTAGGAGGAAGGCCGTGATTCCCCTTCTCTCTACCTTGTCCCTGCCTGGGGCCCAAGCCATCTGGCAGGCAGTTACCTCCCGAGGCCCCGGCCACCCTGCCACAGCCGTTCCCCCGTGAAAAATAAAGCTGCCTTTCCCACATCCTGTAGCCAATGCTCTTGCTTCAGGCTCCGTCTGGCCTCCACCTGGGCTGCTCACAAGACCTTCTTTTCTGGAGACAGGAGCCATGTGGCCCTCCACTCATCCACCTCCAGCTGGTGCTTCCCAGTCTCCCAGCCCGCATCCTGCAGCCCTGGGGAGAGGTCATGGGGGTATTGGTACTAGGGGGCCACTGGGGAGGACGCTGGGCTGACCCTGGAGAGAGTGGTAAGGAGTGGCACAGGTTGGGTGCAGGCCTTATGCCCTGCTCTGGCTTCCCTGGCCTCTGCTGGGTGACTTCTGGCTAAAAATGAGGCTAACACCTCATCTGGGGCAGCGGGGACTCACTGAGCTAGCCGTGGAGCAGGGGTGGGATGGAACAGGGGCTAAATGAAAGATCGGCACCAGTCATCTGTGAGCCCCCTTTCACCCCGGTTCTTCAGGGCCAACTGGGACTACATACAGAGACAGCACTGACAGCCTCAGGGACCATCCTAACCTCCATCCTGCAGAAAATGAGGCCCACACTTCCGCTCACAGAGAACCAGATCTACCTCGTCCCAGGTGGAGGAGGCAGGGCAGGCAGGGCCCTGGGGAGAAGGCTCAGAGGCTGAGAGCCTGCAGGGTGTTACCTCTCAAGAACTCTGGGAAAAGCTTGTCCAGCACCTGGTGTGTCTCCTTGACGATGACCCAGCTCTCTGTGTTAGGGCCTGGATGGGGACGCAGGAGAGTTCTTGGGTCCCCAGGCCGAACAGCCTCTCTCCACCCCTGGAGTCACCAGCAGCCTAGGCTGAGAGGCTCTTACCTGCCCGCACCTGGCTCCTCAGCTCGCCCAGCTCTCTTGGGAGGGGCCCGTCTTCCCGCAGGGCTCCGAGCACCAGCCCGTGTGTGGCGGCCCTTAGGACGGTCTCAGGACCTGCCTCCTGGCTCAGCACAACCTGTACCTGATCTGGAGACCCAGGGACAGGCTGGTACCAGGGAAGGAAGGCCACCTCCCCAAACACTCTTGATCCCATCACCTCGCTTCATCCCTGTCTGCTGAGGCCTTGGCTGGCACGGAAGGCGTCTCCCCTTTCCTCCCCAACGTCACCTCCTGCTGCCCCCAATGCTCTGGCCAGACTGAAATGCCCACTTTCCAAATGCAACGTCACTGCGGCTCACGGAGGTGGGTTTATTTTGCATGTTTTTAATGGCTCGTGAGAATAAGCACCTTTTAACATACGGCCAGCACAACAGTAAACTTTAGTACTTTTTTCCTCAAGCAGTGACTTGGGATGAGAGAAAAGTGGTCCCCCTGGGACATCTACAGGGAACCGCCTTATCTGAGTAAGTGTGCTGCAATGTACACAGTGCTCTTCCGTATCACCTTATCTGATCCTCCAAACACACTGCAGGAATAAGGCAGGCTCTGTTGGCTCCATTTTACAGAGCGGCAAAGGGAACGCCCCTGGGCGTGCAGCTATAATTGCACACGTGGAGTCTTAGCCAAGAGCTGGCTGCAGGGCACCAGGCGGGCTCCAAACTGTGCAGGGCTTGCGGGCCTGGAGCTGGAGGAGTGGGAGCCGCCCCCAGGCGGTGAGTCTTATGGTGGGAGACACTTACTCTGAGACTGGTCCCAGCGAAGGAGGTAAGGTTCTTGGTGTCCCTCAGCCAGTTGCTGCAGCTCAACGACACTGAAGGAAAGGGAATGCGGTGAGGAGAAAGCAAAGGCAGGTAACCACCCAGCCAAATGAACAGCCACCTGTGAGCCATAACTGCCTCTTCATGTCCTTCACCCACTTCCCACCATCCCTTAGCCACTCCTCACGCACCCCACAGCCACCCTCCCTTCTGCATCTAGCCATCCATTTGCCCCTCCACCCATTATTCCTTTATCCAACAAATACAACCTTTTTTTTTTTGGTTAATCCTTATCCAAGGGTTTTTTGTTGTTGTTGTTTTTCATTGATTTTTCAGGGAGAGTGGAAGGGAGGGGGAGAGACAGAGAGAAAGGCATGTGAGAGCTATATTGATTGGTTGCCTGGCACATGCCCAACTGGGGCCAGGGATCGAGCCTGCAACGGAGGTACAAGCCCTTCACTGGAATCGAACCAGTGACCCTCAGTCCAAGGGCCGATGCTCTGACCACTGAACAACCTGCTAGGGCACAAATATACCCTTTTTTTTAAAAAAATATATTTTTAAATATATTTTATTGATTTTTTTACAGAGAGGAAGGGAGAGAGATAGAGAGCCAGAAACATCGATGAGAGAGAAACATCAATCAGCTGCCTCCTGCACACCTCCCACTGGGGATGTGCCTGCAACCCAGTTACATGCCCTTGACTGGAATCGAACCCAGGACCCTTGAGTCCGCAGGCCGACGCTCTATCCACTAAGTCAAACCGGTTTCGGCCACAAATATACCCTTTATATCTCCTCTCCGTTACACACCGCCTGCACTCAAGCACCCATGCTGACCCCAAGTCTGTTCAGTGGAAATAAGGACCCCGAGCAGAGGGGGGTCTGGTCAAGGAAGGCCAGTGTGGCCAGTGTGTAACTGGAATGAGGCGCATGTGTGGGGAGTGGGGGGCCAGTAGTGATGAGTGGGAGACTGGGCTACTTACCTGGAAACCAAGCGATGTAGGGGGACCCCCAAGGACAGAGAGAGAGACGGCCAGAGACCTGTGGGAAGCTGGAGTCAGGGGTCCCAGGCAGGAGGACAGACTGAGAGACATAAAACTTCAGACCAAGGGGTGGGTCACCTGTCCACAGCGGCTCCATCTGATTGGCTGAGGTGGGGTCAAGCACCTCCCCCCGCTGAAGGAAATGCTTCAGGACCAGCCAGAGCCGGCCTTCGTTCAGGGTCTCTATGACAAGGGCTCGGACGGCCCGGTAGTTGGCGTAGACGTGGAGGGCAGTGAGGAGGAAGAAACAACCAAGGCTGAAGCTGGAACGAGAGCAGGAGGCGGTCGGCAGGGACAGAGGCCCAGCCGGGCACCTCCGTCCCTCGCGTGCCCTCGCTTACCTAGGGCAATCTGACACCAGGGGAAGCATCAGGAGGCTGACCAGGAGCCCTGCCAGGTTTACCAGTGTCTCCTGGAAAATGGCAGACGGGTGGGAGTTGGAGGGCTCGGCTCCCCTGCAGGCCAGACTGAGTCCCTGAGTGCCTTTCACAACATCCGTCCCAGCCCCAGAACCACCCAGGGCTCCACACATGGAGGGGAGGGTGCCTGGTAAATTTTCAACATCTTTAGTGAGTGCACCGTCATTTAAAAGACACCAGCTGCACCCTGGCCAGTGTGCTCAGTGGTTAGAGCGTCGGGTCACTGGTTTGATTCTTGGTCAATCACGTACCTGGGTTCAGTACCTGGGTTCCAGGTTCAATCCCCAGCCCTGGCCGGTGTATGGGAGGCAATCCATGGATGTGTCTCTCTCATCAATGCCCCCCCCTCCCTCCCTCCCTCCCTCCCTCCCTCCCTCCCTTCCACTCTCTCTAAAAATCAATGAAAAAAATATCCTCAGGTGCAGATTAACAAACAATCAAAAAAAAGATGCCAGCTGCTGCTCTGGCAGATGCCCTTGAAACATTTTCTTTGTTTTGCAGGAGTCAGCTGAGTAGTTCTATGCTTAGGCAAGTAAATGTCCACAGTGTGGGGGAAGTGTTTTCTTGGTGGTTACAAAAGGGCAAATTTGCCCAGCTGGTGTGGCTCAGTGGTTGAGTATCGACCTCACGGTCAGTGCACATGTGCGGGTTGTGGGCTCGATCCCCAGTAGGGGGCGTGCAAGAGGCAGCTGATCAATGATTCTCTCTCATCACTGATATTTCTCTCTCCCACTCCTTTCCTCTCTGAAATCAATAAAAATGTATTTTTTAAAAAAGTTCTATTTAGAAACTGAAGAAAACAATTTTTAAGAGAAGGCCAGAAAGTAGAACTGGAGAGGAGAGAGGCTTCTAGATTGCTTCAGTGTCAGAGAAAACCTGTCACACTTCTGACAGCCCTGGACCACACTTTTCTCTCATCGACTCTCCTCCTAACCCCTCAGCCTCCCCCGCCCCAAGCTGTACTTCCCAAGGCTCCCGGCTTCCTCCACCCACAGAGGCAGTAACACAGCACAGGCGACCTGGGACATGTTGAGGGAGAGTAACAACATGGACCTCACAGGGTCGGAGTGAGAGTTACATGATGCAATATACTTAAGCACTTAGCATGAGGACCAAGGGGGACGGTAGTGTGTTCAGCCTGTGGGGGTGGCGGCACCCCTACTCCAGGTTCCCGGTCAGCTGAGGGGCTGGGCCAGAGGCCTCCAAACTGCTGAGTGGGTGCCTCTGGCCAGTGACCCCAGGCACCTCGCATGCTGAGCACTTTCTGAGTTGCCACGAGCTTTAACCTGTGGGCCTCACATGATCAGAAGGTCCTCCTCCCAGATGGGGGCACGGCCTAAAGAGGGCCAGGGCCAGGGCTCATTCTGCCACAGGGGCGATGGGCAGAGGCTGGGGTGACCAGCTTGGACTTACTGCCCCCAGAGCCCGTGCCCTCACACCGGACCACCCGTCCTGGAAGTCAGAGCAGGGAGCACCCACATTTCTTCCCGCCGGTCTCCCACCCCTCCCCCAGGAGCGCTCAGGTGCTTCCCTCCACACTCCCAAACTGTGACCTGGCCTGCACCCCCCCCCCCCCCCACGCCATCCCTCCAGCCCGGCCGCTCACCTGGCTGCCGTCCTTGGCTGACACGTCGGCCATGTTGTTTCTCCGGGCCTGGTGCATGGTCAGAGCAGCCCGAGTGGCCCCGCCAGCCACGCTCACGATGCACTGGTGGGGACAGGGAGGGGTGAAGGTCAGAGTGGCCCTAGCTGTGAACACAGGCACTTCTGTGGGGGAGCCAAGTAAATGGCTCAAACCAGCTTGAGAAAACCAGGCTCTGGTGACCCTAGAGCAGTGGTTCTCAACCTTCTGGCCCTTTAAATACAGCTCCTCATGTGGTGACCCAACCATAACATTATTTTCGTTGCTACTTCATAACCGTAATGTTGCTACTGTGATGAATCGTCATGTAAATATCTGATATGCAGGATGGTCTTAGGCGAACCCTGTGAAAGGGTCGTTCGACCGCCAAAGGGGTCGCGACCCACAGATTGAGAACCGCTGCCCTAGAGCCAAACCCTGAATGCTGCCATGTATTGGTTCTCTCTCTGCACCTCCACCAGGCCCACTCCCGGTCTTGTTCCAGGAGAAAACTCACGTTCTCCTGCCATACCACCCTGCGGGCCCCACCCCAGGGGAACTTAGTTTCTCTCTCCAAGGCAGAGGCCCCAAACCATCCTTAGCCCAGAGCTTCTGCCCCCCAGCTTCTGCTCTGGCTGCCCCCTGCTCTGGCCGAGCACCCAGGCCATCTGCTGTCCAACTTCATGCCTGCATCCTGCCTGCCTGGAACTAACTCCACTCTCTCCCTGCCCCAGTGCAGGCCCAGCCGGCTTCCAGGCCAGTCCAGAGCCCACACAGGTGGCCCTGACCTCCAAAGGGGACCTGGAGCTCTCCCTCTGAGATCTAAAGCTAATCAGCTGATGAGGGTCAGTGATCACCTTCATTCCTCTCCTACTGATCAAACCTCTCTTAGCTGTCAGGCGAGACGGAATGGTGTGGTATAATCCAGGCTCAGCCCCTGCCCTCAGGACGCTTATGCATCAGTAGATGGCAAACAAACACGCTGTGATGTGGGCAGAGGAAATCAATTGCTCAAAAGGTAAGAGGAACATGGAGCAAAATGAGCTGGAGTGTCTGGTGGGGTCCCACTCACGCAGAACCTCGCAACCCTGTACAAGTCTTTATCCTAAAGGCAATGGGCGGGCAGTGAGCTGATTTGGTTTCCACTCTTAGAAGGATGACTGGGCTGCTCTGAGGACGAAGAGGGTGAGAACAGAAATGGAGAGACCACCTAGGAAGCACTGTGCTTTTCAGCAGCGAGGAGCCACCGGGTGGCATGGAGATGGAGTGAATGGATGGAGAGGTTCAGGAGGGAAAAGAACAGAAGTGAATGGAGATTTAGCTGAGGGTGACGGGGAGGGGAGGAGAGGGCATGGATGATAGCCAGGCTTCTACTTAGCGTCCCCGGGGGGCAGGGTGCTGGTCACTGAGAGGGGTGGAGGGAGGGAGAGGAGCGGGGGGGAGTTCAGGGCCCTGTTCTAGTCCCTTACACGAAGAGACCCAGGCCCCACAGGCGGAGCTCAGGGCGGAATCTGAAGCATGGTCCACAGCCACCAGAGATGCTCTCTGGGGTCTCCCCGGGGCTGAGGGGATGCTCGAGGCATTGAGTGCACGGGCCAGGGAGGCGGAGTCCCCACCGTGAGTGCGTGTCTGAACCTGGCAGCACTGCGGAAGCGGCACGGCCAAGCTCTTTCGGAATCTTGCTGGGCTTCCGCTTCCTCATCTGGATGGAGCCGCTAAAGGACCTGTGAGGGGAGCGGCCAGGCCGGGACCAAGAGCTCGCATTCGCCCCACCCTCGCCTCACCCCCAGTCTGTGCTGTCTGCCCTACGGCTGGACCGTGACCCACACTTCCTTCTGCTCAGACCTGCCACCCTGCCCCTCCACTCATTCTTCAGGCCCAGTCCCTAGGGACCTCCTCCGTCCCTCACTGGGCCCCACTCATTGCTGAGCCCTCTTGCCCCTCCACTTCTCATCTGGACGATCTGGAGCAGGGGTCCTCAAACTTTTTAAACAGGGGGCCAGTTCCCTGTCCCTCAGACCGTTGGAGGGCCAGACTATAGTTTAAAAAAAAACTATGAACAAATTCCTATGCACACTGCACATATCTTATTTTGAAGTAAAAAAACAAAACGGGAACAAATACAGTATTTGTATTTGCATGTGGCCCACGGGCCATAGTTTGAGGACCCCTGATCTGGAGCTATAATTCTATAAACTTATTTAATTTCGTGGCTTTTGTCCAAAGACAGGAGGGCCCACATTCCGTGCCAAACATGCAGCTGGTATTCAATAAATATGTTCCTGAGAGAACGGAAGGCAGCCAGGGAGCTGGTCCCAAGATGCTGGCACAGGCGCGCCCTTCCTCTCCCAGCTCAGAGCTCCCTCACCGGTACCGCGGCTCCAGGCACCACTGCAGACTGGGAGCCACCAGAGACTGTGGCTGAAGAAGGATCAGAGTACGGCTGGGTCCGGGTAGGAGCATCTGAACCTGTTCACTTTTCTAGAAGTGCCCGGAACAAAGGGCCCAGGCTGGGCTCACTGTGGGCCCCAAGTGAGCCCACACGGCACCACTAAGGCAGGTGTCTTGGGTAGAGGGATGCCCCAGGTGAGTACCTTGGCCAGATTGCTGATGCAGACAGTCATGGTGAAACAGATTGGTAATATGGGGGCCATAATCTCGAGGAACATGGCTGTATCGTTGAGGATGTCAGCAAAAAGCCTGGGGAAAGGGTCAGAGGTTAGAGGTCAGAGGTGAGAGACCTTCACAATAGAACACTCCCCTTCCCTTAGTCCCAGCTCCTCACCTCCACTGCTTGGCATTACAGTCCAGTTTGCTCCTGTTGGGGAGGAGAGGTTGGTTTGCAATTTGGATTCCAGACGAAAACACGTCCTGTGGACAGTGCTGGCCCTCCTCAGGCCACGGTACGGTCTGAAGGGCTCGGGAAAACCCCCACCCAGCAGACATCTGTCCCAACACCCTGTCACTGCTGCCTGGAACACCACCATTAGCTGGGAGGATCTCTGGTGGTCACTTAGTGCTCCCCCTTACTAACCCTGCACCCCACCCTCTGGGCCTCTGCTGAGAGAGGCTCTCCCTGGGTCCCTCTGCCGTCTTCCCCCCTTCCTCCTGCTTTGAGGAGACCCAGCAAGAAGTCCACATATTTTGGACTGGTAAACACTATATTTAGTGTAGCCCTACATTTGACAGCTCATCAGCCCAGAGAAGGGAGATGACTCCCCTGGGATCACATGGAGAGTGGGGGACAGGCCAGGTGAAAGCCAGGTTCTGACATCCAGGCCAGGGTATTTCAGCTACACAGCACCACAGTGTCCACCTCTCTGCCGGGCAGTGACCCCTGGCCCATGCACACACCCCTGGGACCACTCCCCAGTGCAGGAGATGTTGCAGCCCCAGCACAGCTCAGAATCTGCAGCATTAGCCCTGACCCTTAACTTGAAATCTCCCAGAGGGAAAGGGAGCATCCTGGGTGGGGGATAGACACACATGGGGAACCCCTGACGGAACACATGGGCCTGGCCTAGGGCTCTGCCCAGAAGCAGCCTGCGGCTGCCACAGAAAGAGTACAGCTCTAGGTTCAAGTCCCACCTCACTGTTACAAGCTGTGTGACATGGGAAACTTCCCTCTCTAGGTTTGCTTCACATCTGTGAAATGTACACATTCAGCCCTCCTCTAAAAAGTGATGAGGATTAGAGATGACATACAGGAGCTTGTGAGGCACGTTAGTTAATAGCAGCCCGTGTTCACTGGCACATATTATGTGCCACGCAATGTGCTAAGCACTGAGCATAAACTATCTCACTGCACCCCACAATCACAATTAACAGAAGACACTCAACACTCCTGAGGTTGCCCAGTACTGACCTAAGGAGGAAGCAGGCGGCACAAAACCTTTAATCCCTTCTAGATAAATGGTGACATGGATCCCGTGTCAGACAGGGATCCTGACGACTGGAAACTGGTAGGAGAGGTGGAGCTGAAAATACAGCCAGGGCTAAGACAGATATGACCACTGTGGGGAGAGTGGCCAGAGGTCTCTGACCTGGATGACAAACTCACCCCTTCCACCAGGCAAAGATGATGCGGCCCAGCATGCCAGTTGAATCTGGGGGAGAGAGGCATTGGTGAGGAATGAGAAAAGCCTTGAGCCCGTGGGGCCTGGCAGACCCTGGTGCCTTGCGTCACTGTGCTTGGACGTGTAGCCTGGCACGGTAAGTTCTAGACAGACATAGCTGTAGGATAGGCAGAAGCGCCTAGACTTGGCAGTTCTCAGTCACACCCAGAGAACGCTGTACCATGTGCACCATGGGCCAGGAAGAGTCTTTGCGGCATTGTTCATAACAACAAAAGCTGAGAAAACACAAATGCTCATTGGCAGAATGCACAGGTGAGTTCTGGTACATTCACTGTGTGGCACATCAGACAGCTTTTCGTGAAAAGCTGATGGACTGCAGCTACTCACATCAACACGGCTGACTCCTGGTAAAACCTGACATGAAAGTCAGCCATGAAGACTGTATACAGCACAGTATCTATACCAGCCGTGGGCAAACTATGGCCTGCGGGCCAGATCCGGCCCGTTTGAAATGAATAAAACTAAAAAAAAAAAAAAAAAAAAAAAAAAAAAAGACCGTACCCTTTTATGTAATGATGTTTACTTTGAATTTGTATTAGTTCACACAAACACTCCGTCCATGCTTTTGTTCCGGCCCTCCAGTCCAGTTTAAGAACGCATTGTGGCCAAGTCAAAAAGTTTGCCCACCCCTGATCTATACTAATAAAAGGGTAATATGCTAATTAGACCACGTCGACCGGTCATCTTCCAGACGTCCGACTTCCTTCCAGACAAAGCCATGGTGGTGGGGGCAGAGGCAGAGGCAGTTAGGGGCAATCAGGCCGGCAGGGGAGGGCAGTTGAGGAACAAGATCAGGCCAGCAGGGGGTTAGGGGCAATCAGGCCAGCAGGGGAGGGCAGTTGGGGATGATCAGGCAGGCAGAAGCAGTTAGGGGCGATCAGGTCGGCAGGGGAGAGCAGTTAGGGGTGAGATCAGGCCGGCAGGGCAATTAGGGGCAATCAGGCAGGCAGGCAGAGGGATTAGGGGCAATCAGGCAGGCAGGCAGGCAAGTGAGCAGTTAGGAGCCAGCGGTCCCAGATTGTGAGAGGGCAGTTGGATATCCCCCAAGGAGTCCCCGATTGGAGAGGGTGCAGGCTGGGCTGAGGGAATCTCCCCCTCAACCCCCCACCCACATGAATTTCATGCACCGGGCCACTAGTACTTTTCATAAAGCTCTAAAACAAAGAAAACTAAACAATGTGGTGTTTAGGTTTATATCTATATGGTTAAACCACTACAAAGAGCAGGATGCTGTGTGGAAAGGTGCATGAATTTCATGCACCGGGCCACTAGTACTTTTCATAAAGCTCTAAAACAAAGAAAACTAAACAATGTGGTGTTTAGGTTTATATCTATATGGTAAAACCACTACAAAGAGCAGGATGCTGTGTGGAAAGTTCAGAGGTGACTGCTGATACTCTGGCTCTCAGCCTGGGCAGCAGGTGCACAGGTGGTCAGTATTATGCAAATAAATAAAAAGGATTTGAGCTGCAGGTTGGTGACAGAGAACTGGGGGTGTGGGAAAAAGGGAGAGGCCTCCTCAGGCTAGAAAGAGTCAGAGAAGTCTCTGGAATCAGCCAACCTTCATTTGCACAACAGATGCTTACTGGCTACCTACTCTGTGCCAGGCAAAGAGACAGGGGGATACCACAGTGACCTGGAAAATGATGGCTCCAGGCTCCAAATCCAGTGTAAGAGCAAAAAAAACAGTAGTCAGTATGAAAAAACAGATTAAGCCCAAGCGTGTGGGCTTTCAATCCCTGTCTTTGTAAATAAAATTTTACTGGAACACAGCTGTGCCCATTCATTTACAGTGTAAAACAAACGGAAAAAAAAACCAGAAAAAAAAATGGACCTGGAGCTGCCATCCCAGAGGAACTGCCTGGCGTGTCTTAAGCCTCAAACCTTTAGAAAGTTACAGCAAAGGAAAATAACCTTTAGACTGGAACTAAAGCACCCTTGTGCCTAAGGAACTGTTGGCAAAGAAAACAGAAAGCGGATACTGTGACTGCGACTGAAAATTAAACAGTGCTAGGGATCAGCACCACTACATTGCTGTCTGCACTCACAGAAACGCCTTCCCCTTCTCACATCCATGGCATTTGCCTCCTAATTGGATTTGGGCTTCTGCCTGGATCAATGCTTCCCACAGTTCTTCTTTTTTTTTTTTTAACATTAAAAAAATTAATCTAACAAATAATTACTTCCGCAATAGCAACTATGGTACAAACCCAATAACATTAGTCAACCCGGTGTCATGTTCTACTAATTAATATAATACAAAGAGCCCAGCTGGCATGGCTTAGTGGTTGAGCCCTGACCTATGAGTCAGGAGGTCATGGTTCGTTTCCCATCAGGGCACATGCCCGGGTTGTGGGCTTGATCCCTCGTGTGGGGCATGCAGGAGGCAGCCGATCAATGATTCTCTCTCATCATTGATGCTTCTCTCTCTCTCCCTTCCTCTTTGAAATCAATAATAATATATTTAGAAATATATACATAGTACAAAGACATTTATAAACTACAGAGCCACACAAATTTGTAAGCAACTAATAAATTCTGAAATGTTAAGAATAAAGCTATATTCCAACTAGCTTCATTTAAACTTTCCCTTTCCCCTTAATATTTTTTATATTCATGCTTCCCACTATTTTTTCACTAAACTCCATTAAATCCTGGATTTAAATATGGCTAAAGATAAAACAACAATATTGAGGTGAGTATCAACTAAATAGCTGAGTTTTATCACAGTCTAAGCTACCGAAAGCTATTCTCTAAAAGACAATTTATTCACCTAAGGCAAACACGGAAAAGCTAGAATCAAATCCCTGTCAGATACATGGGAACATTTAAGGTCTAAAAGGTTTACTGTCACTAGGCCAGTGATGGCGAACCTATGACACGCGTGTCAGAGGTGACACGCGAACTCATTTTTTTGGTTGATTTTTCTTTGTTAAATGGCATTTAAATATATGAAATAAATATCAAACATATAAGTCTTTGTTTTACTATGGTTGCAAATATCAAAAAATTTCTCTATGTGACACGGCACCAGAGTTAAGTTAGGGTTTTTCAAAATGCTGACACGCCGAGCTCAAAAGGTTCGCCATCACTGCACTAGGCAGTGGTTCTCAACCTTCTGGCCCTTTAAGTACAGTTCCTCATGTTGTGACCCAACCATAAAATTATTTTCGTTGCTACTTCATAACTAACTGTCATGTTGCTACTGTTGTGAATCGCCATGTAAATATCTGATATGCAGGATGGTCTTAGGCGACCCCTGTGAAAGGGTCGTTCGACCGCCAAAGGGGTCGCGACCCACAGGTTGAGAACCGCTGCCCTAGAGGAAGAAAGACCCTGGACACACCCTTGCAGAGGATAGGACGTGTGGGCTGGCACACACCAAGCTGACAAGGTGTGGGCCCTAGTCCGAGACAGCAAACTGTTCTTACACCTGAATACGAACAACCTGGGAGTAAGGCCCCAGCTTACACTGTGCCGTCTCTTGCACTGTATGGGCTTAGGTTAACAGCTCCGCAGGCTTCACAACAAGGATAAGGCATTTCAATCCATTTCCTGCCAACCAACTTCCTGTCAGCCAGGGATTACAGCATGGTCCACCTCGAGTCCGTCACAACCGTGCTCACTCCCAGACATGCATTCAACGCAATGTATACATACGGCTGTGCTAAGTGTTTGGTGGACCCGATGTTGAATTATCTCCTAACTTCTCCATAAACCCCTTGATTTCCACTAACAAATCTGGACCTATCACTTCTACTCCTACATGGAGGCCGAAGTATGTTATGACTATTGCTATGTGAATATTTTTCTACATTTTGGTCATATTTCTGCTAAATTATTCTTAGAGTATTTTTTAAAATATATATTTTACTGATTTCAGAGAGGAAGGAAGAGGGAGAGAGAGATAGAAACATCCATGATGAGAGAGAATCATAGATCGGCTGCCTCCTGCAAGTCCCCCCTGGGGATCGAGCCCACCACCCGGGCATGTGCCCTTGACCGGAATCGAACCTGGGACCTTTCAGTTCGCAGGCCGACGCTCTATCCACTGAGCCAAACCGGCTGGGGCTTAGAGTCTTTTTAGAATGCTGAAAAGATATTAAATTCACTGAATAAAAAAATTTCAATTTTGTTCCTCAAATATAATAAAATTCTGATATATGTTAGGCAAGTTAAATTAGACAAGTGATCCTCGGTCATCTAATATTAATGTTGTAAAGAAATTCACCTAAAATTTCTGGTGAGGTCAGTTTCAATTATCCTAAAAATGGTAAATGATCTATTATTCGTGTGTGAATCTAAAGTATACACCTTTTGCCAAAACCGGTTTGGCTCGGTGGATGGAGCGTCGGCCTGCGGACTGAGGGGTCCCGAGTTCGATTCCGGTCGAGGGCATGTACCTGGGTTGCACGCACATCCCCAGTGGGAGATGTGCAGGAGGCGGCTGATCGGTGTTTCTCTCTCATCGATGTTTCTGGCTCTCTGTCTCTCTCCCTTTCTCTCTGTGAAAAATCAATAAAATATATTTAAAAAAAAATAAAGTATACGCCTTTTGAAATCTGTCAGTCAAAAATAAAAATGTAAGCAGATGACTATTAAATACATTGCTAACAGGTATGCTGGACAATAAATTCTACGTTTTATTTAACTTATATCTGATTAGTTTTTTACTGAGTTAAGGATAAAGGCCCAGTTAATCAACTCAATAGAGTGGTCAAGGCAACACACGTGAACTATAAAAGGACTCAAAAAGCAGCTGGGCCCTGGCTAGTGTGGCTCAGTTGGTTGAGCATCACACTGTGCACCAAAAGGTTGCAGGTTCAATTCCCAATCAGGGCACATATTCAGGTTGCGGGTTCAATCCGATCGATGTTTCTCTCTCTCTCTCTTTCTCTCTAAAATCATAAAAACATATTAAGAAAAAGAAAGAAAACAGTTGGTCTCTTGCTCTGGCTAGTGTGGCTCAGTTAGTTGAGCATCATCCCATGCACCAGGTCATCATCAGTTTGATTCCCAGGCGGGGCACTTGTCCAAGTTGTGGGTTCAATCCTATTGGGGTGCATGCCGGAGGCAGTGGATTGATGTTCCTCTCTCCCTCCAACATCAATTAAAAGGATCTCTCCCCATGAACTTGTATAATGCTCTGCAGCATTTTGAAACCTGTATAAGTTGGACATGACCAAATTAGAGATGCCTGATAAACTCACAAAGTATTTGAGAACTTCAGCTGTATCCCCAAAAAGATCAATGCTAAGCTATAAAAAAGGAAAATTCATATAAAAATCATAACAGGTATCTTTGAAAAAAATCAAATTCTAACTCATTTTGCTACTATTTCAAATATGACTAAGGAAAAAAGGTACAAGTAGTAATGCTTGCATTTAAAAAAAAAATTAACTGAGTGGATGGGGGTTGGGGAATAACCATACAGTTATTATTGCACTCCACCAATGTGCAGAATTCCAAAATGTGCCAGCACTGAAAGCCTGTCTTGCATTGAGGTTTTCCAAGAGGTACACCGAGTCTACCATCTGGTCTGCCCTGGTGTGGCTCAGTTGGTTGGGCACCATTCCGTGCACTGAAAGGTTGCCAGTTTGAGTCCCCATCAGGGCATATGCCCAGGTTGTGGGCTCGATCCCTGGTAGTGCAGGAGGCAACCAGTCGACATTTCTCTTTCTCTCTCTCTCTCTCTCTCTCTCTCTCTCTCTCTCTCTCTCTCTCCAAAAGCATCTGGTCTGTAGTAACAGCTTACTGTCTTCAGTACTGGTCTTCATAATGTCAGTCACATTGCTCTTGCAAAATCCCTTAATGTAAAAGAGTTTTCAGTGCTGACAGGTGGGCTATGATCGATCATATGGGATTGAATCCATATGCACACTGGGCTTCATTTTTTTTTAAATTTAATTTAATTTAACACTGTCTAAGTCTATATAACGGCTTGTCTCATAGAGGAGAGCACCTGAATAGGTTAGACTTTGTTGCTGTAGCAAGCTCAAATTGTGTCAGACAGTGTCGATCATCTGCCACAGAGTGTTGCTTGCACATTTTTAAAAAATATATATTTTTATTCAGAGAGGAGGGAAGAGGGAGAGAGAGATAGAAACATCAATGATGAGAGAATCATTGATTGGCTGCCTCCTGCACAACCCCCACTGGGGATCAAGCCTGCAACCTGGGCATGTATCCTTGAATGGATTTGAACCCGGGAGCCTTTAGTCCGCAGGCCAACGCTCTATCCACTGAGCCAAACCAGCTAGGGGTGGGCTTCATTTCACTGTCAAGAATTTGAGTACGCTGTTGCATGGATGGAAGGTGACCAGATTCCAGCTTAGACCACACAGGCACATCATTGAAAGTTATCTCAAATGCACAGTTGACATACAGTTTCTCAATCATGTTGCTCAAGAAGAAAAACCATCATACATGCACAGACCTTATTTTCTTAGTCCCACTGCCAGATACTAGGAGCTTGCTTGCCAAAGAAAGCAAAAGGATCCTTGCCAACAACTATTCAGCCTATTAATACTAGTTTGAAGATGACAGGAAAGACGCTATGTGTCTATATATTGGTTGAGGGAGGTAATTCTCTACTTCAGTGTGGATGTCTGAGAGTACCGCTGGCTAATAACCAGCAGATACTCCCAAACACCTGCCTATGACCTCAGGAGGTACAAATCTGGAACTTGAGCAGCGGCCCAGTGGCCGCCTGCACCTTTAATCTCTCGCTAGGCATGCCGCCCAGGTTGGCTGAGGCATCGCTCTGGACCAACGCCAAGCCACCACCTGAAGCAGCAGCAAAAGTCTCATCTTATTGGATCCAGCACTTCCACCACACTCAGACAAAGACTGCAGCCAGCCCAAGGCCAAGCCGGAGCCACCAGCTGCTCCCCACCGCCAAGGTCAGGGAGGGAGGCAGGAATCCCGAATAAATGCTGTTGCCTCTAACTTTGGAAGGCCCGTTACTTTTAGGTTAGCAACAGCTTGTCCATGGATGTTTTGGTGACACCATGGCAGAATCCGGTTGTTGTGACTGAAACTATACAGCATACAGAGTGTACAATGTCTACCATCTGGTCCTGCACAGAAGGTGTGCCTATCGGTTTACACTACACCGTACACTGAAAGGAGCACTCATTACGTTCAAGGGCCATCTGAGAACCCACAACCGGAGAGGCCTCATACAGCAGGCGGCAGAAGGGACAGATACAGCAGGCAGAGGATTCCCCACTTGTTTGAGCTGAAGGACATGGATCCTTAGGTGGGAGAGGCAAGAAGGGAGCTGGCTGTGGAAAGGAGGGTTGGGAGTTTCTCACAACACATAAGGTGGTAATTACTATATCAGCCTTCCCCATTCTCCACTGGAACCACATGTCCTCCTCCTGCAGCCTCGCTCTTTGGGCACTGAGGCCTTCTAACTGGGCGGCATGCCTAGCAAGAGATTAAAGGTGCAGTCGGCTATGGGGCCGCTGCTCAAGTCCCAGATTTGTATTTCCTGAGGTCACAGGCAGGTGTTTGAGGAGTATACTAGTATGCTGGTTATTAGCCAGCGGTACCCCCAGACTGAGGCCTTTTACCTACTCCTGCACTTGAGGGAGGCTGCTAAGCACCCTGCAGGCTCCTGAGATATATATGCCTTCCATTCTTCACAACAGTCCTGAGATTGAGGGAATCATTTCCTTTCACAGACGAAGCAACTGAATAAGAAGACAGGTGAACAAAAATGGGACATTTTACAGAAAATACGAATTCCCAGTTTTAAATCCTGGCCAATGTTGCTCAGTGGGTTAAGCATTGACCTATGAATCAGGATGGTTTGATACCTGGTCAGGGCACATGCCTGGGTTGCAGGCTCGATCCCCAGTGTGGGGTGTGCAGGAGGCAGCCGATCAATGATTCTCTCTCTTCCTTTCCCTTCCTCTCTGAAATCAATATATTTAAAAATAAAGATAAATCCTCCCTGGGAACGGCAGTGCAACCCCAAGGACAGCGCAGAGCGCCAGGGTCCTGGTGTGGAGCAGGGGCCGTCTCCCTTTTCTTCTCTCCGGGTGGCAGGGTACCAGTCTGCATCTTTTATTTCTTCGTGGTTTTCCGAAAGGCTGTGCACACTTAACAGACAATTACTACATTTACTATTTATAGCATCATCTAGCACCCCAGAAAATCTAAGATGCCTTTCATTCTTCCCAGAACCTCCTGTCTCCTACTCAGAACCAACTACACATTTTTTTCTGGTGCCACCCAATTCCCCACGTGGCAGGCAGATAGCGCTTTCAGTCATCTCAGCAATCCTCCACAGGAGCCTGGGAGTAAAGTGGGGGGAAGGGGCTGGTAGTTGGGGATCTGGGCTCCCGGTCACTTAGGGACTCTGGACAGGGTAGTGTCTGTGGCTGATGGGGATGAAGGTATTCCAGCAGTGGGCGGCTGCCCAGTTCATCTATACTAATAAAAGGGTAATATGCTAATTAGACCAGGAGAACTTCCAGACAAGCCATAGTGGTGGGGTGGAGGCAGAGGTAGTTAGGGGTGAGCAGGCCAGGAGGCAGAGTGGTTAGGGTTGATCAGGCAGGCAGGCGAGCAGTTAGGAGCCAGCGGTCCTGGATTGCAAGAGGGATCAGGCCTAAACCAGCAGTCAGATATCCCCCGAGGGTTCCCAGATTGGAGGGGGTGCAGGCCAGGCTGAGGAACACCGACCCTGTGCAATGCACGAATTTTGTGCACCAGGGCCACTAGTCACTGAATAAAGCCGATGAAGATCTATAACATTTACTCAGCTGAATTTGTTCTCTCTTTAGCAGGACGCAAGGCCCTGTTCTAGGCACCGGGGAGACGTGGCGCCCGGACCTACTCAGGCGTGGCTCTAGAAATACACCCAGCTCAGCCCGGGGCTGGAGGCCAGAACCGGGGGAGAGGGAGAGAGGGGGAGAGGGAGCTGGGCTTCCCGGTGGAGGAAAAAGAGGCCACCGGCGGCGAGGTGAGGGCAGCGGCGGGTCAGGCTCAGGGGCCAGCTTACCTTTCAGCAGCCAGGTGGCCGTGGCGGCCGACACGGAGGCGCTGGCATTTCCCACCCCTATGCCCAGCAGGACTGCGTGTGTCGCCAGGGAGCCCGAGAGGCTGGAAGCAAAGGCCTGGAGAAAGGAGGAGAGGGCGAGGCGTGGGCTCGGGGGCGGGGGCGGGAGGGCGAGCAGCTCTCCTCGGGGCGCACCTGGGACCTGTCACAGCCCCCGCGCCTGCCCCAGCCCGCCGCTGCCCCGCGGACCTGCACAGAGTCCCACAGCTGGTAGGGCAGGTAGTCCGGGCTGACGCTGTCGGGGAAGCCCTGCGGCAGGAACACGCTCAGCAGGCGCGGGAGGGGGGGTGCGGCGGACCCCGGAGCGCCCCCCGCGCCCCCCCACCAGCGCCGCCCCCAGGCCTCCCACCGCAGGCTCCCGTCGGCGGCGGCGCTGCAGCCCCGGGCCGCCTGGGAGCCGAACCGCTCGGAGCACAGCGCAGCCCCAGCACCCGCCCGGCGCGCCATCCCGGTCACGCCCCTCCGCCCGCGGGACGGGCACGGGGGCGGGGCCTGCTCCCGGGCGGCTACGGCGGCGGCGGAGGGACAATCTTCCTCCGCGAGGGGCCGCAGCGCTCCGCGGGCGCCTGGGCGGAGCCCGCCACGTGGCGATTCCTGCCGGCCCCGCGGCCCCGCCTCCCGCCGCCCCTCCCGGTCTGGTGCCGCCCTGTTCTCTGCAGCTGGGACGCGGGAGCGAGGGGACCCCGGCCCGAGGAGTCCTGGAGGGACCCGCATCCCTGAGACCCGCTACTTCCAGTTACGGGGTTGGGGTGGGGGGGGAGCATCTGGAACCGCCGCGTTCCAGACCTGCTGTGGCCACAGAATTTTTATTTTTAATTTTAAATATATTTTTATTGATTTCAGAGAGGAAAGCAAGGGAGAGGGAGAGAGAGAAACATCAATGATGAGAGAGAATCATGGATCGGCTGCCTCCTGCACGCCCCCCACTGGGGATCGAGCCCGCAACCTGGGCATGTGCCCTTGGCCGGAAGTGAACCTGGGCCCCTTCAGTCCGCAGGCAGAGGCTCCATCCACTGAGCCAAACCAGCGAGGGCCACAGAATATTTTCTAAAATAAAAATGTCTTTATTGATTTTCAGAGAGATGAAGGGAGAGGGAGAAAGAGAAACATCAATGATGAGAACCATCCATCCGCCGCCTCCTGCACGCCCCCTACCGGGGATCGAGCCCGCAACCCCAGCACGTGCCCTGACCTGAACCAACCCTGACCTCCTGGTTCATGGGTCCATGCCCAACCACGGAGCCACCCCAGCCGGGCAGAATTTTTAGTTTTTATTATTTAAAAATCCCTTTTTATTGAGAGAGAGGAGGGCGAGGGAGAAAGAGAAACATCCGTGTGGGAGCGAAACATGCCTCCTGCATGCCCCCTAACTGGTCAAGCCCACAACCAGGGCGTGTGCCCTGACTGGTAATAGAACCAGCAACCTTTTGGTGCAAGGGATGATGCCCAACCAACTGAGCCGCACGAGTTTTTCACTGTGTGACTCTGGGCATCTCAGTGCCTCTGGGCCTCAGGTGCCTTCTTTGTTGTGAGGCCAGGGGGCTACATTTTACATTTTACTCCTGTTTGATCCCCAGTAACTAGCACATAGTAGGTGCTTAAAAGATACTTATAAATGAATGCAGCATGGTGAGAAGCTGGACCAGATGATCCCCAGGAGGCCCCGTTAAACTTCCCTTTTTGTTTGTTGTTTTTCTTCTGTGTTGCTCTGGCCCTCCACTAGAAATTCTCTGCCCTTCAGCTTCCCTAGGCGGGGAGAGTATTGTTTCTGGAAGGATCCCGGGGACATCTGAGAAATGAGAAAATCAAAGGATTGCAGAATAGTGTCAGAAAACAAGAGAAATAGGCAAAAAGTTCTTATGTGTTTATTGGGGGAGAGTCTGAAACAGTGTTTCTCTCCCAACTCACTTTTTCCCCTCTTTCCCCTTCTCCCTTCTTCCTCCTCCCCATTCAGTGCAATGTACTGACTCCAACATAGAAATGTGCCCAAAGCATCCTCTTGTTATCAGAAAAGTACCCTGGTTCCTTAGCCTGGTGTCAGGGTTCCAAAGGAGTCACCCAAAGATGTGCTTCTGTGGTATGTGGATTGTTTTGAGCTAAAGGCAACTTTAGCTTCAGGCTCAAGAGACCTTCTGCCCCTCCCTTGACTACCTAGATCAGTGATGGCGAACCTTTTGAGCTCGGCGTGTCAGCATTTTGAAAAACCCTAACTTAACTCTGGTGCCGTGTCACATATAGAAATTTTTTGATCTTTGCAACCATCGTAAAACAAAGATTTATATTTTTGATATTTATTTTATATATTTAAATGCCATTTAACAAAGAAAAATCAACCAAAAAAAATAGGTTCGCCATCACTGACCTAGATCTTGAATTGGGGGCCTTGTCCATAATAAGAGGTGATTAGCAATAACCTTTTTGACCTAACTAGATGGCAGGGAAAACTGTTACTTAATAAACATCTCCTCTTATCATCCTGCAATGACCTATGAAGTCTCAAGGTACCTTCCCTCTTCCCTCACTCAGAACGTCATATAATGATTCCTCTTCTTATGTCTGAACTTCTAATGCATGTGGGGGTCTCTGAACCGCTCATGTATGTGGGGTTTCCACTCCTATAAATGTATTAAATTTGGTTATTTCCTCTTGCTAACCTGTTTCCTGTCTATTTGGTGATTAGACCAGCAGGAGACGTTGAGGATACAGGAGAGTTTGTTCCGCCCCCACGCTGGCCTTCTTGGACACCCTCCGGCTCCCAGTTGGACTCCCTGCTTAAAACTTCTGATTCTCCCAAACTATCGTCTTCCCCTGGGACCTCATCCTGGCCAGCCTGCCACCCCCTCACCTTCCCTCAGAACTACACAGAGTCTCTCTGAGGCCCCGAGAGACCCGGGGACTTCGATTTTCCTTTTGTAAAATTTGGTTGCTCCTTGGGGTGAACAGTTGAAGGGTTACAAACCTGTAATGTTTTAAAACAGCTCCTGTGCGTGTACGGAACTGAGGCCCAGCTCTGTGAACGAATCCCATCAGAGGGCCTCAGTTTGAATCCCTGGTCACTTAATATCTGTGAGATCTCGGGCAAATTTCTTTCTGTCCTTCAGTTTCTTCATCTGTGAAATGGGAATCATCTGGTCCTACCCCGCCGCTTCCCCTTCCCGCCGGAGCCATTATTTTCAATGGCTTTTCTTCACACTTGGAAATAAAACACAAGCTTTTTGTTGTGGCCCACGAGGCTCTGTGGATGGGCCCTGCCCCCCTCTCAGACTTGGCCTCTCACCCTCGCACTCCCCCACCAGGACATAAGCTCCAGGGGACAGGAGTGTGTGCCTAGCGTTGAGAGGGGGAGGGGCCCTGTGTTTGGCAGTGGTGTATTCCCAGGGCCTGGCACCAGCGCCTGGCACAAAGGTAGGTGCCCAATACTATTGGTGGAATAGTATTTATTTCCCCAATAGCCTTTGTAAGGCAGTTATTATTTTATTCCTCCTTTACAGACAAAACGGAGGCTTACATATATGAAGTGACTTCGAAGTTACAGAACTGAAAATGGCAACGCATTCATTCATTTACTCATTCAACAAAGATTTAGGGAGCAGCTGCGACTCTTGTAGGCATGGAGGCATGATTTATATTTGAGGTTAATGATTTTAGAACTACACTATTTTTTCTTTTTAAAAATTACAAAAAATAATAGGATACATTCATGCTGTAAAATAATTCAAACAGCAATATAGAGGGAAGAGGGATACGGTCAAATTCGCCCTGACATTAATCCCTCTGTACATTTCCCAACAAATGCCCATCAAGCCCCAGAAGTAAATATTGTTTATAATTCTCACACACACAAACACACACACACGGTGGGGAGGGGCAGATAGAGAGAAAAGGGGAGAGAGGGAGAGAGAAAGAAGGAGGGAATGAGGGTGGAAGAGAGAGGGGGGGGAGGGAGAGAAGGATGGAAAGAAAGAGGGGAAGAGAGAGAGAGAGTTTTACATTTAATCCCACTCCCACTCCCATACTTGGATCCTGGGACAGCCTGCACTATTTATAGTTCACTTAACATTGCCTTAGAGATCTTTTCATATCAGCACATAGTTATCTACCTCATTTAATAGCTGTATGTCATGCCTTAGTATGAATGTGCCATAATTTCTTTAGATTCCCCACAGTAAAGGACCTTCAGGTTGATTCTGTCTTTTCATGATCACAGATGGCGAATTCCTTGTCTGGTAAATTCCTTGCACAGGCCTTTTTTGTGCGCTGAATATGAACATTTCTTTAAAATAGAGGCCAAGGCAGAATCATGGGGTTGGAAGGTATGCATATTTTAATCGGAACAAGTGTTGTCAAATTATTCCTCTAAAAAGCTTTGTCAGGTTGTATTGCAACTATTTCTCCTAGTGGCAACAATAGTTTGTACCCTCGATAAATGAAAACGTATTGGCACAACAATGTGTACGCAGATATTCACAGCAGCCGCGCTCATGCTCGCCCCAGCTGCACACTGTCCACTGTCAGCGGGTGCAGGGGAACTGCAGTGTGTCCGGGCGACACCCTCCGCGGCGGGAAGGGACAACTTACTGCTACCTGCCACGACTTGGATGAATCTTGAAGGCGTTATTCTGAGAGGAAGAAGCCAGGCTTAAAGGTTACAGACCATGCAATTCCATCATAGGGTGACCTCAAAAACGCAGAACTGCCGTGGTGGAGCACAGATAGTGCTTGGCAGGCTTTAGGGATGGGTCTGGAGGTGACTATAAAGGGGTGGCATGAGGGAGTTTTTGGGGGTGAAGGAAATGTTCTATGGTAGCAGTGACATAAATCTATGTATTAAAATTCATAAATTGCACACCAAAAAGGCCAAATTTGCTGAATGTTAAGAAAATGCGGTAAACAAAAAAGAAAATCGACAAATGTCTCTGAGAGTATGAATACCTAGGACGTATGAATGCTGGGTTTTGAAGGCAGCAAGACGTCACAGGAAATACAGGTGTCTTTAATGCTGGTTACTTGGTAGAGGGAGGGAGCAAAAACAATCACCTTTTTCAGGGTACATTTTGGTAATGTTTCACTTAATCTCAAGGAGTATGTGGTGGCTGGAAATTTGAAAACGGCTAGTAAAAATGGAAAACATGAGGGAAACATGTAAATAGACGAAAAGAGTACTTCTACTTTGAGTACCTCCTAGCGACATGTTAGACAACAAGACAACCGTGTCTCCATTCTTACAGAGCACAGCCCTGTGCAGTCCAGTGGCTCACCTGCCCACTGTGACGTGACTGAAAGCTGCCTACATCAGGGCAAACCTCTAGCAGATGCTGGAAACAGTGCCTGGCCTCAGGGAGAGATATAACATGAGCTGCTGTTCAGGTATCATCTGTGACTCAGGAGAAAACGCCCATCACGTTGCCGCGATGATCTGAAAGGCCTGCCCTGTGACAGGGTGGCGGCCAGTGGATGTTAGTGTTGTTAGCATTCGGAGCCTGGATGCTGGGATGTGGGCGGCAGGCAAGGCCCTGGCCCTGGCCCTGGCGTGGTTTTCTGGGTCTCCCTTATCTGTTTCTGTGGCCTTGCTATCTTTCTAACTTCAGGGGAGCCTCGCCCTCCTTCCCCTCCCCGGGCTAACCTATCGCCCTCCCTCAGGGTCTGGATGCGGGGCGTTTCCCTGGTAGGCTGACACCGGGCTCCTTGCCTGCACCTCGCTTGGCGCAGAGCGGCACACACGCAGCCTGAAAGTGTGGCTGACACATAAGAGCACGGCTGGACCTCACGTGAGCCAACCCGGGAGAAACGGGACTTCAGAGCAGGGCAGGATTTGAAAGGTAGGGGAGCGGAGGCGACCCTGCAGGGCACCAGGAACCTCTGGGAGAAGCGAGGGGCTTGGGGGAAATACCCAGGGGTGAGGGAAAAGGAAACTTACAATGTCTTTCTCTAAACAGGCAGATGGCGCTCCTTCAGGCTAATAAAGATCTCATTTCCATAGGCATGAAGGAATTTAATGCTCTACTGAATCAGCAGGTACCCCCAAGGACTTTGTGTCAAAGGACTATTGTGTCAAAGGACTGGCCTGGGGTGCTGAGGGGTGGGGGAGGGCAGGGCAGGAGAATAATGTGGAGCTGGGAGAGTAGCAGCAGAGTCGGTGGAAACCACCAGAGACAGGGAATGCAAATCCCAGAAAAGAGGATGTCAGGGTTTGAGGGCGATCCTGACTCCATCGCTGACCGTCCTCTCCACCCCCACCCCCACCCCCACCCCCAGGTCTTCAGTGACCCTCCTGTCTCTGAGGAAGCCATGGTGAAGATGGTGGACGACTGGGTGAACTTCTACATCAACTACTATAAGCAGCAGATGACGGGAGAGCAGCAAGAGCAGGACCGGGCCCTGGAGGAGCTGCGGCAAGAGCTGAGCACTCTGTCCGTCCCTTTCCTGGCCAAATACAGGGCCTTCCTGAAGTCCTTGTGACACCCACGTCACCGCTGCCTTCCTCCCAGCCCCGAGACCGAGGCCTGCGTCGCCAGGGAGCCCTGGCTCCTGCCTCGTGCTCTTCAGTGCTCAGCTCTGCTCCTGGGTGTTCCTCTACCTGGACACCCCAATAAAGACCACCCTGGCTTTGCTGGTCTCCCCGGGTCTCCTTCCGTGGTCTGTCCTTGACGTGTGGGAACAGGTGGTCTCTTTTCCTTCCGTCCCGCTTCCTAGATATGCTCTTGGCGATTTAACCAAGTCACCGGCGGCAAGTACTAAATCACCTAAAAGAGGGGCCAGGGAGAGAGACTCTGAAGGGAAAGTGCTGGGGGCGGGGTGGTTGGAGAGAGAGGGAGGTAGGAATTCTCCGGAAGTTGTGGCCCTGTGACAGGCTTGCCTGGGAGACAGCAGCCTCACCTGCCCATTCTCCTGCCCTTGATCCCAGCTCGAGCCAAGTTCCAGGACCTTCTGTCCTAAAGACCTCACAACCCTTCCCTGGAGTCTTGCTGTCACTCACAGTTGGAGGGATCTTGGGAAGCACTGAATACGCCCCTTGCTTTTCAGAGGGGTAACCTTTGGCTCCATCCATCCTCAGCCCCGAGCCCAGCCCGGGATTGGAGGCAGATATTCCCGCCCCTTCCCTGCAGCCCCAACCTTCTCCGGACCAGACATTCCCTTTGACCCCCAGACCCTAAGCTTCCTCCTTTTAGGGCTCTGGGGTGGAACCAGGGCCAGCCCAGGCTCACGGGTTTTAAAAACCGTAACGAAGCTGCTAGAAGGAGGAGGGACCGGCTGGCCGTGCACGGTCTAAGGAAAGCCACGGGCGCAGGGGAGGGCTAAGGGGAGGGCGCCGGCGGGTGGGGATGGGGTGGAGCGCGGCTGGCGGGAGGGGCGGGACCAGGGATGCATCCATCATTTGCTGTGCGTGTCTCCAAAGCGGGAGAGGTCTGGAGCTGAGGGGTCTGTTCTCATCCCCACCAACAGCAAGCCTTCACTCCGGATCTGTGCCCTCCCACCTCTGGCTTTTGGCTTTTGGGTCTCAGTAGCCTGGTTCAAGGTCCAAAGGGAACTAGCCAGTGCCCCCAACCACCCTTCCAAGCTTGGGGTGTGAGGAGGCCCCAGGCCCCGCAGAGAACAGCCGCCTTCCAGGGAAGCAGGGAGGGAGCTCCTCTGAAGTCTGGTCGGTGGCTGGGAGGAGGCCAGGGCCTCCCGCCCGCCCCCGCCCCCAGGTAATCTCGCCCACTAATGGGGATCCAGGGCCTGCTTAGGTGGGTCAATACTCAATAACATCTTTGCAAAAAGGCCTGGACTACTGTGCATGGGTGGAGCAGAGAGACGAAGGAACTAATGTAAAATGTACTAGATCACCCTGACCGGTGTGGCTCAGTGGATAGAGCGTCGGCCTGCGGACTGAAGGGTCCCAGGTTTGATTCTGGTCAAGAGCATGTACCTTGGTTTCAGGCACATCCCCAGTAGGGAGTGTGCAGGAGGCAGCTGATGGATGTTTCTCTCATCGATGTTTCTAACTCTCTATCCCTCTCCCTTCCTCTCTGCAAAAAATCAATAAAATATATTAAAAAAATAGTTTGTCTCTGAAATAAAAATGTGAAAATATGATGGAATAACATTAAAAAAAAAGTACTAGATGGTCCTGGCCGGGTGGCTCAGTAGACTGGAGGGTCATCCCCTGCATCAAAAGGTTACCTGCTGGGTTCCCAGTCAGGGCACATGCCCAGGTTGCAGGTTCGATCCCTGATAGGTGGTGTGCAGGAGGCAGCGGATCGATACTGCTCACCTCTCTCTCTCTCTCTCTCTCTCTCTCTCTCTCTCTCTCTCCATCTCCCTCTCTCTCCATCTCTCTTTCTCTCCATCTCTATCTCTATCTCTATCTCTATCTCTATCTCTATCTCTATCTATCATCTCTATCTCTATCGCTATCTCCACCTCCATCTCTCTTCCTCTCTCTCTCTATCTCCACCTCCATCTCCATCTCCATCTCTCTCTCAAGCCACCACTTAATCAAGACACAGCTTGTCACAGAGGCTGGCCCAGCACATTCTTCAGTGGAGGCTCGGGTGCCTCTGAAACTAGCACAGAGCCTGTCCCGTACCATCTGACGATGGGTTCGGGCCCTGCTCTGCCACCTGCAGATTCAAACTCTACAATCGGTGGCAAGTGCAGCCTGCCTGGTCTTCTCTGGAGCCCGCTGAGGCGTCCACGCTAAGGGAGCAGTTATAGTCGCAGCGTCCACATGGGCAAGGCAGCGGCTCTGTCTCTGTCCTCAAGAGCAGTTCAGCCAACAGGAAGCTGCACCCCCTGCCTGCACGAAGTGCTAACTGGCACCCACAGTGTTTGTGACCAAATTCCATGCAATTTAAAGAAAACTTTCTAGGTTATATTAGGATGATAACGCATGTTAACGTTTATAGTAAGAGGGATAAAGGATATTTGAATGCAGTCAGATGTGGAGTGTTTTGAATCTGATGAAATCAAGAGCCTTGTCTTCCCTGGGAGCCGGGGGAGGTGGGGAGCCCCTCTGGGGGACGGGGGAGGTGGTGAGCCCCTCTGGGGGATGGGGGAGGTGGTGAGCCCCTCTGGGGGATGGGGGAGGTGGTGAGCCCACCTGGGGGACGGGGGAGGTGGTGAGTCCCCTGGGAGCTGGGGGAGGTGGTGAGCCCCCCTGGGAGCTGGGGGAGTTGGTGAGCCCTCCTGGGGGACAGGGGAGGTGGTGAGTCCCCTGGGAGATGGGGGAGGTGGTGAGCCCCCCTGGGGGACAGGGGAGGTGGTGAGCCCCCCTGGGAGCTGGGGGAGGTGGTGAGCCCCCCTGGGGGACAGGGGAGGTGGTGAGTCCCCTGGGAGATGGGGGAGGTGGTGAGCCCCCCTGGGGGACGGGGGAGGTGGTGAGCCCCCCTGGGGGATGGGGGAGGTGGTGAGCCCCCCTGGGAGCTGGGGGAGGTGGTGAGCCCCCCTGGGGGATGGGGGAGGTGGTGAGCCCCTCTGGGACATGGCGAGGCGGTCACTGCTTTCGGCCCTACCATCCCGCTGTAGCTTTTCTGTCTTCATTATACAGACACGCAAGCAAGGCTGCCCAACTACCTTCTTGGGTTTAGCTTTTCATCGAGGCATTGGGCACCTCCCCGGTCTCTGCTGTGAGTGAAAAAGGGGCTGTGGAGCAAGCCTGGCAAGCTTAGGGGGTTCCGTGGCAGGCCTGACAAGCTCAGTGACTGAATTAAAGGCCCGGGGTGATCTGATTACACATCTGTAACTGGGAAGGTCATGGTGGATCGTGACACCCCAGGCCTATGGCACCCTTAGTAAAAGGTTCACCTTTGCCTTAAGTAAGCCCTGTCCATGGTTCTTGTGTGTCTAGGTGAACACACCTGGGACAGACCAGAGTAGTAACCTTTGTCTCAGAGACGCAACTGCCCTCTGAGCCAACATTCATTTTATCTTGTGCATATACCAGCTCTATTTACTGTAAATGTTAAATGTAACCATTTTGTACCTACCAATGTAAAACAAGTGTGTCTCTTAATTTTGCTTTTCATCCAATCCCTTTCTCCTGCTTTGTTACTCTACCGCCATGAGGAAGCAAGCACAGAGAGGTTAGGTGACTGGGCCCTGGTCACACAGCGGGTCCTTGGAGCACCGGGAGCTCCCAATGCATGTCAGCTAAGCCCCTTCGCCAGGTGCTGGAGCGGGTGGGGAAAACGCAGAGACCAAAGAGAGGGTGGGTCGCATGGGTGGGGATCCCAGGCCTAGTTCTCTGGGCTTGGGGTGTCCTGGGACAGGACCTGGATTTGGACTTACTGGAACAGAGGCAGGCGCTGGGGCCCGAGTGGGCCACGAGGGGGCAGCAGGGACCCGGGAGCTGGCCTCCAGCCAGGCCCGCCTCTCCCGGGCCAGCTGCCTGCAGACCGGTGGGAAAGGGTGGGGCTCTGAGGGAGCCTGGCAGGGCCTGTGCCGTCAGGTGCCTCGGGCCCGTTCATCACAAGAGCACGGGCACCGCTGGCCTCCGCCCCTCGTGGCATCTGTCCTCACCCCCCACTGTGGCTGCAGGGACGTCTCTTCTCTGCGTGTGATGGGAGAAACTGAGGCCAGAGTGGTCACCCAGCTGCCCATGGCCACACCGCTCCGCGGGCAGAGGCAGGTTCAAACGGAGGCGGGACGAGGCAGAGCCTTGCTTCTCTGAGTCTCAGTGTCTGTTCTCATCGAAAAAGGGGGTGTAAGGCCATGGGGGAGGGGCGGGTAGGAGTCAGGGTGCATCATGGGCAAGTCCCACCCGCGGCCTCCGCTGCTTTTTTTTTTTTTTTTTAAATTAATACCGTTTATAAGAAAATCATGTGCCAGAGGCTATTCTACCGGATGTACACAGAGATACATCTTCAGAAACAGTCATTTGTGACGCCCACATGGTGCCGGTGCTGGGGCCGGGGCTGGGATTTCCGGTGGTTTTCTCTTTCCTTCTTGCACCTTCAGGTTTTCTCTGAATCTAAGCCAATGTAGTAATGAGAAAAAAGCAAGAAGTAGGTTTTATATTAAAAAAAGAAACAAAACCAAAGTACGCCACCTCCCAGGAAAAATCTTTGTAAAATCGAGGCTGAGGGCGTGCGAGTCGGGCCATGGGGACCCCGAAATCCAGGGCTCTGGAGGCCTCCCGGGGTCAGCTTGAGCCTCAGGCCCCGCCCCCTACCCCCGCCCCGCCCCGCCCCCTGGGCCCCGCCCCCTCCGGGCCCGCCTCCAGGGGGCGCTGGGAAACTCCGCAGCCAGCATCGCTGGGGCCACACCCACCGCCTCCTTCCGGCTCCGCGGGGGCGGGGTGGGGGCGGGGAGGGGGAGGGGGAGGGCCTGAGCTGGGCGCACCCCAACCTCTGACCCCGCCCTCGTGCCTCCTGAGTCCCATCTGGTGCAGTCGGCTGTCCCTCTGGGTCTGTGCCTCCCGTCCAGGTGGCGACAGCCGAGCTGTGCGCGGACTAAAGTGACCTACCAGCCTGCCCTGTCCAGTACCGGTCCCGCCAGCCCCAGGGGCTCTTTCAGTGTACAGGCGAATACAATCCCTTTAAAAACCCCTCCTCAGCCACTCAGCCACGGTCCGAGCGCCCCCTCGCCCGACGTGGCCAGCGGCCTCCGTGTTGGCCTTTCCCACCGTAGAAAGGTCTGTTGGACAGCGCCGTCCCACACTCCGCTGTCTTCCTGTAAGACCGCTTCCTGAGGTCGTTCATGGAACCCAAGTTCTCTTTTTTATTTCTGATTTCCTTCCTGTAAATTTAAAATAAAACTTTGATCCATGCTCATAACTTGAGAAATGTATTTTTGGTTTAACAATTGCCTGCCAGCGAGTGACATTTGAATGAAGGCGTGAATCCCAGGCCTGGTGTGGGGCAGTCCTGACCCAGGAAGGGCAGGCATAAGCCCGGGGGGGGGGGGGGGGGGTTGGGTGCGGGGGGTGGGGGTGGGGGCAGAACCTGGGGGCTCCCCTGTCAGGCTTAACCAACAGTGGCAGCGGAAGTGGGAGCCCGCAGAGACTCACAGGGAAGTTCAGAGAAAGCCCGGAGCAGTGGCCAGGGCGGAGAATTCTAGATTTCTCAGCTGTTTGTACCTTTAATTCTTGTCACCTGTGCCCCAGCCAGGCTGGAGTAAATCCGAGACATGGTATGGAGACCATGGTATGGAGACGATCTTCGGGAAAACTCCCGACGCAGGTTTTATTATCCTTTCTGCTTACAAATGAGAAAACGAAGGCAGGGGCAGGATGAAGGGGACACAGAAAGCAGAGAAGGGGTCTAGGGCTTTACGCCCCAAAGAGCCTTGGGGTGTCCTGCCTAATTTGGAGACCAGGGCTTGGGAGGCCAAGGACCAGATTTTAAAGGGTTTTTTTTTTCCCCCCTAAGTCCTTTTATTTTTTTTTTACCACCACATCTTATTTTTTTTAAATTTTTTATTACAAAGGGTATTACATATGTGTCCATTTTTCCCCCCGCCTAGACAGTCCCCTAGCCTCCCCTATCCCCCAGTGTCTTATGTCCATTGGTTATGCTTATATGCATGCATACAAGTCCTTTGGTTGATCTCTTACCCCCCTACCTCCTGCCCCCCAACCCTCCCGGCCTTCCCGCTGCAGTTTGACAATCTGTTTGAGGCAGCTCTGCCTCTGTATCTATTATTGTTCAAAGTTTATAATGGTCTCAATTATCCATGAATGAGTGAGATCATGTGGTATTTTTCCTTCATTGACTGGCTTATTTCACTTAGCATAATGCTCTCCAGTTCCATCCATGCTGTTGCAAATGGTAAGAGTTCCTTCCTTTTTAGAGCAGCGTAGTATTCCATCGTGTAGATGTACCACTGTTTTCTAATCCATTCATCTACTGATGGGCACTTAGGCTGTTTCCAGATCTTAGCTATGGTGAATTGTGCTGCTATGAACATAGGGGTGCATATATCCTTTCTGATTGGTGTTTCTGGTTTCTTGGGATATATTCCTAGAAGTGGGATCACAGGGTCAAATGGGAGTTCCATTTTCAGTTTTTTGAGGAAACTCCATACTGTCTTCCATAGTGGCTGTACCAGTCTGCATTCCCACCAGCAGTGCACAAGTGTTCCTTTTTCTCCACATCCTCTCCAGCACTTGTCGTTTGTTGATTTGTTGATGATAGCCCTTCTGACAGGTGTGAGATGGTACCTCATTGCTGTTTTGATTTGCATCTCTCGGATGATTAGTGATTTTGAGCATGTTTTCATATGTCTCTTGGCTTTCTGAATGTCCTCTTTTGGAAGGTGTCTATTTAGGTCCTTTGCCCATTTTTTGATTGGATTGTTTATCTTCCTTTTGTTAAGTTGTGTGAGTTCCCTATAAATTTTGGAGATTAGGCCCTTAAAGGGGTTTTTAAAAAGTCTTTTGTCAAAGAAACTCCAAGAGCTATTCCTCTGTGCAAATAACTCATTCCTGGTGGGAGTGCCTTTATTCCCGGGCCAGAGTCCCAGCAAAGAGGACGCTAACCAGCGCTGCTGTCAGGGGGAACCTCAGTCCTCCACTTCCGCAAGGTGAGAGGGGGCCCTATTGGAGGACTTCCAGGGGCTCCCACCCTCTCATTGGCTCCTGCTTGTGGGCGGGTTACCTTTTGGGACTGGGAAGATGAAAGAGAGATGGGTGTCTACGGGGCCATGTTTCTCAGGGGGTGGGGCTAATGTTCATTTAAGCCAAATATAAAGTCCTCACTCCAGCCCCCATTGTACCCTGCCTTCCTCCCACCACTGTCCCTGGTGCACTGCTGTGGCTGATCTTTCTGTGAACACGCCAACCTCGGGTGCCTCAGGGCCTTTGCGCCTGCTCTACGCTCTGCTCAGGTTGCTCTTCACCTAGTCCAGTGGTCGGCAAACTGTGGCTTGCGAGCCACATGCGGCTCTTTGGCCCCTTGAGTGTGGCCACGAAGATTCCATCGCACTGTACGTGCGTGCCCGCATGTGGTATTTTGTGGGAGAGCCACACTCAAGGGGCCGCAGTTTGCCAACCACTGACCTTATCCATCCTGACTTCGAGTCACTGCGGGCTCAACTCAGGTCACCTCCTAAAGACCTCCCTTTAGCCCCCCGTGTCTCAGACCCTGTTTTCTGCAGAGCACCGTCAACTGCCAACTGATGGTTGTTGGCACCATTTCAACAGCAACAGGAGCCCCCAGTGTCGGGTGTGGTGAAGAAGGAGACTTTATTCAGTGCACACAGCTCAGTTATGATACAGCACGGCTGTGCAAACAGCATAACCGTGAGGCAGCCCCCGAGCCAGGCCCCTCCCCGGCTGGACAGCTCTGCTCTGCTCCTCGATGCTCTGCTCCCTGGGGTGCTGGCTGGCTCCTCTTTGCTCCAGTCTGCTCTGGCCTGTGCTGGTCTGCTCCTCTCCACTCGAGTGAGTGAGGCATCGTCAGCGTCTCAGCACAGCCAGGGAGACTCAGTCCTCAGTGGAAAGGCAGAGGGCCTTCTCAGAGCTGGCTTATATGGGCGGAAGTTTCTGCCCTTAGTCCCTGATTGGTCTGTCCTCATGCAAATGAGGACTCAAAGTTTGATTGGCCCAAAAAGGCACTGTCCTGATTGGTCAGGATAGAGCTGTGTGGAGCTGCCCAGCTCCAATTGGGTGGGGAAAACAGTCCTATTGGTTGAAATGGGATCCCAGGGCTCACAGGGCAGCAGCACCTTGCAGGCAGGCAGGCAGGCAGGCAGGCAGTCCAATGCAGGCTTCTCCTTGAAGTTTACATGAGAGATCCTTGTGAAGAAACTGCTGCTAGGTTCTGTTTTTGTTTTTCTTTTTAATTTGAGTTCAGTTAACGCCAGCCGCTGTGGGCAAACTATGGCCCGCGGGCCAGATCCAGCCCTTTTGAAATGAATAAAACTATTGAAAAAAAAAGACCGTACCCTTTTATGTAATGATGTTTACTTTGAATTTATATTAGTTCACACAAACACTTCTTCCATGCTTTTGTTCCGGCCCTCCGGTCCAGTTTAAGAACCCATTGTGGCCCTCGAGTCAAAAAGTTTGCCCTCCCCTGAGTTAGCCACTAGGAGCCCTTCTTAGTAGGTGTCTTTCTCAGGGGCACAGCACCCATCAGTGTTGGCAATTTTTCCTTTTGTTTCATGTCTGTCTTTCCCTCACTAACTGTAAGATCCAGGAGGTAAACAACCTCATCTCACTGTTTCCTCAGCACCCGGCACAGTACCTGGCATAGTAGGTGCTCAGTTAATATGGGCGGGGTGTGGGCTTTCCTGCTGCCTGCTTTTCTGCTCTGCTTCCTCCGTCCCCGGGTTAAGCTGGAGAAGGGGGCTGGGGAAGCAAGGACAGTGGCCTTTCTCCAGCTTCCCTGAGCCTGGGAGTGGGTTTAAATGCAGGGAAGAGACGGGAGGTGTCTCTATCTAATTCTCCATCCCAGGCTCCCCCGCCCACCCCCCCAACCGTTATTTCTGTCACATCAGCCTCAGCTGACAACCTGGGTCTCTTGCTTATAAGATCCCGAGGAGAGAACAGTGACTCCTGCCTCCAGTCTGTTGCACTTCAGCCCAACTGCCCCTCCACCACTCACACGAATGTATTTTCTCTGCTGCTTAATGTTTAAATTGGGTTTTCTGAGACGATGCTCAAAGTGGATTAGAGCTGACATTTGAATAGGTGCCATGCTGCACATGAGATGGCATCCCCTGGGGCTGGAGCTCTGCAGCCAGACCTGCCTCCAGGACTTCCTCGCTGTGGGCCTGCTTCCTAACTGACACAGTGGATATACAGCACTTGGCATGTTGCTTGGCACTAAATAGCTATTTTTAATTCTTACATTTTGTTATGAAGGCTCCTGAAGGCAAAGTCCAGAGGGCTAGTTCAGGCTCTGCCATTCACTGCTGACCTTAGCAAGTCCCTTCTCCTCCCTGAAGCTGTGTCCCCACTTGTAAACTGGGTGTCTGGGGGTGGAGGGTGGGGTGACTCTGGCAGCTAGAGCAATAGTTTTGGGCTCAGTACAAAGAAGACACTTTAAAAAAAACAACAAACAAAAAAACCAAGGAGACACTTTGACGGACATCAGGCGGCATGTAAGGTAGTGAGCTCCCCGTCGCGTCTAGTGCACTGGGTAGAATGCCAGAGCAGGAAGGAACCTCCAACAGCCAAGCCTTTCATTTTGAAAGAGACACAGAGTAACACAGACCTAGGAGCTTACAATCTCCTGCCTGCCCGTCTGAGGCCCCGTCCATCACACCTCCTGCTGGATGTCCAGGACAATCACCTAGAGCAGTGATAGCGAACCTTTTGAGCTCGGCGTGTCAGCATTTTGAAAAACCCTAACTTAACTCTGGTGCCGTGTCACATATAGAAATTTTTTGATATTTGCAACCAGAGTAAAACAAAGACTTATATTTTTGATATTTATTTTATATATTTAAATGCCATTTAACAAAGAAAAATCAACCAAAAAAATGAGTTCGCGTGTCAGAGGTTCGCCGTCACTGACCTAGAGGGCCTGAGTGAGACATGCCTGGGGTCAGCTATGGGCCTGCTACCAACTCGCTGTGTACCTTGGCAAAGCGTGCCAGCTGCTGCCAGTGCCCCTGCCAGTGGCAGAGGGGAGTGGGTGGACGAACACCCCAGCCCCCCACCCCCACTTTGCAGGGACCCCTCCAGGCATACACGGTGCATGGCTTCCCAAAGCTGCTGGCAGGGTCAGGCAGCAGTTGCCGGTGCTGGCGCTGTTTGATAACACCCTCTGCTGCCTCCTGGGATCCCCTCCTAAATCAACTCATTGCACTTGAGTCCCTGTGTGGAGTCAATGAGTTAATAAAGTACTCACAATGGCAGTAGGCTTGTTTCAAAAGTAAAAAAAAAAGAGCTAAAGAACCTTTACTTATATGAAACTGCACCCCCTCCTGTTCCAGCCTCCTCAGCAAATACAAATATTAGGTTTAAACCATCTTTGGGATGCGCACACACACACACACATTACTCAGTGTGCGGCCCGGGCCGGCGTGCAGGGAAAGGTGCCTGGTGTCGGCGTCTGGAACGCCCGGCTCAGCTGGATCTCAGCACGAAGCTCTCCCTCTGGTCTCTGTGGCTGCCAGCCATGGTGTCTGCGAGGCACAGACCGGCCCAAGGTAGCTGGGTGTGTTTATTCTGGGGACCCCACGCCTACCAGGGCCCCCAGCAAACTGTCACTGTGTGGGAATCACCGTTTTCGTGTGCTTCTGGTACCCCCGCTTGACTAAGCGCCCTCCACAGCGCAGATCCGGCTCCTGTCCACCTAATGGGGCTGCTGAATGGACGGCACCTCTGGGCTGATGACCACGCCTCCGGGACCGGGCTTTCCCATCTGTCCCCCAAAGCTCCCAATGCGTTCCCGCTGCTTCGTTAGTTTCCAGGCTCGGCGTCCAGTCCAGTGACATGGCAGCAGCTAGTCCCGGGGCCGGGCAAGATGTGGGCAACCAAGTGACCAGGTGGACAAGCAGGCCTTGGGCGGCGTGACAGGGGCAGTGCGAGGGGAAGCGTGGACCGATCAAGAGGCCAACAGCTCGCTCACAAGCCCAGGTGCCCGGGGCTCCGGGGCCCTGCAGGTGGCTCTGTGGGCCCCGCTCCCGTGCCTCTCGGCCGCGGCACACTTTGAGCTCTGTCTGTGTTGAGGACAGGGTCCAGCCTCTGTGGCCCGGGTCTGACAGCCTCACTTCTCACGGGCTTCTCCGAGTCTCGGCCATGCCAGCCTGGCTGCCCTCCAGGGGGCGGGGGGTGTTTCACAGGCAGAGCCGAGGCACACACAGCAACGGGGCGCACACCTAGGACGCACTCATTCCTGTGGGCCCCATGGAGAGCATGGCCACCATCTGGGGAGTCTGGCTTGAGCTCTGAGCATGGCTGGGGCCCGGCTGGAAGAACAGGGGGGCCTTGCCCTTCTCCAAGACACCCAAGGGTGCCAGGGAGGCCGGAGGGAGGCTGGCCTCCAGCAGAACCCCGCCCGGCAGGGGGCGCCCCAGGGGCTCGGAGCTGCCTCCACAGTGGCAGCCACAGCAGCGGGGGGCCACGCCGTGGGCCTCGCCTCGCTCCTCCTGGCCGTGACACTGCTTCAGGTGGCCGCACAGGTGGCAGGTGAGGGCCGAGTAGACGATGCCGCTGCCCAGGTCGTCCCCAAGGGGGGCCGTGGCCTGCTCCAGGGTGAGCAGGTGCTTCTGGCTGTCCTTTCCCTGTGCCCCTGGCTCCAGACCCGGGCACTCTGGGGAGCCACTGGGGAGGAGCGAGTTCTGAGGGCTGGGAGGTGGCCCCATGTCCAGCCCAAAGGTGAACAGGGGGATGGGGGCAGGCACCCCAGGGCTGCCAGGAGTGAGGCCCTGGAAGGGCCTGTAGCCCCCCTCCCCGCTGCTGGCCTCCACCCCAGGTGGCGCTGGGCACACGGCACCGCCGGCCAGCAGGCTGGAGAGGGCCTTGTACCCGGCTTCTCCGGAAGGGCCGCCCGCCTCGCCGCCCTGGGCACAGCCCTGCCTCACCGCCTGCGCGAACTGCCGGTAGCCCCCGGGGGCCGAGGCGGGGGCGGCCGCCCTGTGCTGGAGGACGCTCCACCGGAGGCTCTGCTCCCAGGTTTCTGGCTCAGGCTGGAGCGCAGCGGGTGGCTCAGAGGCCTGGGGAGCATAGAGGACATTGGGGTCCCTGTCCTCCCGGTGTTCGGCCAGCTGCGGGTCTGAGTCCAGCTCTCCTGGACCCGAGGGCGGGCGCAGCAAGCTGCTGAAGCTGCGGTACGCGGGGTTGTCGGTGATGGTGGCCGCGGGCAGCTCTGCGACAGCCGGGCAGGCTGGGCTCTGCGTCCGAGCGGCTGGGGGCGGCTCTGGGTCAGAAGGCTGCCCGTTGCCCCAAAGTGAGGCCTCCTGAGGCGCCTCACCTGGTAACTCAGCCCAAGGCACCTGCGCACCCACACCTGCTGAAGGAGGAAGAAGGCAGGGCTCCCCTGAGCCTGCCTGGCAAAAGCCCCACTCCGTGCCCCCGAGCAGGTCCAGGAGCAGGCTCTCCGTCAGCCGGGCCGCGATGCCCGCCCTGCCCTCCTGGAAGCCGCTGCCGCTGCTCTCAGGTGAGGGGCAGAAGCTCTCTCCATCTTCCTCCACCGGCTCCTCCTCTTCACTCTGCACCGGGGCCTCAAGCAGCTCCACGCACTTCACCACGCTGATGCTCTCCGGCCAGAGGACCATGCTGCTGACCTCCACGGGGTGCCAGACTGGTTTCCCAGGGCCCTGGACAGGCCTGCTCCTGGCCACCTGGGAGGAACCGTCACCCCTTTCCACGCCAGGCTCCAGTAAGCAGGGCAGGAGCTTCGTTAGACACGTCTTCCAGTATCTGCAAGAGCAAAGTGTGGTCAGGGCTCAGTGTCTCCACTCGAAAAACTCCTATTCATCCCTCAAAACCCAGCTGGAAGCCACCCTGGACTGATGCCTACCTATTGCAGACATGCCTCCTGGCTTTATAATCACTGCTATCAGTCTCCCCCATGCCCGCCCTGGGAGCTCCTGGAAGGCAGGGGCCCTGCCTGCCTTTGGGATGTCTGGAGCTCAGCACATAACCTGGGACCACTACAAGCTCAGACTATTGAATAAACTAAAGTCTTTGTCTGATGATAGGATTTAAAACACATGTCAACACACAGCATAAGGAATGCCCACTCAGGATGCCTGCAGGTCCAGGGCTCCCAGCTGTGCCAGGTCTGAACTTTAACCAGTGCCCTGTGGGAGGCCCAGAGGCCCTGAAGGGGTGCTAGGAGGCTAATGTGATGGTGGCATCCTCAGGGTTTGGGATAGTGGTGCTTGCCAACCAGTACGCAATTACGTCAGCACTTTAACAACGGGCACAGCTGCCTGGGTACTTGGCTCTATAGCCTCGCTCAGGCCCAAGTGCACCCCAACGGGCTCAGCACCTGCCTGACCCACCAGGGAAATTCAGGGGCCCAGCCAGCAGCCACCTTCCCAGGCCGCTCCTCCTCCTGCTACACCTCGAAGGAACAGGGCTGAATGCCAAGGAAGAGAAGGCAGGCATGGAGGGGCGAGGGACCCCACTCTCAAGATGGGGCCCACCACACCAATTCCGCCCCCCCCCGTCCAAATCCACACAGGCCATGACCGAAGTTCGTATACATACGGGCACTTGGCTGGTTCCTGGCCCCCGGACCTCTTCCCCCGCGGTGGCACCTGAAACGCAGAGACAGCCAATGAACAGGGCGGAGAGGCCTCCCGCCAGCCTGGCCGCAGCGAGCTCCGTGTTCGCCGTGGGAGGACTGTGGGCCCTGACGTCACCCGGTCGGAGGTCAGACCAGGCCCCTGCCACTCCCAGAGCCTCAGCCCCTGGGAATGAGTGAGGCCGCCCTAATATCAAGTTGCTGTGGCTGAAGGCAAAAATGGCCACTGTCACCTGCAGCTCCTCTACCCCTTGGACCTGGCCTGGCCCTGGGACTTGCTTTGGGCAACAGAAAGTGGTCTAAGTGACACCGTGCCAACGGCCCAGCCTGCGGGAGGACGAGACGCATGGCTGAGTCACTCCATTGCTCAGGCCAAGGTCAGACAACACCGCGCCTGTGCGTGAAGCCGCTGGGGGCGAGCCACCCAGAGAGCTGCCCTGCCCTGCCCTGCCCAGACCCCCCACCCGACCCCCCTGCTGAGCGACCTGCAGAAGCAAGAGCTACAGATATGGCTTGTTTCAACCAAGTTTCGGGATAATTCACTATACAGCAAACGCCGACTGATACAGGGACAACGCTGACTGTGCAGGGCCCTGTGACACACACCTTACATGGACTGTCCCGGTGAATTCCAGAGGTGGCCTGTTATACAAACACTACGACAACCCACGCGAGAAAGCCGAGGCTCGGAGAAGTTAAGCCACTCACTCACACCCAGTCCACTCTGCGGGCGAGTGGCAGACCCGGGGTTCAAAGTCAGCACCACCGACTCCAGAGCCTGCCTGAGGGTCGCTGGAGACCGAAGGCCCTGCACCCCCTGCCTCCTTCCTGGAGAACCCCTATGAGCTCAGGCAACCCACACGTGGCCATCGCTCAGGGCTGGCCACCGGCCGGCCCACGGTCTCCCCACTCCTGGCAGGTGAAGGCTTAGGAACAAGCATGTGATGCCACTCAGGCCAACGAGAAAGGAGGAGATTTGCTGGCGCTTTGAGCAGTTTCCTGCTCGTAAGGAACACACAGGAGCCGTGTCCCCCTCTGCCTGGCCTCTTGGCCTCCTGCCCTGGTACAGGTACCTCCCCAGGAGGTGACATGCAGATGACCTCAGGGGCCATCTCCTCCCAAGGGGGGGAACCCACCCAAGGCTGAAAAGGTAGCTCTGAAAGCCGAGGGGAGGGGGCAGCCTCTGGGCCCCCGATGACCACACTGGGCTGCAGAACCGACCAGCGCTGAGACCTTCCTGATGGCTCAGGCGCAAATCCAAAAGCCAGTGCGTATCTCTAACATCCCAGACGCCTGAATCCCAGCTTCCGAGAGGAGCATCCACAGCATCCGGACCAGCCCTCTCCTACCTGAGGCTCCTGGATGACCACAGCCACGAGGGAGCTGTGAGCCGGGCTGGGGATTTGGTCCCACCATTCCTTCTTAATCCTGAAAAGGAAAGAAAAACGCGTTGGTTTCTCCTCCCATAAAAATGATCATATGGCCAGTACTTCCTAGGGCTCAGGACCAGGTTGACTGGTTTTGGATGTCTCACCCTAAGCCCATGGAACAGGTCCTACTGCCAACCCCATTCACAGATGAGCACACTGAGGCTCACAGGGCTGAAGGGACAGCTGGCAGCAGAAGAGCCGGTTCGTGCCCCAGCGTCTGCTCCCAACTCCCTGCCTCTGTCCTCAGTGGAACAAGTCCAGGGAAGTAGGAGGGACTCAAACTGCAGAGAATTCAGGGTGTGCCTATCAGCAGTCCCCCAGGGAGCAGCTCAAAGTCAGGCCAGGGGAGGCCTGAGAAGCCAAGGAGACCCTGGGAGAAATAGGTTCCTTCCCTCCCCTGGTCGGCCTGGAGCCATGGAGTGTCAGCTCTGAGGGAAGGCCCTCAGATTGCCCCTGGATCGGCCTCCGCTGACTCCATTCAGTCAGCATGTCCGTACTGAGCACCTACTATGTACCACTCACTGTGCCAGGCCTCGGGGACACAACAGTGAACAAGACAGACAAAAGCCCAGCCCTCACATAGCTGATCTTCTAGAAGAGGAGACAGACAGAAATAACTATGTGACGTTAATTATGGCATCAAGTACCATGAGAGAAAATAAAGAAGATAAAGGAATAGAGAGGAATGGAGGGAGTGATCCAGGAAGGCCTCCCTGAGGAGGTGGCCTCTGAGTGGCGACTGAAGGTGGAAGAGGAGCGCGTCATGGCAATGCCAGAGGAAAGGGCTTTCCAGGTAGGGGCACAGCGAGTACAAAGGCTCGGAGGGAACCTGCTTCGTGCGTTCAAAGAACAGCAAGAAGGCTGGAGTGCTGGACACAGTGAGTGGGGCTGGGAGGACAGGCGATGGGGAAACTGAGGCGCAGAGAAGGGGAAAGACCAGCCCACGGTGACTAGGAGGTGTTGGTGACAAGACACGGAGAGGAAAGCTTACAATCCCTGCACACTTACTGTGTGCCCAGCAGAGTGTGGGACACTCGCTCAGTCAATCCTCAGCCATCACTAATCCTCACATAGTGAGGTAAGACTCATTAGTCCCATTTCAGAGATGGGAGGACTGAGGCTCTGAGACACCCTGTTTCCTGGGAACCAGGCTCCTTCTACCTCCACCCCACTGTGATCCAAGACTTTCTCAGGACTCTTGGGACTGACAAAATACATTCTCGTTCTCTCTCAGCCTACAAAGGAGGAGCCAGTCACACAGCTACCAGCGCCAGGGCCAGAACCCGAGCCCAGGTCTCCCGACTCTGTCAGGGCAATCGGCTAGAATTCCTCGGTCTATGGTTACCTGCCCCCAACTGTCTGGACCATACCCCGGGCAGGGTCCGCCTCCCTTTCCCAAGGGAAGGCCCTTCCCAGCCCCACCCTGGCCAGCTCCTTCCCCCAGTCAGGCTCAAATATCCCCTCCTCCCACCGGACACAGCACCCGGGACACCTGTGCCCTGTGCCCAGTTTGTTTCCCTCAGTGCTTGGGCTGCTGTGGAAAATGCCGTGGCTGTTTGCAGAGCTGACAGCTGTCTCCCACAGGAGCACAGAGTCCTGTGGGCTTTGTTTCAGCCGTGGCTTCAGTGCCTCGCACGCAGTAGCCGCTCAGTAAACATTTATGGTTAAAGGAGGACTGCAAGCTGACAGATGAGCGGAGGGACTCCTGCCCACTCCCACCCAGAGGGCCGGCCCAGGACTCACTTGAGGATGCTGAAGTAGCAGGACAGGCAGACGACCATGATGATGATGCAGGAGATGCCGACGGCAAGTGGGAGGTGCTGCTCCCAGGGCCACTCATAGTCTGGAGGTGGGAGGGAAGCCGTGAGCCCACATTGCGCTAAGTACAGCCTGGTCTCCATTTCCCAGGGCTGGAGACCGGAGCTGCAGGACAGTGTGTCCCAGACCCTGCATGACTGGGCCACCCCCAATCCCTCCTGCCTCAGCCCCTGCTGCCCTCCCCTTGCACCCTGAGCCCTCGTCACACGGGCCCCCTGGCTGCCCCCTGCTCCTCCACGCTCAGTGCCAGCTCAGGATCTTGCACTTGCTGCTCTTTCTGAAGCACAGAGGTCAAGGGCAGTGACTCTGGCCCTGGACAACCTGAGTTCAAAGCCTGGCTCTGTCGTATCCTCACTGGTGGCCCGGGACACGTCCCTCATACTCTCGGTGGCTCGGTTTCCTCACCGGCACAATGGGGTTAACAACAGTGCTCCTCTCATGGGGAGATGTGAGGGTCACGCGACTCACTACCCACCGCACTCAGAGCAGTGCCTGCAGGCCCATAGCTGTTATCACCTCCGCACAGCGGGCTCCTTCTCCTCATCCTTCACCCTCGCCAGCTCCAACCCCCCCCCCCCCACCACGCCCTCTCTATCATTGCCCCTCTCATCACTCTGTCCCCTTTCCCAGAGACCGACTGCCCTCTGGGTCTAGATTGATCTGATTTCCTCTTTTCTGTATGTTTATTTTCTGTCCTCCCTCCCCCGAGTGCCAGTTCCAGAAGGCAGGGATTTTGGTCTGCTTTGTTCACCACTGATTTCCCAGTGTCTAGCATGGGCCACGCATAGTAGGAGCTCAGTAAATAGATGTGGCCATAATGAACGTGTCAGCACACTGTACATGTTCCATGCAAGCCGTTTCTCTCCCTTTTCCTTCCCTTCCCCAGGCCAATGATAGAATCAAATCAATTCAACAAAACTTTCCCAAGGACTTCCTGTGTGCCTGGCCCCATCCTCGGCACTGGAGACACAGGCACAGGGTAGATACTACCCACAGAGCTCACAGCCCAGGTGGAGACAGGTGGGTGAAGAGACACACACAGAACAGGTGAGCGATGGAGAGGGACGTGTGGTGGGTGGGGCAGGAGTACCTGCCAAGCCCCACTGTCCCCAGGACTTGGAAGAACCCTTCTTTCAGTGAGTGTTCACCTCCCCCTCCTCAGTGCAGACAATGCCCGTGGCAGCCTTCCATTCCCTTTGTCCTGGGGGCCTGAGCTGTGTGCCGCGGCCAACTTGGGGCCATGAGGTGGCAAATTTAAGGATAAAATATTGCCATGCTAAGGATGACAGAGGAAAAGAAGGCAAGGCTCTGGGCAACATCACTGAGCTGCTGTATGAACCTGGGAGTGTGAGCTAATCCAACATTTCTGTTACAAAAGCCATGTGATAAAGTTGCAAAGCGTTGTTTTGGGGATGCAGCTAAGAGCGAAGGACTACATTTCCCAGGATCCCTTGCAGCTACGTGTGGCCAAGTGGCCAGTTTCACCAATAGAACTTGAGAGGGAGTCATGTGTCCCTTCCAGGCTAAGGCTTTTAAGAAGCAGGGGTGGTCTCCCTGCTCTCCTTCCCCTTTGGTTGGATGCAGACAATGGCAGGGCCCTTAGAGATCCTTAACTTGGGGTCCACACACCTCCACAAGGTTGCAGACAGAATTCAGAGGTCTGGGACTTGGATGGGAAAGAAATGACATTTTATTTCACTCACTTCTGACACCTCGCATTTCCTCCCATTAGGAATGGAGGGAGCAAACCATGGTGAGAGCATCATCAGTCACTCAGCTGCCAGCAGAAACCACAGCTATTCCCCTACACATTGCAGCGGCCAGATCACAAAATGTCACCTATCTCATCTGCTTTCCAATGACAGCATTTATAGAACTGCCCTCGCTCCTGTTTCTAATGTGTTAATAGAGAAGCATATATTTCCAGATAACAAGTATATTTAAGGTATTTTTTATAATTGCATAAAATTAGTTCCCCTGTGACCCTATTACTTTATTTATACCTTTAAGAACATTATCTGAATGGGTCCTCAGGCCTCCCTGACTGCCAAAGGGTCCATGACACAAAAGGTCAATCATCTCTGTCCTGAGAGATGGAGCCGCGGGAGGAAGACTGCCACAGACCAGCACAGCTCACGCTGGACTGTTACACAGCAAGAAGCACGTTTCCACATGTGAAAGCTCGGACCGCGTGGGCGCCTGTTACTGCAGCCTCGCCTGCCCGCCGGGCCAGGGCGCCATGCCCGTCCTTCCTCTGTTACCTGCCGTGGCAGCGTCCTCGGACGGAAGCCCAGATGCTCGGCCAGGGCCAGTGTCTGGGCACAGCGTGAGGTGGGGGAGGATTCTAACTGCTCAGCATCACCACAGACACTCACCGTGAAGCCACTGGACGCGGGGGCTCCACTCGCTCCACAGGCTATTGTAGTTCGGGGCCCAGGCCCGCACCCGCGCACTGTAGAGGGCTCCGGGCCTCAGGGTGCTGGCTGGGAAGCGGAGAGTGGGCTCCATGTAGGTCACATTGCTGACAAGGAACTGGGGAGGGAAGGAAGACATTACTGCACAGCTGGGGGCGGCGGTACCACTCGCACTCGGCTGCCATCCGTGGCTGACCTCACAGTGAGTAAGAGCCAGCAGCCTGGTGTTCGGTCATTCCTCCAGCTCAGGCATTGTTTGGCACCTCCATAGCTGTGACTGGACTCGAGGGAGAGGGGTCAGGAAACCGGCCCCCACTACCCCCACTGACCAGCCCTCTGACATGACGGGGGCGAGTCAATGAACCTTTCTGAGTTTTAGTTTCCTCATCTGTAAGTTGAGGGCAAGGGTCCCTACTGTCACTTTCGGGCTGTGTGACCTTAGGTTAGTGACAGAACCTCTCTGGTCCTCGATGTCCTCTTCTGCAATGAGGATAATAAAAGTGCCTGCCTCCCAGGGTGGCTGTGAGGAATAAATGGGTTGATGCAGGGACGCGCTTAGGACAGAGCCTGGCATGCAGGGAGCATGATGATCTTTCTGAAGCACAGACAGAGTCAGGGAACCCCTCGCTCCCTCATGGGCTCTCTAGAGCCTCTCGGTCCAGCCCAGTCACATGGCCCCAATCTCAGCCCCGCCCACCCAACCCCCACTGGGAAGAGACTTCCAGGATCTGTAGCTAAGTGGACAAGGTAAGATGAGACTAGTAGGTGTTGTCTGCTGCTTGTTGTGTTAAAAAAAATGGTGTTGGACAGACTGAGGGCCTCAGGATCCCCCCTGTATCTTGCCCTTGTGGGGTCCCTCCTCTTGAGTGTGGGCAGGACTGTGACTTGTTTCTCACTGACAGGACGTATAAAGGTGATGGGTGTGTGGGACTGCACATGTGTGATTACATCATATGAGACTGTCATTCTGGCTCCCCGGACGCCCTCCCTCCCCCTGGCTGGCTGGGAGAAGGCCACGAGGGAAGAACAGAGGGTGGCCTCCTGCCCAGGGCCAGCAAGGACCTGAGACTCTCGGCCCAATGGCCCACGGCACACGGATGCTGCCAACATCACAGGAGCCTGGCAGCCATCCCTCCCTGTGAGCCTCAGGCGAGACCGCAGCCCTGGCCACGCCAGCCTTGACCAGTTCAGGGTCGGGAGAGAGACGATGCTGAGTGAGGGTCTCGCGGTGGGACTCGGTCATCTGAGAGTGTCCCTCCCGGCCCCTGGGACACCCAGCTGTGCCCAGAGCCTCCTTTACCGGGAGGAGCAGGGCCCACAAATCACGTCCCCTCTCTGCGCGCTGGGCACCAGGAAGGGGTGGAGGGACAGAAGCCGGGACTCTAGGTCCGGGGGCTGCTGTCAGCCGGGCTCCTCTCTGTCTCCCACCCTGGGGCGGGGTCTCCGCTCCCCAAGTCCCAGGAGCTGGTGCAGAACCCCACAGTGCCCACTCACCTCCGTGGGGTCGTCTTCATTTGAAATGTTGACCAGGTAGAAGAGTTCAGAGTGCAGGAGACTCTCAGGTGGGTACGGGTCGCTCCAGGTCAGCTGCCACGTGTGGGAGTCGGTGGCGTTAACCGTGAGGTTTCCGGGGGCCCTGGGTTTCACTGGGGAGAAGCGGGGCCTGGTGAGGGCTTGTGGGCCCTCGGAACCCGAGCCATTGAGGTTCTCAGTCAACACCACCTCTGCACACATGTGTAAGGCATCACGCAGATTCAGTCATAACAGTTCCAATCCTAGCACTCATCCTATCGTCGCTCCACTTCCACCTGGAGCCCAAAACGGAACCCAAACTTCAGTGTTTGCACTTTCGTCCTTCATACTTTGTCTATATTTTGATTCACGTGTTTAAACTTAGTCTCTTTTTAAGCAATCATATCAGTGAGATCACAAGTATATAAGATGCATTAAAGTCAACATACACGTGTGAGAATTATTTTTACTCACGGGTTTGTTCATGGGCCAATTTACCACCAGCAGGTGAGCAGGAACTGCTGATGGAGTGGCGGAGGCTGCGAGAGACCGCCTGTCCTGCTCAGTAGCTGGGTGACCAAGGCAGGTTACTTGCCTTCTCACTCCTACAGTTTATTCAATTGCAAAATGGGGATAGGAACTCTCTTTTGGAAACGGAGGCACAGAGAGGTAATGTGACTTGCCAAGGTCACACAGCAATAAATGGTGTTTTAAACTCCCATCACTACCCCCAGCCAGCTCCTGGGGAATACCTGCAGGGGCCCCGGGCAGCAGTATAAAGTCAGCCTTCCATGTAGACCAAGCATGTCAAACTCAAAGGCTAACATGGGCCAAATAAACAAGGCATGGAGCTGCAAGTGGCTCCTGAAGGAGCCACTCCACAGCCACTGCTCCCCAGCCCACAGGTCCAGCTGGTAGGTGTCCCCACTGACTATGCTGTCCACCAGCATGTCGCACCGGCACACGGCGCTCTCTCCATTCACAGGGACACACGTGTGGTTTCTGCGGACACGGGCTGTGTTAGGCTGGTCGTGCAAGTTTGGCTGCAAGTTTGACATGCTTGGTCCAGGCTGTGTGAAGCAGCAGCAGCTGAGCAGTCGAGGAAGGGTGGAGGACGGTTCCCAGCTCAGTTTCCGGTCCGCAGCAAGCACGCCTTCCACCAGACAGCCTGCTCAACACCCAGTCAGGGCACTCACATTTAGGGGGTTGAGATGTCTGAGCCCAACCCCATTTCAAAGAGGGGAGGACTGAGGCCCAGACAGGGCAAGAACCCCATCGAGTTTAAGGAAAGGCTGCTTGGGCCCCTCCCCGAGTTGGAGCCTGCCTGGCCCACGCAGAGCCGGGCTTAGAGCACCCGCCCCGCCCCGCCCCACTCACCATGCTCGCTGGGCCTGAAGGAGCCACTCCACAGCCACTGCTCCCCAGCCCACAGGTCCAGCTGGTAGGTGTCCCCACTGACTATGCTGTCCACCAGCATGTCGCACCGGCACACGGCGCTCTCTCCATTCACAGGGACACACGTGTGGTTTCTGCGGACACGGGCTGTGTTAGGCTGGTCGTGCACATATGGGTGTCCCCCTACATGCCTTAAGGAACCACATGCTCTTTCGGTTCCCGGTCACCTGCCTCAGGGACCAGGTCAGGGGACTGGGAAGCAGAGCGGCCAGAGTGGGCTAGGACTGCCTTCCCTGCTGCCACAGCCCCTCACCACACCCACCCCTCGGTCCCAGGGCTCCGCTCGTCCCTGAAGGCCAGTGAAAGGGAAGACCGCAGCATTGAAGAATCTGTAACAGCACGTGCGTGTGCTAGCATACCTTGGGGCACAGCCTCTCCCATGCAGGGCGCTGCGGCACATGCCCTGCCACCACACGTCATCCTAACGTACTGCCCAGAAAACATTTTTCTGTAAAGGGCCAGACTCTGAGAGCCAGACAATTTCTGTCCCCACTACACACGCTGCCGATCAGGCACAGAAGCAGCCACAGGCAACACGTGAACGAATGGGCGTGGCCATGTGCCAACTTACAAAACAGGGGGTGGCCCAGTGTGGCCCAGGGTTCCATCTCCGGTCTAAGCCGACGCACTGCGCATGGAGCACAGTGCGCCCACCTTAGCGCATCGTGGAACAACACCTGTCGTGCACCCACATGCTGCGCTGCGGGGCTGACTGCGCGCCTGTGTGCCTGACTGTGTCCTGGGCACCCCGTGATGGCTCCCCATGTACAGGGACTGTCCCAGTGAATCACGGAACATGCCCCTCACGTTCCATGCTGAACTCCACACTGCGCCCCAACAATGGTCATGCCCGTGGTCTCTGAGTGTGGTCTGGGGACCCACAGGTCAGACCATCTGCCGCTTAACTCTCTCTCACACGTACCAAGGAGTTTTCTAGAGGTCATGTACTGTGTTACGGTGTCATGGCTCTGGTGGCTTGTGTGCGGTTGTGTTTAAATGTCCTGGTGTAATTCCTAACAGGGTAAAGAGCGATCACTAGAGGCTACCTGCACAAACGCTTTTGCGGTCCTCGCTAATTGTAAGCATGCTAGAGTCCTGAGACTAAGTGCGTGAGAACCGCTGGTCTGGTCCAATATTCCACCCACATCCACATGCCGTGGCGCCCCAGCTCCAACCCCGGGCCCAGGAAGAACCGCAGGGAACTGCATTCGGTACCTGGCACTCTACCCGGACCAGGTGAACTCAGGCCAACCTCCCGGCCTCCCCTCGGCCCTGCCCCCCACCCCGGCACAGGCTTACTCAGAGTTCAGAAAATCCAGCTGGTAGGTGAGGCGGAGCTCAGCACTGCAGTTGGTGGGGCCGTCCATCCTCCACTCACAGGTGGAGGTGCTGAGGTAGTCGGAGAAGCAGGTGGGCCGACCCCGGACCTGAACACTCCCTGGGGAGACACAGGAGTGCTCTGAGCAGCCGTAGCCCAACAGGCAAGAGGGCCACGGGCCACCGGGAAGGTCGGAAACCAGCCCGAACAGGACCTAGGGGCCCAGCACAAAGCAAGGGAACCGCTGCCCCGGACCGCTCCTGTGCCGCCTTCAGAGCCTCCAGCTGCACGGAGGCCATCCTGGAGCTGAAGGGCCCTGGGGTGTGGGCTCACTGAGGGGACACCCCAGTGACCTTTACGTGCTGCAGCTCTCCTACTTCCTTTGGCCAAATTAAAGGGACACATGTGGCGGTGTGAGGAGGGCGACCCGCCAGCAGCACCTGCCCTGCAGCGCCTGCGGGAGGCGTTATTCTTGCGCCGCTCCTGCCCCACCCCCTCCACCCCACTGAGCTCAGGAGGCTGATCCCCACGGTCTGTCACCCAGGGGCCCTTGGCCTCTGGCTCCTTGCTGGGTTTGGCCAATATCGAAGGGCGGGATGAGGGGCGGGGTGCTTCGTCCAGCCGGTCAGTGGCAGAGCTGGCTTTGAACCCGCCTTACTGCAGCGCCTCCTCCCTGGCCTCCCGGCCTCCACCCTCGTGCTTACAGACAAAGGGATCCCTTTCAGTGTCACAGGTCATGTCGCTCCTGTGCTCAAACCCTGCCAGGTCCTTCCTGACTTGGCCACCTGCCTCCCGGCCCCACCCCAGCCTCCTCTGGTCCCTCCAGCTCTCCAGGCAGGCGCTGGGCTCCGGCCTCCACTGAGGTCCGCCCGCAGGTATCTGCACGCTCCCCCTCCTTCAAGTCTTTGCTTGAGCGCCTGTCACTCAGGAGGACCTCCCTGAGCACGTGTTTTAAATCACAATCCTCCACTTGACCCCGCTGTCCCAGCCCTCCCTGCTCTGCCCTCTATCGTCTTTTCCCACCACCTTCTGACAATCCTAGAATTAGCTTATAATTAAGACCATCTGTCACTGGCTGTCCCCTCCCACTACAGCAAAATCTCTAAGGCAGTGGTTCTCAACCTTGGCTGCACATTAGAATCACCTGGGAATCTTCTTAAAAACCCTGATTTCTGGGCCTCATCCTCCCGAAATTCTGTTTCTTTGTTATGGGGTGGGCTAGGGATCTTTGTTTTGTTCAGTGATTGAGCCTGGCAGGTAGACAGTCCATACATGTTTGCTGAATGAATGAATGAATGAATGAATGAGAGGTGGTGACTTACCAGAGCCTGCCACCCACACCAGGATCAGGTAGCTCACAGGGAACGTGAGCCCAGAGCCAAGCCACCCCATCGGGAGGTCCTAAGGCACCTGCTGAGAGAAGGTGAGCCAGGTGAGTGCTGACTCGTGGTCCCACCACCCAATCATCCCCCGTGCAGCCTTCAGAACTCGCTTCACCCCGACACGACCGCCCCCCACTCTGGCCACTGTGTCTCGGCAACAGCGAGCCCTCCCTGGTCATCCGAGATCTGTTCATATCATGAAACCCAACCCAGGTGCACAAAGCCCCACGTGAGAGCCAGGAACACCTGTCCCGAGAGCTGCTTCTGGGGAAAAATCCCTAAGTTTGAGCACCCTCAGGCGTTTGGAAGTTCACAATGCACATGTGCACGTAAAGGTTCTGATAAGTCCTGCAACAAGGAAACTTACTTTTCTTCACTTAACTCGACACTTACCAAATTTATTTACCCAACCTTCATTTGTGTGTGTGGGTGTCAAACCCCAATTAATCCTCTGAAGGACTTACAATTCCTTGAAATAGTTTGGGAATTCTAACCCGACTGTCCAACCTTACAGAGTTGGTTAAATAAATGATGGTTTACCCATGCAACCAAGTATTGGGCAGCCACTAAAAATGATGCTGTCGAATGTGTTAGTCTGACTACATTAATGGCCTCAATTCTTCACTCCTGTGTCCGTGTAACCTTGCCTTGAACCCCACCCCACCCCACCCCCACCGCTCTGGGCAGGGCGTTTTCCCTGCGTTTGGACTCTGGGCTCACCACGTGACTGGCTTTGGCCGCAGAATATTAGCCAGAGTGAGGCAGGCACAGGCCTGCTTTGCACAACCACTGCCTGGAGAACGTGCCTGGCCTGTGGGAGGACGGTGACAGGCCAGTCCCAGCAGTCTCCCTCCGCACTGGCAGCGGGCAGCTGGCCAGTCCTATGGTGACCTCCACCTCTGCAGGCCGGCAGCTGACCTGTGCTGACCTCAGGTGCACGAGCGAGCCCACGAGGTCAGGCCAGCCAGACGGCTGCGCCCACACAGTCGAGCTAGGAGTCCCTTACACGGCCCCATGGCTTTGTGCTTGCTCCTCACACAGCACATTACCCGCTCCCCGACTTCTAACCCCACAGAGGGCCCTTCTGTTCTGTGGTTTATATCAGCAAAAGCATGTACCACCCTCGTTATATTAACGACATCCCACAAGACGTAACTGGGGAATAAAGATGAGAAGGTACAGACACCCAGAGAGAAAACACAGTTCAAATCCCAAATCACAAGCCCAGCAATACCCCACTCACATGTTAGGATCGATTCTCTCTTTGCTGCTATGGATATAGGGAGATAAATGTGAAATTCATTTACCAAAATAGCAGCACCGTCTACATACGAAAACTTGCGTCTTAAACTCACCGCATCATTAACATCACTCCACGCCACAACGTTCAGATGCAAAGCCTCAGGTGAGTGGCGGCCCTCTGTGTGGTGTGCCTGGCACTGGGCTGAGCCTTATTTACTGTTGCTTTGTTCCGCACAGGCCGTGTCTGCCCGCCCCCGGGGGACCTCACCACCCGTTTACCCGATCATCTCCTGAAGCCCCGCACCTGCTCGCCATGCGCTCCTGTGAGCCCTCCGACCTCAGTCCCCATGGCCCTGGGCGCTGCGGGGATCACAGGAGCTGACACACGAGCCGCCTCCAGCCACCTGGCACAGGGAGGGTGGAGGAAGGTTGCCAGTGGTTTCCCGAGGAAGACGCTCAGAAGCAGAATCCCATCGGGCCACCTGTGTCACCCCCAGCGCTCCCGGCACCTCATGCCGAATGCCCCCTACAAAGCACTGTCCTGGGCTGTATTCCCGCAATGCTGACAGCCCCCACCCGCGTTCCCGGGGTCTCTATCTTGGGGTCATGTCCAGAGAGGCGGCTGCCAGGCCTCCTCCTGCCACTCGGTAGCCATGTGCTGCTCAGTCACCGTCTCCAGGCTCCGGCCACTCTACCTGCACCGGGAGGGACGGATGCTGCTTGCAGGTGCCCTGCGCAGAGGAGGCGCGGCCCTAGCGCACTCTGCCGTGTGGGGAGCACGGTGGGGGCTGGAGCCCCAGCAGCAGCCCCAGCCCCTGAGCCAAGCTCCGGGGGCTCCATCGCCGTCCCCGCCCCCAGCCCGGCAGCTGTGCACCTGGCTCCTGCCACCCGCTGGCCTCCACTCCCGCTGCTCCTCCAACAACCCCACTCAGGCTCCCCCACCTTTCCTCTCCCGTCCTTTCCATTCATTCCCTCCCTCAGCCTCTCTCTCTTATTTATTTATTCACAGGGATAAACTGCCCCTCAATACTCCAGGGTAGATTTCAGGGAAACAAGGACATACCCTGCATAGCCACAACACAACCAGCAAAGTCAGGAAACTACACGGACGCACGATGCAATCTAATCCGCTGACCCTGCTTCCATTTTGCTAGCGGCCGCCACAGCGCCCCTTGTCCGCCAGGACCCTGCTGGGCATCGGATCGCCATGTGTCCAGCACCCAGGTCATGGCTTCTCAATCCTACTTGGCTTTGAAAGGAACCAGCGCCCCGTGGGGAAATTCTGGCTCCAGGGGCAGGGAGGGGCCCGCCTGGACTCGCTGTGCCTGGAAGGACGAGCTCAGGAATGCTGGGGACACAGTGAAGGGCAGGAGTCAGCTGGAATAGTGCCCACTGACCCACATGGGCACAAAGGCAGCATCACAAGGACATTATATAAACCAGCTGTAGCCCCGGGAGTTAGAGCAGGGGTGCAGGAGTCTGCAGTGACAGGTCACAAGTCGGGGAGCAGGGGCGGCTCTCACCACCACGGCAGCCTCTAGCCCCCCACCAACCTCGTGTTAGTTATTTACTAATTAATGAGTCGAGTAACTAGCATCATAACTTTACATAATCTGCATATATAATTGTGCAAAACTTTACACACAGAAGCCTGGAAGACACCACCTTCACCACGTGGTCAGAGGCAGCATCGCCGGGGCGGACCGAGCAAGGCCACGTGCCTTCTGCAGCTCTGCCCCGAGGGGAAAGGACGGGGCTCTCAGGGTTCCTGCCCCGAATTCACAAACCTGCAGAGGCTCAGGCCGGAGCTGAGGGCGCCGGGGAGGAACTGGCCTGTCCCCACGGGGCGCAGGGCAAGAAGCGTGTGGGAGAGACTGTTCTTCCCACCCCGAGGGCGCGGTGGCCCCGTTCACGGGCCGGGTCCCGGTGCCGCATCGGCGTCAGGCACGCAGCACGTGTTCAGTGAGGGTCGGCTGAATCAAGCCACTTTGGAGAGACTCGTGCCCCTGCCGGGCTCCGCCTGGGGCTGGAGGTTCTCCCCGGGGAGACGGGTACCCCTTCTTTGCGGTCACATGACGATCAGGAAGGGGGGGGAGGAGGGGGGAGTGCGGTGGTGGGCTGTGACGTGGCTTCCTCTGCAGAGTCCCGTAACTTTCCCTCTCCAGCTCACAGGTGCCACAGCGTCCTGTGCAGAGGGGGCCAGGGGGCCAGGCGTCACTTCAGCCCCGATTCTGAATAAAGAGAAACAGGGAGGCGAAGATGCCTGTCCGAGGCCACACCACAGAAGGGCTGTCGCGGTAAGGGCCTCCAAGAGGGTGGACTGAAACAGCACCCTGACCGCAGCCAGGGTGGCATCTTTGACACATGCATGCACACACACACACACACACACACACACACACACATGTGCGTGCACACGGCACTTATCAGCGGGCTTCACAGGATGTGGGAGCTGCATTTCAGAAAAACCATGGCCCAGGTGCAGGTAAATAAAGGATTAAAAACAAGAATTGCCAAGTGGCAATTTCCTCCCAGTCAAGCATGTGGCAGGAGGAAACAACTTCCAGTCCGCACCCGCAGTCAGCGATCCTGACCTGCTAGAGTTGGGCGGAGTCTCAGGGGTGGCCTGCCTCTGGACAGGGAGCCGTGCAAACACCCACCTCGGACATGCTGCGGGGCAGTGTCTGCTCGCACTCCTCCGTGGACGGGGCACGCACCCCCAGGCCGTGGCTGCGCAGAGCCTGGCCATGGGCAACAGCTGCCTTGTGTGGAGCCAAGGATCGTGCAGATAAAATCCTGCGTGTCACGTACCCGTGTTGTGCTCGGCACTTTGCGAGGTGCGGTAGAAGCATGACCTTACGGGATCTGCCCGGGACCCTGTGAGATGGGCTGTGATCCCCACTTTCCACCCCAGGGAACCCAGGCCAGAGGTCAAATAACTTGCCCATCAGGTCCCACCGCTAATGAGAGGGCAGGGCTAGAGCCAGGACACAGGTCTGTTGGCTTCCGAGCCCAAGGCACCCTCCAATGTATCAACGCCTTCAACTTCTCCTCCCAGAACCGCAGGCCGAACCCAACGAGATGAATGAAATGAACCAGAAAGAGCTGGCCATCCTGCTTGTCAATTTCAAACATCGGCTGCTCGCGCACAGGACCAGGAGGGCTGACTGAGCAGCAGAAAAAGCCGAGGATCTGTACTGTCTACAAACCCCCATGAGCCAGAGGTGAAGCAGCAACTTAAACAAACAAAAACACCAACTAAGGCCATATTAACAGAGATATGAGAGCCAGGACAAGGGAGGGGACAGTGCCCACACACACCTGTGCTTCCCTGTGGAAGAAATGCTGCCGACCTGAAGCTTGTTGAGGATGACAACTGGCACAGAGTGGGCCCCAGGCCCCGGGGGCAGGTCTGCGCCTAAAGGCTCTGCCCTCCTATATCCTGCAGCCTCATCATTCACTTAACATGCGATATTTACAACACCCCTCTACCATTTAGCCATATTAATTTTTTAATATATATTTTTTATTGACTTCAGAGAGGAAGGGAGAGAGATAGATAGAAACATCAATGATAGAAACATGCAACCTGGGCATGTGCCCTTGGCGGGAATCGAACCTGGGACCCTTTAGTCCGCAGGCCGACGCTCTATGCACTGAGCCAAACCAGCTAGGGCTAGTCATATTAATTCATTCAACACTCAAAACAGCCCCAGGAAGTGGGTGCTATTATTCCCCCATTTTCAGAGGAGGAACCGAGGCACAGAGCGGTGTTAGCGGCTGGCCTGGCCGCGGTGTGGCAGCCTGGATGTGAGCAGGGCACTCAGGCCCCAGAGTCCCTCCCTCTGTCCTTAATGTCCTGGGACCACGGGCCCGTCTGAACATGGGTGCAAACTTCAACCCCTCTAGCTAGACAAGTGCAGACCGTTAGCTTTGCCTTCCACTTTAGGGGTCCACAGATCCCTGAGCCCAGGGAGGACTCCAGGTCAGAGGCCCCTCCTCTGGGCAATGAGCAGATGGGAGGGTCTTTGAACAGGGTTGTGGCAGGATCTTCCTCAGCCCAGAGTGGGGCCGAGAGAATAAGGGGATGCGGACTAAAACAGACCCGGGTCACCCCAGCCTGTCCTCTACCTGTGAAGGCCCAGGAGCGAAAGCGGCCAATCCAAGGGGATGCTCTGCCCGATTCCACGTATGTACCATTTCGGTGTGTAACGTTCCCGAAATGGCAGCACTGGAGAGGGAGCGCAGGTTATGCGGGTTAAGTGAGGACAGGCAGGCAGGGAGGGCGGTGTGGCTATAAAAGGCAACACAGAGAGGGATCCCTGTGAGGACAGACCGCTTGGCATCTTGCCTGCGGGGATGGAGACACAGCTGTGCGTGTGGTAAAACTGCACAGAACTAAAGGCCTGCATGCGAGCGAGTGCAGGACAGCGGGGTGAGCTGCACAAGGTCGTGGCTGTGGCCGCCACCTCAGTTCTGGAAGGTGTCACCTGCGCACAGCTGAGCGTACGGGGATCTCCGTATTATCTCCTTCCCCCACGTGTGAGCCCACAGCTATCTCAAAATTAAAGGCTTAAGGAAATAAGAAACCTCAAGCCCCTGCCACCCATCCACTGTCCCCTCTCCATCCCCCCACAAGTCTATGTCCCACGGGCCCTGACACTCCCAGCCAATGTGTCCGGTGCAGCCTTTGCACCCAGAAACCCATCACGTAACCAGGGCTGCCCCTGGTACTTATCACAGCACCTGCTTCTATCTGCCGTCTACTTATCACCATCTCTAATCGTATCACTGAGGTTACACGTATGAATGCTGGTTTTATTTCAGGAGGTAGATGGCAAAGATAGAATGATCTGACTACAAACAATTTTCAACTTCCTCAGATCAAAACACGCCAAAGAAGAAACAGAAAGCAAGCACAAGACTAGAAAAAAGTAGTCATGCACATAATGGAGGGTTGATGGCCTATCATATATAAAAAGGTCTTACAAAATCAACAAGACAAACAGCCTTTAAGAAACATAGGCAAAGGACATAAATGGGTCACCGAGGAAGCATTCGGTGTTGCCACAACATGAAATAGCCCCTCATGCTGCTGCTGGGTCCTGAAGTGCGGAGCGTAGAAGATGGCCTGTGACGCTTCAACGATTCCTTTGTCTTCACATGTACAGGAGAATGCGAGCCCATGAGGCTGAGCTGTGGTCTGCCATGGGCATTGCCTTGTCCCCAGGGCCTAAACAGGGCTTGATACGGGCCCAGTATGTGCTCAATAAACAGCGATGAAATGAGTGGTTGGCTAACCTTCAGCAATAACAAATTCAGTCATCTACCTTTAGACATGGGTCTCTACCAAGCTTTTGTGCATAACAATGGTGATGCATTCATAATGTTTACCATGTGCCCGGTATTGTTCTCAGTGCTTACCATGTATTAATTAACCAACTTGGTTCTCACAATTCTATGAAGTGGGTGCCATTAAAACCCCACTTTACAGATGAGGAAACTGAGGCCCCGAGAGGTGAGAGCACCGCTTGTGGTCACAGCTGGGTTGGAACGCAGCCTGAGCCGGCTCAGAGGGAAGCGCCCTGGCGGAGAAGCCCATCTAACTCACATTTATCTGGGGCAGGTGCGTGGCGGGTCCTGAAATGTCAGCGGCCAGCACCGTCCGGAAGTGACCGAGGGGGCTCTTCCTGAGCCCAGAGGGTGTGCGGGCCTCTTGCTCCTCTCCTCACTCCTGACCACAAACCAGCGCGAAGGGGCTGGATCGGAGACAGGATGCAGCCAGTCCCATGACAAGAGGCCTGTGGAGGAAGCCAGCGACACTCAGGCTGCGGGGCCCTCCCTGGGGAGCCACTGGTCCCTAAAACGCCACAGCCTGAGGCCAGCCCGGAGCTTCCTCGGGCCTCGGGACGGCGGGGCGGGGGCCAGGGACACACTTCTCCCTGAGGCAGCTGCCTTCCCGTAACTGCTGACAGGCCGGGATTCCCAGAACCAGCAGCCGTGTCAACAGCCCCACCCAGGACAGCGAGGCAGGCCAGGCCAGGGCCCCAGATGGCGTGGGCTCCGCCTGCCTGCCCCTCCTCCCGCTCAGCCAGTGATCGGAGGGCTGGCGGCATTCGGGCTCTGCTGGAGCAAAACCAGGAGCGAGAATCAGGAACTCAGCCAACAGAGGCCACCAGGCTCCTGCGTACCTACTATGTGCTCCAGGTCCTCACCCATTCACCCATGTCCTGTGTGTCCTTATTGCAGGTGTTTTCTGAGCACCTACTATGTGCCAGGTACTATAGATGCGAACAAGGCCATTCACTCACTCATTCCTTTCTTCCTGCTTCCCTTTGACAAATATTTGAGTGAGAAGAGAAGTTACTGGGAGGTGTGAGCAGAGACATGAATGATACTGTGAGACTTTCCAAACCATCCCTCTGGCTGTGTGGCCCAGGGCCGAAGCAGGGCCGTGAGGAGGCTGTGGGACTGGTGGGCTGGTCCGGGCAGCAGGTGCAGGGCTCGAACAGGGTTGTGGGGAAGGACTGGGGACGGGGGCTGGGGCCTAGGTCTGACTGAAGGTGGAGCCCACAGGGTTTGCTGACGGAGTGGAGCTTGGGGGTGGGTGAGAGGAGAAGGGGATGAACGAGGCCGAGGCCGGAGCCCTGAGCGGGAGGAGTGGCCATTGACCCGGTGGCATGGACCCTGGAGGAACCACGTGAGAAGCAGGCCGCAGAGAGCAGGGGGCAGCACCCTCGGAAAGTGTAAGAGGCAGCAGGAGGTGCCGTGGGTGAGGGGCACGCTGCTCCTCCTGGGTGACCCGGGAGGACGAACAGAACCCTCCAGGGGAGACGGGGAGTGTGGGGAGGGAGGAGAATGTCCCAGAGGGCACCGCGGCTCCCTGAGGACAGGGGACGTGCCTCGTCAGAACTTGAACCCTGAGCCCGGGGCGGGCACTGAGTACATGGCCACGTGCCCGTCACTGTGTCCTCGCCGAGGCCGTGCACAGCCTCCCTCCGTGCTGCACTGTTCCAGACACCCTAAGGCCCCCCTGAGGTGAGTACGATTAATAAACCCATTTCACAGATTCTGAAGGCTCCTGGGAGAGAAGGAGGGGAGGGACAAGTGAAGAGCGGGCGAAGGGCCAGGAGGAGGCACAGCCAGTTCCTGCCACACAAGCCGGGCCCGTGGCTGCAGCGCTGGGTGGGAGAGGTCGGGATGGAGCAGGGGTCGGCAGGCCAGGGACAGCCTGTCTGCAGGCTTGGCGAGCAGTCCTGACGCCCCAGGCAGCGGGGCCCTGAGGGAGGTCCCGCAGAAGAGGCTGCTTCCAGAAACCCCATCCACCTGTGTGTGCGGACCACCCACGGGGCAGGAGGACGGGCCAGAGCTGGGGGAGAGGCAGGCTCCGCCCTGTCTGGGAGTGGGCATGGCAGAGGCATGGCTGCTAGTGGCAGCTGGGGGTGGAGGTGGCCTTGGCAGGCAGTGGCGGTAGGAAGGGAGCCGGCTTGCTGGGGGAGACCACACACTCCGCCACACGGCAGACACGTGACTTCACGCGGGGGTGGCCCTGGAGCCATCCGGGAGGCCACATGTCCTGGTGGCTGAGGGCCAGCGGCTGTGCAGTGAGCCACGCTGAGAGGAGCAGGAGAGGCTGGAGCGGGGGCCTCCTCGATGGATGGGCAGGCCGGACCCCTGGAGGGAGGCGCCATCTCGGGGACAGGCTGGCATCTTGTGCCAACAGCCACTTTATGGCAGTGTGTACACCTGTGCCGGCTGTGGACACGCCGAGTCCAAGCAGCCAGTGGGGCCCTGGGGAGGCACAGGCGATTCCATCTAGGAGGCCCCGGAGGCTGGGGAGGAGGCTGAGCCGGCAGCCCTACAAGCCCTCCTCCTGCTTTATTTCTCTGCACAGCACTTCCTCCTGCAGCACTTCACACACGCACCCTTCCCGGTCACTGTCCAGATGCCGCCGGACGCCAGCTCCCACGGGACCTGAGCCTGTGTCCGCCACCTTCCTGCTGTGGCCCCAGAGCCCAGGCCAGTGCCCACACAGGGCAGGGCCCACAGATCCTTGTGAATGGAAGGGGGACTGAACAAACTCCCTCCGGCCGTGCGCAGGGCGCCTGGTCAGCTGGCATTTCCGCCTCTCACTGCTGGGCAAACACTGACCACTCCTGGCCTGGAGTCCCCTTAACACCCCCACGCAGGCCTGATGGGCCACCCGGAGAGCTGACCTCCGGGAGCTGGTAACTGGGGCATTACCACGGTTATTACTCATTTCCTGGGAGGCAAGACACACGACGTCAGGCCACGGAGCACTGATTAGATTGTGGCTGTGTTAGCGATAGTCACGACAGTCCTGGCTCTCAGGGGGCCTCCTTCCTGAGGTCCGCAGATGGCACCACAACTGCCCGGCCTGTCCCCAGTCCCTCCAGCCATTAGACTATGGCAGGTGCTGGCTGTTCTCATCGCCTTTAAAGGTGGACACGGGGACCCCGGGGCCCAGGAAGGTTCAGACACCTGCCTGCGGACGCACAGCTGTGAGCGGTGGGGCTGGGATGTGATCCTACACCTTCTGGTTCTGGAGTCCGCAGCCCAGCGCCTGGCACGGAGGAAGCAGCCATAAACCTGGTCCCGTCCCACACTTCCCTGTGTGCTCCGCCGGCAAGTCCCTGTCAAAGACGCAGCCCTCACGCCCGGCACAGAGGGGGGCACCAAGGCTCAGAGGGGCTCAGAAACAGTCCCAAGGTGATGAGGTCGGAGGTGACCAGGCTAGAACTTGGCCTCCATCCTGTTTGCCCAGCCCTCAGCAGTGAACGTGTCTCCACAGTGACCAGGACTTTGCCCCTGGGCACAGATAAGCACGCCCTGTTCATTTTCTGTCTGCAGACAGGCTGTAGGGGTGGCGGGGCAGGCGTTCTCCCTCAAGCTCTTCCTGTTGTCTCACCCTAGATCAGTGATGGCGAACCTATGACACGCGTGCCAGAGGTGACACGCGAACTCATTTTTTTGGTTGATTTTTCTTTGTTAAATGGCATTTAAATATATAAAATAAATATCAAAAATGTAAGTCTTTGTTTTACTCTGGTTGCAAATATTAAAAAATTTCTATATGTGACACAGCACCAGAGTTAAGTAGGGTTTTTCAAAATGCTGGCACGCTGAGCTCAAAAGGTTCGCCATCACTGCCCTAGATCATTCCGGGCAGTCGGGGGGGCCACCGAAGTGTGGGGCCACTCATGTTGGCAGGACTCCAGGGCATCTAACACACGGAGCATAATTCTGGCCTAAGTGTGGGGGCCCTACCTTGACTCTCTGGGAGAGCTTGGCAAGCTGGGGTCCTCTCAGAGCCTCAGTCTCCTCATCTGTGAAGTGCGGGTAGAACCACTTGCTCAGGGGGTGGTTGCAGGGAGGCAGAGACCATGGCCGGTGGCAGAGGCCTGGGACCGTGTGATAGGCAGGTGGCCAAAGCTCATCTCTGAGCACCAGGTGAACTCTGAGACGCTGAGGAAATGACGGCAACACAGACAGGTCTCACGGGTTCAGGCTGAGCGAACGAAGGGCAACTCTGATTCTACCGATAAAAAGTTCCAAAGGCGACAAAGCGATCTCGGGGTTAGAAGTCGGGACAGTGTCCTTGCAGGTGGGGGCAGGAGGGCGCCTTCCGGGGGCTGGTCATGCTCGTTTCCTGATTGGGCTACACATGCACGTGTTCACTGAGAAAATGAATGAAGCTGCACACTTGTTTGCTCGTATCCTATATAATAAAAGGGTAATATGCAAATAGGCCAAACTGCAGAACAACCGATTGCTATGATGCGCACTGACCACCAGGGGGCAGACGCCAATGCAGGAGCTGCCCCATGGTGGTCAGTGCGCTCCCACCGGGGGAGTGCCCCCCAGCCACAAGCTGGGCTGACGGCTGGCGAGGGCAGCAGTGGTGGTGAGAGCCTCTCCCGCCTCCGTGGCAGTGCTAAGCTGTCAGTTGGATGCCCTCTGAGGGTTCCCGGACTGCCAAAGGGCGCAGGCCGGGCTGAGGGACCCCCTCCCCCCGCACCCCAAGTGCACAAAAGTCGTGCACCGGGCCTCTAGTGTTGCAATAAAAAGGAAAGGAGAAAAGATGGATGGGAGGGAAGAGAGGGGAGTGTGCAGTCTAGGGTACTGGGGTGTGTCAACAAAGGTCTCAGAAGCGTCCTTCCTCAGGGCTGGAAGGATCCCCAAGACCCGAGTCCACTCCCAATGCTACTTCAGTGCCCGTAGGGTGGCCTTTTACAGGGGCCACCTGCCTCCTGGCACCTGCCTCAGGTACGGGCACTCACGGCCTCTGGGGCAGCTCCCAGCCCTCAGCCACCTGCTTCCCGGCCACAGGGTCACTCCTCCAGAGTAAACACAAACACATCAGAGAACTCCGGCGCCTGGCCTCAGTGAGTGGAGAGGGGACAAGCGGGGAGCCACGCCCGGCCCCACAGGGCACCGCCACTCTGCATCAGCACTTCCTGCCACGTGAGACTGAGGCTTTTATATTTTCCAAAAGCAGCCAGAAATCTGGACTGTGTGAGTGTCACCCTGACGTGAGGGTGTTGGAAGAGGTCAAGGTTTAAAAACCACACCCATGTGTGCGGTCCCTCGTGGTCTTACTGTCACCAGCTGGTGTCCTCCTGGAGGGTGGGGCGTGTCCTGAGATGCCAGGAGACCCCAACAAGTGGAAAGGAACAACAGGTGAGACCCCCACACCTTCCCCAGGCCCCAGCACCCTCAAAGGTGAAAGGCTGCTTTTCAAATGTTCCCCGCCTTCTGTCCCTATTATCTTTTGCTCATTATGGGATGCCAGTTGCTATGGTAACGAGAAAGAAGGGGGGCACTGGTGCCGGTGAGGATTCCCAAAATCCTGCAAGCCCCACTGCCTTCCTCCTCAGTCCTGACACATCTGCACATGCCTCCCCAACCATGCCTGACTCCCCCACCTGCACGCCACTGGGCCGGCCTCTGCCTCTGGCCTCCTCCTGTGCCATCCCCTCAGGGTATTCCTGGCCAAACCCAGCGCTTCCTCAGCCCGCCTCAGCGCTCCACCTGTCCCTGTCCCAGCCGCCTTTCCATTCTCTCACAGTGAGCTGTGCCCACCACTCCTCTCCGTCTGCAGCCCAAGTTCCTCCCGGCCAGCCTGGGACTGGTCTTACTCATGCCCCTTTGTGAACAGAGGCAGCGGCCAACCGGAGGTGACCAAAGTGAAGTCATCGCCACCTCGCGAGGGCGCTTTCCCACATCCAGGCCTTCGCACCTGCGTTCTTGCTGCCTGGAACGCCGGCCCACATGTACGCCCAGGGGCCAGTATGTGCCCAGGGACGATTGCCTTTCATATTCACTATCGTAGTTATTTCCACAAAAACCCAGAGAGAAGGGCAAAGCGGGCCCTTCCCCAATCTAGGGATGAGGAAATTGAGGTCCAAACAGGGAAATGACTTGACCGAGATTTCTAAGCAAGTGGGTTGCAGAGTTGAGACTGAGATGCAAGTTTTGTTTTCTTTTAAATTCATCTGGCCACAGACTGGGGTCAAATAAAAAGCCTACAACTTTAGAGTAGAAGAAAAGAAAATAAAGACTCGGAAAATTAGCCAAGAAAAATGCAAATAAAGATAATAGGTATAGGGATATTAATACCAAATATAACAGAATTAAAAGCATCAAAGTATTAAATGAGAGAAAGGTGGCTGTTTTATACTGATAAAGGAACAATTGGCCAAGAAGGTATAACACATGAACCCTTCTTCCATTCATATTTTCTATTCATATGCAGCTAATAACAGCTTTGAAAAGAAACCAAAAACGAAGAACAAAACAAAACAAACAACAAAAAAGAGAGGAGGTCAGGAGAACAGATCCTTTATCACAAGGGGAGATAAACCAGGTAGACAAAACACATAAAACATGAGCAACATAAATGCTATAGTTAGCAAGCTTGAGCTAACAGATATATTTCTAGAACTTCCTATCCAGTAGAAAATATTCCTCCTTTCAAATGCAAGAGGATCATACAGAAAAATTAACCAGAAAATCTTACAAAGAAAATCTTCATTTTTATATAATAAAAGCCACAAATATTAACCATCTCTCTCTCTCTCTCTCTATATATATATACCCTAATATGGAAATAGACCAAACGGTGGAACAACTGAATAACTGGTCGCTATGAAGTGTGGTGACCACCAGGGGGCGCATGCAGAACATGGCGGGCATCAGCCACAGTGGGATGGTGCAGCAGGTGAGCAGGGGGCTCCAGACCAAGGCAGGGCGCCTGGTCGCTCTCATCAGGGTGAGCCTCTGGTGGTTACTGAAAATTCTTTGCTCCTGTATGCAGTGGTCCTGCCTAGTGCTTGCACTAACTACTGGTGCCAGCCCGCTCGCACCCACTGCCGGGACCCAGCGCCAGCCCTGATCACCCTTCAGGGCTTCTCCACCTCCCCCTGCTCCTGAGGGTCAATTGAGGCCAGCAGCCGCCTCTTGCCAGCCCCACTCGCACCCGCTGATGGCACTGGCCCCAATTGCTCCGCGCCATTAGCCCGTGGGAGTGGCGGCAGGAGCAGGGCTGCGGGCAGATAGGGAACCAGGGGCCACAGTGGGAGGGACAGGGTGGGGGCCCGGAGGATGGGCTGAGACCTACCCTGTGCCCACCGCAGCCTTGCGGCCCACAGTTCCTTTCAAGGTGCACGGATTCGTGCACTGGGCCCCTAGTAATGCAATAAATTTAGAAATCACCAGTAAGAAAATTTTCAAAAATTCCATCTACCTTAAAATGTTTTAAAAGCACCTTTAGACAAAAGAGAAACTGTAAACTATTTTAGCAGTCAATGACATTGTATAACAAGACCTGTGGAATAAAGCCAAAACAGTACTAAGAGAAAAAAATATAGCCATTTAGCCCGAAGTACGTTTATTAGAAATTAAGAAAGACTGATAACGATTGTTAGCCTCAAACAAGGAATCTCAGACTGGAAGAAACTTTGATAGCTGCTCAGGTAATTAGAAGAGAAATCTGGAGTTTTAACTGACAAGCCCAATATGAGCCCCAAGTGGGACCTGGCTGCTGCAAAATATGACTGCAGGTTGCATCAACAAAGGCATATGCTCCAGGTCCAAGGAGGTGAAACAAGAAGCTATGGAAGTGAGGTGGATGTTCCCTGTGTGGATCCTTCAAATAAAGCTCTGCAAGATGAAAAAAAAAGTCCCTTTCCTCTCTGACTGGGAAGTTTTATAGGGGACGCTGACCAATTGGGTCATGTCCCAGGCCAGACTGAGCTCTCACCCTGCCCTGCGTCAGGAGGAATGGCTAAAGAACTCTGGCTGTGCAGCCTGAAAAAGAGAAGAGCTGGGTAGCTGCTTAAGGGCCATGGTCACCGCCTCCAAGGGGCAGGACCGGAGCCAGAAGGTGACCGCTCCTGGAAAGCTCACCTGGCTCCATCTCAGGACAGATCTGTCGGAGCTGCCCGGCTGCAGCCCCCGGAGGCCGCTGCTCCATCGCGGCGGGCAGCCTGGCAGGGGTGCGGCTCCGTGGGCTCCGAGGGCTGCGGCGGAGACCTGGTCTCTCCTCCCAAAAGTGCCTGTCCTCCTCTGAAAAGGCGCCTCCCCTCCCGCTGCTCCGGGACCCGTGGGCCTCCTCCACGCTCCCCACGCTCTCAGCGCCCGCGCTCCTTATCTCCCACCAAGAAACTCATCCCTGCCTCTGCTCCCCGTGGGGACGGCCCAGCACAGCGGCCACGTGCAAGGGAACGACTTCCTGGTCAGCGGCCCTGGGCTGGAATCCAGACGCTGCTCCTGCTGAGTTGTGTCACCAGGTAAGGCTCTACCCCGAGCTCAGCTTCCTCCTCAGAGAAATGGGGGGAGGAGGGGGACCCAGATGTCTACCTGCCTCGCCCCAGCACAATGCCTGCTATGGAGCGGGGCCTCCACCGTCCTGTCCCACCTCCCCACCCCCTTTGCTTGGGTGCGTCCTCCCTGTCTGGCTGGGGAAGGGGCTCGCTGGTACATGGCCTCTGTGACGCCACGCCTGGCCTGGCCACGCCCACGGGGCTGCTGGGCTGGCGGCAGCAGGGGCCACACCAGCAGGGATCGCAGCAGCAGGTGGGCCTCTGCATTGAGCCCGATACCATGATGTGTCTAACCCAGCGGTGCAGACGGAGGACCCCGAGCGGCAGGTCGCAGCCTGCTTGCCACCTCGCAGCTGTCACCCTGGACACGTTACTAGACCATTCTGTGCTGTTCCCCGTCTGTGACGTCTGGAGGAGAGCGGGACCTGCTCTGAAGGCTCTTCTACACGTCGAGTGAGACCACGCAGGCACCGGCCCTGTCTCCCCGTAGTCCCGCCCTCCCGCCTGGCTCAGTCCCATCCAACCGCACCGGCTTCCTTGTGGCGGGTCCCACACACCGAGCCTGTCCCCACCCCAGGGCCTTTGCACTTGCTGTTCTCCTCCAGGGCACTGTTTTCCGGAGGGTAGCTGCGTCTTTTACTTCAGGTCTCAGCCCAAAAGTCACCCCCCCGGAGTCACTTCCCCCACTAGACTCAGCTCCACAAGGGCCCTTGCTTGGCTGCGTGTCCCCAGAGCCTGGCATGTTTGCTGAGTGAATGCGAGCCGTGAGCCGGCGCTGGCACTCAGGACATGTCACTTTCAGCTTGTGAGCGGCTCTGCGGGCTGGAGGCTGCTGGTCCCCCGATAGTCCTCTGCCCAGAACGACACAGCCTCCCCTCAGGAACCTGCTCCACACACCCGCCTGGTGACCGGCCCAGCAGGTCCCAGCACCCAGGCCTGCTTCAGCCCAGACCCTGGACTTCTTAAGCCACCTGGAGGCGAGGAGGCCCCTAGGGGCCCAGGGCGAGAATGAGTCGGCGGAGCCAAAGCTGAACCCGAGGCATCAGCGCTTCTTGGAAAGGCACAGACACGCAGGAGACGAGCGGCCCACGCAGGGCGAGCAGCAGCGGAAGCAGGTGAGCGATGGACGAGACCTGCTCTACTCCCAGCCTCTGCCCCTGTCTTTACTGTCCCTCCTCAGGGAGGCCATGGCCCGCGTCACCTGCTCCCCTTCTCCTTCGGGTGCTGTCACTACCAACAGGACATCGCAGGTCCACGTTCTCTCAGTGAAATCCCGGGGCCAGAATCCCTCCGATTATACAAAGGTCGCTGTGAACAAAATGCCAGCCGATGGAGGCTCCCCTGCCCCCCGCCCCACATGTGTCCAGAGCAGCACCCCGGGACCCACCACAGGGACATCCCTGCAGGACGGACGCGCTCAGCGAGGAGGAGAAACAAAGGCCCAGTGGCCTCAAGCTGAGCTCAGGTCAAGTCGTGCACCCGACTGACGTTTTTGTGAAAAAAACGTGCGGTTTTCCGAGCCCGTGGCTTTAGGAATTATACATAAGGGTGGGGTCTGTGAGCATGTGTGTAGGTGTGGCCTGTCTTCTCAAGTGGAATTGAAGCTCAGGAGGGCAGGGACGGTCCAGTGCTCTGTCGGCAGCACCAGGCACCTGCCTGCACAGGTACGGGCTCAGTACACATTCGAAGAAGAAATGGATGAGGAAGCCGGGTGCCAGGATATGGAGCGGTGACTGTCCTAAATGGGACAGAAACTGCAATCACTGAGCCACGGGCAAGGTGCCTATAAAAATTATCTTGTGAACACCACCCCCCATATACCCATTTCACTGACAAGCAAACCGAGGCTCAGAGAGGTTAGGCAGCAGCCTCCAGATCACAGAGGGGAAGCAGCAAGCTCACATCTGAACCTGGGCCCCTGCCTTCAAGCCCTTCTCTGCGCCTCCAGCTCAGAGGAGCAGAATGACTTGCTGGAAGTCACACCACAAGCAACGGGAACACGGCCCACCTGACGCTGGCTCCGGCAGGACCTGCAGCCACCACTGGGCTCTCCCAGCCACTCTGGCAAGGGCAAGTTCCTACAACCTCCTCGCAAGCCATCGGCCTGTCTTCCAGACTAGCCACGGGGAGTCTGGTCTGACATGGCCAGGTACGGCTCCACAGTGCCGGCCATGAGGAATGCTGGGAAAGATGTCTCTCTCGGTCACCCCAGCAAACTGGGACAGTGAAGAACACAGGCTGGGGCGGGAAGTGGGTTCGAATCCCTCCCTCTTTCAGTCCTACACATGGGACCGCAGGCAAGGCCACCACACACATCGCTGATTCTGTTTCCTCGCCTGCAAAATGGGCAGGCTACCCCCCATCCAACGGGGCTCATTTCTTAATATTGAACAAATACATAGTGCTTACTCTGTACCGGGCATTGTTCTGTGTGCTTGACACTTACTAATTTCATCGTCCCTGCAATGGCACAGGCACTGTACTTTCACAGAGGGGGAAACTGGGGTCCCGAGAAGCCAGCTGCTTAGTAAGTAGCCAAGCTGGCCCCTGCATCGGGCAGTGTGGCTCCGAACCTCTGCGCTATGCTTCTCGACAGTAACGATGGACAAAAACCCTTATGATGGATGGACTATGTGTTGGAAATTGTGATCAGTATCTTCTAAAACATGATGCGTGATTTCACAAATACGAGGAAACGCAGCACCGAGGGGCCTTCGGTCCTGCCCCCTCCCAGATGCACAGGAAGCAGCTGAGGGCAGTGCGCTGTTTGATCCCAAACTCCTCCATCCTGGGCCCGACAGGGGACAGGGGGTAGGGGACAGGGGGTAGGTGAGGAGGGTCCAGGAAAGGCCCTCTTCCCACTCTTTGACACCTCACTTCAGCTCCTTTCTGAACCCGAGCAACAACCTCCCTGCCTGCTGGGCTTTCTGCAGCCCCGGGATCCGGGGTCCGGGTCGGGTCCGGGGTCCGCGTACAAACACCAGCCCTGAGTCACTGCTCTGAATGTGGAAACCCTGAGGTCACCCCACACCTGCTGGGAAATGGGTGTGTTGTAACCAGGGCGACTCACTAGTGGTCCCCCCCCACCCCCGCTTCCCTGTGCCTCCCTCCAGATTGGACTCCAAAGGCCGGTGGGGCCCAGAAATCTGCATGGCGGCGCTCAGGGCTCAGGCAACGGCAGGACACGCTGGCCTACGCCTCAGCATGGCCCTCGAGACCTTCTGCAACGCGGCCAAGCCCACCTTCCCCCCCTCTGGCTTCTCCCTGCTCCCTAGCACCCCACACCCGCCTTGCACACTCCCAGCCTTTGTCCACGCTGTTCCTGCTGCTCAGTGGACCCTCCCTCCCGTTCTCCCCTCCCAGCTCCTCTGCTCCTCCTCCACGGCTGGCTCAGGGTTCTGCTTGTGAGGCCGGTCTCATGCCCCCGAAGAGCTGATCACCCCCACTGAGCTCCCCCCTCCCCAGAGGGAGGCCTCCTCAGGGCAAACACCAGAGCCCAGAGCAGCACTGGAGCAGTGCCGGTGCCGGGAGGAGCCCTGTGAGTGCTGGTGAGTGAGGGGCTGGCTGGGTTGGTCCCTCCCAGCCCAGCCCCAGCATCCTCCTCTAATCACAGGCTGGGCTAGTCCAGTTCAGGGCCCCTGCTGACTCTGGAACCCCCCGACTGTGGAGGACACCCTGGCCATATGGACACCGAGCCTCAGTTTCCCCAGCAGACTTTAGGGTTTGAATAAAGGCGCTGATGTCCCAGCAAATGCTCCAGCTCCTCAGAGGCCAGCCAGAGGGGAGGAGCTGCAGGGTCACAGCTCTCAGAGGACTGGGGCTCAGGCAGGTGAGAGCCGGTCTGGGGCCGCACTGTGAACCCCAGCATCGGCCACCGGTCCCTGGTCCCGGGCCCTCCTGATTATAGCAAATAGAGACTCGGGGTTTTGTTTTTACAGCCAGAGTCCTGAGTTTACTGAGCCTCTCTCGAGGAAGGGGGCCTGGGAACCTGCAGGTAATCGGATCCCGGAGGATTCCATCATTCGGCCGTTTGACAAATAGTTGTCAGGTGGAGGCGGCGGCTCCGGGGCAGACTGCCCGTCCCGTCCTCATCCACGCCTTCCCGGGGCATTTAAGCTGCCTGTGCCCGCGCCCTGACCTGGAAATGGCCGTGGCGCACAGCACGCGGAGAGAGGCTTTCTGACTTAACTCCGGAGACTCGCAGCTTCAGAACGGCCTGCGCAGAGGCATCCAGGGCTGGGTCCACCCAACGGCATTCAAATAAGGAGGCCCAAGGGGGAAGGCAGGCCGCGGCCCCAGATTCCTCCAGCTCGCCTCCAGCTCGTCCCCAGCTGTACTTTCCGCTCTGCCGCGCTTTCTCCCCCACAGTCTCACCAGCTCCCGGCGCGCGGGCCAGGGGGCGACGGCCCGAGACCTGTGTCACCCCACGCGCTCCGCATGCCCAGGCCCCCAGGGGCCGTCCCCGCCGATGTCTCCGCACCAGTTCGGAGGCGCTGGGCTTCCGAGCACCCGGGCCAGCCTTCCCGCCCGGCTCCTCCCCGCGCGAGTGGGGCCCGGGACCCCGCGCCTGGCCCCGCACCCCCCCGACGCCCCGGCGAGCCCCCGCCCGCGCCCCGAGTCCTACCTGCGCGCTCCGCTCCATTCCCCGGCCGGCGCCCGAGCGGGAAGTGGCACCTGCTGGTGGCGGGATGGCGGCGGGTGCGGGGCTTTCCTGGGGCGGGCCCGCCGCCCCGCCTCCCGCCCCGCCCCGCGCCCGCCCCCGGGTTTGCATGCACCTCCCCGCCCGCCCCGGGCGCAGTCAGTTCACGAGTCGCTGTCCCTTCGCCCCCGCGAGCCGGGCCGCTGACCTTTCCTGGGGGCGCCCCCCGCGCGCGGTCTCCCCCGCAGCCGCGAGGTCGCGCCCTCGGGGAGCCCGCAGTAGTTCCCGGTGCTCTCAGAATGAAAGCCCGTCCCGACCAGGCCCATTCGCTGCGGCCTGTCCCTGCGCCCCTCCCGCTGTCCTTCCTGCCCTGCCCCCCTTCCCTTTGCCCCCCTCCTCCCCCCACCCTCCGGGGACAGTGCGTTTGGGGCTGGGGGTTGGGCACCTTTACTTCTCGCCTCCCCAGCAGCCCACGGACTGCTAAGTGCCAGTGGGTGCTCATCCCGCCCACGTGCTGCCTGAGCGCCTGCTGTATGTTGGCTCCGGGCAAATTTAGACGGTAAGGCACCGTTCTCAATCGCTGGTACCCCGACACCCTGTGCTCAGGGCCCCCATCAGCTCGGTTAGTGCTCGCAACTGCCCAGTGAGGAACTCGGCTACTCCCACCCATTTCACAGACGGGCAAATGGAGGCACAGAACCTCTGAGGGAAGCTTGCTCAGAGTCGCAGCGGGTGTGGCCTTCGAACCCAGGCTCCATAGACTGCTAACCACTGGGCCACATAAGAGCCCAGATGCAACCAGAAGGTGGGAAAACCACTAAATGGATAAAGTATTTCAGGGAACAAGCAGCCCCAAGAAGAAAGCAAAAAGAGGGACCTGTTGGGCCAGGGGGCGGCGGCTTGCACATATCCTTAAGGGTAGGCATTGGAGCTGAGAACCTGAAGAGGACTGGAGGGTGGGGGGGGAGACTAGTTTAGGGAGAGAGAGCAGCAAGTGCAAAGGCCCTGGGGTGGGAACCAACTTAGCATGTTACAGGGATGACCTGAAGGCCAGATTGGCTGAAGAGCCTTGAGGAGGGGAACGCAGAAGGAGGGGAGGTAGGAGATGGGCAGACTCAGGCCTGGCAGTGCTGGGGACCCAGAGAGAATGCTGACCCCACCTTGCCCTCAAGGAGCGCCTGGTCTGAGAGTGGAGGCAAACTCCTGGGAGTCAAGGGCAGCCCCAGGGGTTCTGTGGTGGAAGGTGAACCAGGGAAGCAGCAAAGCCTCTGGTGAGGAAGGGTTGGCTTGCGGGGATGGGGGGGTGGGGGGTGGGGGCGGCGGGGAGAGTACTACAGTTCTCTTTCCTCATTATTCACACACTCATTCTCTCTTGATCCTACTGTGCGCCTAACCCGTGACAAATGCTGCGGACTCGTGCTCCCTCCCACACCGCAGTCACACTCACACTCACACTCGCATGCCTATGTGGTCAGTGTTTGAGCCCCGGCAGTTCAGAATGAACGCCACGCGTCCCTCTGTGAGGAGCAGACCTTCTCTCCTCCAGTCCTGCTGGCTCTGATTTGCGCCAATCTCATCTGCACAGACAGCAGCGGTCTCATCTGGGGAATGTGTGGTCTGGGCTGACTGCCCCGAACTGGGCTCCCACCCAGCTGTCTGCATCGTTAAGTCATTCTTTGCTCTTTCCTCGCTTGCCCCCAGGCCTGCACCTGCACGCCAGCTCCGCTACTCGCTGACCATGAGACTTTGGGCAAAGCACACTGGTCCCGGAGCCCCAGCTTTCGCCTCTGCAGGGCAGGGTGGTGATGGACCCCATTCCGAGGGCTGTGAGGGTGGAGGGTGAAGTAGGTGAAAGGTGCGGGGGGCAGAGCCTGGCACGAGTGAGGCGCTCAATTGTGTTCACTGTGGTTCTCACCAGCTTGACGATGAGAAGGAGGCCGGGCCAGAGCCCGCCCTTCAGCCTGTGTGCTGGGCTGGGAAGAGACAGGAAAGGATCAAGCTGGTGTGGTCGGGTGCGAAGGCATTTGGAAAAGCTGGGGGAAGGGAACACAGGAATTCTTTGTACTTTCCTTGCAATTTTTCTGTGAGTCTGAAATTATGTCAAAACAAAGAGTTAAAGAAAACAGGGCATTGTCCTGAGGCCCACGAGAAAGAGCAGACGTGAAGTCCGTCGTCTCACACACAGTCCCGCCCAAGCTGTCCACACTGTATCGGGGGCTGCTCTGGGTCAGGCCTGGAGACCAGCCAGGAGGCCTCAAAATAATAAAACCTCAGGCCCGCAATCCAGGGGCTTCCCAGTGTTGCCTCAGTACAAGCTCAGCTCAGACTACATCACAACACACTCGTTTTGAAGCCTATCCTCAGGTTTTAAAAAAGTAATAAAATTAATTTTAGCCCTGGCCCATGTGGCTAAGTGGTTAGAGTGTCAACCTGGTTTCACTTACTCATCCTCCTCCCCCGGAATCCTAGGCGTCACTGGTCTTTTTATTGTCTCTGGAGTTCTGCCTTTTCCAGAATGTCATATAGTTGAAATCAGACAGCACAGCCTCTTAAGACTGGTTTCTTTCACTTTAGTCACTAAGTGACTAAGTCTTAGTGATGTGTTTCGGATTCCTCCATGTCTTTTAGTGGCTTGGTACCTCATTTCTCTTCAGTGCTGAATAATATTCCCTTGTCTGGGAGCACCAGCGATTCTGTGTCCAGTCACCCACTAAAGGACTTGCTGGCTTTCAGTTTTTTAAAAAAATATATATTTTATTGATTTTTTACAGAGAGGAAGGGATAGAGAGTTAGAAACATTGATCAGAGAAACACATTGATCAGCTGCCTCCTGCACACCTCCTACTGGGGATGTGCCCGCAACCAAGGTACATGCCCTTGACCGGAATCCAACCTGGGACCTTTCAGTCCACAGGCTGACGCTCTATCCACTGAGCCAAACCGGTTAGGGGGGCTTTCAGTTTTTGCAATTACAAATAAAGCTGCTATAAACACTCATGTGCATGTTTCTGTGTGGGCATATTTTCAACTCCTTTGAATAAATAAATACCAAGTGTGATTGCGGGATCTTAAGGTAGAAATATGTTTAGTTTCGCAAGAAACCCAAACTGGCCTGGTCAGGTGGCTCAGTGGTTGAACATCAGCCCATGAACCAAGAGGTCACTGGTTTGATTCCCAGTCAGGGCACATGCCTGGGTTGTGGGCTCCATCCCTGGTAGGGGGCGTGCAGGCGCAGCCTATCAATGTTTCTCTCTCATCAATGTTTCTATTTCTCTATCCCTCTTTCTTTCTCTCTCTCTAAAATAAGTAAAAAATTATATATTTTAAAAACCAAACTGTATTGCATAGTGGCTGCGCCATTTGCATTCCCACCAGCAAGGAGCAAGAGTCCTCATGGCTTTGCATTCTCGCCAGCATTTGGTATGTCAGTTTTTGAAATGTTAGCCCATCTAGTAGATATGCATCTCATGGTTGTTTTAATTTGCAATTTCCTTAAAGCCGTGTTAGTTAAGCATCTTTCCATGTGCTTATTGGTCGTGTGTGTGTGTGTGTGTGTGTGTGTGTGTATGGCCTGTTGAGATCTTTTGCCCATTTTAAAATTGGGTTGCTATCTTCTTGTTGAGTTTTAAAAATTCTTTGTTTAGTTTGGATATAAATCCTTTACTGGATATGTGTTTTGCAAAGGTTTTGTTTGTTTTTTTGAGCAGAAGTTTTTTTAAAAAAAATATATTTTATTGAGTTTTTACAGAGAGGAAAGGAGAGAGATAGAGAGTTAGAAACATCGATGAGAGAGAAACATCGATCAGCTGCCTCCTGCACACTCCCCACTGGGGATGTGCCCGCAACCAAGGCACATGCCCCTGACCGGAATCGAACCCGGGACTCTTCAGTCCACAGGCCAACACTCTATCCACTGAGCCAAACTGGCTTTGGCTTGAGCAGAAGTTTTAAATTTTAATAAAGTCCAACTTAACAAAGTTTTTCTTTTATGGATCATGCTTTAAATGTTGATCTAAAAACTCATTGCTAAACTTAGGTCCTAGATTTTCTTCTATGGTATCTTCTAGAAATTTTATAGTTTTTCGTTGTACATTTAGGTCTATGGTCTACTTAGAGTTATTTTTGTGAAAGGTAGAAGGTCTATGCCTAGATTCTTTTTTTTCTTTACTTTCTTTCTCTTTTCTCCAATGGATGTGCAGTTGTTCCAGCCCCATTTGTTGAAAAGACTGTCCTTTCTCCATCAAATTGTCTTTGTTCCCTTGTCAAAGATCAGTTGAACCAACTCTTTGATTACCATGTGCTCAGTGCTATGTAATCAGTTATCTCATTTAATCTTCAAACAACCTTATATGTTCCCATTTTATAGATGAGGAGATTGAGGCTCGGGGAGGTGAAGTAACTTGCCCAAGGCCTCACAGCCAGCACGTGAGGACCCTGGACGACCCCGCATATCTGCCCTACTCCACAGCCTGTCCCTTCCCCCTCTGCTTTCTTCTTCTCTGGGACTCTACCCAGAGGCGGCACCAATGGCCTCCTTTCCTTGAGAGAAGGACACAGACCAAAATGAGCCAATGTCCTAACAGCTGGTTGGCATCATGGCCTGTTTTTCCCTCTGCAGCAGACACTGTTGATGCCCCGCCCATATCCTCTCCACTTACCAGTCCCAGCCTTTGGCAGCCAGCACAGGAGACTCTGCCCGAGGCATTCTCTGGCCACAGGGGCCAGCTTCCCCTGAGCAGAGGGTGTATGGAGAGTTGATGCCCACAAGAGCAGGCCTTGGCAATGATGATTGGAATTGGGGGATGAACACCCGTGTCCTCACTTCTCAGGGAATGCGGGGGGCAGCTCTGAGACACGGTCAGCAGCCTCCCAGAGGTCCCAGAGAGACGGAGCCCCGATCCCCCCGCTCATGGACACACCTCACTGGCTTCTTTCCCTGCCCCTTCACTTCCCCACTCTCTCAGTGTCTTCTGGGACCATCCCCCGTGCTGATGAAGGGCACTCCAGCCCTCATCTCAGGAGCCCCCAGGCCATCTTATCTAAGTGGGCCCCTCCAGCAGCATCCTTGATATGCCTCTGAAGAGCACCCACTCCAGCTCTCAGTCCAGACAAGTCCACCCCAACCCCCAAAGTGGGCGGTGACTCAGGAGTGGCCCATCAGAACACTGTGGTCCCTCAGCTCTAGTGATTTGGTCAGAGGTGGGCATGTGACCCATCAGAGCCCACGAGATGCTTTGAGATTTTTCTGGGGCTGAAATAGCCACCTCCCCTTTCCACAGGCGTCTCTCACCTGTACCAGCTGGAGAATTGGGCTGGAGCTCTGGCAGCCATCTTGTACCAGCTTTACTGCTTTTTCTGAATATAAAGTTAGAACACATTTGTAGGAGATTACAATGATGGTTCCAATTCTTTACTCCTTTCTCCCTGTACCCACACTCCTCACCATGTAATTTATAAGTGTCTCTCACTTGGACTGCGAGCTCAGCCGCATGACTTGTTTTGGGAAAACGGGATGTTAACAGATGTGATGGGGCAGAAACTTGAGATTTGCTTCCATGATTGGACTCATTTGCATTCATGCCATTGTCATGAGCATGTCTCCAGGATGGGCTCTCCCACAGGATTAGAAATAATGTGGCACAAATTCACCTTCACTGTCCCAGTCATGGCCAGGCTAGATCAGCCAGTCCATGCCCAGACATGAAAGTCCAGCCAAGATCAGCAGAGCCACCTAATCAACAACCGAGTGTGAGCAATAAATGCTTACTGTTGCAGGCCACGGAGGGCTTGTGGCAGCATTACCATAGCAGTAGGTAACGAATGCAATTCTCAGTTAGAAAGCTAAAGCCATACAGAAAAGTATACAAAATTAAGAGAGCCGGCCTGTGTGGCTCAGTGGTTGAGTGTCGACCTATGAACCAGGAGGTCACGGTTTATTTCCTGGTCAGGGCACATGCCCCGGGTTGTGGGCTCAGTCCCAGTAGGGAGAGTACAGGAGGCAGCCAATCACTGATTCTCTCTCATCATTGATGTTTCCATCTCTTTCTTCCTCCCCCTTCCTCTCTGAAATCAATATAAATATATAATAAAAAAATTAAGTGAAATGATCCGAAACCTCCGATGTAGCCACTGTGACATTTTCGTGAACATCTCCCTGGGTGCAGGTGCACACACCTTACGCACTTCCTCCCATATCCACAGTCACAGAATTTATGTCACTTTGGCAGGATGGGGGAGGATCCTGGGGCCAAGGCCACAGAGATAAGGCTATGATGTCATCCTCATAAATGAGAGCTGTTTGCCTCAGCATGTCTGGGAGGGAGTAACAATGATGAAAGGCCTAACATTGGGCATAGGGAGAAGAAACGGAAAGACTAAGGTTTCAGGGCAATTAAAGGAGATTGTAGAGCATGATGGTTAACAAACCAGAGACATAACATAAGCAGGAATGGGGCCTTGGGAAAGAATCAGGTTGGTGTATCTGAAACCCTGTCACCCAGCGCCCTGGGGTTCATTCATTCATTCAGTGAATATTTACTGATGCCTGTTATGAATCAGCCATCCTAGGAGCTGGGGACGGCAAAGGTGAGTAAGACTTGGTACCCGTTCTAAAAGGGGAGGACAGGAACGGAGAGAGTTTTCTAGAGGAGAGGCCAACTAGGAGGGCATCTGATGGGTGAGAAGGAGTTCTCCAGAGTGAGGGCGAGTGAGACCAGGCGGGGAGTGACCCAAGGGAAGGAACAGAACTTGACAGGTGTGAAGGGGAGACCAATCACTGGGGTAATTGATATGCGATTGGGACGCTGAGGAGGCAGGGAGAGTGACAGGCAGGAAGGAAAGAAGCAGGGTTCTGTTCCAGGAGAACGGTAACTTAAGTCTCTTTTATTACAACCCAGAGTAAGAAATGCATTTTCACCCGGCCGGCGTGGCCCAGTGGTTGAGCATCGACCTTTGAACCGGGAGGTCATGGTTCAATTCCCAGTCAGGGCACAGGCCCACGTTGTGGGCTTGATCCCCAGCGGGGGGCTTGCAAGAGGTAGTCGATCAATGATTCTCTCATCATTGATGTTTCTATCTCTCTCTCCCTCTCCCTCTCCCTTCCTCTCTGGAATCAATAAAAATATATTAAGCCTTAGCTGGTTTGGCTCAGTGGACAGAGCTTCAGCCTGCAGACTGAAGGGTCCTGGGTTCAATTCCAGTCAATGGCACATGCCTGGGTTGCAGGCTCGATTTCCAATAAGGGCATGCAGGAGGCAGCCAATCAGTGATTCTCTCATGTTTCTCTCTCTCTCTCTCTCTCTCCCTCTCTCTCTCTCTCTCCCTCTCTCTCTCTTTCTCTCTCCCTTCCTCTCTGAAATCAATAGAAAATATATTTAAAAAATAAAAAATATATTAAAAAAAGAAATGCATTTTCTATTTTGGCTCAGTACAATCATACACACATGCGCACACGCGCACGCGCACGCGCGCACGTGCGCACACACACATCCACAAAGCAATATGTCACCTTGCAAGATGCCACTCATTCATGTATTTTCTATTCAGCCCTATAGGGGCAAAATAAGCCGACCACAAGATGGTACACATCATAGAATTTCATGTATGTGAAATTCTGTAACAGCAAAACCAACTATTGTGGTAGAAACAAGATTAGTGTTGCTTGGGTGCGGGTGGGGTGGGGCAAGGTGAACTGCAAAGAAGTGAAAGAGAACTTCCCTAGGAGATGGAAATGGTGCATATTTTGATTGGGGCAGTGGTTACATGGGCACATGCATTTGTTAAAAATAAATATATAAAAATAAATGCATGTGAGGGAACTTTCTGGGGTGGTGTCGATGTTCTATATTTTGATAAGGGATTTGCATTGCACAAGTGAATGCATCTGTCAAAACTAAGCAAATGAGACACTTAGATTGTGCATTCCATTGTATGTAAATTTTACATTAAAATTGGGGGAAAATATCAAACTGTAGTTGATGACATTCAGGCTGAAGTATTCTGGTGTTTGCAACTCACCTTTTGAAATACATGAAAAAATAAGATATATTGATGGATGGATAGAGGAATGGGAAGATGGACAGATATGTCATAAAGCAAATATAATAAAATATTAATACATGTTAAGACAATTCAGTGAGGAAAGACTAACCTTTTCAATAAATGGTGCTGGGATAACTGCATATCCACATGCAAAAGAATGAAGTTGGATCCTTATCTCACAGCATATACAAAAATTAACTCAAAATAGAGCAAGGATCTAAATGTAAGAGCTAACGTACAAAATTCATAGAAGAAAACATAAGCGTAAATCTTCCTGAATTTGGATTAGGCAATGGTTTCTTAGTTATGACACACAAGTACAGGCAACAGAAGAAACAGATGAACTTAACATCATCAATTTTAAAAGCCTCTGTGCTTTAAAAGACACCACCAAGAAAGTGAAAAGACAATCCATAGAATGAAAGAAAACTTTTGCAAATCAGATAGCAGATAAGAGAGTTGTATCTAGAATATGTAAACAACAATTACCATCTATATATAAAAAAGGTTAAGCGACTGTCCGACCGTCCGACCAGTAGCTATGATGTGGAATGACCACCAGGGGGCAGATGCTCAATGCAGGAGCTGCTAAGCTGCGGTGACTTGGCAGCAGCAGTTCTCAGATGATGCACCCTGGAACCAGAGAGGAGGGAGCCCGATTCCAGGGTGCATCACTTGAGAACCATCCTCTCACAATCCGGGACCCCTCAGGGGATGTTGGAGAGCTGGTTTCGACTGATCCCCACAGGCCAGGCCGGGACCCCACCTGCCGGAGATGTGTGGCCAGCTGGGGAGGGACTGTGTCCAGCCCATCTCGCCCAGTCCTGTCCTGCAGGCCACCTTCTAATTAATTTCCTTTCATGTGCACGAATCCATGCACTGGGGCACTAGTTCAGTAATAACAATAAAGTCCCAATTTGAAAATGGGCAAAGGATCTGAATAGACAGTTCTCCAAAAAAGATATATAAGAGGCCAAGAAGCTCATGAAAAGATGCTCAGCATCATCAGGGAAATGCAAATTAAAACCACAGTGAGACATCACTTCACACCCTCGTACGCTGCTGATGGGGATACAACACGGACAGCCCTTTGGAGAACAGTCTGGCAGTCCTCCAAATGGTTTAAACATGCTACCATATGATCCAGCAATTCTGCTCCTAGCTATATACCCAAGAAAAATTAAAACATGTGTCCATATAGAAACTTGTACATCAATGTTCACAGAAGCATTATTCATAGTAGCCAACTGATGGCAAATAAAATGTGGTGTATTTATACAAAAAAAATATTATTTAGGAATTTAAAAAATGGAGTACAGATACATGCTACAACATGGATGAACCTTGAAAACATGTTAAGTGAAAGAAGCTGGTCTAAAGGACCACATGTTGTGTGATGGTATTTTTGTGAAATGTCTATAGCAGTGGTTCTCAACCTTGGCTGCATATTAGAATCACCTGGGAATCTTTTTAAAATCCTGATTTCTGGGCCTCATCCTCCGGAAATTCTGTTTCTTTGTTATGGGGTGGGGCCACAACATTAGTAACAAAGAAACAGAATTTCCGGAGGATGAGGCCCAGAAATCAGGATTTTAAAAAGATTCCCAGGTGATTCTAATGTGCAGCCCAGGTTGGGAACCACTGGTCTATGGAGACAGGAAGCAGATGAGTATTATCCAGGGCTGGCAATGGGACTGGAAGAATAACTGACGGTGAAGGGCTGCAGAGTGTGCTCTGGGGGATTGAAAATGTTCCAAAAATTGTGTGTGGTGAAGGTTGCCCAACCCTGCGAATATACTAAAAAAAAAACCGCATTGTACACTTTTAATGGATAGATTGTAAGGTTTGTATCTCAGTAAAGCTGTTTTAAAACCTTCATGTGAACACAAATGAAAAATGAGACTGCACTTCAGCAAATGCTTCTGCTCTTCAAAGGCTGAAGAAATAAGGAAATAAAAAGGTACGCATCGGACTGTGAAAAATATTTGCAAATTATATATCTGACAAAGGTCTTATATCCATAATATATAAAGAACCCTCAACACTCAATGAGAAAACAAATCCATTTTTAAAAATGGGCAAAAGACTTGAACCTACATTTTGCCAATAAACACAGATGCATAGCAAGAAGCTCGTGAAAGATGACCAACAGCATTAGTCATCAGGGAATTGCAAAATAAAACCACCTCGAGACCCTTGACGCACAGATTGCAATGGCTCAAACACTTCAAATATGTAGACAATACCGGCCGATGGTGAGGGTTGGAACCGCTGGGACTCTCATACGGCTGTGGGGATTGCAAAATGGTACCATCATCTGGAAAATAGCGTGGCCGTTCCTTATAAACATAAAACGTGTTTTACCGCACGACCCACTCGTCTAGGCATTTACCCCGGAGAACTCAGGTTCACACAGAAACCCATCTGCAAGTGTTTGTGGCGACTTTATTGGCCATTGCCAACTAATGAAAACAACCCAGACGGCCCAGCTGGTGCGTGGGTAAACAGCATATCCACACGAGGGAACACTGTTTAGCAATTTTTAAACATCTGCTTTATATACACTACGGAAGAATCTCCAATGCCTTATGAAAGAAGCCAGACTCAAATGCCACACACTGTATGACTGTTTATGACAGTTTATAGGGAGAGAACGTAGGCCAGTGGTGGCCAGGGGCCCGGGGGCGGGGGTGGGGCGCTGTGAAGGGCCGGAGAGCTTCTCTTGGGTTGAAGAACTATTCTGTATCATGGCTGTGGCGGGGGCTACTTGACTGTGTCTGTCAAAACTCATCCAGTGGTCGGCAAACTGCGGCTCTATTTTGTGGAAGAGCCACACTCAAGGGGCCAAAGAGCCGCATGTGGCTCTCCAGCTGCAGTTTGCCGACCACTGGACTATACACTAAAACGGGCGAATCTCACTGTATTTAAATTATACCTTAACCTACAAAATTAAAAAATATAAATTAACGATAGATTCTAGATCAGTGGTTCTCAACCTGTGGGTCGTGACCCCTTTGGGGGTCGAAGACCCTTTCACAGGGGTCGCCTAAGACCATCGGAAAACACATATATAATTACATATTGTTTTTGTGATTAATCACTATGCTTTAATTATGTTCAATTTGTACCAATGAAAATACATCCTGCATATCAGATATTTACATGACGATTCATAACAGTAGCAACATTACAGTGATGAAGTAGCAACGAAAATGATTCTATGGTTGGGGGTCACCACAACATGAGGAACTGTATTAAAGGGTCGCGGCATTAGGAAGGTTGAGAACCACTGTTCTAGATGATGGGGATATGCATGTTCATTGTACAATTCTTTCAACTTTTGATGTGTTTGAACCTGTTCGTAATCAGATGTTTGGCAAAAAACATTAAAAAGATCTTAGATGGTTGAAAAAAAATGTATGCATGACCAAAACAAATGAATCATTAAATAAAATTTAACGAGTCATTTCACCCTTCAAATCTTAAACAATAAAAAATAATACATATAATGATTACAGCGTTATAGGCCATGGTCCATTACATTGATTTGATAAGCTATTGATGGGCCATGATCTTCAGTTTGAAAAGCACTGCTTTAGAGCAGGCTTCGACACTTGAACTTTAACCCGAGAGGGCCTGGGGGATCCGGGCCCCCAGAAGTGGGCTGAGCTGGGCTGATTCCCTGCTCAGGGGGTGGGGGGAGCACGGCCAGTTGGAGGTCCTGGGGAGGAGCCGGGGCCTGTGCCCAGCTCAGAGGCAATGGCTGCCTGGTGTTCCCAGGGACGCTGGACCAGGGAAAGGTCCTGTGTCCTGCCTCGGGAGCCAGTTCGGGTGACTGCAGAGGGAGTCCACATTCTGGAAGTCACTCATGTGGACTGAAACTGCAGGCCCTTCTCACCATCTGGACCGGATCACACCCTGGATTTTCACTGACCCTGGCTGGGGGAGGGTTTCAGAGTGACTCGGCCTTGTCACTGGGCACGCAGGTCAGGCTTAACACTAGGAAAATCATGCTTCCTGCATCCAAGACCATTGTGGTCAGGAAAAATTGATCCCTCTTGTGTCTTAGTTATAGATTGGAGCTGCAGTTAACCTCAATGTTTACAGCAGCTCATGAATAAGAAAATGTTCTACTTAAAAGTGCAAGTTTAGCCCTAACTGGTTTGGCTCAGTGGATAGAGCGTCGGCCTGCGGACTGAAAGGTCCCAGGTTCGATTCCGGTCAAGGGCATGTACCTTGGCTGCGGGCACATCCCCAGTAGGGGGTGTGCAGGAAGCAGTTGATCGATGTTTCTCTCTCATCGATGTTTCTAACTCTCTATCTCTCTCCCTTCCTCTCTGTAGAAAATCAATAAAATATATTTTTTAAAAAAGTGCAAGTTTAGAAACTTTGATTCCAACTCATTTCTGCAGTTTTAAGCCTGCAATTCAGACTTGTTTCTGCACGTGGGGTGTGACCGACCCACGTCTTGGAGCTCAAGATGAGGCCGCAGGGCCTTCCTCAGCCGCCTCCCCTCCTGCCCTCGGTGCCCCACCACACAGGCTGCTCACACTGCCGCGGAGCAGCAAGGCCTGCAGACCTCTCTGCCTTTGCATAGACACCCCCCCACCCGCCCCCCGGTGACCTCCTGGTCACCCCTCAGCCCCTCAAGCTGCACTTCCCCTGTGCGGACTTCCCTGGAATTCTTCTCCTCAGGGCAGAAGCAGCGACTCCTTGTTCTGCATGCCCACTGACCTGTGCATGCAGCTGTCAGGCCAGGCTGGCTCCTCCCTGGATGTACGGAACGCCATGGAGTGTGTTATTCCAAATAAAACTAAGTCTAATGCCAAGCCCTTGGCCCCAGAATATAATCAATTACTCTCTGTGGCTGCCGGCATCTCTCCCTGCCTCCAGGGTGAAAGAGAGGGCAGGCGTCACGTGAGGGCAGACACTCATGGCGAGCCCTCTGGGCTCCGATCTGAGCAGCTGCCGTCCAAGGTCCAAGTCCAAGTCCGCCTGCCCTGGTAGGCGGGGTCCTTGCTGCTCCTTCCCGGCTTGGACATGCGTGCCCAGGCAGCGCGGGGTGTGTATGTGTGGGGGGGGGAGCCTCCCCTCAGAGCATCACACAGGCACTCCCCTGGGTCCTGTCACCTCCCTGGGCACGGTGAGGCAGCCCTGCAGTGTCACACAGCCCGAAATGCCTGCACCCCTCCTCCCAGTTTGGGGAGCTGGCCCCCTCCTGAGGCCCCTGGGAGCTTTTATTGGAAGCACAATGTGGGTCTCGCTTGCGTAGGGGAAAGGCAAGGGGGGCTGAGGCCAGCGGTTTCTTACTAACTCACGCCCTGTTACATCGATAGCGCTTATCTCACCGCTTTGCGCTGTTTCAGCTCCCGCCTGGGCTTCCTCTGAACTGTGGGTCTTCCCAGGTCACGGCTGCCTCGCTGACCCCGGTCTCCTCCAGGCCGAGAGCGGGCTTCCTAATGGTAGATTGATCGTGGCAAGTTTTTTTTGAAAATATATTTTTATTGATTTCAGAGAAGAAGGGAGAGGGAGGGAGAGATAGAAACATCAATGATGAGAGAGAATCATGGATCGGCTGCCTCCTGAACGCCCCCTACCGGGGACCGAGCCCGAAACCCCAGCTCGTGCCCTTGACCGACCATGGCAAGTTTTAAAAATCACTCGGAGCCTCCGTTTCCTGACCTGTAAAATACCCGTCTCATAGCAGTGTGGTTGGGATGAACCAAGGTAAGGTGAGCTGGTCCCTCGAACACTGCCTGACACGCCCCGATAGCCCCGAGAATGGTAGCTGCTATATTACTTTTTATTCTCACTATTGCTGCTTGCAGTGGATGTTGGCTGCCTACCCAACAGCCATCCCGACGCCTTTTTCCCCCCGCTACGGAGACCGAGGGTGCTGCGTGCTCTCCTGCCCGTCCTTGTGCAGCTGGGACATGAGCCTGTGACCCATCTGGACCACGGGACCTGGGTGGAGGAGCCCAAAGCCTGCTGGGAAGGATGACCTCTCTGGTCAAAAGACAGAGAGATAGACATCGACTTCGGACAGAGCCGTGGAGAGCGGCGATGCCCGGAGCTGCGGCAGCCACCTGGTGGCCGTGAGGGCAGAGCTACGGCTGAAGCTGCCAGAGCAGAGAGAGGGGCGGCGTGGGCCTGCACAGCACATGGGGCCGCTGCCCCAACCCTGGCACCTTCCAGCTGAGAACACTTTGTGCCGTGATATCTGAAATGTCCTTATTGTGAGGCCTCTTTTCGTCGGGTGGGTATCAGCCGCTGAAATATAGTTCATTGAGTACGTTATTATAGACAGTGATACTTGGCAACTCTTGAAAGAAAGTGGCAGGGCCAGGATGGAAATCCTGAACACTGAGGCCCAGGTGAGCGGGCTTTTGATGAGTGCCCCCTGGTCTCCGGCCCCCAACACCCCCCGCCCCCATCCTGCAGACTCACATTAGAGGAAGAGCTGGCTGCCAAGGGAGGTCATAGATGGGTAATGTTTCTCGGTCCACCAGCACGTGTGCTGGCTCGGGCGGTTTTGCAGCCTGCCCGTAGGAAAGTGGGTGAACTCGAGGCAAAAGCGAGTGCAAAGGACGGGAATAGTCCAAAACCCTCGGGCTTTGTTTTTGCTCCGTCTTGTCCCTTGTTCATGTAATATGGGCGTCGTAATCTAAACTGCAACCTTGAGCTCAGGCAGCAGCTGGCTGGCAAAGAGCCCACTGCATGCCATCTAGCCTGGCCTCACCGAGATTTCTAACTTGGTTTTGGCCCGTTATTTATTCTCTTCTATTGGAGACGCTGCCTTTCTGTTGCTGAGAAAAGCGGGGAGGAGGTTTTGCTTCTCTTGTTTCTGGTTAATTCTGTGGCTAGAAAAATGTTCTGGGAAAGACACAGGCACAGCCCAGTTTTACCACAACAACTACCGGTCCCCTGGCCTCGCAGGATGTAGCAGGAATGACTGGTGTGTACCTCGTACAGGTTCATGTAATACTTACATTCATGCTTCTAGGTGTGCTGGTCCTGTGGCAAGTCAAAAGTTAGCTAAAAAGTGGGGAGTGGTGGGATAATTTTAGGACTGTGATTGGTCACCTGTAGCCAAGAAATGTCCTGTCTGTGCCCGATGCTCTCTGAGCTGGGCGCTCTCGGCTGGTGGCACCACGCTTTCCTGAATCTGACCACAGTTCATCTCCACCTCGCGCACTTTCTAGGGCCAGCAATGGCAGCGGCACTGAGCGCACAGGCCTCTTCCCCGCTCCTCCAGCTCAGCAGCCGCTCCTTCTTCATGGGACGTTCTCCTGCGTTGACTCACAGGACTCGGGACTGACTAATCATATTCTCTTCCTTTTCATCCTGTCCTCTAAACAGAATCGTTCCCCACGTCCTCCCTGCCCAGCTCATTCAGAAACTCACCTTCCCTCATTGGATACATGTCCACATGCAAAGCTTCAGCGTGTGTACGTACATAGTCAGCGGACATCCCCCCGGATCTACTCTGCCCGCCCCCCTTCCCGGGAGGACCCTGTAGGAGCCCTTGGAGATGCGCACTGGCGGACCACGTGTGAGCAGAGGCCGCGGCGAGAGTGTGGCTGTGCCTGCAGCGCTGTGCGGATGCCCCGTCCCTACACCTGGCCCTGCCCGGGCTCCCATGTCCAGTGCTTGGCGCCCACACCGTGGAGGCATGTCCCCCGCTCTCCTTCTGACCCCTCCAGCCCCAAAGGCCTACGACCAAAGTCATCACCCTTCTCCAGCCCTGCTTCCCTCTGTGCTCAGCCTCAGTGAAGGTGTCACCTCCAGTTAAGCAGGTTGGAAACGATGCCGTCATCTTTACTTCCCTCTCTGTGTCTGTCTCTCTCTCTCTTTCCCGGTCTCTCTCACGGAAGGCAGGCAGGAGCGGCTGTCATCTGTCCGCTCCACCTCTGCGTTCCTCTTCGCATCTGGCCCACTTCCCTCTCCCCCTGCTTCTGCCCTGGTCCAGCCCTAACTCCCGCTCCCACTGCTTTTGCCCTGGTCCAGGCCTAAGTCCCCCTCGCCCAAACGAAGGGGACCTCCTTCCCTGCTTTCTGTTGCTGGTGGCAGCCTCTGTGCAGAGCCACCCAGCCCCATTGTTCCCTCTTTCCTCCACTTCATCCGGCTGCAGAGGCCCTGCCGGAGACTGACTCGTGATTGATGAAGCCAGTACAGCAATCCTAACCCCTTAGCACAGTGGTTCTCAACCTTCTGGCCCTTTAAATACCATTCCTCAGGTTGTGACCCAACCATAAAATTATTTTCGTGGCTACTTCATAACTGTAATGTTGCTACTGTTATGAATCGTAATGTAAATATCTGATATGCAGGATGGTCTTAGGCGACCCCCGTGAAAGGGTCGTTCGACTGCCAAAGGGGTTGTGACCCACAGGTTGAGAACCGCTGCACAGATCCCCACTGTCCAGGCTCCTTTGCAGCACGCGGTGGCGAGGTGATTCGGGTCTGGCCGGTAAGACACGCAGGGGAAATCCGGAAAGAGGCCCATGGAGAGGAAGACCGCTGCTCACTCCTCCCACCAGCGCCATCCTCCAAGTCCATGCAGCATTTATGCTTTAGAAGTTTACTCTCCAGGCCGGCATGCAAGGCCTGGACCACAGCTCTCCCCTTGTTTTCCTCCAGCTTTACCCGCTTCTCCCCACATTCCTCACAAGGAGCCTGGGGGTAGGAAGGCCAAGGGCAGGCATGTCCTCCACGGTAGCTGGTCCCAAGGACAGCCCCGCATGAACCATCTCCCGGGTTCACAGTCCTGTGCAGCCCTCCCCCGCGTCTGCCCTGGGCCTGTGAAGCAGTTTAACTCCCAGAATGCAAAGGGCACGAAGCTGTGCCACCTGGGCCACGGGCACCGAGGACACTCTACTCCCGCCCTCAGCAGCCCCAAGCCACCTGATGAGCCACCAACTGCGCCGAGACCACCGAGTGGTGAGGACGTGCAACGCGACCACAGGAGAGGCGCCTGGAAAGAACCGAGAGGCCCAGGCAGTACAGAGTAGCTTTGTGGGAGCTGAGGCCACACCAGCCAGCCCTCCCCACTGCTCCCCTGCACTGACGTCATGTGGAACAAAGGCAGGGAGGGTAAGCTGGGTGAGAAAGTAACTAAAAATTACTTGTAGTTGAAGTCCATGATGGCTACTCCTGTGCATTCATGCTTTGCTCATATTGCTCCTTCAGCTTAGATGAGCTCTCCTTCTCACCACACATATCCCATCCCTCAAGGCTCTGGTTCTTGAATGCCGCCTCTTCTATAAAACCTTCTCAATTGTGTCAGCTCTGAGCACTTGGGTATTTTGACCAGCTTGGAGCAGGTATGTGTTTTTGCGCACCTGTAGCAGCACACCAGTTTTGTTTGGATACGTGATCCCTCCCCCTTTGTGGTGGAACTGTCAATCAAGTTGTCCACTTATCCGTCCTGGGTAGGACATAAAACCTGACCGGGCCAAAGCTGCTCTCTCCCTCCAGGGCAGATCCTAATGGAGGACTGCCTGACCAGCTCCTGCAGGCCAGATCTCCCAGCTGCTCTGATCCCTGTCCAGGGCAAGAGCTGATTCTTCAGCTTTTCCATGGAGTCTCTGAGCCCCCCTGGAGCAGAGACAGCAAGCTCACCAATTATTCCATTTGTCCCCAGACATTTATTTCTCAGCCACCTGCGGGGAGGGCAGACCTTGTAACTAGCGCTGATGGGTGACAGAGTAGAAATGACACATGCAGTTTCAGGCTGAGGCGGTAAAAAGCCCCCATGCAAACCTCCATCCCTAGAGTCCCCAGCACGGTCATCGAGGAGGCTTTGTGTTTCGGGTGTTTTAGGGGATGCAGCTGCAAGATCGCAGATGCTCTGTAGGCTGAGTCCCTGAGTGAGGGCAGAGCGGAGCCTCTGCAGACCCTCATGTGATATGTAGCATGAGCTAGAAATAACCATTTGGAGGATGTTTGTTACAGCACCATAACCTGAATAACACATACCCTATACCCTTCCTACCCTTCCAATATGCTTTTTTTTTTTTTGCTCAAGTTACCCGAGTCGTTTCTTGCACCTAAAATTGCTTAACTGATAAACTCCCAGTCCTTAGCAGTTTCTTCTTAATACACTTATTAACATGCATCTGTCTTATTTTTCCTTCTCAGCTGAGAGCAACTTTGCATCCTATCACACTAGGGTACACTTATAAGGCTCTTGATAATTATGTGTTGAATGAATATAAAAATGAAATGAAAATGAAAACTTGGATGAATCAACTAGATACTTTCTGTTCAACCTTGGTTTCCAAATCCATTTTCAAGGGAGCATTAATTAAAAGGGACCCTAAAATATGATTGCACCTCTTCTTTATGAAGGTGGCATATATTTTCAATCATATTATGATGTCATAACTTCAAAGACTTTATTAAATGCCAAAGAGTAAAATACTTTTGAAAACATCAGAACAACAGCAAAATTCAGTGCGTTCTCAACCCCTGACAGGCACTACATGCAGGCTGTTTAGTTTTTCATCTTCCTGTCCCACCCCACTCCCAGTCCTGATGTTTAACATCCGATTGTAGACAAAAGGAGAAGCAGCAATTTGGATGCATTTGTCTATTGTTCCTGAAGAAATTAATAATTTTCACATCAGTAAAAAAGTGCCTCAGGAATCTGCTGGACCAGATCCTCCACTTTAAAAGAAAAACCTATCATAATTCTGTATAGAAAAATGAGCTTAGCCTGACATAATGATATTAAATAAGCTTGCCCCTCTTTACTTAAAAAGTTGGTGATTTTTTGCTTAAATTATGTCTATACAAAATAAAAAAATACATAATTAAAAGAAACACCTATAGTATTGGCCAGTGTGGCCCAATGGGTTGAAGCATCTTCCAGTGCCCTAGAAGGTTGTGGGTTAGATTCCCGATCAGGGCATGTACCTGGGATGCAGGTTTGATTCCTGACCCCAAAATATCTTTGGTGAAGATTTAAAAAAAAAGAAAAAAGAAACACCTATAAATGAAAATAATTTACAATCTGCTCCCAATGAAAGAGAGAGAGAGGTTTCAAAAGTATTTTACTCTTTGACATTTAATACAGTTTTTGAAGTTATGACATCATAATGTGATTGAAAAAATATATATATGCCACCTTCATCATAAAAACAGAGGTGTAATCATATTTTAGGATCTCTTTTAATTAATGCTCACTTGAAAATGAATTGGGAAACCAAAGTTGAACAGAAATAGATATATTTTTAAAATATATATTTTTATTGATTTTTAGAGCAAGAGGAAGGGGGAGAGAGAGAAACAACGATGAGAAACATCAACTGGCAGCCTCCTGCATGCAGCCTACTGGTGCATGGGTTGACACTCAACCACTGAGCCACACCAGCCTGGCACAATGTTTTTGTTGGAACGAACTTGAAGGGCACGGGACATCGGAGAGGTGAATACATTTGGGTGTGTTGGACCACAGGCATGTGATTCACCGGGGATCTTGTTAAAATGCAGATTCTTCTGCAACAGGTCAGGGCGGGGCCTCAGACTCTGCTGCTGCTGGTCCACAGCCCACCCTGGGGGAGCAGCTGTAGACGCTCCGAGTGCGATAAGAATCACCACTGCAATTCAAGAGCTCCTGACAGGCCCACCTGGGACCACACTGAATTTGGGGCTTTGATCAAGCTGCCAATTCAAGAGCTCCTGACAGGCCCACCTGGGACCACACTGAATTTGGGGCTTTAATCAAGCTGCCGTGAATTCAACCTTTGATCAGTTTCCTTTACGTCTGTTCGGACATCATCATAGCCTTGTCTCTTATCTTGAAATCACTTCTCTGGGAACTTCACTGTCTCTTGAGACACTAGTTGAGAACACAAAAGCGGGCAAAACAGAGGCCTGAGAGGTGAAAAAGGTGTAACCAATCCCACACACTAAAATGTGTGCATTCTCCTGGTATTTAGCTTTATTTATTTATTTTTCCCATTTTACAATAAGACTGGCTATTTGCTCAGGCCAGGGGTTGCTGAACAAAGGTAATTATAAGAAGAGATTAGGACTGCTGATACTTGACAGAGGGAAGGACATGGAAATATTATGAAAAGCTGACTCTATCATATAAAAAATGAAAACTCATGAAATTAAAAATGAAAACAGAGGTGCCAGAGGAACAAGGCTAATCCTGGGGTGAAGGCAAAAAGCCCGAGATGTAGAAAATGTCCTCAAAGACATCGTTGTGCTCGTCATGTCATAAGAAAGAGATAAGTATATACTTTAGGATTATTAATATAGGGAATAGAATTTTTTAAAAATGTGTGTGCTTAAAATGTTTTCTAGTTATATAGAAAATTCACTAATGTATAACAATTCTCTGATGATGCTGGATAAATGTGGCTTTAAGTATATTCCAATTTTATATAGTATCGATTTCATTATATCTAAAATCTTGGTGATCACATAGAGTCCATTTATTTTGAAAAGTAATATTTCTTGTGACTATAAAACATGCTTCTGGAGACAGTTGAAACACATAAAAAGTGACAAGAAAAAGTTTACCTAATATCCATCCAATCAGGAATATTCACTCATAATATTTTGGTATATAGAGTCTTCTAGTTTTCTGTCTCTCTTAAAATATACATTATGGGTTTTTTCCCTCCTTCTGACCTCAAGTACTCTTTGAAAACATGATTTTCAGGCTGCATAAGATTTTGCAGAATTTCACTTATCTTGACCACCATTTCCCTTTGTATTTGGAGACGTGTGAGCTGTTGCCACTTCCCCTAGAAGAATCAAGGCCGTGATGCCCTTCTCTGCATTTTCCTTTGTGAGCATCTCTGGTTATTTCCGCAGGCAGGTTCCCAGAAGTGGAATCACCAAGTCCAACAATATTTACGTCCAGGCTCTTAGAGAGCGGGCCCCCTCTACCCCCACCGGTCTGTGCTGAAGGGCTGAATGGTCCGCACGGCTTCCGGCGGTGTGCATATTTCCCCGTCCAGTGTCCAAGCCTCCCCGGACTTTACACAGGAACCGTTTTTAAAGATGACCTTTGGGGCCTGTCACCATCCCTCTCTGGTGAGAGATAAGCTGAGGGGAACCATTGTCCCTCTCTGCTTCACAGCATCTGCCCATCACCTCCACCAGATCCAACTGAAAATGTAATAAAAAAAAAAAATGTGAGTATATGGTTTCCATAAGCAACTTTATTTTCTTTTGCCTCGTTTTAGTTTCTGCTTTTTGCTTTATTATTATTTCCTTCCTTCTGGTTTCTCTAGATTTATATATTTTTCTACCTTTTAAATCGATACAAATTAAATTTTGTTTTCTTGTTTTTAATTAAGTACACTGAAGGTTATAAATCCCCCTCTAATTATTGTTTTAGTTGGATCCCACAGGTCTGATTAGGTAAGACTTTTATTGTCATTCACTACTAAATATTTTGTAATTTCCATATTGATTTTTTAAAAAACATATGTAATTTTGTTTCCAAATGTATGTTCTTTTTCTTTTTTTAAAATATATTTTATTGACTTTCCACAGAGAGGAAGGGAGAGGGATAGAGAGCCAGAAACATCGATGAGAGAGAAACATCAATCAGCTGCCCCCTGCACACTCCCCACTGGGGATGTGCCCGCAACCAAGGCACATGCCCTTGACCGGAATCGAACCTGGGATCCCTCAGTCTCCAGGCTGACGCTCCATCCAGTTAGCCAAACCGGCCAGGGCTGTTCTTTTTCTTTTTAAAATGTATTATAAAATCTGTCAACAGAAAAAAGTATAAAATATAATAAAACTAGAACATATGCTTATAAATTTTATTATTGATTAGAGGCCAAGTGCATGAAATTTGTGCATGGGGAGGGGGTGGGGGCCCCTCAGCCTGGCCTGCACCTTCTCAAAATCTGGGACCGCTGGCTCCTAACTGCTTGCCTTCCTGCCTGCCTGATGCCCCTAACTGCTCCCCTGCCTGCCGGCCTGATCACCCCTAACCGCCTCTGCCTGCCAGCCTGATTGCCCCCTAACTGCTCTCCCCTGCAGGCTTGATGGCCCTTAACTGCCTCTGTCTTGGCCTCCCGCCACTGTGGCTTTGTCAGGAAGACGTCCAATCTAATTAGCATATTATCCTTTTATTAATATAGATAAGTCATAGACATATAAGATAAAGAAACCATCCTGTCTTCCTAGTCCTTCCTCAGAAGTAACTGCCGTTACTAATTTAAGATATATTTTATGAATTGTATGGGTTTCTTTTTGGATATCTTTTTGTTGTTGATTTTTTAAAAAATATATGTTTTACTGATTTTAGAGAGAGGAAGGGAGAGGGAGAAACATCAATGACTGGGCATGTTGCCCTGCCTGGGAATCAAACCCAAGGCCTTTTGGTGCACAGGATGTTGCTCAACTAACTGAGCCACACCGGCCCAGGCTTGTTGTTGATTTTAAATTTTATTTTATTGTGGTTCGTGAATACGATCTATAGATTCTTCGGAATTCATTGAGGCTTCCTTTGTGGCCAGTACACAGGCAATTTCTGTAAATGTTCCAAACATGTTTGAAAAGACAGATATGCCGATGTTCTTTTTCTGAAATACAAACCAGATGTTACCACTTCCTTTCTCAGCTTCAATGGTCTTCAGGTGAAAGACAGAGCCCCTTCGCCTATGATTTGGGCCCTTATCCTAAGACTTAGCTTATTCCTCTCTAGCCAAGGCTCGGCCACCTCCTTATGTATAAAAAATGTATGTTCACGCAGCTTTTGTACCTTTTAGGGTCAACTTTCTGAAACATTTGAACGTCAGAGTTGTCTTGTGGCAGACAGTCCAAGGTCTGGCATATCGAAGATCCTAATAGAATCTCACTGAATGGGTTGTCTTTTGAGGGTGGAGTCATGCTGAGGCTGGACAGCTGCTCTGTGGTGGGTCACTCCCTCATCGCCAGTTCCAATCTTCATCACTCCTTCTTCCTTCTGAACCCAACCCGGCTCTCTGAGACCTCCAGCTGCTGTGAGCCTGCATGCTAATTTCTCTGCACTTCCCCCTTCCCATCTCCACCTGCCCATACCAGGACCCTTCCACAATGCTGTCCAGTGCTTTGCCTTCTAGAGACAACTGCACAAGCCCAACAGAGATCAGCCCAGGTGGAATCCACACTGAGCTTCTGCTCAGAGGCCCCTGGCATGGGGATGGGAGGTTGTGGGGGAAATCAGTGAGCAACTGTCCTCTCTACATGTTCATGGCTTCAACCTTAACTGGAACCTCACTTTTTGTATTTCTTTCGGAATCTGCTTTTTGATCCCCTTCAAATCTTCAGCATCTCCCTAGCTCCTTTACTCAGCCGAATGATCGTTTGCTACTCTATGGAGAAAACAGAAACATTAGGGTGAGCCTTCGTTTAGCCTTTTCTAACCCCCTTCCTTCTGCTTCAGAAGTGTCTCCCCTCTTCTCTAGGTTACGAGTAATCCTGTCTCCCTATACCCTTGACCCCATCCTCTCCTGTCTCCCTGTGTTTATCTATCCATTACTCACTCTGCTCCTGATCTCCCCTTCCCAAGGCCATCCTTCCTAACAGCAATCAGCACTCCTCGTGGAGGCTGAGGTGAGCTTCCTCGCCTCTCTAATGGGCTCTTATTAGCCATTAACTTCTAGATCAGGGTAGCCTATCTTTTATTTATTATTTAGAAAATGTCTTTATTAATTTGAGAGAGAGAGAGAGAGAGAGAGAGAGAGAGAGAGAGAGAGAGAGAAATAGAAACATCCATGAGAGAGAAATATCAATAGGCTGCCTCCTGCACTCCCCCTCCTGGGGATGGAGCCTGCAACCCAGGCATGTGCCCTGACCAGGAATTGAACCGGTGATCTCTTGGTTCAGGGTTCGACACTCAACCCCTGAGCACACCAGCCTGGCAGGCCTATCTTTCGTGATTTCTCCAGATCACAGACAATCCTGACCACACCCTGCACCTCAAAGCGTTCTCTTACCTATTTGCCTCTGATACCACTCAATCTTGACTCCCTTTTTTCTCTCTCTACCCCCTCCTTTGTTCTTTGACCCTGAAATGTCAGGGTTCCAACTGTTTCCTATTCACAACCCTCCGTCTTTATTTCTTTACACACCGGGAAAGCACAGGTTTCGTTTCAAAAAGGTGGAGTTTCTACTAAGCTCTCCAGTGTGGTCTGTTGTTGCCACGTTGCCCCGTTTTTCAGGAGCCGTCACAGTTTTATGTGAACTCCCTTAACGTTAAATATTGACAATGAACTCAAACGTACACAAAACTGTGCAGGACAAACAAAACGCGAGTGGTCCTGCCCAGGGCTGTTCTCTTATTCCAGGGCCCCCAAGGCAGCCTATAAAGTTCTTCATTAGCGATGGCAGCTCACACGGATTGAGGGCACACTATGTGCAGATTGAGGGCACACTGTGTGGGAGACACTCTCCCAGGTGGGTTGCATGCATTAGCTCATGTAACATTCACAACAAGTACATCAGCAAAGGGCAACCATTATCCTGCTTATCGACGAGCAAACTGCGAGGGGCGGCTTCGGTGGCTGTCCTGGTCGCAGAGACGCCGAGTTTCAGAACCTGGACTCCAGTCCCGGAGACCCAGCTCAGACCTCAGGCCTCGAACCAGACATGCCGCGCCTCCCTGCTCAGAAGAGGAGGAGACGGAGGTCCGGGAGGCGGCGGAGGTGTCTAAGGTCGCGGGAGCGGGGACTGGCCGGGTAGGATTTGAAGCTCCCGCCAGGGAGCTGGGTCCCGGCACCGGTCCCCGCGCTGGGCTGCGCTCCCGGCTCAGACCTGCGGCCCGAACACTGTACGCACGTGGGCCAGGGCCGCCCGGAGCCTCCCACGAGCCATCCGCTCGCTGCTGTTGATCCCTCCACGGACCCTCACGGCGCTCCCGGGGCAGGGCAGCAGGAACGTTCAGCCAGCACGGCCGTGTGCGAACCCACAAACACGCTGCCTCACAGGGACTGTTCCCCATTTCACAGGTGAACCAGGCTCAGCGCCGCTGCGGGACTTGCCCCCGACCCAGCAACCAGGGAGGGCAGAGGCAGGACTCCAGTCAGGAGCCCTCGTTCTTGGCCACGCGCTCACCCTACTAGTTCCACACACGGGGGAGGCTGAGGCCCGGTCATGGCGTGGGGTGCGCTGCCCGCCTGCTCTCCCCGCTCTGGGGTCACTGCTGGGCCGGACGCGGGCGGCGCGGACGCCCTTTCTCCGGCGGCGCCGGGAGTGGCGGGGAAGCGCGCAATTCCCTACCTAACGGAGGATCCCGCGGCACCATGGCAACGCGTCGGGCGGGAGAACAGGAAGTGTGTCACCCAGTGGGCGGGGCGAATCTGCGTGACCACCAATGGGAGCGCCGCATCCGCGTTCGCTCCGCCCGGAAGGAGGGACCGAACCGCTTTTCTGCTAGCGCCGCCGGCTGTGAGACTCGCGCTGCGGGGCCGCGGAGGGTAATTCGGCGGCGCGCGTGGGGAGAGGGGGGGCGGGAGACGGGGGAGAGCGGTCCCGAGAGGCGAGGGAAGACGGGAGGCTCGGTCAGGCCCGCGCTGAGCCGAGGGGGCGCCAGGTGCGGGGACCCGGGGGTTTCCCGTTTCCGGAGGGGGAAACGGAGGCCCAGAGAGGGGCAGTGAGGCACATAGACCTGAAACTCGACCCTCTCGCACACAGACATTTTAAAATCGCAATAGTAGGTGAAAAAACACTTTTCATCATATTAGGTGAAAAAGCAGAATACAAAATATATCCGAACTGAATAGATAACATAGGCCTTCGCCGAGCACCCCCCTCCCCCGTTCCCTCGCCGTACTTGCTGCCCCTCTCGACTTTGTGTATGACACTTGTTTGTGCACGTCCCCAGCCCCTGTCTTACAGCCCTGGGCTAGCCGTGCCCAGAATCCCGCAGTTCTCGGGTCTCGGAAGGTGACATGGCGCATATCAATGTTCTGCATACATTCGGCAGGGTTCGGGGCAGTGTTTGGAATCAATACAGTAATATTTTCACAGATATATCTCCATCTATCTATCTATCTATCTATCTATCTATCTATCTATCTATCTATCTATCTATCGTATATAGATTCTATACTAACTCTTTAAGGGATAAGGAACAACCATAAGAAGCTTCACCTGAGATCAGATCAAGTTTTCAAACTTAAGAGATTTTCCAGAAAACAGGTTGGAGAATTGCAGATAAGGGACTGGGCTGCTGATGTCACAGTCTGCTCCTCCTCCTCGCCGAGGGGTGTGCCACCGTTGCTGAACTGTGCCTTTGCATGGGCACCCCCATCTCCATCACTAACAGTGTGTGCCACCTGGTGCCCTCAGGTTCCTCATCTGTAAGATGGGCTCAGTAATGCCTTCCTCCCAAGGTTCTGGTGAGGAGTATATGAGACCGCGGGTGTGAAGCACTAACATTGTGTCTAGCATGCAGCACAGATGGTTAAGATTGAGGTTTGCCTATTCCACAAAGGTTTCTATTTTGAAATTATCTGGATAGGCGGTACCTGTCCATGGTTAACCTCCCCTGCCCAGTCAGTCTTCAGAGAGATCACCGGTTTCTAGACATAAGCAAGCCTGTCTGTATCTCTCCCCCATTTTCCTTTTACCCCAGATTATAGCATTGTATTCCTTTCTATGCTTCCTTCTCCTTAACATTTATTTTGGCTGTTACTTAACATCCTATATAATAAAAGACTAATATGCAAATTGTCCCCACAACCAGGAGTTCGACCGGGAGTTCAACTGGGAGTTCAACCTGGAGTTTTTTTGTGTGTGTGTGTGTTTTTTTTAAATAAGATAGCATTTTTTTAAAAAAAATATTTTATTAATTTTTTACAGAGAGGAAGGGAGAAGGATAGAGTTAGAAACATTGATGAGAGAGAGAAACATCCATCAGCTGCCTCCTGCACACTCCCCAATGGGGATGTGCCTGCAACCAAGGTACATGCCCTTGACTGGAATCGAACCTGAGACCCTTCAGTCACTGACGCTCTAGCCACTGAGCCAAACTGGTTACAGCTCAACTGGGAGTTTGACCAGGATGTGGGGTGGCTGGCCAATTGCCCGAGGCCCCTCCCTCACCCTGATCAGGGGTGGGGCCAGCCTGCCAACCACCCTTGCCCCAGCCGTGCATGAATTTGTGCACCAGGCCTCTAGTATTTACTTAATTTCTTCTTTATTAAGATATGTAACATACCTGTAAAAATAATAAGTTTGAAGAATGAAAATTCAACGAACACTACCAACTTAAGGAATAGAACATTTTCGTATCCTCAAAACCCCCACTGAATCTTTCACTCTTCTTTTTTTTTTTTTAATATATTTTATTGATTTTTCACAAAGAGAAAGGGAGAGAGATAGAGAGTTAGAAACATCGATGGGAGAGAAACATCGATCAGCTGCCTCCTGCACATCTCCTACTGGGGATGTGCCCGCAACCCTGGTACATGCCCTTGACCGGAATTGAACCTGGGACCTTTCAGTCTGCAGTCCGACGCTCAATCCACTGAGCCAAACCGGTTTCGGCCTTTCACTCTTCTTTCCAAATACTGTGTAACCACTGCTCTGAGTATTGTTACTAATTTTCTTGTTTTTCTCTGTAGTTTTTTACTGTTGATATATCTCTAATGAATGCACGGTTTTGAATTTTTTATAAATGGGATCCTAATATATATCTTGTGGGACTTGACTTTTGCATATAATATGTGTATTAGATGCATCCTTGTTGATGTGAGTAGCTCTCTACTTGGTCTTCGTTGCTTTGAATTCCATGGTATGATTATACATGCTTTACGTAGGTATTCTTCAGTTGATCGTCATTTGTACTCTTGCCAGATTTATGCTATTGCGTGGTGCTTTTACAAACGTATTTCCTGGGGCCAGTGTGGAAAAGTTTCTGTAAGGTATATATCTAACAGATTTCTAAGGACACCCAAGTGAGCTAGCAGTACCCAGTTGTCTGAAGTGGTTATAAGAGTGTATGCTCTACCAGTGGTGGGTGAAAGTTTTGGTCTCAGCCACTCTGAAGGTTTTTTCCTATCTGGTGATAAGTCTTTAATCACAGTGGTTTTAATATTCATTTGCTTGATGACATTGAGGTGGAGCATCTTTTTATGTATTTATTAATAATTTGTGCATCCTCTTTTTAAAATTTCTGTTGCTTATTTTTCTCTTATAGTTGTCTTCCCCTTATTTGTAGGCGTTCCCTATATGTTCTGAATACAAATATTTTGTGGCTTAAATACCTTCTGGTTTGTGGCTTGTCTTCTCTTTCTCTTTTCCATTCTCGGGTGTTTTTGGTAAACAGAGTCATTAATGTTAACAAAGCTGAATATATCATTATAATCCTTTATGATTTATACTTTAAAAAAAATCTTTTAAAGAAATCCTACCCTACTTTTGGTCAAAAAGATATTCTTCTAGGCACTGTGGCCTGGGTGGGGGAGGGATGGTGGTGGTGGGGGAGATATTCTCCTGTGTTGTTGTACCAAAGTTTCATAGTGTTTCCTTTCTTATGACCTTAATCTTTAGCAACAGATGTTTGTACATGGTGTGAGGTAAGGGTCTTGTTCTTTTTTTCTTTCCCATGTATGGATAGTCAGTTGTTTTGGCACCTTTTATTGAAGTTTGCTTGGATCTGGCATTCCATTTCTCCAACATGTCAAGTACCCGTACATATTTACAATTCTGTTCTGAGTCCTCTATTCTGTTTCATTGATCTTTGTCTATTTCTACAGCAGTATCACATTTTATTCACCGCTCTAGCTTTCCAGTTACTTGGTACCTGGTAGGACAAGTTCTCCTTTATCTTTTCCAAGAATGCCTTTGCTGTTTTGCCTTTATGTTTTCCATGAAATTTTAGAATCATCTTGTCAGATCACACACAGACATAAAGCCTATTGGGAATTTGACTGGAATTGCGTTGATTTAGTTGCATTGGATTAATTTGGATTTAATTTTTTTAATCCTCACCTTAGGATATGTTTTTATTGATTTTAGAGAGAGAGGGAAGGGGAGAGAAAGAGAGAGAAACATCACTGTGAGAGAAACATCAATCGGTTGCCTCCCACACACGCCCCGACTGGGGATGGAACCCACAGCCTTTTGGTGTGTGGGATGAAGCTCCAAATAAGTGAATTACCTGGCCAGAGCCTAATTTGGATTTTAAAGTGATTGCTTTCAACATCTTGTCCCTAAGTATTATGTTTGCTGTAGGTTTTTTTTTTTTTTTAAATATATTTTATTGATTTTTCACAGAGAGGAAGGGAGAGAGACAGAGAGTCAGAAACATCGATGAGAGAGAAACATCGATCAGCCGCCTCCTGCACATCCCCCACTGGGGATGTGCCCGCAACCCAGGTACATGCCCTTGACCAGAATCGAACCTGGGACCTTTCAGTCTGCAGGCCGACGCTCTATCCACTGAGCCAAACCGGTTTCGGCTGCTGTAGGTTTTTGTAGACAAAGGAATTTCCTTCTCACCTGAGAGTATTTTTTCCATTGATTTTAGAGAGTAGAAGGGGAGGGAAGGAGGGGGGGAGAAACGGGGAGAGAGAAGGAGAGAGAGAGAGAGAGAGAGAGAGAGAGAGAGAGCAAGAGCACACTGGATCTGAGGTTGAGGGAAACGAGGATCAGGCCTGTGGTGTTTGCATGACTGTGGACTGTACCACCTAAAGCAGGTGATTTGCAAAGAGCACTCAGGAGAAAAAGGGTTGCAGATGCTGAAAGGAGAAGGAATCCGCTTTAGGATTTGTTGAGGTTGAGATGCTGGTGAAAGAGGCTCGAGGAAAGCTAGTAGGCAGGCAGGGAAACCGATCCTGGGACAGTGCATCTTTCCAGCTCCGAGGTCCAGCTGGTGATGCTGTTGGAAAGAACATTAGCTAGTCTTTTTGTGCATCTCCTATGGGCCAGGTCCTTGGCAAACATTTGGTAGTCATACTCACTTAAACTTATGCCTTCAATATAGTTATTATTACCCTCATACTATAGGTGAAAAGACTGAGGCTCAGGGAGATTAAACGTGTTAGCTAAAAATGTTTCTGTGTTGTATTTGCCTAAGTAATGGCAAATTTCTTGTCAGATCATGGCATCACCTGAAGTGAATGTTAAAAATCTCAGAATGCCAGGCCCCTATGCAGTCAGAGCCTCCAGGAAAGAAGCCATGGGCGCATATTTTTAATGCACAGATTACGTGATTTTTAAGCTCAGGCAGGCCTCGCAAGAACTGGTCTCAGAGCCATCTGTCCAGTTCTGAAGCCGCGCTCTTAGCCCCTGTGCAACGACTGGACCTCTGGCAGCAGCGGGCTTTTTGATCAGCTCTGATCTTTGTGGTTTGTGGAAAGATACTGTTTTAATAGAGAGCAGGAGATTTAGAAAGTACCCTGTAGTCCTGTGAGGTCAGTTTTATTAGTGGTTTGGGAGAAGGGAAGGAAACTAACACTTATTCAGTGTGTGCTAGCATTTCTCTAGGCAGTGAATGTTATTCTAATTTTTTAGTGAGAATATGGGGCCTCAGCTAAATTTATCCAGGGCCATAGAGCTGGTAAGTGACTAAGCCAAGTTTCAGATCTAGAATCATCTAATAGTGAAAATAGCTAACACTTATTTAGCTCTTAGTCTGTTACCAGGCTTCTCTGTGTATTATTTCATTTATTCCTCATGGTAATTGTGTGGAGAACGTTTTTATAATTATTCTGATTTTACTGATCTGAAACTGAAGTGCCTGGAGGTGACGTTTCCCAATTTCACACCCGAGGTGATGGAGCAGGCTGTGGATGCCGGCCTTGGGTTGGCTCCCACGCATTTCACCACTGCCCAGTACTCATTTGACTAGCCCCCGACTGTGTCCTTTTCATTTTTGTACTATTCAGCATGTTGACCTTGATTTTAAAAACCATAACAAACTTACATTTGTTAATGCAAATTTATACACAATCTAGCACATTGCTTTTGGTGTGTTCAGAGGTAAGCTGATTTCATTTACGTCTTTTTTAGCTCCGTCACCATGCAGGGTAGCTCCAGAAGAACGGGCACCATGACTGATGTCCACCGGCGGTTCCTCCAGTTGCTGATGACTCACGGAGTGCTGGAGGAATGGGAGGTTAAGCGCTTGCAGAAGCACTGCTATAAGGTCCATGACTGTAAGTATCGTTTTCCTGTTCCCAGGAGGCTCTCGAGCTGTGTGATCAGGGACTAGTGACATTGGTATAATGCCAGGTAACCAACCAGTCAGCCCATCCTCCTGACCTGGTCATTCAGGGCTCTCACAATCTCCCTTCAGCCCATCTTTCAAATCTCATCTTTGACTTGTTTTTAAGTAAATCTTACACTTGGCTCAGGTTAGGTAAGACTTGGCCTCTGAAGCAGTGGAGTCATGGTTCACAGCCGGGCTCTAGCACCGCCTCGAGCCTGAGTTTCTTCACCACTAAACGGGGAGAATTCATTGTACTTGACATACAGTGGTTCAGAGAGTATGAGACACGATCCATAAAGAACACCTGGCACAGGAAAGTGCTTAGTTGGCTACTGGTAGTCAGAGGGCAGCTTAGCATAGTGGTTCAGGGCGCAGCCTGGGACGTGGCCATCCCTGGCAAAGTGCCTTCCTACTTTGTGGCCGTCGGCATTTGGAACATCTCAGTGGTTGTTGGGAGGGTAAATAAGATAATCCATGTGAAGCACTTAGAGACAGGACCGCTGGTGCGTACCAAGTTCAGCAGCTGGAGGTTTCAATAAAGCAATGGGATCAATGTTGATAGATTGATAAAATCAGTATTAGGTCTTGTCGAGTGTCAGCCTGGTAGGTCTTATGGAGTGAAAAGGAAAGTTTATATTTTTAATATTTATTTATTTATTGTTAATCCTCATCAGAGGATATTTTCCCATTGATTTGCAGAGAGGGTGTAAGGGAGAGATACAGAGAGAGAAACATCGATATGAGAAAAACACATTGATTGGTTGCTTCCTGCATGCACCCGGACCAGGGCCACAGATTGAGCCTGCAACTGACGTATGTGCCCTTGACTGGAATTAAACCCGGGATACTTCAATCCGGGGACTGATGCTCTATTCACTGAGCCAAACAGGCTAGGGCGGGAAGTTTATAAATTATACATGTTGTATGATGTCGTTGTGTTAGGTTTTGTGTAAAACTTAGTGATTTTTATTGTTCATGAGTGCATACATCTGCATGTGAAAATATGGAAGTGGACTGGAAAGATGTGCAGCACACTCACATGCTTGCCTTTGGAGAGAGGAGGAGAGGAATAGGCTTCTCAGCAGAAATCAAAGGACTTCATCTTTACCCTGTTCTGTTCTTTTATTGTCAAAAACAGACTTGAGGCAAACATGGCATTATTATTATTTTTTTTAAATAATTTTTATTTCTTGAAGTATTACAAAGAGTATTACATATGTCTCCCTCCCCCCTGCCCCCCCCACCCCCTTGACATTCCCCCTGCCCCTACCCCCTAGTGTCTTGTGTCCATTGGTTATTCTTATATGCATGCATGTAAGTCCTTCGGTTGATCTCTTAAACCTCCCCCGCCCCAACCCTCCCCAGGCTTCCCACTGTAGTTTGACAGTCTGTTCAATGCTGCTCTGCCTCTGCATCTACCCCTGTTCATCAATCTATACTGGTCCCCATTATCTGTCCCAACCTCACTGGAGCAGTCCCAACCTCACCGGGGCCGTTTCATCCTCACCAGGGCAGTCTTGACCTCACTGGGGCCATCCCGACCTCATCGGGGCTGTCCTGACCTCACTGGGGCCATCCCTACCTCACCAGGGCCATCCCTACCCCACCAGGGCCGTCTCAACCTCACTGGGGCCGTCCTGACCTCACCGGGGCTGTTTTGACCTTGCCGTTGTCGTACATCGCCAGGGTCGTTTCGTCCTCACCGGGGCCATCCCAACCTCACCGGGGCCGTATCAACCTCCCCAGGGCCATTCTGACTTCACCGGGGCCGTTTTGGCCTCACCGGGCCGTTTCAACCTCACCGGGGCTGTCCCAACATCACCGGGGCCATTTCAACCTCACCGGGGCCGTCCCGACATCACTGGGGCCGTTTCAACCTCACTGGGGCCATCCCGACCTCACCTGGGCCGTTTCAACCTCACCGGGGCCGGATCGACCTCACCAGTGCCCTCTCGACCTCACCGGGGCCATTCCGGCCCCAGATGTCGTCTCAACCCCACCGGGGCCATTCCGACCTCACCTGGGCCGTTTCGGCCTCACCAGGGCGGTCCCAACCTCACTGGGGCCATCCCGACCTCACCGGGGCAGTCTCAACCTCACCAGGGCTGTCTCGACCTTTCTGGGGGCATCCTGACCTCACTGGGGTCGTTTCGGCCTCACCGGGGCCGTCTGAACCTCACCGGGGCTGTATTGGCCTCACTGGGACTGTCCCGACCTCACCGGGGCTGTCCCAGCCTCACCGGGGAAACACGAAGTTTGGCACTCTGTCCCCTGCCGGGCGGCTCCCCACCAGACAAAATCTCCAGGCGTTCCTGGTGGCTGAACATCCAGTATGCCTGCTTGGACTTCGCCCTCCACCAAGTGCACAGACTGCCCGTCTGCCGTCCCCCAGCGTCCCACGCGAGACTGGAACCAGTGGGCATGCTTGTGCACCTGCTGGTACAGCGGTTCCACATCACCGGCCCAGCCGGGCCCAGCCCCGGCCTGCCCCGAACCCGACTCCGCCACCCGAGTGCGTCCCTCCTGGTTGCGAGGAGCCGAATCTGCAGCCTGCTGGGTTGGGCTCTGTACTTGGAGCCTCTGCACACCCTACTCAGTCTCATGCTCTTCTTTCTATGCGAGGAGTTGAAATCTGCAGCCTGCTGGGTTGGGCTCTGTACTTGGTGCCTCTGCACATCCTACTCAGTCTCAATGCTCTTCTTTCTTTCCTTCCAGTTGTAGAGCCTCCACTGGGCCAGCTTTCCCATGGTTCCGTATGATAGCTGTTTGTCCTATAGTTGGTAGCCTCGATGTTGTTGTGGGAGGCAGCACGCACAAGCCTCTTCCTTACGCCACCTTCTTGGTTCTCCTGGGTCTGCTTCTTGAGCGCGTCTCCCATGGGTGTGAGGAGTTGAAGTCTGCAATTTGTTGGGCTTGGCTGCAAAAGCGCAGGTGGGTCTTTTCGTGCCCCTGGCACAGCCTGGATGGGGATGTAAATTGAGTAGGGTGGGGTCTCAGGAAGCCGCCAGGGCGGGGCAAACAGCAATGGCGGCGGTTCCGCGGCTCCTCGCCTCTCCAGACACCGGGGCTTTGCGTCCCCCAGTGCCAGAGCCTCCCCCGCTTCCCGACTGTTGCAGGGCTGTGCCGCCTCTCCCCGTGGGGCCTGGGGCCTCAGAGACCCGTCCTGAGCCAGCCCAGAGGATTCGAGGGTTCGTAACCGCTTCCGAATGAAAAAAAACCCACGCATCCAGTTGCAGCCCACCTGGCATGGGACTGTGTGCCTCTGTCTTTGGCGCCTCTGTAGCTCCCACTCAGTCTCACTGCGCTTCTTTCTTTCCTTCCCATTGTAGAACTCCCACCGGGCCAACTTCCCCATGGTTCTGAATGGTGGTTGTTTGTCTTATAGTTGGTAGTTTCGATGATGTTGTGGGAGGCAGCACGTACAGGTCTACTCCCTACGCCGCCATCTTGGTTCAAACATGGCATTATTAGTTTAGTCTAATGGCTGTCACTTGTGATGAATGGGAATATAGGTTTCTATGCTATGTTTTTGTATTTTCTCTATTAAAATTATTTTTTAATCCTCACCTGAGAATATGTTTTTTTATTGACGTGAGAAAGAGAAGAAGGAAGAGAGAGAGAAAAAAACATCAAAGAGAAAAACATTGATCAGTTGTTTCCCCCACAGGCCCCGATCAGGGATCAAACTCACATCCTGGGCATGTTCCCTGACCAGAAATTGAAGCCCCCACCTTCTGGTGTACAGGATGATGCTCCAACCAATTGAGCCACACTGGCCAGGACCTCTCTCTATTTTTAATTGTAAAAAGAAGAGTGGAAAAAAGACGTGAGCCAAGTCAAGAGGGGTGAGGAAAGGTATGGGAGAGGCTTCAAGCACCTAGGTGAAGGGACACGAGGCCCAGTGTCACCTTTGGAGAACTGCAGTCTGCGGCATGATAGGGGCGGAAGCCAGGTCCCGGAGGGTGGAGGAGTGTGTGCGTCAGGAGGGAGAGTACAGAAACAAGTCCATTCATGATATGCAGAAGGGAGATGGAGAGGGTGGTGGGTTAGAGAAGAGGCACGGATTGAGCCACTGGTCCATGGAGGTGTTCTGTGGGGAATTCTGGGAGCTTTGTTATACATCCACAAATAAAGGCTTGACAGGTCTATAGTAAGGAAACCTGTTTACCTTTGTTAATCCTGTGTATCCAAATTTAACTGACAAACAAATAACAGGCTTCAGGAAACCCTAGATAAAACTATATGATGTGTGGGAAGAGAATAAGTTTTTTGTGTGTAGGTTTACACATCTGGAAAAACCCATAGTATGTATACCATAGTAGTGGTTTTTTCTTTTGGGGTGTGTGTGTGTGTGTTTTAATCCTCACCTGAGGGTATGATTTAATGATTTTTGAGGGAAGGAGGGAGGGAGGGAGAGAAAGAGAGGGAGAGAGAGAGAAGAGAGAAGGGAGAAACATAGATCCATTGCCTCCCGCATAGGCCCTGGCCTGAGGTCAAACCCACAATCTAGGTATGTGCCCTGACCTGGAATTTATTTATTTTTTTTCTGATCTGGAATTGAATGGGGTGATGCTCCAACCAACTGGGTCACCTGGCCAAGGCTACCATAGTAGTGTTGTTCTCTCCTCTTAATTCTGTAGACAGTGTGGACCTCCAGGAGGATTTGAAGCTAGAAGTGACAGAATTAGTGCCGGGTTTGGGAACTCTCCTGGTGAGAACATATCTGCTCTAATTGCCGGCACTGTGGTGGATGGGGTCTTTGGTGAGAGCCTCCTTCATGGAATATTACACCTGTCAAGCTAGCTTCTCTTGCTCTTTAAAAAACACAACAGGACTTTAAACATACCCCTCAATATTCTTCAGTGATGGGCATAGCAGGCTTTTCTTGTCTCTACGTAACAATTCATTCCTTCTCCCATTAGTATCTTATATATGTCCCGGATATGAATGTTACTATAGATGGGGAAGTTTAATAGCTCACTGCAAAGAGCCGTATGATGCCTTAATACTAAGATTGAAAGTGTTTTTGCCTTTATTTGACCTTTAAAGTAGTTATGATCTAATATAGAAAAGTCCTGTAGAGTGTGTCTAGGAAATGATTTATTCTCACACTTTATGTACCGTTTCTGCACATCAAGATATGGTTATGGTTATCAGGGCAGAACTATAGTTTATTTTCTCCTGTTGTTCATGAACAAAAAAGGTCATTCACAGTATGATTCTTACTTGAGAAGTTTTAAACAAAGAATGATGGAAAGAGAAGACCTAAAATTAAGTAAATACTTATAAAACCAGTATTGTCCGTCTCTTATCTTTTGAGAAATGCCTAGGAAAGGCCCTTTTACCAACTGGAAACATATTTAGCTTTTAAGAGAAGTAAAAACAAAGGAGTAATTGAAACTGCAAGTTACTCTAATTGCAGTTTCCCTTGGGTTTTGTCCAGTTTATCAAAGAGCTTCCTGTTCTGGGCTTTGTTTTGGGGTCTCTTCTTACTGTCACTAGGGGAAAACAAATTTCCCAAATCTCCTAGCTAGTGAAGAATGTAGACTGTGTTCTGCGGTCCTGGTGGAAAGCCTTGGGTTTGGCCTTTGAATGGCACTGGGACTTGTATTCCTAGTGCCCCTTAGATTCTGTGCCAGGGCTGTGCACACGCATGTGGCCATTCTGCACAACTCCTGAGACTCCCGAGCACCCGGCCTCTGCTACCGAGATGAAGTTCGGCTGCATCTTGGGTCTTGGGCGTCCTGCACACATAGAATCAGATGATTCCAGTAGACACTCCTAAGGGTGGTAGGTACAGGAGGCCTCAGGAGTGGTGGTTAAGAAGACTTGGATTTGCCCTCGCCGGTTTGGCTCAGTGGATAGAGTGTTGCCCTATGGACCAAAGGACCGGGTTCGATTCCGTTCAAGGGCACATACCTTGGTTGCAGGCTTTTCCCCGGCCTGGGCCCTGGTCAGGGCACATGCAGGAGGCAGCCAATCGATGTGTTTCTCTCTGTCTTTCCCTCTCTCTTGCACTCTCTTTAAAAGATCAATGGAAAAATATTCTCGGGTGAGGATTAACAAAAAAAAAAAAAAAAAGGAAGACTTGGATTTGAGGATTTCTGCTTTGGATTGAGACAGAGTAACAGGGACTAGTTTACCTTATGTTTGAAATAATTAAAAATGGACAGACTATATGAAACACTGGGCATTAGTCAATGAAGGACAGTAATCTTTTGACAGAGACAGTGAGGGTTTTTCCTCTTTTTTCCCCCTCAAATCCTCACCAAAGGATATGTTTTTCACTGATTTTAGAGAAAGAAGAAGGGAGGGAGGGAAAAAGGAAGGGAAGGAAGGAGGGAGGGGGAGAGGGAGAAATATCAATGTGAGAGAGAAACATGGATGGATTGCCTCCTGTACATGCTCCAACCAGGGATTGAACCTGCAAGATAGGTATGTGCCCTGACTGGGGATTGAACCTGAAACCTTTTGGTGCACAGGATGATGCTCCAACTGACTGAGCCACCCGTCGAGGGCGGTTTTTCCCCTCTTGACACGAAATACATGTTCTCTTTTCTAACACCGCCCCTCCAATTCCCTAGACACCAACTAGATATCCAGTAACTTAATTTAGTTCTGATACTGACTGTCTAGCATTAGTATCAGATCCCACACATAAAAGGGGCTCAATCCCACAAGGGTACCCCCACTTCAGATGTCAGGCCACCCTGCTTTTCCTCTGACACCCTCCTCAGGTTTCACAGTTTGCTAGAATGGCTTACAGATGCCAGGAAAACACGCTACTTACGCCTGTCTGGCTGATGCAGCAAATGTTTCCTACAGAAAACTAAAGAGACCCCAAGGAAAGGGCATAAGTGAGATAAACAGAACCTCTGGGCTTAGAGCAAGAGAGGAGAGACTAGTCAACTCTCTCTGCACAGAGTTTAAAAAGCCAACAGCTATTTCTGATAAAAACCCTTGAAAGAGTAGGAAAACTAGGGAACTTCCTCAGCTTGATAAAGGAGACCTATGTAACACCACACTTAATTGTGAAAGACTGAATACTTTCCCCCAAGAACATCCATTCTCACCATTCCTGTTGTAACCAGTACACTCAGGCAACAAACAAATAAAGGCCTCCAGACGGGAAAGGAAGAAGTAGAACTCTATTCACAGACATGATCTTCTGTGTATAAAGTCTGTGGAGTCCTCCCCGAAGCTACCAGACGTGGTAAGTGAGTTTAGTCAAGTTGCAGGGCACAGCATCCACTTCTACCCACGAGTCTTAGCGCCTTTTGGTGTTTCCTCCTTAAATGCACTCATCCCTTATTGGTTACCAACTTGCTATGAGGAGCTGTTCTGTACTCTAGCACCAACCTTTTATAATTATGTTGTGTTATGTTTTATTTTAAAACTGTTAGTGGGTTTTATATTTCTAAATTTATTTTTTATAACTGTTAGTGGGGTTTAAAATTATCTATTGTCCTAAGGACATATAAGAAATTAGAATACCTAAATGCAAGCAAAGACAATAGCATTATTTGTAGATGATAGAACTACTTTTTTTTAAAATATATTTTATTGATTTTTTACAGAGGGGAAGGGAGAGAGAGAGTCAGAAACATCGATGAGAGAGAAACATCGACCAGCTGCCTCCTGCACATCTCCTACTGGGGATGTGCCCGCAACCCAGGTACATGCCCTTGACCGGAATCGAACCTGGGACCTTTCAGTCCGCAGGCCGACGCTCTATCCACTGAGCCAAACCGGTTTTGGCAGAACTACTTTTTTAAAACCAAGAAAATAAAGTTAAGTTGGAAAAATAAATAAATAAAATTTATCTATTGTCTTAAGGACAAATTAGGTAAAATATCTAAAATTTTTAGATTAAAAAATTAGGATCTGGCATTATTTCACTGAGCAGAATAAATAAAATATGATGTTCAGGCAAAAAACAAGTTAATTTAAATACCTGTACCAAGAATAGATCAGTGAGTACAGTATCAGAAGGACATTGGGGTTTGATAGATAGTTTCTGTTTTGTCAAACCTCGATCCGCCTTCATCCTAGCTTTTTTTTCTCACGCTGACTTAGGAGACTAGACTTGCTTCGTTGTTTTGGTGAGTATTTAAGGCTCACGCACACAGTAGGCTGCATGTGAGTCACTGCGATACTGTTGACATCTTGGGTTAGTGTGCCATCTCGTATCTGTAGCTGTCAATACCTGCTCTTTCCAAGGAGGACTCGGTGATACTGAGGAGCTGGCTCCAAGTACTTTCTCCTCCTACAGTGATTTCATTGTACATTTCTCCTCGTTGGACATGATGAACAGTTAATAAACTTACCACTGTCAGGGCCTGCCTGCCTTTCCAGTTAATCAAGGGGAATTATGTCTGTGGTCATAACTGAAAAGTGGCATTAAAATCAGCATGAAAAGTAACATCTAAAATGTAAATCTGGGCGTCTGACGGGTCGTCTCAGCTTTGCCCAGGTGAAATCTCAGGAAGAGGAAGCTCATACAGCAGGGACCGAGCGAGCTGCTGTGGTTTCAGGGTGGTCGGCCGTCCCCTGCAGAGCCTTCACCGGCAACTTGGGGTTCCCCGAGGCAGGTGGGAGGGGGGCCTGCCACTCATCTCAGCAGACCACCTGTTTTCAAAGAGTGAGACAAAAATGAAATGCACATTAACAGCATCAACAGTAAAGTTGAGCTGAAAGTGGTTTAGTTTTCTGCGATGACTCAGATTGGACTTCAGGACTTGCCCTGACTCAGAGCCTTCACGATGAAGAGCTGGTGCTGCTCTGTTGCTCCCTGGGGCACTGACCGGCACAGCTCTGGTGAGAGGAATGGCGATAGGTGTGTTTCCTGCGCATGTGGGGACAAGGGCCTACGTCCCCTCCAGCCGTGTTGTTTTATGGGTTTTAGGGCATGCGGCTGATGGGCTGGAACTGTGCCAAGCACTGAAAAATAGGTTTTATGCACTGTCATTTGAAGAAAGGACAAAGACTTCCGCACTGAAATAAGCTCTTGATTAAAAAAAAAAAGAGAGATTTACATATACGCACCTGGAAACAGATCTCTCAACCAAAGGTTTGAAACAGTCCATTGTTAAAGCCTTTCCACCTGTACCCGCCGAGTCCTGGCTAATCCACTTTGTCACAGGCGCTGTCATTTCTCTCTCTTTGATTCAGACTCCTGAGGGTTAAGGTGTCAAGTTACATTGTTGTTGAGCACTGAAATGTTTTTTAAGCTTTTACTATGGAAAAAGTCAAACAGAGAGAAAGTAGAGAGAATAATACAATGAGACCTCTTGTACCCATCTCCCAATTACAATGATAACTCATGACTCATCTTGTTTTATCTATACTCAAACCTACTTACCCCGTATTATTTTAAAGTAATTCTTAGGCATCATTGCATATCTAAATAAGACTTTTCTTTTTTACAATGCATGCTCAAGTCCCTTTGTCACTGCCCTAAACTGAAGTTCAGACATCTGACTTCTGGTTGAGACTTTGTCACTTCCTGGGCCTGTGATCTCAGGTAAGTCCTTAACCTCTGGGGCCCTTGGTGTCTTCTTTTGAAGAACAGACTGTGCCGCATCCCTGCTCACCTCCGCGGAGGGTCTGATGGACCATAAGGGGAAGAGCTGTAGCACAGGGTGAATGATGTGCAGATGGAGAGAATTACTTATCTAATATATTTGCTGCACAAAAGACAACTCTCCTCCCTCCATTCTTCTCAGCACCGTTCACCAGCCATACTTGGGTGCCATTGTCACCTCCCATCTTTTCACTCACATACCTGAACTTCGAGAGAACCGTTTCCCCCTGGAAATTGATGCAAAAGCCACAGTCTGAAAAGTGACCCCTCACACACCTTGGTGGCCCACTGTCCCTGCTTGCCAGCCTTTCCCAGGCCTGGGGTCTGCTTTCTCAGGCCTAATGTGCTCCCCCTCCTGCTCCCCTGTCTGATCCAGGGGCCGAGCTTCCCCACTGTCGGTGCCACAGTCAGCAGGGCCCCCCAGCCAGCCTCATTAGATGCGAGGGCTGTGACAGGGCCCACAGTGGCTTGGTCCCCTGGGGTCTTATTTTTTGCTGTTATTTCCTCTGCCTAAAAATAGCATTTCCTATCTATGTCTAGTTTGGAACAAAACTACTTATTGTTTAGAATTAGGGCAGCAGACTTCCGATTGCCTGCTGGCCGAGAATGCAACGAGCCCTAGGTACCAGAACCCAGTAGGGGGCCTTGATTAGTAAGAAGAGGTTTGTTGGTTAAATTAAAATTTTAATTTTTTAGAAAAGGAGATAATATGTACAGGGGTGGCCAGAAAACAATCGCTCAGCATGAACTGAACCAATCCCCGGTTCTCAGAGGAGAAGTGTCCCATTTTGCTCAGTGCTGCCCCAGCGTGTCCACTGCCCTGAGTCCATTTTTTTAATTTCCCCAACAAAAAGGCATTTCCTGCCAGAGACAGTGCTGTTCTGTCCTTTCCTGGGTCTTGGGCCTTCAGTTCAGCTCCTCTGCAGCACTGTGTGCTGACCCCCTGGGACCTGGATGAGTGCTGAGGGCTGGACCTCCCTTCTTTGCCACGGAAGTGAGGTGATGGCCTGGCTTCAGCCTCTGAGTGTCCTCTGAGCACAGCCCTCTGTCTTTAGCACCACCTTGGGCGTCTCCCAGGCCCTGCAGACACTTCCATCTTTCTCTGGTGTCTGAGTCCCTCTTTGTGACTCCGCAGATGCAGTGCCTGGTTCAGAGGATTCCCGTGTGACTGTGGTGGGTCCGGCAGAGGGAGTGTTCTCAGAGAGCATGGGCTGTGCTCTACAGAGGCTGTGGCTTAGCGCCAGGAGCCTGGGATCTGGAGTAGGCAGGCCTGGGCTCCATTTCCAAGTTGTGGGAGCTCTGGAGAACTTATTTAACATCTCCCAGCCTCTTACATGTAAAGATGATATTAATAACTCACGGAGTTACTGTTCTTGCAGTGATGGGAAGAACCAAGCTAATGAACGGTGGGCAGCATGTTCTAAGGTGAATTACAGCCCCACATCTGCAGGCCTAACAATAGCAACTTCATCACAGCCCACAGAACGTGCCCAGGGGTAGCCTGCTGACAAGTAGAGAGAACACAGGTGGCGCCTAAGCTCTGCAGACCCTTGCTTGCTTCAGATATGGTGCTAAGTGCCGGGTTAGGGTGTCAGCTCTCTGAGGAGAGGCGCATGTGATAGGCGCAACCTTGTTCCTCACCTCTTGTAGCTGTTCACCCCACGTCACTGACTGCGGGTCAGTAGGATCGAGGGACCTAGGCTCTGATCCAGCTCTAGCTGCAAAAACCCCTGATACTTTCCTACTTACATGAAGTTTGTAGTGTTGTTTTTTTTCAATTAGTTTGGGATTCTGAAGGGAGAAGTGCTTTATTAGTTCTATGAAGTCCTTAAAGTGGTAGAACCAAGACTGGAAATGAAATAGTTGCCTCAGAATTGTGTGATCCGTTTTTATGTTGTGCACTTATCTTGAGCGTGGACTCATAGGCTATTGGAGCCAAATGGGTCCTCCGATGCTCCTGTAGCCCAGTGTATCCCTGCAGATTTGCAAACGGTAGCCTCGACCATGAGCTGTAGCCATAGGCGAGGGGCTGGGCAGGGCAGTGAGGATGAGCTGGTCTGAAGACAGTCCTGGAAGTACTAATCTGGTGTAACTTTGACACGTAATGAGCATGTTAGGGATCTTGTTAGTGAGCCAGAGACCCCAGCTATGGCCAACTTCAAAAGGAACATCCGCGTTGGGAGGCTCCTGGGGAAGGGGCACACAGGACTGGCTGATGGCTGGGTGCCAGGCTGAGGGATTGGCAGGAACCGAGGAGCACAAGGGCTCAACCATAGCTGCACCTCATGGCCAAAGCCACCTCCAGCTCTCCCCGCTGCCCTGCCTCAGCCTGACTGTGCCGGACAGGCTGAGCGTAGCTGCTGGGCCCACTCCTGGCTGACCGAAGATCTGCCTCTTTAGCTTCCTGCCCTCTGGTTCTCTGGATATGGGATAGTTCTCCCACCAAAATCGTACATATAGGGGAAAGGCAATTTAAAACGACAACAAGAAAAGCTAGGGTCTGGTTAGGGTTGAAAACGGCTGCTAGGCAGCTGGGTTTGGTCACTGGAACAAAGTGTGTTGGGGAAGGCGGTGCTTGGGAACTGTGGAGGGTGGCATGGGAACTGTGGAGGGTGGCATGGGAACTGTGGAGGGTGGCATGGGAACTGTGGAAGGTGGCATGGGAACCGCATCTGGCCGGGTCAGGGAGGGCCTATGTAGGAGGGGACATGTCCAGATGCCAGAGAATTGGAGCCTGGGTGGTTGGAGCCGTGGTGGTGGTGGTAACACGATTGCAGGCATGTGTGCGAGGCATGTGTGAAGTTGGGGGTAAGGCGATGGGAGGCCTTCCGAGATGGGAGAAAGGGGGAGACTTGCCAGGGACCCACAGAGAGGTGGGCAGGACTGGGCTGGAGCCCACGCACTGCTGGCCCTATGGCACCGGCTGCCTCTGTTGCTGCCAGAAAGTTAAGTTGGTCAGGGAGTGTCACTGAGCAATAGAGAAGTTTATTCTCAGGTTTATGACACAGGGTGTCTGTGACACGTAGACTAGCAACAGTGAAGAGGGACCCGTGGCCCTGAAGGAAGCTTGTGTGGTCAGAGTGGGGGAGACTCAAGGGAACGTGAGCATCTGAGCAGATGGCTGGTTTCCGTAATAAGTAAGGACAGCAGTCGGAAGTAGCTTTTAAAATAAAAATACAGTAAAAACATTCATGTTTTTGAAATAGGAGACTAGACAGCAAACCAGAGGTGGTGGGGAGAGAGGACAGTGCAGGGTGGCTCATCTTCACGTGGCCCAGATGTCTGGAAAGTCTGATGTATTTGAATGCGTTTGATCTGCCCCCAGAGTGCATTTTTCTGAATGGTACCCAGGAGAGGCCTTTTCAGTGGAAAATGTGAACTGTCACTTTCAGAGGGAGGTGGGACTTGCCGCGGTACCACATGAGGTGAACAGGAGTGGTTCCTGCTGTGAAGAGCCCTGTCAGTCAGTCAGGAAGAGGTAGTTCCTGCAGGTCTGAGGTTCCCAGAGTGTGGGCTGTGCAGGGAGGTTCCAGCAAGCCAGGCCCAGGCCTGTGCGGAACAGCAGGTCCACCCACCGTTCTGGGTGGTGGAGCCGAGGAAGAAGGCGCAGAAGCACTTTGCACTGGGGCAGCTGAGAAGCTTCCATGGAAAAAGTGTCATTTGAGTTGGCTTTCATAACTAGTAGGCAGAAATAGGAATGAGAAGGAGGGAGGCCTTTCAGAAAGGAAGGACGTAAGCAAAGGCCGGAGGCAGGAACTAGTCGTGTCTCACCCCTCTGATCACCAGTTTTCAGCAGCTGTGGCTAAATTTCATTGTCATTCTACTGTCAGGATTCTTGTCTGTCTCCTTTACGTGGCCCACATGGCTGTGCCTTCCCCAGCCACCAGCGTGATCTTTTCTGTAATGATATTTATGTACAGAAGGAGCTTACAAATACCTTTCTCTGTCGGAAGTCAAACACAGAGAGCGTTTAAAGGCCCTGGGATGACCCCCGTGGTCATCAACTTGGTGGGTAACCTGCCAGGCCTTTTTCCTGCAGTAATGGTTCCTTGGTTTTATTATTGTTTTTAACATAAATGGTACCACAAATGTGTTTTCTGCTGGTTTTTCCTTCTCAGAGTGATTTTTAAGGTACAAATCTTTTGAAATCAATTATTTTAAAATTTTTTATCATTTTTTTAATTTCCAATTACAGTGGACATACATTATTATACTAGTTTCAGGTGTACACTCCAGTGATTAGACATTATATAACTTGTTAAGTGATCATCCCCATAAATCTCACGCCCATCTGATACTGTACATAGTTAATAGAATTTTGACTATGTTCCTTAGGCTGCACTGTATATCCCCATGACTATTCTGTAACAATCAATTTGTACTTCTTAATCTCTTCACCTTTTTCACTCATCCCCCAACTCCCCTCCTATCTGGCAACTGTCAAAACATTTTCTGTATCTGTAATTCTTTTTCTGTTCTGCTTGTTTGTTTTGTTTTTTAGATTCAATTGTTGATAGATGTGTATTTATTGCCATTTTATTATTCATATTTTTTATCTTTTTTTTCTTCTTCCTAAAGAAGACTCATATAATACTGGTTTGGTGGTGGTGAACTCCTGTAGTTTTTTCTTGTTTGGGGAAGCTCTACATCTGCCCTTTGATTCTAAATGATAGCTTTGCTGGGTAGAGAAATCTTGGTTGTAGGTCCTTGCTTTTCATCACTTTGAATACAAACCTCAGTTCTCAAACATCTCCCATCTTGAACAATTCAGTTCTCAACCAACTTGTTTATGGAAAAAATGTCTGTTGTCCAACAAATCTTCAGTTCTCAACCCGATAACCCTTTACTGCTGAAAGCTATGTGATCAGTCACGTGTCTCAGGCAACAAAGGAGAGAATGCATGAGTATAAGTCAGTTTATTGCTGAACCTCACATTATTAACATCTCAGGAAATTGTTCTGTGATTATTTTCATGTTCCTTTGCTTTTTGTTGCTGCTTATTGTTGTTATTAAATACCTACAGTAACTTGCCATGGGTCCTAAGGAGGTTAGTGGTAGCAGCAAAGTGAAAAGGAAAGGTGAGAGAACAGTGATAGAGCTTAAAAAGAAATATTTGCACTCTGGCTGGTGTCCCCAGTGGTTAGAGCACTGGCCTGTGCACCAAGGAGTCACAGGTTTGATTCCAAGTCAAGGGCATGTACTGGGTTGCAGGTTCAATCCATGACCTCCGGGGTGCATGCAGGAGGCAACTGATTGATGTGTCTCTCTCGAGTTGATTCTCTCTCTCTCTTTCTCTCTTTCTCTTTCCCTCCCTCCCTCCTTTCCACTCTCTCTAAAAATCAATGGGAAAAATATCCCTGGGTGAGGATTTTTTTAAAAAAAGGAAAACATAATTGCAAAGTATGATAGAGGTGTTTGTGTGTGTCTGATCTGGCTATCAAGGATGGCATGGCAAAATCGACTCTCAGCACAATTTTAAAACATACAGAGGCCATCAAGAGTGCTGATGTTGCTAATGGTGTGAAAGTGCTCACGAAACAATGATCACCTGCAATTGAGAAAGGTTAAAACAGGGAATCATTTGGGGGTCTGGAATGGAGTAATTCAATTTACATTATTTCTAATGGGAAAAAATGATTTGGTTTTCAAACAAATCACTTTTAGAACAGCCTTCTGGAATGAATTAAGTTTGAGAACTGAGGTTCCGCTGTATTTCTTGCCATTCCCTTCTGGCCTGCATAGTTTCTTTTGAGAAACCAGCTGATAATCTTATGGGAACTTCCTTGTAGGTAACTAACTGCTTTTCTCTTGCTGCTTCTAAGAATCTCTTTGTCTTTAAACTTTTATATTCATTTGTGATGTGTCTTGGTGTGGGCCTCTTTGGGTTCATCTTGTTTGGGACTCTGCGATTCCTGGACTTGTGTGTCTATTTTCTTCACCAAGTTAAGGCAGTTTTCTGTCATTATTTTTTCAAATAGGTTTTCAATTTCTTGCCCTCTCTCTTCTCCTTCTTGCACCCTCATGATGCTTGAAGTTGTTCCAGAGGCTCCTTACACTGTCCTCTTTTTTAAAATTCTTTTTCTTTTTGCTGTTCTGATTGGGTGTTTTTTGCTTCCTTTTACTCCAAATTGCAGGTTTGATTCTCAGCTCCATCTTATCTACTGTTGCTTCCCTGTAAATTATTCTTCATTTCAGTTAGTGTATCCTTCATTTTTGACTGGTCCTTTTTGTGTTGTTAAGGTTCTCACTAGTTCACGGAGCATCTTTATAACCAGTGTTTAACCTAGTGGACTGCTTGTCTCCATTTTGTTTAGTTCTTTTTATGGAATTTTATTCTGTTCTTTCATTTGGGACATGTTTCTTTGTCTCCTCCTTTTGGCAGCCTCCCTCTGTTTGCTTCTATGCATTAGAGCTGCCACGTCTCCCAGGCCTGAGAGAGTGGTGTGATGTAGTAGGTGTCCTGAAGGGTCCGGTGCCCCAACCTTCCTGATCACCCACCCAAGCTGGGCACTCGGGGTGCACCTCCTGTGGGGACTGTATACACCCTCCTCTTGTAGTTGAGCCTTGATTGCTGTTGGTACATCAATGGGAGGGACTTACCCCTGGGCCAATCAGCTGCAAGAACTGGCTGCGACCACAGACCACTGACTTCTGACCACCGTGGAGGATTAGCTGTGCAGGCGTCCACCCCACAGACCAGGACTTACTTCAGCAGGTCTCTGGTGCCCACTGAGTCTGCCCCTTAACTGTCGCTTGTGAAGGTGATGTGATCTGAAACTGTCCCCTGGGTGCGCTGGCTCTGGGGCCTCCTGGAATGTGCAGGCTAAGGTCAGCCACTGCCTGTGTTCTGCCCAGGGCCACTGGCCTGAGCTATAAAGCAATCTGCAGATGGCTGCTACTTGTGCGGGGCTTGAAGGTGCCCTGGGAAGGCCAAGCTGTGAGTCAAGGCTGACTGCTGTTAGGGCTGGGCCTGGGCCACTTAGTAAGAGGTATGGGGTTTGCTGAGGCCAAATGCTGCTTATTTGAGATTTTAGGAAAATCTGAAGCATGAGCCAAGAGAGGCCATTCATATGGAAAAGCCACTGGGAAACAGCGTGGGTGGGCCCCAAAGCTGGGTGGGGCGGGGCCTCAGGGAATCTCAGATATGGCACAGCCTGCTGTCTCTGGGAGGGGAGGGCTCATCAAAGGAACAATGGCCTCTGCCAGCACTTCTGTCTGGGAGAAAGCTGCCCCTCCAGCTCTCGCCCTGATGCTGGACAATTCAGTTCCTCCCATATGTCTCTGGTGCCTTTCAAGCTGCTGCCCAGAGCTGGAGCTCAGAGCGAGTGAGTCTGGGTAAGTCTGTGCGTGTGCCCTTTTAAGAGGAATTGCCAGGGACTCCAGCAGCCCTCTGACTCACTCAGCCACAATCCTTGCTGGTTTTATAGCCAGAAGTTTTGGGGACTTATCTTCCTGGCACTGGAATCCTAGGCTGGGGGGCCTGGTGTGGGGCTGGGACCCTCATTCCTGAGGGGGAACCTCCACAGCTGAGATAGCCCTCTCGATTTTTATCCACCACATGCGGGTGTGGGACCAGCTCATTCCACACCTCTGCCCCTCCTGCTCGTCTCAATGTGGCTGCTTCTTTAAATCGCTAATTGTAGAAGTTTCACCAGCCCGATTGCAGGCAGTTCTGAATGATGGTTGCTCTGTCGTTTAGTTGTAATTTTGATGTGATTGTGGGAGGAGGTGAGTACTGTTTAAGCTGCCATCTTGACTGGAAGTTCAATGGATTATTGAAATAAGTGAAAAGAGTAATACATACTCTTGGTTTTAAAATGTGTCATAGTATAAGTGGTACGAAGAGGAAAGGTGACCCTGACCATCCTCTGCTTCCAACTCGGAAAGGCTCCCCATTGCCCACAGGAGGAAGGTCACACGCTCCCCTGCCCGCAGGGCCCTGTGCCATCTGGCTCCTGCTTCCACTGCAGCCTCATCGGCCCTTCTGGCCCTTCTTCCCTCCCAGGCTCTCCGCTTTCCATTCACCCCAGACCCCTGCAATACTGGGTTGGGTGGCCCCACCTGGTGCTCTGTCCATCCCCTCCTCTGATGGGCTGATGGACCCTGCCAGTAGTAGCTGCCTTGTAGTCTCTGGGCTGTGCGCCTGCTGTTGGAAACGTGGAGGTGGGAGAGCAGTCAGCCTGGCTGCTTTCACGTGCCTGGTGGTGTGATGCTTGGGGCATCCGCCCCCGCTCCACATCTGGGGGAGGACGGCAGTGCCGGCTCGGAGGGCTGTGGGCAGTTCAGTGCATTACTGTGTGCGGAACGCTGGGATCAGGGCATCTGCTGGGAATGCTCGGTGTGAGCTGCTGTCTGTACCCCGGCTGCTGTTCTTCACGGTCGCACCCACGCGTTTGTGAGGCTATTCAGGGACAGAGGCTTCGCGTAGGGAGCTGGGACGAGGTGGGAGCTGGGCTGTGAGCTGTGTGTAGCAGGTGCTCAGCACAGGTTCTGGGCACACAAGGGTGTGCGAGGTGCCGTGTGGGGACGGTATTGGGCATCAGCGAGCTGTGTGGGAAAGCAGGCTGGGGCTGAGCAAAGACAGAAAGACCACAGCAGGTTCAGATACCTGCTCCTGGGCCTTTCTGCCTCCCAGGACCCGTTGTCCCTCCGAACAGACCAGGAAGAGAGAAGCCACATTCACCGAAGAGGCTGGCCCTTTGCCCATTTCTGGCTTTGCTCTCCCGTTCAGGCTGACACACGTCTGATGAAGCACACCCCCTCCCCCTTGTCTGTTTATTTCCAGGCAACGCTCCTGTGGAGAAGTTGGAGGACTTCATCCACAACATTAACAGCGTCTTGGAGTCCTTGTATATTGAGATAAAGAAAGGAGTCAGCGAAGATGACGGGAGACCCATTTATGCGCTGGTAAGTGCCAGGCAGAGCCCTCTAGTGGCATTTGTGAGGAACTGGGACTGAGGCAACTGCCTGGTGCCTCCTGGGGACGAACGAGGGTGACACGCCTCAACAAGGCTCTGAGACAGGAGGGAGCCAGATGGCTGAGCCCTCCAGCTCCGACCCAGCCCGCTCTGTGCCCCCCAGGCCTGTGGTCTCTATAGAACCCCCTGCTGTTTTCAGGGCGGCGTGACCAGAACCTACACCCGGACTCTTGCCCTCAGTGCTCGCCTCACTGCCCCAGTGGGATGCATTTGACTTTGTTTTGTTTGTTGACTGGGTTCTGCAAGAAGTCACCCAAATGTATGGAATATTAGCATTAAAGGGGTAAAATGCTCTTCATTTGGAACAAGACTTAGAAACTGTGGAAAGAAAAGGTGTGGGGCACAACGGATTGAGCCCATTTGGAGCCTCCTGTTTTTAGATTTTCCCTCCTAGCTAGGGAACAAGGTGAAAGAGAGGTGGGAGAAGCTGACAAGCCCCCCTCTTTGGCTAGGGAACTGTCTTAGGCCAATCAAAGATCAGGCTCCTATCAGTCAGGCCTACATAGACAGGGACTCCAGCGCACAGTTTCCCAAACTCTGTACCAGGGAAGAAAGGGTTGTGGAGTCAAATAACTGGAAATGCAGTTTAAACGGTGGGTCAGACCTCTTTGCGGCCCTGCTCAGTGCTTGTGCGTGTGAAGCTCCAGGAGTATGCAGACAAGTCTTCCAGATGTATCTTGAGTTTGAAAAATATTGTACAACTTCTGGAGTTCTCAAATCTTTGAGAATTAAACATGTTGACTGAGCTAAAGATTTATGTCTGTAATATCAGCCTGGTTACAAATCCATCGTTGTGGCCCACAGGGCCTGGACATAGGTCCTCATGGCCGGGAGGGAGCACCAGCAAGTGCCTTAGCGGACAAGTGAAGGCACAGCCTGACCATCATGCTGACTTGTTTTTTTAGGTGAATCTTGCAACAACTGCGATCTCCAAAATGGCCTCAGATTTTGCAGAGAACGAACTGGATTTGTTTAGAAAGGCTGTAAGTAATGGGGACTCCCACCAGCCGAGCTTCTTATGGGAAGCCTTCATCATTAGAAATGGAAACTGCATCTTCAGGGGCCACCGCCATTGCTGCCCAAGAAAGCCTCCACAGGGGAATGTCAGTGAGCGCTCACCCCGAACTTACAGCTGCCCCGTGACAGTGCGGGGGTCACCGAGGCTGGGAGAGGGCTGGCCCAGCCTGAGCCCTGACGAGCATCGGCCTCACGCGCGTGTGATGGAGGCGAACAAGCCTCACTGCAGGCACGGGCGTGTGGTTTGGGACCGCCAGCAGCAGCACAGGGGAGCTTGCTAGGACGGCCTCATCCCGTCCTCACCCAGACCCTTGGCTCATTTACACAGAGCGGCGCCGCTCTGCATGCCCTGCTTCGGAGCTGGGTACTCAGTCCTCACTTCACTCACCTGGCAGAGTAGCTGGGTAAGACGGTTCTCAGCCCTGGGCGCACATTACGGTAACTGGGTCGGTAAAAATCATTTCGACATTGAGCCTCACAGCAGGTCTGTCTATCCAGGTCCCTAAGGACAGAGTCCTAGACTCATTCCTTTCTAAGCCTCCTCTGGGGACAGTCAGCAGCCAGGCTGAGAACCAGGCTCTGAGACACCCTGCGTACCTGTGTGTGCAGGAAGCCTCCCCCCAGTGGCTCCGCCCTGTTTCGGGCTGCTCGCCCGTCAGCCTCCCCCGCCTGGGTCCACAGTGCTCCTGCGGCTCCCAAGCTTGTGCTCTCCCAGCCCACCCTGGCTCTGCTTTCTGCCCTGCCCGGCTCCGGCCTGCCAGTCAGGCAGCCTTGAGGCCTGGCCACCTTTGAGCTGTAGGGGTGCAGCCTCATTTACTCACTCATCCATTTTTCAGCTTCTCCATCTTCAGGGAGGTAGGGACATGAGAGGTGAGGTGACCCTCTTTGATTTGGGAGCATTGAGAGGATTTATTGGGACAATGTTACAAAGTGACTGTTGATGTAGAAGGAGTGAACATGATTGTGGCTTTTTATTTTTTAATGAATTTTAGTGAGAGGAAGGAAGGAGGAGAGAGAGAGAGAGTGAGAGAAACATCAATCGGTTGCCTCTCATACAACCTCAACTAGAGCACTGGAGATCGAAATCACAACCTGGTTCTGTGCCCTGACTGGGAATTGAACAGCCACTCTTTGGTGCACGGGATAGTGCTCAACCCACTGAGCCCCTGGCCAGGCAGTTTATGGCTTTGATGCATGTGATGAGGTTGTTTTCCTGAAGGATCATCCCGTGTGCAGCTCTGCCTGTGATATGAGTAGTTTTACTAGCCCCCTCCCCCACCAGGATTGGTGTCCCTGCTTAAAACTTGTGTTTGCCAACTTAATAGATGACTGTGATACCTGCTGTTTCTTCCAGTTGGAACTGATTATTGACTCGGAAACGGGCTTTGCCTCTTCCACAAATATTTTGAATGTGGTTGATCAACTTAAAGGCAAGAAGATGCGGAAGAAGGAAGCTGAACAGGTGCTGCAGAAGTTCGTACAAAACAAGTGGCTGATTGAGGTACTCTGCCCGTGGGCTCCCAGCTAGCGTGGCTCCCTTTTTAGACTTCGTACTGTTTCCTTCAGAACCTGGTGGTATCCAGTGGGTGTCCTTCCAGGGCCCTCATCTGCTGTGATGCCCACATGAGATCTGTCCGGGGCACAGCCGGCGGCAGAGCCGGGGTCGCACCCAGGCCTGTGGGCTGCAGGCAGTGTGCGCACCGGGTAAGAGCACAGGTGCAGTGTCAGGTCCGGGCCCGCATCATGGCCCGGTGACCTCGAGCTCTGCGTCTGTAAGAGGGAGCATAGGACCCACCTCAGGGCTGCGAAGGACGGAAGGAGTGGTGGTGTCAGGGGCCCGGAGATGGGCTCCCAGAGGAACTGGCTTCATTGTCACAGTGAGCACTGTCCCGACGAGGACACACAGACCAGCTGAGGCGTGGCGAGTCTGCAAGGATCAGACTGCAGCTTCTAGACAGCTGTGTCTGGTTCTGCTGATGAACAGAACTGGTGCTTCCATCCTTTTCCCACAAAAGACAGGCTCTGCTCTTGCCCAGTTCACCACAGCACCCCCTCTCTGAGCTGTGGAGAAGCAGCTGGGGCCTGGGAGGTGCTGGCTGGCTCCCGACCAGCCTCCCTGGGGCAGCACTGCGATCAGAGGGACACCCTCAGAATGGGCCCTCACAGACACTTGTGGGCACCTCGCATTCATTACTACAGAGGACTCTAGTGCCCGGGGCCCTGCTCCTGTGCCCTGTGCGGCCCTCTGTTGGGCATGGAAGTGCGCTGGTGGCTGTGCGGCCTGTCCGAGGCCCTGGGTGGGGTGGTCAGATGCAAGGCATTGGAGGTCACCTTGTGTGGTCTTCCCTGGAGGGCCTGGCACCTGCCTGGCACCCGACACGGCCCTCCCTGTGACGCGCCCACAGGGCTGAGGAAGGTCACGAATGGTGAGCACTGGGCAGTTTCAGGCATGTAGCCGGTATTTCGTACACGGGGTTCAAGGCCAACTCAGCTGAACAAGGGCCGCTTGTCTCCCCTCAGATGTTTTTCAGGGGGGAGGGCTGGTCACTGCAGTGCTGGGGCACAGAGGAGCAAAGCAGACCGGCTCATGCTCTCAGGGGCTCATGGCCGGGCGCGGAGGGAGAGCCCAGAAATTAGTCAGCTATCTTCCTGACGTACTTGCAGAGAGAAAACAAACATGATGTCATTATAATGTTAACAAAGGCGCCTGCCCGTGCTGAGGACTGGCCCGAGCTGCAGGCTGCAGGAGGCAGCTGGGGTGGGGAAGCTTACCCAGGGCTGGGGGAGCAGCCTCTGCAAAGGCCCGGTGCCCCGAGGGGACAAGTGCTCAAGGAGCGGAGGCCAGAACGTGCTGAGCACAGGCGTGAGGGGGACGCGGGACACAGTGAGCCTGCACGATGGTGACGGTTGGCTCTTCAGCAAGAAGGGGGCAGCCTTGATGGGTCGAGGCAGAGACAAGGCTGTTTGCCCTGCACAGCTCAGGGTGCCGCAGAGTCAGGGTGCCGCAGGGTCAGGTGCCGCAGGGTCAGGTGCCGCAGAGTCAGGGTGCCGCAGAGTCAGGGTGCCGCAGAGTCAGGGTGCCACAGAGTCAGGTGCCGCAGAATCAGGGTGCCGCAGAGTCAGGGTGCCGCAGAGTCAGGGTGCCGCAGAGTCAGGTGCCGCAGAGTCAGGTTGCTGCAGAAGGCTGCAGGGGGGCAGGAGGGGCGGAGAGCAGTCAGGCGGAGTGAGGTGGGTGGTGGTGGCTGAGGACAGGGACTGCATATGGATTTGGGAGCTTTTGCGAAGGAAACAGCAACAAGACTACGCCCACCACACCTGAGGCACAGCGCCCACGCTTTGGCGCTGGACACCCGCAGTGCTGGACGCGAGCGCTCCTGCCGCTCTCCTGCTCCCAGCAGCCAGCTCTTCGGCCTGACGCTCTGCACCCATGGGCACCCGTGGGCCCGTCTCCCTCTGTGTGGTCACTGGGGCCACTGTGGTGGCCGGAGTGGAGTGAATGCACTTCCTGGCTTGGTCACACAAGCACACCATTTCCTGGGGCAGGAGCTGGGGTGGGGGTGCTTAATGTCCAAAGTGAGAGAAATGGCTCTTGCTTGTTGTAAAAATTAGACAGAAAGTAGCAGAAGTGCAGGGGCCCTTGGGGATGATGTAGAGGTGTCCGTCTTCAGGGCACCTTCTGGCAAGGCCTCCCTCTCCCATCAGAGGCCAGGCTCGGGCGTAACAACATGGTCAACAGAGCACATCCCAGTTCATTGGTTGACTTTATGAATCAGATAAACTTACAGGGGCTTCGGTGCCATTTGCCTCTGAACTGGTCCCGCTCAGCCAGCCGCCTCTTCCCTGTAACTTGGTGACAGGCCAGCCGAGCTCTTTCCTCGGGTTTCAGCACTTCCTGGTCCCAGGGATTTTAGGTCACATGGCGTGTGGACTGTGTCTGGACCTGGGACCGGGGAGGCCCCTCCCTCCCCCTAGTGCCACCACAGTGTGACTTGGGGCTTGCCCCTGCCCCTGCCCTGTTGGCACAGTTAGTTCCCAGCTTTGTCTGTAAGGTGATGTGGCCGGACGTGATCTTGGTCTCTGGAGGCTCCAGGCAGCAGTGCGGGGAGGCACCTGGTATGCTTCCAGGGAGTGAGGGGGGCTGTCTTGAGTTCCCCCCCTTGGGGAGATGGTCTCCCTTCCTGGCCGGCCCGATTGTAGGTGGGCTGCTGTGCAGACTCGTGACTCGTCTGTCTAGGCACGAGTGAGGCGCTAAGAAAATGTGAGGGCTGGGGGTCCTCAATTTCTTTCAGGTCTTTGCCTGGGTTCCCACTGGGTGCTGCCGCGGGGCCAGCATAAACACGTGGGCCGGGGCTGGTGTGCCTGAGTGCTGGGGGCATCGGCCTTTGTGCCTCTGGGCCATGAGCGTGTGGCTCAGGGAACGATACCCAGCGGGGAGGCTGGTGTGCAGTGGCCTCAGAGACGCTGCCCCGTGTGTCCCTGCAGAAGGAAGGCGAGTTCACCCTGCACACCCGGGCCATCCTGGAGATGGAGCAGCACATCCGGGAGATGTACCCCGACGCCGTGAAGATCTGCAACATCTGCCACGGCCTCCTCATCCAGGTGCCGCTGGGGGGCTCCCCACCGGGTGCGCGGCCCCGGTGCTCTGAGGGCACCTCACTGAGCTGTGGGCCCCGGCCTCTGGCATTGCCGTCACCCCCAATGTGAGCAGGAGGGCCTCTCCTCGGAGGTATCTGGATGACCCCATGAACGCAGCGCCTGGCCCTCTGCTGGTCCCAGGGCTCTTGACTGTATTTTCTCCAGGAGGCGGTCCGAGGTCGGCCGTGTTCCTGTCACCTCGGCTGTTGTGTGGGGACCGTCCTCCCGTGCCCGTTGCTGGTTTTACACGGTGGACTTCGTGGGGCTTCCCAGCCGCCGAGCCAGTGCTAGACAGGGCTCCTCCTCGTTAATGTGTATCTTTGTGCAGCGCTAACTGTGCGCTGATGAGCCACTTTGCACCTGCCCCCTTGGGTGCCTGGTGGTTGCTGCCTTTGGCTGAATCCCTGGAGGTGGAATTCCTGGGACAGAGAGTAGGTGTTTTTTTAAGTGTTTGAAATACATTTCCCGGTGCTTTCTGAAAAGTTGTATCACATCCACCTGCAGGATACGAGGTCTACCCGTGCAGGGAGCTGAGTTTCGGGGTGCCCTTGCTGCTCTGCGGGGCCTGCCAGCCACCACTGCCAGCCCTGGCCTGTAGTCTTGAGCTGCGTTCGTTGGAATTCTTTAATCAGCCCATTGCACCAAGGACTTTGGGATGATTATCATTCATCTGGGGCTTGGAAGACAAACATGTAGCGTGTGGACAGTCTCCTGCAGGTGTGTGCGCGCAGGTGTGGACGGGACTCCACGGCTGTCCGTTCTCGTTCCAGGGTCAGAGCTGCGAGACCTGTGGGATCAGGATGCACTTGCCTTGTGTGGCCAAGTATTTCCAGTCGAATTCCGAGCCGCGCTGCCCCAACTGTAACGACTACTGGCCCCACGAGATCCCAGGTTGGTGTCCCTGCGGCTCCTGGGCTCTCCTGGCCTGGGGGAGGGGCTCTGGGAGGTGGGGCGCCTGTGGGGTCTGCATCAGCAGGGCCGGGGCCCCACATGCAGAGGGCTCTGTGGTCAGCGGGGCTGCCTGGTGTGCGCGGTCAGAAAGCCCCAGGCACATGGGTCCTGGTCTAGACGGGGCTCTCTCCCAGCAGCTCCCTCGGGTGGTGCACGTGTCACCGGGCTCACTCCCCATCCTCACAGGTGGGTGGAGGGTTAGCAGTGGGCACTGTCAGGACAGGGTCCCGGGCACGTCACGTGTAGCTGGGAACGTGGCTGTTGTCAGGTGCAACCAGCCCTGCCATTCAGTGTCCGCCCGGTGTTCTCTGTGTGTAGAAGTCTTCGACCCTGAGAAGGAGCGGGGGGCTGGACTCTCCAAGCCCAGCAGGAAGTCCCTGCGGCCCAGGCAGCACTAGCGGCATCCGCGGCCCGGCTGGAAGACCCCGTGCCTCGAGTTCACACGCGTCACCTCCTCCGAGCTTTATTTTCCCTCATTAGCAGGTTTGAAATAAAACTTCACCGCAATCCCGTGCTACGCGCCCGTCTGTGGGAAGTGCGTCCTGGCCGATCAGGTCTCCCTGGAGCTCTCTGATCCGGGAGCCCTGGGTCGGGTCCCAGCGGGGGAGGTGCCACAGCTCCTGCACAGCGCCGGCCCAGGGGCACTGTCCTTGCTCAGGTGGCCTCGCCATCACTCTCCAGCTTTGGTTACTTGTCCCACCAGCACTGGCAGCCAGGACTGGTGAGGGCCTTGGCCTTGACCTCCCCATGGTCTGGACCAGGGGTCCTCAAACTTTTTAAACGGGGCCAGCTCACTGTCCCTCAGACTGTTGGAGGGCCGGACAATAGTTTAAAAAAAACAAACTATGAACAAATTCCTATGCACACTGCACTTAATTTGAAGTAAAAAAACAAAACGGGAACAAATACAATATTTGTATTTGCATGTGGCCCGTGGGCCGTAGTTTGAGGACCCCTGGTCTGGACTCTCTGGCCCATGATGCAACTGGCCCAAATGGGCATGTAGCCTGCAGGCTCGGCTGAAGGTACTCTCCTCAGTGGGCACTTCTGTCCCGGCTCAGTGCCTGGCAGCCCTGCCCATCAACTGCCCCAGCCCTGAACTGGGGGTTTGGCCTTGGTGCCTCCTCCTCCCTGGCTTCCTGCATCAAACCTGTCATGGCACCTGGCTGCCCACCTGCCAGGTGGCCCTCAGCCCCCCACGGCTGCCCTGGGCCAGGTCCCTCCCCCACCTCCTCTGCACCAGCTCCTCACTGCTCCTGGCTCCAAGCGGCCCACCTGCTCCATCTTTTCTACCACAGTGACTGTCCCATGATGCCAATCAGCCTGGCGCCCCTGCTAAAGACCCCGGTGACTGCTGACAGGACTCGGGTCCGGGCACACAGGACTCACGGGCCCAGGTGATGAGGCCCTTGCACATCTCATGGCCTTTCCTTCCCCCCGGTTCCTGAGTGAGGTCCTGCTCCTCCCTCTGAGCCTTTGCCTTGTCCCCCCGCCCGAACCTCCTTCCTCGGAGCCTGCCTGTGCCTGCTGACACCTGCCCACCCTCTAGGTCTTGGCGGGGCGTCACTTCCTGGGTCATCACACTTGCCACGCAATTTCAGTTCCCAGTCTTTCTTCCCCTCGGTGTCAGTCAGGACCCTGTTAGTCGGACAGAAAACCCAGCTCCAACTGGTTTAAGCAAGGAAGGCCTGGGCCAGAGGGGCCTGCAGGAGAGGCTCGACGCGGTGTTCCGAGGGCACCGATCATCCAGGCTCCCCTACCCGCCCCCGCCGGTGTCAGCAGGAAGAGGGGTCTGTTGTGCCTCCCCCATTCAGAGCTCGACTCCACATTCTTTAGCTCTGGTGTTGGCTGTCCTCCGTGCACACTGCCCACCTGAGCTCACTCACCACATCAGCTCCACCGCCTGCCTCCCTGCCACCAGCCAGCTTTCCTGTGTTTATTCCAAGTCTCTGCTCAAATCTATGAAACCCTGAGACCTTTGTGATCAAGTTCAATCTCCTCGGCCAGTTACATTAGCCGCCATTTCAGCTTTCACCACCGACTTTCCAGCCTCTCGTAGTGACCGGGTGGCCTGGGGTTTCTGAGCCCCCAGGCTGGGTCCTGGTGCTGGAGGATGTGGAGCTGACCAGCTGGGTCATCTCCCCTGGGGAGACCCACCTGCCAGAGGAGACTGAAGCCAGGGCCAGGCCAGCAGGTGGCGGGAGGGAGGCCTGGCCTGGGCTGCCTCCACGGCATCCATCACGGAGCCACTGCACCTGCTTTGCTGTTTCTGCTTCAACTGCCTGAGCTGGGTTCTGCCACCAGAGAGCCCCAGCCGCTGGCAGCCAGAGCCGGCACAGCCTCGACTCCATGACCTTTGATTTTATCCTGGGCCACGGCCCTCACCCCATCCTGGCCTCTTGCAATCCCAAACACAGGAGCTGCCCCCCTGCCTCCAGGCTCACACTGTATCTGTGTCCTACCAGAGGCCCTCGAATCCCCTGGTCCAATGCTTCCTCCTCCCTGTGACCACCTCACATGGTCCCACCAGCCTCCAGCACCGTGATTACTGCCAACGAATTGGACCAACCCTCCCCTGCCCCCGCCGGCCTGCCCGAGGCTGGGTGGGAGCAGCCTGCTGCTCTGTCCTGTCCTCAGTGCCCGAGTGCTGCCTGCCCAGAACAGCCTGTGGGACTGAGCCCTACCCTGTGGATCTGCCACTCCCCTGGGAGACATGTCAGAACCGAAGTAAACTGCAGGACTCCCAGCTCGTGTCGCAGGATTGCTTGGTGCCCCCTGCCCGTCTGGTGAGCGGAAGTGTCAGGAGTGTTCCAAGAGCCTGGTGTGCATTGAAAAGGAAAACAGTGGGGCTCCTCCCTCAGCACCGCTGTTACAGGTGACACCGCCTGTATGGACTGGCGTGTGTCTCCAACCGTGTGTGCTGTCTCCTGGGACGGATTCCAGAAGAGGATGAGCAGGCCCAGTGGCGGGCGTGAGCGTGTCAGGCTGGGCTGCCAGCAGGACATCCTCCTCTCAGCACGGAGGAGCTTTAAACAAGCTGCTATACTGTAGCTGGGAGCTTGTCCTAACTGCATAATGTTGAGTATTAGTGAGATTGTGGAACTTTGTTGTTATTCCTCTTCCAAGGACACTTTCCCATTGAGTTTTAGAGAGAGATACACCGATTGATTGCCTGCCACACACACTCCAACTGAGGATCGAACCCGTAACCCAGGTACATGCCCTTGACTGGGAATTGAACTCACAACCCTTTAGTGCGTGGGCCGGTGCTGTAACCACTGAACACACCAACCAGGGGAAGAGTGTACTTTTTTAAAGGTTTATTATAAGCTTTTAACATTTCTTTTATGATTGGTTTGCAACAGATTACTGTTTACCTCACGGTCACGGTGTGACAAGTGTCACCTGCAGGCAGTCCTGCATAAAGGGCACTAATGGGGGTCTCGTGGCCGGCAAGCAGGCCCAGGGCCTTCCTGGTATCAGCTGTGGGGATCTGCCTGCCTGTCTGCAGTCACAGGGCTGGGGGAAGTCTTGATGGCTAAACACAAACAAGCTACGTTTATACAAACAAAACCAACACATTTATATGAACAAAATAAATGTACGTGGAAAGCCTGATGTCCGGGCCTCTCCCCAGAGAGCAGTGAGCTGGGAGGCTGGAGCCCCTGGCGGGGCAAGAGGGGCTGCCTGGTGCAGGCGAGGGGTCGCTTTCTTGCTTTGGGAACAGCCTCCTGGGAGGGCGCCCAGGGAATGCACCACGCAGCTCCCCGAAGGCAGGTCACACCTCAGCAGTGACAGCACGGAAACGGAGCTCGGCTGCAGTGTTGTCCTGATGTGCCAAGGTTGCAGGTTCCATCCCCGGTCATGTGAGAACCAACCAATGAATGCATAGGTAACAAGCTGATGTCTCCTCCTTCCTCTCCCCAAAGTCAATGAGTAAAATAAATAAAAAAAGAACCAAAAAGGATGTCCGTAGACTTCCCATTGCCCAGCAGAGGTCTGAGCTCTCCAGCAAGCTGGCAAGGACGCTCCCCGTGACCAGGGCCATGCCCACCATGCCCACCTGCAGGCTATGGTGTGGAGGCCCCGTCATGACAGCTGTGTGACAAGCATGACTGTCCGGGCTCTGCACACGCTCCACCTCCCAGACCCTCTGTGATGAGGACCGGTGCCCCGTTTTCCAGGTGGAGACACACTTGCCCAAATCACATGGCTCTTAAGCCATGGGGCCGGGTTTGAAGCCAGGCCACCAACCTCAAAGCCTGTTTCCCAACACGTCAGGCCTGATGCCCACGCCTTGCCGAACGGCTGGAATGGCTTTCTGGGCTCTTGCCGCATACACCTGACCGGCACAGGGCAGGCCTATGCCCACCAGAAGCTGACGGAGAAGCTCAGGTCCAGGGCCCGCACGTAATGCCAGTATTTAACGGGGATGAACAGCAGCTCTCCCGGGGACAGGATGCAGGACAGGAACGGGGCCTCCGCAAACCTGGGGAACTTCTCCAAGTCGGGATTCTCCACGTCAACCTGGAGGGAGCAGAACAAGTCACATGCCTGCCTCCGGGTGGTGGAGGAGGAGCTGCGAGGCCACGCGGACCCACCTGGCTGGTGTTGTGCAGAAGGTGCGTGTCATGAGGGTAGACAGCCTCCGACTCCTGCGGGGAATACAGGCGGATGTACTTCCTCCCGAGCACCTGGAAGAGATCGACCATCAGTGAGCTGGCTGCAACCTCACCTCCCTGCCTCTCTGCACCTTCCATGCTGCTCCTGCACCAGCCAGCCCCAGCCCCATCCCCATCCCCATCCCCATCCCCGCTGCACATGTGCCGAGTCCAGCGTCTGTCTCTCCAGGTCCACTGCAGACCAGCGCCTGTCACTGTGGCCGATCGCTAGGCACTGCTGTGACAGCCACCGTCCCAGAGCTTCACGTGGACCAGCTCTGACCCCACCGCCAGGGGGCGGGTCCTCCCACCACAGAGCACAGGGCCAGAGAGGCAGCGTGAGCTGCCTGGTTCACAAAGCGCTGGGGCCGAGCGGTGTGCAGGGGGCAGCCTGCTCTGTGCACCCATCCGCCTGGCTGGAGGCATGTTCCCATCGGTTGGACCCTGTGCTTAGGAAACACTAAGGCGGCTGCACAGCTGCCCTCTTCCAGGTCCCAGGGGCTGAGCAGCTGCTCCCCATGGGGAGGGTTCTGGCAGGAGAGGCCAGCCAGGCAGGGGCGGGAGGGGAGGCAGCCATGGGCCGGGTGCGGGAGACAGCAGGTGCTCTGGAAGACTCCCACCTGGGCCAGGAAGTTCTGCTGGGGATCCTGGTGAAGGGGGGACACGGTGCCCGGGGGCCCAAACCAGGCGTTGATGGTGATCTCTTCCTCCTCCCCGTCGCCCAGGCAGCAGTAGTCAGGGATGCTGATGTCCTGCTTCAGCTCTGGGATCTGTGGGTGGCAGAGCAGGTGTGGGAGGCGAGGCCAGGCCGGGCCCGCCAGCCCCGAAGGCACAGGACTACCTGACAGAAGGCCAAATGCTCGCTGTCCTCCTGTGTAATACACCACTGGGCGTCACGTGCTGGACAGGAATTTAAAACTCAATTTGAAAAATGTAATCATAGGGAAGAGCTATGATTTTATGTCAGATTTGTTTCCATGCATTTTATGTGTCTTTCCTTTTAAAAACCCAACACCAGTGCTTTGTCTTTGTACTTAGGATAAACCAGTTAGGGGCGTCCGGCGACATTTTCACTTAAATGCGCTCATCTCCCCTCTCAGGCTGCACAAGGGGCACAGGCAATCTATGTGAATATAATTTCTTATAAATGTGTCTTTAATGGGTTTAATTCACCCTTTAAAAAAAAAATAAACCAGTTGGTCATTTTCTTTTTCTTTTCTTCTTTCAGGTAGTAATTTTCTAAAGAGTTAATTATTTAAAAAAATCAGAACAAGAATAAAATGGGACTGACGATCACATCTCTGGGGGGAAGAGCTCCCAGATTTACCAAAGGTAAAGAAGAACAGCCGCACGCATCAAGTACCTTAGTTATAAAGACCAGCGGGCCAGCACCCGACTGGAGCAACTGTGATAAGTAAGGGTTAACGTACACAGTTTGTTCAAAATTATAAGGATCCCACTACAAAGGACAAAAACGAGATAATACCTAGAAATGAATTAGATATAAAGGCGCGGTTCAGTCTCGTTAGCAAAAAATCCAAACGAGACGTCATCGTTTCCCACCCATCAGACTGAAGAGTGACAGCAGCCAGCGTGGTGAGGATGTGGTGGAAGGGGCGCCCACGCTGGGCTGCTGGTGCGCCACGCGGGAAGCCATGCAGATAGCGAGGCGGTCCTGTGCACAAGGCTTCAAAGCCTGCATATCTGACAGATGGAAGCGAGCTGTGCTGTGCTCCCAGGTGGGGGTTTGAGGCTGTGATGTCCCGCTCCCAGGAGGAGGAGGAGGCTGCCAGGAAACCAGGTGCTGTGGGCTCGCTGCCCGCACCATCAGTGTCTGCATCTCGTCTGACATCAGTGCGTCCGATAAGATGTACTTTAAGATGGTCCCCCTACTGCTTCCTCACCGCCCCTGCATCCCCAGCCCACGCCCTCTTTTGGGCAGAGGCAGCCTGACATCTTTGCCTCAGGAGGAGGAGGAAAGGAGGACACTGGAAATCAAGGTGGCTTCCTCCTCTAAAAGCCCGGGAGGGTATAGAGCCGGCACACAGGCCGGGCGCAGGGACCGCCCCAGACAGACAGTCTGCGCTCAGTGAGTGAGAGGAGACGTTTTCCCTGTGAGCCCAGCCCGTTTTGTACTCAACCAGACCTCCTTTGTGGCTTTAACTCATGCGATTCTTTCTGGGCCCAGGCTTCAGTTTCCCTGGAATTTCCCAAAGCCTCAGGGCCACGGCCAGCGCGGGCAACCCTGGCGGTGTGGGCAGGGCGTGCTGGTCCTGGCCTCAATGGAAAGAACCAGCCAGCGGCTCCCAGTGAAGACACCTCTCATCCTGGATGAACCCACCTCCTGCCCTGACCCCCAGTGCCGGCCCCACCAGAGCAGCCTCCAGCTGCACCCCGAGGGGTGTGGGTCCCTCACAAGTCCCGGCGGGGCCAGCTGAGTCCAGGGGCCTTCCCAGCCTGAGAGGGCTGGGACCTGCCCGGAGCCGCCTCTGCTACTCGCCTCGGGGCTTTCAGAGGGAGCGCCTGGTCGGAAGGTGCCCAGTGTCAGGTGCCAGGTGTCCTGGGCAGGGAGCCTGGCCACGCCATCCCTGCAGGGGGGCTACTGCGAGTTGGGGTGCTGGCAACAGCTGGAATGTCCCACAGGCACCCTGACCAGACCCTGCAGTCTGCGATCTAAGTCTGTCTCGGCAGCCGGTGTAGACGCAGAAACGCGTCTGTGGGCACTGCTCTGGGCTAAGGGAGAAGGCCTTGTCCGCGGTTTCCCGGGATCACCCCATCCCAGGCCCTGTCCGCGGTTTCCTGGGATCACCCCATCCCAGGCCCTGTCTGCGGTTTCCCGGGATCACCCCATCCCAGGCCCTGTCCGCGGTTTCCTGGGATCACCCCATCCCAGGCCCTGTCCGCGGTTCCCGGGGATCACCCCATCCCAGGCCCTGCGGGATGCTGAGCAGCTCACTGGTTCCTGATGACATCATCAGGATTTCTGAAAGGTGACTGGTTGATGTTATCAGAGCAATGGCCCAGGACTCAGAGACCCCAAGAGAAGAAAGCCTCCCGCAATATGACTTATAGTTAAAAGCAGGCCTAGTGCAGTCGCCAATATTTCCTAAACCCGGGGCCTCTGGGAGGAAGCCAGTAAGAGACACTGGGCAAGAGGTTGAGTGGGAGGCCCTGAGCCTCGTGTGGGCCGAGAAGGCCTGAGAGCAGCGCAGAGGCCCCAGCCCCTCTGCCCCGCATGACGCCCCAGGGCCCCGCTGCTCACACTTCCCCACCACGCTCTGAACAGCAGAGGGGAAAACGCCCCTGGGGCCCCAGATAAAGACTCTGGCAACAGCCAAAACATCTTCAAAATAATCACAAGCTGTCTTCTCTTCAAACAGCTTCCTCTTGTTCTCCTCCGATGGCTGCTCCAGGGCAGGGAGCCATATTCCTATGGCTCACAGCCCCTGGGAGGCCGTGCCCAGTGTGACTGAGGTCTTTGATCACACAGGGGGGCTGGTCAATGAGAACCCCCTCTCTTCCTAGCAAGAGAGTCCAGGAGGCAGGACCTGTGAGCCCGAATACGGGAGGCCTGGGGAAAAGACAACACGCCCACCCAGCCCTCACTAACTTTGGGGTGGAGGTTCCTGGAGGCTGGCGCAGCCCCTACTGAACCTGGGACCCCCTACCCCACCCCGGGACAGGCAGTGAGGATAGCGCTGGCAGACAGGGGCCCAGCCCATGCTTGGCTGTGGTCCTGCCACCGACTCACTTGCCTGGCTTCGCCTCCTGCGGGAGCTACCTTCCCTGGGCATTCCTGCTGCCCCCCTTTACCCCCCACCCGTGTATCTGGCCTGGCTGAGACCACACCAGCACCTCTCCTGGACTCCTTCATGTAATGAGTTGGTTGGCTCCCAAATCCAGGAATTGTCCTTGATTGCTCCCTTTCCCTCAACCTCGGTCACCCACCAGTGTCCAGGTGCCAGGTGCCAGCACCCCACATGCTGTCAACACCACCCTCCAGTCCCCATCACATTCGGAAAACTGTCCTTCCTCACCCAGCCCCACCTACCTCTCAGCCCCCACCCCTTGAAGGTGAAAGTTCACTCCTCTTGCTCCCCTTGCCGGCCGCCCTTCTCTCACCTCCTCACATGGCTGGCCACTGCTCACCTTTTGGGTCCCTGCTCCAATGTTACCCCCAAGACACCTTCCCTGGCTGCCCCACCCAGAGAGCCACTCTCCTGCCAGCCTCCTCCTGGAGCACCTCCTTCCTCTGGGGGCTCCTCACCATCTGAGGTGATGGTCTTAGGCCCCCGGGGACAGGGAGTGACGCTGACGTCTTTAGCCCTGTATCCAGGGCAGACCCAGTGCTTGGTGCACGGGGGCCTACAGAGAAGCCCACTCCCTCCTGGCCCCGGGTCCTGGCCCAGCCACACCCCCAAGTGCTGAGTGAGAAGTGGCGGGTGGGCACGTGGAAGGGCCTGGGCAGAAAGCCGAACTTCACCCCTTTCCCCAGGACGAGCCTCCTCTGGCCGCCGCGTCCTCAGTAGACAGTGCTGAAACGGAGCGCAACCGCATTCCTGCCACTTCTCTTGGTTCTCGGGTTGTTTGCATTTAAAACAAGTCTACCTTTTCTCATTATGATGAGCGCTCATACTCATTCTAGAGGATTTGGAAACTACAGAAATGAGAAGGAAAAGACCGCTCAGCGCCCACAGACAATCACTGCTATCTTCTGTGGCATTTCCCGTCCTCAGCACAGCGAAGCGCATCCTTTACGTAATCCTGCACCCTGGTTTTCTCCCTCCCACAGCCAGGACGTCCAAGCTCCCGTGGCCGCTTCGTGAGCTCCAAGTGTGGCGGGTCTGGAGCCCCCGTCACCTCGCGCCCAGCCACCGAGCCCCAGGATGGAGGCCACATGGCTGGGAGCTCCCAGTGATGCCCATGCCGGCCAGGGTCACGCTCTGCTGTCTGTCCACAGGCACTGATTTGTGGCAGCGGCACCTCTGCTCCCTACGCTGTGTCCTCCCCCCCCCGCCCCCCCATCACTGTTCCTCGCAAGTACCCCGCCTCCCTGGCTGTCCTGCTGAATTCCATTGGAAATTCTGCCTCTTACTGGGAACCCTCCTGTTAAAAACCTCACAGGGCTCCTGGCTGTTTTCCAGATAATCTGAGTTCTTGGCCTGGCATTCAAGGCCCTCCCCAGTTTGGCCCCAGCCTCCCTCCTCGCCGGCTCCTTGCTCTGCAATTCTGGACAAACCCTCCCCGGCTGGTTGATGTACCCAACACGGCCGTCCCACTGGCCCCTCTGGCCTCTGAGTGAGGCACTGCCCGCTGGGAGCTCCTCCTGCCTCTGGCCTTGCTGCGCCCCCTCCCTCCCAGCTGCAGCCTGCGCCCCCTTCCTCATTCAGTCTTCAGCAGGTGTGTCCTTGGGGCCTTAAACCCGGCCCACCAGGCTGGGTACCCAGGGAGTCAAACCCGGCCCTGCCATGAGTACGCAGGCCTAGGGTGGGGAGAGCCTTGCCGGGGACATGAGACATGTAAGGGCGGTGCCAGGACCTGCCCAGAAAACTGTTGCAGGGAAGGCAGCGACTCGCTCTTGCCTGGCTGCCTGGGACTCCTTCTCCAGTTCTGACCACACCTGAAGCTGTGGACTCCCCCAACAACCCCCCCCCCCCCCCTCGCTTCGCCATCCTGGGGCCCTGGGCTCTCAGGCCTGGTGGCCTTGCCTGCTCTCCTGCCACCTGCTGGTGAGGAGGGCGATGCACAGGGCGCCAGTCTGCTCTCTGCAGGGAGCAGCACCAGTGGGTGGCAGATGAGGCTGCTACCCTTTGCTGCCCTCTGGGGTCAGAGCCCAGGAAGGGAGCAGAGGAGCTGAGAGTGAAGGGCAGAAGAGTGCGGTCTCAGACATACCTGGTCAAAGAGCTGGTGCTGGGCCAGGTACCCGACGTCCCTCGGCTGGTCCATGGGAGAAAAACCAGAGGCAACACAGAAAGCCCGTTAGTGGTGATGGACGCCCTCTAGGTGCTACTACTGTTTAGCTGGCTCTCAGCACCCATGCCCCTGCCCCTGCCCAGCCCCGGGCAGCCCCGCGGAGGGCCCCCTCTGTCCTGCTGGTCCCCCTCCTCCCACCCAGCGGCTGATGTGGTCTCAGGACCCATGCTGCCTCTGCCAGAGGTTGCTGGAGCTTGTCAGCCTGTGCCAAGGGCTCAGCTGACAGATTAAAAATGAAGGGGCAGGCCCTGGCCAGGGAGCTGAGTTGGTTAGGCATCGTCCCCATACACCAAGACTGAGGGTTGGATCCCTACTCAACGCACATACATGAAGCAATCAACGAATGCTGAAGGGGATCAAATTGGTGTTTCTCCGCCTTCCTCTCTCTAAAATCAATTTAAAAAAAGGGCAGATACGTTGGTTAGATCACTCCTTTCTGCCGTGGAGCCGTGGAGTCAGCATCGCTGGTCCCCCTCCCGCAGTCACCAACCCCACTAAGTCCGAGTCTCCCAAAGAGCCAATGGCTGCCAAGGCTCTTCATCGGAGGTTTGAACTTTGAAACAACGATGTGAGTCGGAGGAGCCCTTCTGAGCCAGGGGGACACAGGCTGCGATGAGATCCATCACCAAGCGCCCCTGAGGCTCTCTGGGTTTGTCAGGATGCCAAGCAGGTGGATGCAGCCACGAATGCCAGGCCAGCAAGGGCTGTGTCCAGAGGCATCTCAAAGTCCTGGTCCCCACCGCACTGAGGAAGATTTCTGCTGGATGCATTGAAGAAGACACAGGGGAACTCACCTAACAGGCTATTCTGAGCTGTGGGAAGATGGAGTGATTGAAACCATGACTGAGCCAGGCAGGGGTGAGAGGAGAGGTTGGCTTTGGTAACCTGACTCCATAGACAAGACTGTCATTTAGAAATACCATCCTGCGAATGGCCACACTGAGAAGTCGGGAGAGCCCTGTCCAAGCAAGAGATGGCCAGGGCCGAAGAGGTCGAAGGGTTCTGGAAACTTCAGAGGTGGCCGTGGAGGTGGTTTGGTGGGAATGACGACTTTGGTCGTGGAGGGAACTGTGTGGCTGAGTGGCTTTGGTGGCAGGGGGATAGTAGCTGTCATGGGTTGGTAATGATGGAAGCAGTTTTGGAGATGGTAGAAGTTACAGTGATTTTGGCATCTTCAAATTGTGGACCCATGAAAGGAGGAAGCTTTGGAGGCACTGGTGACCCGAGAGGTTAAGTCACCAGCCAACGACACACAGCCAACCAGGGCCAGTGCTGGATACAGTGCTGTTCTGCCTGAACGGCAAGTGCACATGCTGACCCGCGCACACCCTCTGGCTCCGCCTCTGCCGAGAAAGCAGGCTTCCTCCTGGCGGAGGGAGATGCCCAGGCCCACGGGGTGCATGCCTACAGCAGAGGTGGACATGCACACGGCACGTCTCTAGCCACAGCTCCCTTTCCAGGCCTCCAGGTGACAGTGCACTGAGCAGAGACGGGGACGAGAGGAACGCGGAAGGGGGAATGGAAAGATGTCCGTGAGCCCTGCTGGAGGGGCCCCGCAGCCAAGTGAACGGCACCGAGTGCCGTGGAGGAGGGGAAATGCAGGAGCGCAGAGGTGGGTCAGGAAGGGCCACGCGGTGGTCCGTCAGGTGAGAAGGTGAAAAGGCCAAGCGAGGAAACCTTAGCCCCATGGTCACTGACCCGGACCGTCAATGCCGCAGACCCATGACCAAACTGGTCAGAGCTTTACAGAGCCCCTGGGCTGGGGGCGGGCTGCCGGGTGCGGCGGAAGAGCTGCAAAGCACTGATGCTGACTGTGCACACCTTGTGGGGGTCCTTGCCCACCACAGGTGCGGGTGGACAGTCCCCCCTGAAAGCTCCCCTTGTCCTGGCCAACAGGGATGGTTCAGGCCCCCGCAGACAAGCTGCATTCCCGGCCTCACTAGTCAGGCTCTGAAATGACAAAACGGCGCAGCTGCTTTGGAAAACAGTCTGGCAGTTCGTTCCTAAAAGGTGAAGCGCAGAGCGACCACGTAGCATTACCAGCAGTTCCACTAAGTACGCACCGAACAGAAACAAAACGACGTCCACACACACACTTCACACGAGTGCTTACAGCAGCATTTCTTTTCTAAGTCCTCACTGAGGACATGCTTTTATTGATTTCCAGAGAGAGAGGAAGGAGAGAGATATGTGAGAGAGAAACATCGACTGGTTGCCTCCCATATGTGCCCCGACCGGGGATGGAACCTGCAACCTAGCTTTGTGCCGACAGGGAATCGAACCCACAACCTTTTTGGTGTACAGGACGATGCTCCAACCAACCGAGCTACCGGCCAGGGCTCCAGCAGCATTCTGATACTGACGGAAAGTGCACACAGCTCAAATGCCCCCAATGACGAACGGACAAACAGCACATGGTCTCTCCACACAATGGAATACGATCAGCCGTAAAGAGGAATGCAGGGCAGCACTGACAGATGCCACAACCCGGATGAGCCTTGGAAACGTGAGGCTCAGTGACAGAAGCCAGACTCAGAAGGGCACACACTGCATGACCCCATCTACAGGAAATGCCCAGAACTGGCACATCCACAGAAACAGGAGCAGGTTAGTAGTTGCCTGGAGATGGGGGAAAAGGGAGTGGGAAGCGACTATGACTTAGTTTGGGGTTTCTTCTGGGAGTGATAAAAATTTTCCGGAATTACATAGTAGGGATGGTTGCACAATGTTAAAATATACTCAAGACACTGAAATGTACAACAACGTTTTTGAAATGAGCCCCTCACGTCCTGTCACGTGGCCCACCTACCTACCCAGTAGCCTGCCTTCCTGGCTGTGGCCGCCTCCTGACAAGACTCTTAGAGACTGACCACTCCCAACCCTCCAGTGCAGCACACGGAGTTATGTGCCCAAACGTAATGTGTTCCTCCAATAAGTACTAGAAAGGAGTCAGAATGACGTACCTCATTGAGGATGTAGCAGCTGATGAACTCACTGACCGTCATGAGCCTCTGGGACCATTCCTCGTCGGTGTACCTGGAGCCCACTTCCACCGGGACAGTGCGGCAGCCAGCAATTTCTTGTATATACTCCAAGCTGTCAGAAAACATACACGCCATTTCATCACTATTGCTCGCACTTGCAGGGCACTCTGCTCAGCACGCTGGACACTGGTCTCCTCTCAGCATCACCACTTGAGGTGGAAGCTGCCACCCCCATTGCACTGACTAACCTTTTGGACGTCACGGACCACTGGTTGGTGACCACTGGACTCGACCCCATGGGCAGAGGTGAGGCTCCGCCCACCTGGCGCTGGAGGCTTTGCGGACAGATCCAATAAGCCTCATTTGCCTCAGCTCTCCCCGGCTGCTCTGCCACAGCTTGCCAGGAGCCTTCTCTCTGCACACCTTGTCACGCAGCTGCGGAAATGGCCGGCAGTACAGGGTGGAGAAGTGCCTGGGTCTCAACCCCGGTGGCCTGGCATTGACTCCAGGCCCTGCCACAATAGACCTGGGGATCGAGCAAGTTACCTAACCTCGCTGAGCCTCTGGTCATCACTGCAAAATGGTGGTGACGACTGTGCCTGTCCCACAGGAACCAGGACAAAAAGAGTTACACATGGCAAGGGCCTGTCTTGGCACCTGGTATGTAGTGAAACATGTACCACGCAGCAAACATGCAACACCACTGGCACGCAGTGAAACATGTACCACGCCTGGCACACAGCAAACATGTAACACCACTGGCACGCAGTGAAACATGGAACATGCCTGGCACGTATGCCGCATGCTTGCTGGCACGTGGGCTGCTGCAGTCAGAGCTCCTGTCTCAGTGGGAGCCACACCCTCCACAAGGCTACCACCGTGGCAGGCTGACTCGCTCACCCTTCCCTACAGACCCTCCTCATTTCCAAAAAGATGCGCAGCTATGGTGATATGGCCGCTCTCCAGCTGCCAGTCTCCCTGTGCCTGCGCCTGAGCCTGAGGCGGGCCAACAGGCAGGTGTGAGGAGGAAGCAAATACGAGAGCCGAAGGTGCCAAGAGAAGGGGACAGGCTGTTTCTGGGGCTCTTATTTCTACTCTGAAACCTCAGGGCCCTCGAGAAAGTGCAAGAAATTCCCAAGATCCTACAAAACTGTTTAAGAGACTTAATCCTGGACTGCCCTGAAGCCCGAATTAAAAACGGCTTCGGGCAAGCAAGTGGGAGGGTGAGAGTCTGAGATCTGGCGAAGAGCCAGAGCTCTGACTGTTGCTGTTTGTTTTCAATCCTTACCCAAGGATTTACTATTTATTATTGTCTAAAGTATTACTTATGTCTCCTTTTCCACATTTTTTTTTTTTTAATTTCAGAGATGAAGGGGGAGAAAGCAACAATGATGTGAGAGAGACGCATCAATCGGTTGCTTCCTGTATGCACCTTACCAGGGATTGAACCCGCAACCTAGGTGTGTGTCCTGACCAAGAATTGAATCCACAACTTTTGTTGTTGTTAATCCTCACCTGAGGATAATTTTTCCATTGACTTTTAGAGAGAGTGGAAGGGCGTGATGGAGAGAGAAAGAGAGAAACAATGATGTGAGAGACACACATTGACTAGTTGCTTCCCGAATGCGCTCTGATCAAGGCTGGGGACCGAACCTGCAACCCAGGTATGTGCTCTTGCCCTGCAGCCTTCAGTGTGCAGGCTGATGTTCTAACCACTGAACCACCAGGCCAGGGCTGTCAGTTCTTGTTTAACCCGCAGCCACCCACCCCAGGGCCTGGTAGTGACGTGTCCAGGGGCTGTGCTACTTGGGGATGCTGGGGAGGAGTGCAGGGAGTCTGGGAATGCTGAAATGGAGGGAGAACCTCTGGCCCTCAGCAGCCACCCACCTCCACTTCTTCATGCACGGCCAATGGTCGGCCACGCCTTCCAAGATCACAGGCGTCTGTGGAATCAAATAATGCTTCCTGAAATGCTGCAGGGACGGACAGTGAAGCCGGGGGACCGCTCTCTCTGACCTCATATCGGGAATTGAAATATGGCCATTCCTGGCTTTCTGTTTAAAATAAAACAAAACAGGTGGCAACCACCAAGGAATTTGCATCAATAGTAGGCGAGCTTTGGGGTCATTAATAACAGTAATAGCTAACGTTTATTATCATTATTACTGCTGCTGCTACTGTTCACTTCTCCTGAGAGCAAGATATTTTTTTCTTTACCAGGTCATTTCCAATGTTTGTTCAATTATAAAAGTAGTATGTTGCTTTCACAGAAATTCTGCATTAGAGGAAAACTTACTATCCCACACTCCACCATCTAACATAAGGGCATTCTTTCTCCTTCCCTAGTTCCTTCCCCACCATTTCTGATACGTTGCTGATCCGTGGGTAATATACTCTTGATGAACACGCAACTCCGCCTCTCCCATCCAATAATTTATCTAAAGCAGTTTCCCTGATATCACCAGCCCTTGCAATGTCCTGGGAGTGGTTGCATTATAATTTTCTTAATCATCTCCCAGCTGACTGACCTGAGTAAGTTACTGTCTCTGAGCTTCCGTTTCCTTATGTTAAACTACTGGGAGACGAGCTCCCATGTGTGAACCCAGGATGACCGCCTGGCGTGTGTCAGTGTCCTCTGCCCCCATCGCCGGACCCCAAGCCAGTTCTCTACGTTTGCAGCAGTGGCAGCAGCGCAGCGAACATCCGTACATGCAGGCGATGTGTGGGGACCTGTACCTGCTTGTTCTCGTCACTGTCACAACAAGCTTTTATGTTCACACTAGAGGCCCAGTGCACGAAATTCATGCATGGGTAGGGTCCCTAGAAGCTGCTGGCTGCCTGCTGCCGGCCGGGCCTCCCTTCACTGGCTGCCGGCTGCTGGCAGGGCCTTCTTTCGTTCTGCACCGCCCCCTGGTGGTCAGTCAGCACATGTCATAGTGAGCAATCGAACTCCCTGTCGGTTGAACTCCGAGGAGACACTTTGCATATTAGGCTTTTATATATATAGATGTCCCTCATCAAAGAGGCCTTCCCCGAACACTCCCTGAAGCTGCCTCCCCGCATCTTTTACAGCCTCACTCTACTGTCAGTGCTGAGAGGACAGGGCCTGGGCCCTTCTGTACCATCACCTAGTGCTGGCACATCTGGGCCATTGCTGGTGCTCCATAAAGCTGCTGAGAAAACCCCCTCTTACAGGCAAGGGAGCAGCGGGGGCCCAGAGGGACTATGACACTTGCCTGACTCACAAGTAGTGGATGGCAGTGCGGGAGCTTGAGCCCAGGCAGGCTGGCTCCAGAGCCTGCGCTCAGGCCCTTATCTATTAGCATATCCACTGGCCAACACCACCCACACCATGAGTACCACCTTGGCCACGAAGCCACCTCCATATGCCCTTGGACAGACTCAGCATGGGAAAGGGCACTGTAACACCTGGGTCAAAGGGCACAGGTTTTTGTCCCTTGATCTACACGTCTGCCCTGCCCTCTCCAGGGTCAGTGAACACACCATGTACTTAGCTCCTGGCACCCTTGGCAATGCTGGATATTGTATAAAAGCTTGTTTAACAATTTCACAGCTAAAAATGACTGCCTGTTTTTTAAAACCAAGATGAGGTTGAACATTTCCCCACACTGTTTTATAGATGTTTCCTCTTTGTGAACAGACTCGCCCAGAGGTCTGTGTGTCGGCACTGGGCTTTGAAGCGGTTTCAGTAAACCATCCTTTGCCACGTGCACTTAAACACCAGCAGGGACATGTGCAAGGACCAACAGGCAGGGCTGAGCAGTCACCTGATCAGAGGACAGCTAACTGTGCTATCGCCCCCAAACTCAGCAGCACAGGGACAGGGGCGGCCAGGAAAGTGGGTGATACTTCAACCAGCTGACCAAGAGGCTGAAAGAGATGGGCTAGCTGGCTGCCCTCTCACCCACACAATCCCTGAGCTGTTTCTCTTAGCAACGACGAAGCTGCACCCTCCTCTCCCAAAAGGACACGGCTTCTGCAGAAACCAGAAGAAGAAACTGAGAAAATAGATGGAGCTGTTCTATTTCCAAGTCGATGGAGATGCTATTTTCAGCTAGAGAGGTGACTTGTTCCTTCTAGAAAAACAGGGCTGTTGGGTTGTGTTGGGTGTGGTCGCGGACAATGCCACCAAGATACCTTTAAGCGGGGCTGCTCCGGGGCCGGACCTTGGGCAGGCCTTTTTCCAGGGAGAAGGTGCGCCTGGAGGACGGCAGCGACTTTAATGAGGATGTCATCGAAGATGGCCGCTCCCATCAGCAGGCCCATGTCACAGACTCTGAGGGCTGCGGCCACGGTGGCCGAGTCCCCAGGTGTTTCACACAGACACATGGCTTTCAGGAGGCAGCCGAAGGCATACACCCGGCGCCAGTCTTTGTCCACGTCCTGCCACAGCCCGGTATTGAGTTTCTCCCAGGAGTAGTCAAGGACCGCCTCGATCGTCTGCAGACACTCGCTCCTTCTGCCCCCGTAGAAGAGGTCGGCGGCTTGCTGCAGCAGCACCACCACACTCCCCTCCATGCTCGCACCGAGGTCCAACCGCAGCTCTTCTTTAGTGCGGGGCAGGAGCGCCCGGAGGGCCTCCCAGAGAGCCCCTGGCCCCGCCAGCGCGTCTCGGTTGCTGTCTGCTGCCGTCAGGCCCACCGTCAGCTCAGGCTGAGTGCTGGTGGAGGAAGAAATAAGTTACAGCAAACACCATGAGGGACACGTGAAACCACACAATTCTCTTTTTATAAAATAAAACTGTGATCATTCCAGTGGCCAACATGTCAACCACTGAGATTTAGAAAACATATACAGAGAGAGGGCGACCACATACGGACTTGGTCCCCGGTAGGTTCCTACAGCTTCCTACACTTGTCCTTTTAACACACATCTCATGTGCCAGTGAGAGGGTCCTTCGACAATGGACTCCTCTGCTGGGCATAAACTTGGAGGGCAGGGCCCCATCTGTCTGGGTCACCACTGTATCTCCGGGGCCCGGCACAATACCAGGCGTGCATTGGGCACAGGATAAATATCTGTTCAGGAAGAATATTTACTCCTCTTCTCTGGCAAATCAATCCCACCTTTAGTGACACCCTGCAGGGGCCCGCCAAGGCTCCCGGGCAGTGTTTCCTGTTCCAATGGCCCTGGAGCATCTTCGATAGCAGCTGCCACATGCAGCGCTAATACCTGCTCACACGTCTCTCTCTAATACCAGCTTGTGAGCTCTTCCAGGGCAAACACATCGCATGGCTCTACATTTCCCTGGGACCTGTAAGCCGCCCGGCTCACAGCAGGCACTCCACGGAGGCTGCTGAACAAGCGAGACCTTAACTTCTCAGGAAGGAACCTGACGACAGGGCACCATTTGAAACTGAGGTCCTCAGGACTGACTTGGTTTTATTTATTTATTTTAAATGTATTTTACTGATTTTTTGCAAAGAGGAAGGGAGAGGGATAAAGAGTTAGAAACATCATGAGAGAGAAACATCGATCAGCTCCTGCACACCCCCCCACTGGGGATGTGCCCGCAACCAAGGTACATGCCCTTGACCGGAATCGAACCTGGGACCCTTGAGTCCGCAGGCCGATGCTCTATCCACTGAGCCAAACCAGTCAGGGCTGACTGATTTGGTTTTAAATCCTGCTCTGGAAATCCCATCCCTTTCTATACTCAGAGAACGAGACTTTCCCCTGGATAATCAGGACCCGCCCCCTGCCCCCAGGCATCAGAAGGCAGCAGCGGGGCCTGCCGAATGGGATCTCAGTTCCGGCTTCGGTCAGGCTGAACATGACATCTTGACCTACGTTATGGTTCAGCTCCTACTTTCACGTGAGACCGGACAGACGGACCGGAAAAGACCTCAAAGCTCTCAAGACCTGAAGAAAAGATTCATTTCCCTCACCTCACCTTCTCATCACGGGCACCCTGCACAACCGGAACCCCTAACCCACGGCGTCCTGTGCCTTTGCCGGAATAATCTGTAGCCAAGTTCCTGCTTTTGGGCATTAGCGCCCGTCTCCTGGATGGCGCCCTTCATCAATAAGACAGCCCGTATTTCTCCACTTCAGCCCCCGTGTCTAGCGTTTGGCTCTGCCTGCACCGGGTGGACGGGCTTTCTGTCGCCGTGGCCCCAGCCCTCGCCCCCCTGGACGGCCCCCCTAAGCATGGTGACTTACCGGTCTTCGCACCCTGAGGGGCAACGCGATGCTGATGCTGAGTTAGCTCCTGCCGAGTGGCCGAGTGGCCGAGTGGGAAAGCCCGGTCTGCAGGCGCCCAGCGCGCGGGCCCCACCTGCTCCCTCGGGCGCGGCACCTGCCCACACCCTCCCGCCCCCCCCAGGCCTCACACCCTTTCCCTCCCGGCGCTGCCCCCGGGGTTGGGGTTCATCTCTGGCGGGCCATTCGGAGCCCCGCGGTTCAAACGTTCCCAGTCCACCGAGCTCCAGGCCCAAGACAACGCCGATTGGTCCGGCAGCTACGAGTAAGAAACAAAAGACCGCGCAGGCGCACTAGAGTCAAACCAAGGCGACACAAGAACTGCGCAGGCGCAGAACATCCTGGCTTGCAAGCATGCGCAAAATTCTGAACTAAAATCACTGTCCAAGCGCGGGGCCTTTCTCCTACCCGCGGCTGCTCTGGAGAGTTGCTACCCCCGCATTCTCAGAGCGCATGCGTTGGTTCTGCTGCGTCTCTGACGAGCCTTCCAAGGCGCGTGCGCGAAGCTATCCTCTCTGGATTGGTTCCTTAATCCAACGCCTGCGCAATTCTCCCCTCCTCGTGTCGGGGACTCGTTCCTATTGGTCCGTACCGCCCCCGCCCCCGAAACGTCAGAGGTTCGCGCGAGGAGAGTCGACTCTCACAGCCCATCCGTCGGACGGAGCCCCTGGAGGGGCGGTGGGTGCCGCGGCCCGTCCGGGTTAAAGGCCTGCGGTCGGGGGCCGCGCGTGGCTGGGCTGCTTCAGTCTTTCTCCCACGTGGGTCCTGCCTGCGGTTCCTCTGCGATGACAGCTTCACAGCCATCATGTTTATCCAATCTTTACAACTAAGGTTCTTAGCTTTCCGTTTCACAGCGGGGTAGCCCGAGCTCGGTGACATAAAGTGGCAAACCCTGTCCTTTGGAAAGTGACCGATGCTGACTTAGAGCTCCGGGTGCTGCACCCGCGGCCGGTGGGAGTGGGGACCGGGTTTCAGTGCGCGGCCGGTGCCCCCCCTCCCGCCAGGCCGCCTGATGCTGAGCGGGGCGCCCCTGGGGGTGTGGTTTTGGGGGACCAGGGACGCAGGCCGTTGCAGCCTTGGACAGAGGCAGTAGAAAGTTCTGCTGATCCTTAGTGTGGACTCCGAGTAGAAGAGAGAAGCGGATCCTGTGTGGTGTTAAATTACCCATGGCAGCTGTAAAAGAGGACGAAGCGGGCTTGGTTCAGGGGTCAACCGCGATGGGGGGTTGCGATGGGGAGGGCGACGGGACACAGCAAGTGCAGATCTGTCACCAAGAGCAGGGCGGGTCCGCGGACGGAAACATTACAGAGGAAACCCGGGGTAAGGGCGATTCTGCTAAATCGACTTCATGGGATTCTTGCCGGAAGGCCAGGGTCATAGCCATCAAGGTTGAGGGACGAGGAATTCGATGATAGACTAAGGGCGGGGAGTGTTACTAAACGGACCCAGCAGGATTCTTGCTAAAACTAAACACAAGACCCTGACCCATATTGTGTCAAGGGGAGTCTTTGCTGCTGGTCACCAGCGATGTGTCCGGTATTGTCTGGGCCCGTCGGACTCCTCAACATTGTGTGATTCTCCCAACAGCCCGGTGAGGTGGAGGTTATCATGTCTATTTACAGATGGAGACAGGCTTGCGGAAGGCCAATGCAGCAGGCAGTGGGCTCCAGCTACTGTACTAGCCCCGAAGAAAACACAGCAAACCCAACCCCTGCCCTCAAGGGTTTCACAGGTAAATACGATTAACAAATGTTAATGGCGCATTTACTACACACCTGGCACTTTCAGAACACTTAAAAATATTAAAGTCATAGGTAATGCCCTAGGCCAGGGGTGGGCAACCCCTGGCACGCGTGCCAAACATGGCACGCCAGTAACTTTTGTTGGCACACAAAACCCTCTCTTATAATCTTACATTTACAATTTTTTTCTTAATATCGACTTTTTTATTTTTCAGATAAATTCAGTGTAGGTGCATCTTAGATAAATAAATAATTTTACATAACAAGTTATCTTAAAGACCGTAGACATGGATTGACGAGAGAGGGGAAGAGCAATTTCTATGCCTCTGCCTTAACTCTCCTGCCTTCCTAGATCCGACCAGTGTTTTGGTTTCATCCACATACGCTTTTGAAACTTTGTTCTCAGTGATGAATTTTGTTAAGTCTCGTAATAGGAGTAGCCTGACAGATGAAAGTAGTAGCTCGTGCATATCTCTGAAGGTCACGAAATATAAACCTGATGTAAAATCTCTGTCATTAGTGATGCGGCAGCAAAAGTCCCACTGATAATCTCAAACGGAGTCATAAAGTTTTCTGTCGGACTATCAGTGTACATGCATACATTAAAAAATAAATGTATTTTTCATCATCATATACTGTGTTTTTGTCACTTGAATGAATTTTATTATTTTTCAAGGTTCTTCACATACGTACACCTTAAGAGATATCAAATAGGTGTAACATGTTCTCAAAAAATTAGGGTTGGCACGCAGAAGAATTTGGAGTCAGAGATTTTGCTGGTTTTGGCACGCACTCACAAAAAGGTTGCCTACCCCTGCCCTAGGTGGTTTGGCTCAGTGGATTGAGCATTGGCCTGTGGATGGAAGGGTCCCGGGTTCGATTCTGGTCAAAGGCAGATGCTCTGGGGTTGTGGGCTCAATCCCCAGTAGGGGGTGTGCAGGAGGCAGCTGATCCATGATTCTCTCTCATTGATGTTTCTATCTCTCCCTCTCCCTTCCTCTCTGAAATCAATAAAAATATATTAAAAAATAATAAAATAAAATCATAGGTAACTCTTATAATTTTCATCCCCAGTTGAGTAGTGACAACGTTGAATTTTATTTGAGCCCCGTGCTTCTGGAAAACAGTGATGGTAAAAGGAATTTCCCTCACCCTTCACCCTTTTGTGTTCCAGAAAACAGCTCACTGCAAAGAATCACCCTTCCCTGTGACTTAGTAAGTCACAGATGCTCCCCCTGCTTTTACCTATGAAAAGGCCAATCACGGACTCCAATTTCCATTCTTTGTCTCATCAATGATTAGCCCAACTGCTTGTCCCTGCTAATCAATTGGAGCAAAATGCTTGTTAACAAAACTTTGCCTAAATTCTCTTCTTCCAAGCCCCTGAACATCGGGTCACCCTCAGCCTGAGCCTGCAGACGGCCCCTCCTGAGATAAGGCTGACCTCGGAGCACTGTCTCCTCATGCCACCCTTCCACTTCCAGCCCTTTCTAGCCTTGTCCTCTCCCTATGAAAGCATCCTGAGCCCGAAGCCTTAAGACACTTGCAGGCCTTGGTCACAGCATTCTCTATTGCAGCGGTCCCCATCCCCCTTGCAGTCATCCTTTCAAACAAGTCTCCCTTTACTAAGCAGTTTTATTTTCTACTTGACAGTGGGTGGCAGAGACTAGTAGGGTGGGCCCTTGGCCTCTAGAACCCCAGACAGGCCCCATAGGAGGGGCCAAACTCAGGACCCCCGATTCTCTTCCACAATGACCAGCAGTGCGTTAGGGTGCTGCCCGCCAGGCAGAAACACACCTCTGCCAGCTTGTTTGTGTTTTCAGAACTGGCTTGTTGGAGTGTGTTACAGGTGCAGATGAAGTGTGTTCATACAAGAGAACCACAGCCTTTCACCAGGGCCTTCACTCCTGTAGTGTCACTGCCACCTGCCCCCCGCCCCCCACTCCCCACGCCCCCATTCCCAGCAGCCTTGGAATTGGCCATTAGCTGACAGATACTTTTGAGTGTTACAAAAGTGGCATTACCATGTACTACCTCATCTTCAACATGTTTCTAAATACTGAGACAACATTACATTTCTCATGCATCATTTATACCACTTCTACATCCAGAAAGGAAGTGAGGCTGATTATACATTAGAAGAAGAGGCAAGAGGCAAAAAGTTAGTGATTTGATTTTTATAAAATTGAAGAAAGATATAGTAATGAGATCCCTACTATATGATATCTAAAATAATTTAAAAAATAATATGTGAATTTATTTTTGTGATTTTTCTAACTCAGAAATTTTGTTTGCTCAGAAAGCTTATTGCATTTAACATATTTGTTAAACCCATAATAAAATTGTAGTTTTTGCTTAAATCGCTCCCCCCCTGAATTTTAGAATAGTTTTAGATTTACAGAAAATTTGTCAAGATAACAGAGTTCCAATATACACCCCTCCCCCCGCCCCCCCCCCGCCCCCAGTTTCCCTGTCAGGTCAGTGTGGTACCGTTGTCACAATTAATGAGCCAAGGCCGATAGACCTTTATAACTAAAGCCCATGCTTTATTCGGAGCTCCTTCGCTTGTGCCTGATGTCCCCTTTCTGTCCTGGGGCCCATCCAGGATCACATGTAGTTGTCTTGTCTCCTGCGCGCCCCGTGGCTATGACAGCTTCTCCCGATTCCCTGTTGACGACCTTGACAGTGATGAGGAGTAGTGAGGCATTTTGTAGAAGGTCCCACACTGGGATCTTTCTGGTGTTTTCCTCATGATTAGGCTGGGATTGTGGGGCTGGGGGGAGAAGACCCCAGAGGGAAAGTGCCCTATCATCAGGTCATATCTGGGGCACGGACCACCAGCACAACTGGTCGCTTGACGCCAGCCTTGATCACGTGGCTGAGGTGGTTGGGAGGTTCCCCTTTTCCATGCTGGATTTCTTAGGAAGCACGTCACTCATGCATGGTTCATGCTTCAGGAGTGGGGAGGTAGGCCCCCCTCCCTGAGGGCAGGAATCCACATGAATTATGTGAACTTCTGCACAGGGCATTTGCCCGTTCTACCTATTTATTTAGGCAGTCGTGATTTATATCAGTATTTACTCATGCTTATTTATTTTATACTTTGGATTATAGTCCAGTAGTACATTATGTATTTTGTTGCTTGATTTGGTCCAGCTTTGGCCTTTGGGATTTCTTTCGGGTTGGCTCCATGTCCCTTCTCCTATTGTGTGTGTGCGCGTGTGTGTGCATGTGTGCGCATGTGTGCGTGTGTGCGTGTGTGCGGGCCTGCGCACAGCCTTACCTTTTGCCACTAGGAGATGCTGCGGACTCATGTTTATTTCCTGCCCTGTCTAGAATCAGCCATTTCTCCCAGGAGCTCTGGTTCCTCTTACTGGAGAGTGGTCCTGGAAACTAAGGCCTGGGCACCAGGCGCGGTTTGCTGCTGGTGTGTCACCTTTTTAAAATAAGCCCGGAAGTCATGGATTTCACCTCGGCTGCACTCAGAGGCCCACTCAGAATCAAGGCGAACACAGGCTCGTCCCCGTGCAGGGCTGTCATGGTCACACGTGAGAGCTAATGAGGGGATATATTGGCGTCATCACTGGAAAATACCATCTGTCACATCAGTGGTGCTGCTGTGCACCAAGGGCTCGTATGTCACTTACAACACCTTTCCTCCCTGTCTGGTTTCTGTTTGGCTTCAAAGAAAGTCTTTCTGAAGTTTGGCTATTCTTTCCTTCCCCACCTCCCAGTTTGGTTCTTCTTGAAGATGGTCAGTTGATGCAGGGGCACATGACCAACACGAAGTCACACTGGGCATCAGTTCTCTGCGGTCCTTTTGTTGGCCCCTGTCTCAGCTGGTCTAGAACTGTCGTTAACACGTGTAACACTTGCTAATTGCTTTCCTTTCTTAGCGTTCTGCTCAGAGCTGGCTTGCAGCACAGCCCTGGAGGTAGAGTGTATATTGTTTTGTTGTTGTTTTATTGCCGGAGCCATTGCCTTCGCAGCAGAGATGTTTGCTGCTCACCAGAAGGCACATGCACCCATACGTCCCCTCGCAGCGAGGCCGGGTCATGTGACTGTTCGTGGCCAACGGGCTGTGTGTGGAGGATTTAAAATCGTGAGTGCTGGCTGGCGTGGCTCAGTGTTGAGCGGTGACCTATGAACCACAGTTTGATGCCTGGGTTGCTGGGCTTGATCCCCAGTGTGAGGTGTGCAAGAGGCAGCCGATCGATGATTCTCCCTCATCATTGATGTTTCCCCCTCTCTCTCTCTCTCTCTCTCTCTCTCTCTCTCTCTCTCTCTCTCCCTCCCTCCCTCTCCCTCCCCCTCCCTCCCTCCCTCTCTGAAATCAATAAAACTATATTAAAATAAATAAGATCAGGACAGCCACCCTCCAGGTGTTGTCTCCTGTTCTGAGTGGTATGCCCTCCCCCGGCCTGGGACTGTCACTGCCTGGGTCCCTCTGTCAGCCCACACTGCACAAGCAGCGCTTGTCGTGTTAAACCTTTGAACTCCTGAACTGGTACTGCTGCCTTGCCTAAGCTTTCCTGACTAATACACCTTTTAAATAGGGTGAGTGATACTGGATTTTCATGTGCAGAATGATGCAAAATTTACTAATAAAAGGTGAGTTGGTTCAAAGAAAACCAGATGAATAATTTGCGAGGTGATACTCAGACATGGGCAACTCCTCAGGGCAGGGACTCGGATGACTGACGTTGGGGACATTACTGTGTTCTCACCGTGTTCCCTGCATGGGAACTCGGGCCTTTATTGGACTTGCCCAGAGCATAAATCTCTGTTCATTCCCCTGTGTTCCCTGTATGTCCCGAGGTTTAAACAACAATCACCAGAATCTCTTCATTAAAGCTCATTAGTCAAGGATTACATGAAAAGATCTGAATTTTCTATTTGATTTTAGAGCCAAATAGCTTGCCTTTGCCTCTCGGGTTCCCCAGACACTAATCCAGAGGGTGAGCCCAGTGAGAGGGAGCTTTCAAGTCCCTCTGTGCCTGGGGTGCTACTTAAAGGCACCTGACTCAAGATGAGAGACCACCGGGCGTGGGAGCCACGAGGGGAGGGTGGGCGTCATTCCCGTCAACACCCGCAAAGCCGGGTGTGTGCCGATTCGTGAGCAATTGGGTCTTGGCACAGTGCTTTGCCTGCTGGAAACTGCTAAAATATTCATGTACTTGACCGTGTCTCTTCCGATGAGATGTAATAAATGCAGATTTGGACGGCCATATGTTTTATTTTGACGTAATGGTTTTAACCTTTATGGTGTGTGTAGCTCTCCAGTTCTCTGCCAGATTAGAAGTTAGCTGGTATTTGAAGTTGTGATGCGATTATTATTAGAGACTCCTTGGGACTGAACGAATAGGCAGTAATAGCTTTTTAGTTTGAAACCTACTGCTCTCATTTATTCCCCCTTTCCCTCCTCTTCTCTCCCTTCTCTCCTCTCCCCTCTCCTCCCTTCCTCCTCCTTTCTCACTTCTGTCTCCCTTTCTGAGTAAGTTGAATAATCTCTTTCAGCCTCAGTTTCCTCATCTGTAAAATAGAAATAATAGCAACACCAATGGGAGTTTTTATAAGGAATACAAAAGATACTGTGGTTGAGGCATTAGCACAGTGCTTGGCACATACTGAGAGTTCAGTAAATGATAGCTGTTATCAGGTTATGTAATCTTTCTGAACCTCAGTTTCTCCATCTGAAAATGGGCTCATGCCATTCATTACACCACATGGTTGTGATGTCTGAAAGAGAGAATTAGGTGTTATTTTTATTATAGGCTCAATGAATGAATTCTGGGACTTGTGTGTTAGTCAGGGTAGGATCCCTACCATAACACACTACCCCCAAATTTGGCCTGACGGGGTAAGTTTATTTCTCCCCGAGACCATCTCTGATGGTCAGGAAGCTCTGCCCTGAGCAGTCAGTCAGGGACCCTCACTCCTTCCCACCGAGGCTCCACCCTCTGCAGGGGCTGCAAGATCCTCTTCCTTTAGCCCAGGAGCCATTTGGATATTTATAACATCATTTGCTTAATATAATTCACTTAATATAAATTTATGTTGTTGTGAAAGAAGCTCCTAGGTTTATTGAATTTCTAGTCCTCTGTCTGCGGTTGCGTTGGTGGGGCCAGACCAAATAATTTCTAGGGCCTTATGTAGCCGGTGGACTTGACATTCCCACCCCTGCTTTAGCCCATAGATGGGAAAGATGGTGGCGGATGGATCTCATGTGAGTATTTTTTTTGTGTGTTTTTTTTTTTGTTAATCCATACCCAAATATATTTTTCCATTGATTTTTAGAGAGAGTGGAAGGGAGGGGGAGAGACACAGAGAGAGAAACATTGATATGAAAGAGACACATCAATTGGTTGCCTCCCACACATGCCCAGACCAGGGCCGGGGATTGAGCCTGCAACCGAGGTGCCCTTGACTGGAATTGAACCCAGGACCCTCAGTCCTTGTGCCAACGCTCTCTCCACGGAGCCAAACTGGCGAGGGCTCATGTGCGAGATTTTTATGGGCGGCCCCGACAGGGGTCACTTCTGTTCTGGCTCCAGGGCCTCCCAGTACAAACCTGGCCACCAGGACAGCTGGGAGGTGGCCTAGCTGTGCGCCTGGGACAGCAGGGAGGCTGCACCTCAGCTGCTGTGGTTTTCAGAGACACAGAGGAGGGTCGCCAGCCGCTTCTGAGACTCTCAAGGTCACAACGAATGAGTCTGACCTGGTGTTGTCACAGTTTGAAGAGGCGGGGGAGGTAGGAAGAAGCAGAAAGGAGAAGCGCGGCTGGGGGTGATGGAGCCCTGGGTTCCTTCTATGGCTCTGGGTCCCGGATGTTGGAGCCGCAAAGTGGCCCATGCCCTACCCACCTTCCGTCCTTGGCCATTTGCTCCTTGGGAATTTATTAGTGTCTCCACCGTTGTGTCTCTGCTTCCATTAAAAATGTCACCAAGACACATGCTCTGCGGGATGCCACTTCAGTCCTCAGTGGGCATTTTTGCTGGATGGATCTGTTTTTTAAATGACAGCATCTGTTTGCTTGTACACACTGATTTCTAATTCTTCCCTTGGCAATTGGAGCAGGGGGTTGGGGAATGGTAGCCAGCTGTTTGAATGGGGGGCAGAGGGGGAGGCAGTGATCTGATCTGTGAAGGAGTACCAAAGCCCTAGCCAGAAGCAGTAAAAACGGAACAGATGCCCCCAAATACAGAAGCCCGGACAGGGACTTGTAAATCCCACTGCCAGCCCCGGAGAGACCACAGCCACACTGAGTGGGCCAGGACACAGTGGGGGAGGGGGGCACAGCGGGGTAGCTCAAAGGAGTGGACCTCAGCAAGTTGGACCCTCTGATGTGTCTCCATGTCACTCGGGGTGAAACACGAAGTCCTTACCAGGGTGCACAGGCCCCGCCCATGACCGTGGCCTGTCCTCCTCTGCCCTCACTCCCTCTGCTCTCGCCTGCGTCCCTGGGTCTGCCGCAGCCATCCGCCTCCGAGTGCTGGTGCTCCCCTTCGGGATTTCTGGGCTCCGGCTTCTGTTTGGAGCTCTCCTCCCATCTGCTGTCTGTAGGGCTCACTCTTCTTTCAAATCTGTGCTCTGGTGACACTTCCCAGAACCCCCAGTTAACGTTGCAGCTCTAGCATGCCTCCCTCTCCCCTGGTTTCAGTTTCTTAACACAACCTTCCTAACACAGCATGCATTTAAGCTTTATTTCTGCCGGTTCCATACACGCTTCGTGATGAGAGGGGCCTCATCTTACCTGCTCCCTGCTGACGTGTGCTTGGCACATAGTAAGGGCTCAGCAAATACTTGCTGACTCACTGAAAGGATTTCCATTTGGGGAACACATTGTTGGTGTGTGTGTTACAGAAAGCCCCGGTCACTTAGGGGCACCAACACTATATTTTTGATCTCTGTAGCCTCCCAAGGCCTAGCCCTGAGCCTGGCACACAGTAGGTGTTCAATAAATGGTTGTTGAACACAGATGACAGGATGACCCAAGATGACACTCAACACGCCCAAGGCAAAAACAAGTTGGCATCCAGATTCCTACTTTTAGTCTTCGACCAACACCAGTGCCTGTGACCAGCAGCACTTCTCAAACATGCCTTCACACAAGCACTGGGCTCCATCCGTACCCTGGTCTGAGCCACCATCACCTCCCAGCCAGACTACAACAGCTCCTACCTGCTCCGGCTGCTACCCTAGCGCTGCCTACAGTGTGTTCTCCACACAGCCGCCAGAGGGCGCTAACAAAATCAGATCCTGCTGCTCTGCTCACCTCCTCCACAGGGGCTTGCACCAGCATCCACACTCGCACGGTCCCTGTGCGTGGCGGATCGGCCTCCCTCACTGCTCGGCCCTCTGGCCTCCTCGCTTTCTCTGAACATCCCTCAGAGCCTGTGCACCCGCCGGTCCCTCTGCCGGGGGTGCCTTCTCCTGGTTAGTTTCCAGCTGGTGCCTTATCCTTGGAGAGGCCTTCCCTGACCACCCCTGCCCCACAGAAAGGAATGGCCTGGTCCCAAGCGAGTCCCAGTGACCAGTCTGCCCTGTTCCATCTCCCCATCTGCTTGTGTACACGAGGCAGCATTACATTCTATACACAGCCACGCGCTGAATAGCGGCGATTCAGTCAACGCTGGAGCGCATCTGTGACATGGCACACCTGTAGCCTAGGTGGCAGTAGGCGGTGCCACCTAGTGTGTAAGCACACTCCGGGCGCTCACAGCCACTAAGTCACATAAACGCATTTCTCAGGATGCGTTCCCCTCGCTACACGGTGTGAGACTGTGTGACTTTATGTTTTCTGTTGTCCCTCCTTCCTCCAGTCCCCCCCCCCCCCATTCCCCCTTTCCTTCTCATCAAAGCAGGCAGCTGCTGCCTCAGAGGAGGGATATAGCAGAAGGCGAGAAGACAGGACTTTTCCTCTCTTAGAACTTAGGCTGCGGGAATTGAGGTGCCATGGAATGCCCCGAGGCAGCGCATCCTCCCGCGGTAGTTTTCAGGAAGGAGCTCCCTGTGAGGTGGGCAGGTATACCCAGGACGGATCAGCCATAATCAAGGACGTTTCCCTGGCCGAAGGGAGACACGCAGATCTTCTCGGTGGCCCCATGCATGAGGCCTGTCTCTGAGCCCTTTGCCTCTCTCCAGCCTTTTCCCCAGACCCCCCTCCAGCCTCCTCTCAGCGACGGGCCACAGGGGGAGCCTTCTGATATCAGAAACTCTGATACACGTGAATCTTTGGGAGGAGAGGAGGCGACAGGGTGCTCACCAAATACCTCCCAAACCTCCCTTCAGGGAGGGCGTGGGTGTGATGCAGGCATCGCCCCCCTCCAGCTCTCCTCACGTGTGATCCGGTCACAGTGACCCCCAGCAGACTTGCGGTTGAGATGAGATGGGATCTGGCCAGATATATGATTCCCAGACCCCGTCCTCCTCAACCAGCAGGTGGAATGGTTGCTTGAGAATCAGATCATCAGCGGTCATGTGGCTTCTGCACAACTTGTGTGACCTCAGGGGGAGACTCAATTTCCCATCTCGAACAGGAATGATAACGATGCCGGCTTCTCAGGCCGGGGGTGGGGCAGACCAGAGTGTAAACTCCCCAGGATGACATGCCCACATTGCCTATGGCTCCACGTGGACCACGTGTCCACCCTGCACTGTGGCTCCCCATGGACACTGTGCCCACTCTGCACTGTGGCTCCACGTGGACCACGTGCCCACCCTGCACTGTGGCTCCCCATGGACACTGTGCCCACATTGCCTATGGCTCCACGTGGACCATGTGCCCGTCCTGCACTGTGGCTCCCCGTGGACACTGTGCCCACCCTGCACTGTGGCTCCACGTGGACCACGTGCCTACCCTGCACTGTGGCTCCACGTGGACCATGTGCCCACCCTGCACTGTGGCTCCACGTGGACCACGTGCCCACCCTGCACTGTGGCTCCACGTGGACCATGTGCCCACCCTGCACTGTGGCTCCACGTGGACCACGTGCCCACCCTGCACTGTGGCTCCCCATGGACACTGTGCCCACATTGCCTATGGCTCCACATGGACCATGTGCCCGCCCTGCACTGTGGCTCCCCGTGGACACTGTGCCCACCCTTCACTGTGGCTCCACGTGGACCACGTGCCCACCCTGCACTGTGGCTCCACGTGGACCACGTGCCCACCCTGCACTGTGGCTCCACGTGGACCACGTGCCCACCCTACACTGTGGCTCCACGTGGACAGTGTGCCCACCCTGCACTGTGGCTTTACGTGAACACACTACACATGGGCACACAGTAGGTGTTCAACAGATTACTATCAAGTGGACCACTGTGCTGGGCAGCAGAGTCACGTACAAGAGATCGTAGCTAAAAAGCTAAAGGAACACCAGGGAGCACCTGGGCCACAGGTTCCTGTGGGAGAAATGGGGAGGGCAGGGAGGGGGACAAAGGGTTAAGTGGTTGGTCCCTCACCCCACCTTTGCCTGAAGCAGATCAGCTTTTACCAGATTCACAGGAGGGGTCAGGGTGCTGCTGCGCATTATTCAAGGCCGAGCTTCTTGGAGGGAGGAATGTAAAGCAAGACCTGCATTATTTAAAGCCTGTGCAGACACGAGTCTTCAGTGGTGCTTGTGACTTGCCCAGCTTCCAAGTCACAGAATGCAAATTTGCATGAAACAGGCTGCACAGGTTTCAGGGCTCCAGGCGAGATGGGGTGGGAGGGTTTCCCTGGGGTGAGAAGGTTGTGCCCTGCTGCCTGGGAGGCCGTAACCAGGGGTGAGGCTGGGTCATACTCACCTGACAGGTCCCAACGTCGACAAAGGATTCACTTTCACAAAATTAGAGCTGACTCAAAGGTAGGTCCGGGCAGCTGTGTGAGCTGCTGGGGCATTAATTGGTGTCTTTTTTCTGTTTGCTCACAGCTTTCCCCCAGCTCTGAGGGCCTTGCTGCAGATGCAGAGCGCGGCCAGACACAGATTCCTGGTCCTGCTCCCAGGGCTGGAGGCTCATTAGCAGGCACTCCAGGAGAGTCGGACTTGGTTGCTGGGAAGGCTGGGAATTTGAGCCTTTCTGAAGGGCGTTTGGCTTCAGAAAGGGGGGCCTGAGGTGGAGGGGGCTGGTGCTTGGAGGGGTATTTTGGTCACTGGAACTGGTAAGAAGGTGTTGAGGCTCTGGGGGTGACACTGTGATAAAGGACCCGTTAAGGTGGCATGTGCTGGGTGGGGGTGGCTCCGCGAGGACCCCGGCCGCAGCCTTGGGAGTGTTGTCCGCGGCGCCCGGAACCGGCCTGCACCAGGAGGGGACTCTCGAGGGCCATCTGTCGCCCGTCCCCAAGGGCAGTTGTCGACAGGGGCGTTGTGCTTGGCGGTGATGATGACAGTAGCAAACATTTCTCAGTTACTCACCAGTGCTAGGCCTGGCCTCGCTGTACTGAATACACTGAGTCACAGTTATTACCCCCATTTACGGACGAGGACATTGAGGAGCAGAGAGGGTAGTTAGCCACTTGCCCAGGGTCAGGAGGCCAGTGAGAGGCAGAGCTCGGGTTTAAACTTGGCCGTAGCTGGAGAGTCTGTTTTTGCAACTGCATGCAGGGACTGTGGGATGGTGACCGCACCAACTGAAGATGAAGCCTCTCAATTATTTTGGACCAAACCCTTGGATGCTTGTAAGACCAACGGAGAACAGAGGCCCCAGAAATGGAATAGCACTGACCTGTTATGTATACTAACTAATGGGGGTGTGGCTTGGTTTAGAAATGGAAAGAGGTGGGACATACTCGTATCTTAAACTCAGGAATGGCGGAGCGGGTCATACTGTGGCCCCAGGAAGAATGTCAGAGTCACTTGCATTTTTGATATGCTTCCTTTCTTAATTTAAGTTTTTTGAATAGATATTACATTGTGTTACATGGTTCAGAAATCAAAACAATATAAAAGAAAAAAAATACAAAAAGGTATTTACAAACAAGCATCAGTCCTTTTCCTGTCCGTTGTGTGCTTTCTCCCCTTAGAGGGCCACAGTTATGACTGTTGTGTGTCTTCTTCCAGGAGTTCTTTATGCGAGTACAGTGATGTGTGTGTGTGTGTGTGTGTGTGTGTGTGTGTGTGTGTGTGTGTGTAGGCGGGACGCGGGCTTTGGCGGAGGAGGGCAGAGGGGGTCACTGAACACCCTAATTGCCTGACCTGGGTAATAAATGGAAACGGTGTCCAGCTGGGTGGTAACAAGGGAGAAAAACTAAATATTTGCAGTATTGAGGGTGGGCTACAGATTTGGAGGGAAGAGACTGCGCACATGGGCACACACAAGCATGCAGACACACACACAGGCATGTGTGTGCACACGCCCTGCCCAAGGTGACCAGTTTCTCTAGCCAGTGTTGCAGCCGGTGGCTCCCCAGAGCAGGAGCCATGCCCTCCCGCTGTCCCCCACAGGGACCAGTTCCTGCCCCCCCCCCCCCCCACACACACACAGCTGCCAGCCTTTGAGAGGCAACAGGACAGCAGCGCTCCTGCTGTGGCACAGACCTGTGTCTGGACCGACATCTGGGAAGAAGTGACCCCAGCCACCTGGACACGCCAATAAAGGGCAGTTCCCACCGGTTTTGGGGGTTTTGGAACCAGCGTCCTCACCCAGGGGCAGAAAGCAGAGCCAGGATGCACAGTGTCCACCTCCCCTGCCCAGGACGCAGGGCCCCAGCTCTCGGCCACATTGACACTTACCATGCGCCAGCAACTGCCCTCCCTTTACCAGATTTCACCCTAAAGGTGGCACGACCAGGTGGCAGAGTGGATGCAAGTCCAGGCTGACCCCGAAGCATGGAGAATAGGGCAGGGTCCTGGAAACAGTGCTGCTGAGTCTTTTCAGGTGGGTCCCCAGGTAAGTGGCCTTTCAGGGGGTAGAGGAGGGAAAAAATTCTTTCTCCCTCTACCCATCTTAGAGTCATTGGCTAGGGCAGCCGTGGGCAAACTACGGCCCGTGGGCCAGATCCGGCCCGTTTGAAATGATTAAAACTATTAAAAAAAAAGACCTTACCCCTTTTATTTTATTTTTTTATTATTAGTTAAGGTACTACAAATGTGTCCTCATCGCCCCCCCCCCATTAACCCCCAACCTCCCCCCACTGCCCCGCACCCTCGTGCTCCCATCCCCCTGTTGTCCATGTCCATTGGTTTGGCTTATATACATGTATACAAGTCCTTGGTTGATCTCTTCCCCTTACAAAGACCATACCCTTTTATGTAATGATGTTTACTTTGAATTTATATTAGTTCACACAAACACTCCATCCATGCTTTTGTTCCGGCCCTCCGGTCCAGTTTAAGAACCCATTGTGGCCCTCGAGTCAAAAAGTTTGCCCACCCCTGGGCTAGGGTCATGTGAATTAGACAAGAGCCAGATTAACATGAGAAGAGCAAGAGAAACAGTTTATTAACATGTGCATCAACCATACCCGGGGAGTACCCAGTGCTGAGTAACTCAAAGGCGTGGTTAGAACTTGGGCTTACATAGCAGCTTAACAAAAGAATAATACGGTGCATTGTTGGAGAGGTTAACCTTCAATGATTAGACGGGAGAGAGGAGGGGGAGACACCTTTAGAAATGTATGCCCAGCCTTTAGACAAACGGGGGGAAGGCAGAGAGCTTTCCTTGTGCCTGGCTTTTCCTCAGTTGCCTTGAGCTCAGAAATAGTCCTCCACCAAAGTAGCATCTCCTGCTAACCCCTCAGAGGCACAGGGTTTCAGTCACTGAATTTGCAAACTGCACACAAGCAAGGGCAAACGACCTCCAGCCATTCGGCAGCCCACACCTGCCCCACAGGTCAGGGAGCTGCAGGTAACAGGAGGATGGGTTGGGATGGAGGCCGTCTCCTTCTCCGACATCATCTTCATTATGTTGTGTCAGGGCACAGGGGCCTTTTTCTGAGCCTGCTGTGGGGACATCTGCATGTGCAAGCCCTCTGTCTGGTAACCCCTCCCACGCTGCCCCTGTGGCTGTGCAGGGGAGCCCTGGGAGTGAGCTCGGGGCTCCGTCCAGACCAGGGCAATGATGTGGCTAATCGCTCCAGAGTGCCCGTTAGCTGACATAATCAGGGAGTGAATTAGCTTCTGCTTTTCTGGCTGTATTTTAAAGGCATTTTTTTAAATGCTTTTTTTTTTTGTTGGAGCCGATGCGCTCTTCAGAAATTAAATTTAGACTGTGATTTTATTACCCTTTTTATTTAATTTATCCTAACGGTTGCATTCAAGCTGTGAACCAGCTGTTGACTTTGAAAAAACATTGTTCAATTTGAAGGGAGCGTTTAAAAACTTAATGTAATGGCTGTAAGTAATCACTACAGCAATCGCACACCCGGAGCTGCGGGCCTCACAGGGGCGTGAAGGGGGTTGGGCAAGAGGCAGGGATGCAGATTTGGGGGAGGGGGACACAGGGGGTGCAGGGACAGCGGACCACGTGAGCATGTTCTTCCTCGCGGCGCTGCCTGGGGCCCTAGGCCTTGGGGGTGAGAGTTGGTCAGAGCCCAGCTTCAGATGCCTGGCTCCTGCGGTGCCCATCCCAGACGCTGAATTTCCTCTGCCCCTGCGCCTCCCTGAGCCCCATGGTGTTCAGGACTTCGACCTGGACGCAACCCTTTGTCAGCCCCTTTCCACCTTGGTACGCAGGCACCTCCTCATTTATTCAACCTCTGTGGTAGGTTGCAAAGCGGCCCAAATCCTTCCCGTTCTGTGTGCAGGGCCCTTGGCAATGTGCCTCTCCCATTAGGAAGTGAAGTCTACTTCTCTGTGTGTACTTGAAAAAAATGTGTATGCTGCAGTTTTTGAGACATGTCATAAAAATGCGTATTAAGTCTATCTCATCTATGGTGCCATTCAAGGCCATTATTTCCTTATATTCTGTCTGATCACCTGTTTATTGATATAAGTGGCTAATAAACACCCCTGCTATCCTCACATTGTGTGAATTTCTCCCTGTGTGTCCACTAACAATTGCTTTCCATATTAGGTGCCCCACTGGGTGCATATATGTTTACAATTGTTACAGCCTCTTCTCCGATTGACCCCTTTATAATTATGTAATGTCCTTCTTTGTCTTTTTATAAAAACACATTTTGTTTTAAAGTCTATTTTGTCTGATATCACTATTGCTACCCCAGCTTTCCTTTTGTTTCTATTTGTGTAGAGTATCTTTTTCCACCTCTTCACTTCCAGTCTGTGTGTCCTTCGATCTGAAGTGCATCTCTTGTAGGCACCATATAGATGGCTCATGCTTTTAAATCCTCTCAGTCACCCCGTGTCTTTTTATTAGATCATTTAATCCATTTACTATTAAAGTAATTATTGGTAAGTCTTGCCATTTTCTTCATTGTTTTTAGGCTGTTTTATAGTTTTCTCCCCCCAACCCCCAAACAATAAGGAGATTTTTTGTCACATAACTAGGAAGTCCAGAGGTAGGACAGGGTGGAGAGATGCAGTTGTGTAATAATGTCATGAAGCATCCAAGGTTCTATCGTCTCTTTGCGCTGTCACCCTTCATCCTTCTGTAACAACGTCATCCTCAGGCAACAGAAAGACGAGGCAGAAGTTCTTGGCGTCGTCGCTCAGACACATCAACATCCGGAGAAAGAAGCCCGCTCGGCCTCTGTGCGGATCCGCTTCCGTCCTGGGTCAGCAGGCTTCTCTCCGGCTGGTCTTCAGTGGGTTATTGAGGATGGCTTTTTTTGTTTTTGTTTTTGGTATTTTAGTTGTAATTTCAGTTTGGTCCTGGGAGTGTGTCTGTGTAGCAGCCACTTACTCCGCCACCATTTTTAATCTGTGTTATAGTTTTCTTCTGCTCCTTTCTTCTTCTCTTGACCTCTGCCCGTGTGTGTGTGTGTGTGTGTGTGTGTGTGTGTGTGTGTGTGTGTGTTTTATTATTTTTTTAGTGTTGTGTTTGGGCTCCTTTCTCTTTGTTCTCTGTATGGCCGTTGTAGTTTTTGATTTGTGGTTACCATGAGCTTATGCACATCACTCTGCCAACAGCAGGCTATGCTGAGCTGAGAGGTGCTGAAGTTTGAACATAGGCTGGCTATCAGGACGACATTTCACTCCTCCTCCATGCTTTAGGTTGTTGATGTTTCACTATTTGATCTCTTTTTATGTTGTGGGTCTCCTACTACTCATTGCAGTTTGAGTTGAACTTGACACTTGTTTTAAACATTTGTAGTAGCTTTTAAAAGGTCTGATTTACTGCATTTGTTGAATATTTGGTTTCCCTGTGAGATTTTCCCCTCATATTTTCTTGTTCCTGGTTATGGCCTCTCCTTGCTGTTCATAGAGACTCTTGAGCGTCTCTGGTAAAGCTGGTTGAGTGGTGTGGACTCTTAGTTTATGCGTGACTGGGAAACCGTCACTCCTTCGATCCTGAGGGAAAACCTTACTGGGTGGGTTCCTTCCTTCCAGCTCTTCGCAGATGTCCTGCCGCCCGCTCTGGCCTGTCGAGGTGAGGAGCAGGCACTTCGGGCGCCTGGGCGATGAGTGGGCACTTCTGGTGCCTGGGGCACTAACCTGCTGGCGGGGTGGCTTCCAGCAGGGGGAGCAGGTGGGTGTGGTGATGCCCTGTGGTTCCTGCCCCTTTTGTCAGAGGCAGAGGCTCCAGGTGACGTGACCGTGGGCAGGTTGCAGGGACCCTGCAGACCCACAGAGCCCGCCCGCCCTGTCCAGTGGAAGGGAAGGAAATGTGCCACTATCTCCTCTGGCCTGAGGCTCCTGTGGCTTCCCAGCCTCTCTGTTTGGTCTCTTTCTCTTGTTTATTGTAGGGAGCTGCTCACTCAGTGCGTGGCTGTCTTGCAGGAGTGATGGCTGCCTATGTGCGTGTATATCTGATTTTGCTTCTGGGAGGGCCGAGGTCAGCATCCTCCCTCACTGCTGCCATCTTGGGCCTCCTTGATGGCGGAGTAGAGCGTCCATGAAAGACAGAGAGCTGGAGCGGAGTCACTGCCAACTCTCGATGGACGGACACGTAACGTGAGCGAGAGCTATTCTTCCGCTCCCCGTTGTTTCACTCCCTGGGCCTCGTGGGGCTGTTTATCACACAGCAGTACTTAGGCTGTGCTGACTGGTACACTTGGGCGAAAGAACTTGATCCTCTGGGCTGTAGTTTTCCCACAACACCTCCTTGTATGCATCAGAGAGAACCTTTGACATCCAGGTGGCATTTAGTAACAGTGATTCTTTCTACTGAGAGCGGCCTCCTAATAAGGACTTATTTACCCAGTGGGTGCACATGGCCTGGGGCCAAGTCCTACACACTGTCTGTGCAGTCGGGATGAGGGCACAGCTGTTGCCTTGCCAGACCTGTCTCCCTTCTCCCCCCCTCTCCTCGTCTTTCCCAGAGGCCAAGGGCATCTTCTGGGGCCTGGAGCATTGCTGCCCAGTGGCTGCTACTGCGGCTTCTACATCGCAGGTCCTGAGTGGAGTAAAAAATGTCACCCAAGCCGTAACCGGTTTGGCTCAGTGGATAGAGTGTCAGCCTGCATGCTGAAGGGTCCCAGGTTCAATTCCGGCCAAGGGCATGTACCTTGGTTGCAGGCACATCCCCAGTAGGGGGTGTGCAGGAGGCAGCTGATCGATGTTTCTCTCTCATCAATGTTTCTGACTCTCTATCCCTCTCCCTTCCTCTCTGTAAAAAATCAATAAAATATATTTAAAAAAAATGCCACCCGAGAAGCAGTGGCAGAGGAGGCCATAGAGGCGAGTGTCCTGAGAAACAGCTAGGAGACACTGGCAGCAGGAAGGAATAGCGACTTCAGCACAGAGTCTAATCCCATGGGGGGGCCTCGCACAGGCGCCAGCAGCTGGGGCTGGAGGTGGGGGAAGAGTGGGCCACGTGGCCCAGAACTCGGGAGGGGTGCTGGGCCTGGGCAATTCCATGGTGCTGCCGGGCTAAGGACTCTCGCTCTAATCGTTTGAGGGGGTGCGAGGACTTGGCCTTTGAATGGCGTTGAGTTGCTCAATAGGAAAAGCGTGGTGTCTCCTGAGGTAGTTGTGAGGTGTAAACGTGATGCAGTTAATAACTTGTTAAAGGCCCATCAGAAGGACGTCCATTCAATAAGTGGTGAGTATCCTTAGCCCTTAAAGCTATGAGACAGATTTACACATACAGTTATGACACATTCTCCAATAAATCTCACGTGAAGGGAGCAAGACGGCGAAAGACTTCACGGAGCGTCTCCGCGGAGGGGCAGGCGGAGGCAGGGACTCCCGTCACGACTCTCTCTGGAAGGGACACTCCCCGAATTGTCACAGCATCTCCAATGGGGGTTGGAAGTGGGGGAGAGGGGGCCTGAGCAGGTAGGAGGATTGCCTTTGACTCTGCACCCTCTGATACTGCTTCAGCCATTACCACGTCTGTCTCTTCCGTGTGCCTTTCAGCAGAAAGACAGGTCGCGCGGCGCCTGGGATGCCCACCAGGTTTGGGAATCACCCCGTCGCCATGGCACTAACCCGGTTAATGCAGCACTGAGGTTGTGAAGATCCCAGGTCACTAACAGTTACTAATGCAGTGCTGTGGCCGGGCTCCTGTAGGGACCTCACAGCCTACGGGCTGCCTCCTGTGCTCACCTGGATACCTGCGCAGTGCCGTCATTTCCAGGTCTCCTGCGGGCAGGTGCTGGTGGCATCTGGGTAGGTGGGTCCTACGATGGAGAGTGTGTTCCTGGGTGTGGATCTAGCTGGGACTTCCCTGGGGCAGTCTCCTTTCTCTCTCTCTCTCTCTCTCTCTCTCTCTCTCTCTCTCTCCCTCTCCAGCCTGGCAGGGGCAGGTGTCTGTGCTGGGGTGGGCGCTGCTGGGCACGGGGAACAGACTGGACTCAGAGGCTGGGGAGGGTGGTCCTTGCTGAAGACTTTGCCCTGGGGTGGCCCCTGGGGACCTGCATGTGCTCATGGACGTTGAGACCCACGTGGCCCCCCAAATGCCCAGAGTCAGCAGGTGGCTCTCTGGAGGCCTGAGAGACAGACAGGGCGAACCCTGTGGATCCTGGAGCTGCTCGGCCTGGCTCCTCCTCCTGCCTTCACTCTTTCCTGTGGCCGCAGGCTGTGGGCCAGCTTCCCTCGGGTGTGCGGCCCCAGGTCTCGCGGGCCCCAGGGAAAGCCTGTGAGAATCCAGAGTGGCAGCTGGAAGCCGGGAAGGAGCCAATGGTCAGACGGGGCTGGATTCTCCCTTCCGCCTCCTTCAGCTCCGACTTCAGGGCCCTCCAGGGTGTGACTAAGTTCCCAAGTGGGGAAAACCAGCGTCCACACGCATCTCCTGACATGGAAGCGGAGTCTGGCGGCATTCGGGGACATCCTCATGTCAGATGGAGCCGATGGTCGTCTCTTCCCAAAGCGCCTGGGGTAGGAGACAAGATGAGTAACTTTCCCACAAGTGCGTCCTCCAGCAGAGAGCGCGGGAGGGCTCCCTGCCACCCGCTGGGAACCCCCTCATTTGCATGCATCAGAAACAATTTTTGTGAATTTAATTAATCACAGTTTACATAATAATAACCCTTGAAATATTTTATGGGTAAATAGTGGATTTCCCTGCTGTGAGGGAACCCGTTGGTTCTAGCACTCACTTATAATTTGTTTCCCATTGAGTGAGTAGAAAGTGAGGGGGCACCTCCAGCTGTGACGGGAGAACGGAGTGACTTTCATTTCATGCACGAGGCCTGGGAAGGTAGCACCTTCCCCAGCAGGTCTCCTAGTCCTCTTGGTTATAACATGATTATAATCTATACTAATAAAAGGGTAATATTCTAATTAGACTGGATAGACCGGACGTCTTCCAGACACCATTCCAGATGTCCTTCCTGACAAAGCTGGGACTGGCCTGGGGGAAGTTCCCCGCGGTCCCGGGTGCCTGCATCTGGCCAGAGGGAGGGAAGTCTGGGTCCCAGTTGCCTGTGGCTGGCCAGAGGAGAGAAGCCTGGGTCCGGGTGTGGGGGCCGAGGCAGAGGCAGTTAGGGGCGATCAGGCAGGCAGGCAAGCAGTTAGGGCCAATCAGGCAGGTAGGTGAGTGGTTAGGGGTGATCAGGCAGGCAGGCAGGTGAGCGGTTAGGAGCCAGCGGTCCTGGATTGTGAGAGGGATGTCCGACTGCTGGTTTAGGCCTGATCCCGCAGGGACATCCCCCAAGGGGTCCTGGATTGCAAGAGGGTACAGGCCGGGCTGAGAGACCCCTCCGCCCCAGCCCCCTGTGCACCGGGCGTCTAGTTCTACTATATTATTAACCACCACCATCACTACCACACCCACCATCACTACCACCATTACCATTATCAGTACTTAGACCAGTGTTTATCACCATTTCACCACCACCACTGCCACCACCTCCATTATCACTATTTCATCATCTCTACCACATCACCATCACCATTGCCACCACCATCACCATCACCATCACCATCACCACCACCATAACCATCACCATCACCACCATCACCACCATAACCATCACCATCACCATCACCATCACCACCACCATCACCATCACCACCACCACCACCATAACCATAACCATCACCATCACCATCACCATCACCATCACCATCATAATCACCATCACCATCACCATCACCATCACCATCACCATTACCACCACCAACATCGCCACCGCCACCGCCACCATCACTACTGTTATCACTACTTAGACCAGCTTCATCACCACCACCTGTCATCACCATTTCCGTCATTTCCATCCTCACCATGTTTACCACCCCCATTCCCACCCCCATCATCACTGCAGTCTTCAACACCATTGTCACTACCACCATTATGACGGCCACAGACACACAGCCTCAACCTTTCTTACCTTTCTGTACCTTGGGGATGCTACTCCCTCCATCCCTGGACTCTCCTTCTCCCATACGTCCTCACTCTGGCACATCTAATCAATCTCTAAATCCGATGGATTCTGCCTCCTGTCTCTTCAAGTTATGTCTGCATCTTCCCTTATATTCCCCCAGTTTAGCATCTCATGGTTTCTCAGAAGATCTACTACAAAAATGATAAGATGCATTGTTTTTTTCTGTAGCATCAGGAGAGAGCATTACTGTCATACTGTCAATAGTAATTGTAAGAAGCTATAGATTTTAAGGTGCATCCAAATTTCAGAGCCACAATGTGACAAAAATTATGTTTTAGAATCAATAGCAAAAGAAATCCATAAACAACTATATG